>OY987255.1:43256687-43530649 GCA_963920725.1 Rhamphomyia laevipes | reverse complement strand
TTTAATTTTCGAAAAATTCGAAGTTCGACACAGAAACGAATGGAAGTATATTATGACAAAATCGACTGTCGATTTTTTCGACACAGTATCATTTGTGTTTTACATTTGTGATAGAGAAGCGATTAAATAAAATGTAAGTAAAAATAGCTGTATTAACAATATTTAATAATAAAAATTTAAAACTGCAGCTAAAACAGCAAACTAAAAATTTTGTCGACAATGCGACTTTTATTGAAGTTGATCTATGATTTTCCGAAAATTCGGGTTTATTTTGAAGTTCTTCTAACAAATATCGAAATACATCCTTAGAGACACGAAATGATTCTTTAAATCTGGAAATTATTTATTTTCGTTAAGAATTAATTGAATAAAGTCTATAAATATGTAATTACTTTTTTCTTGGCACATTCAAAACATTGTAGCGGTTTTAATAACATTTTGAGGTGTTTCGAGGTGTGCGGAGTGTAGTTTCAAAATTATTAATTTGTTATATAAATATTGATATTTTTTAATTTACTAAAGTAATTTATAAACATTTGTTTTTATTAATTTCTAATCTATTGGAATTTTTAATTGAAATATTTTGTTGTTGTAATTTATTAAAAATATTCTGTGGATTTTTCAAAATTGACGGCAATATAAAACTAAATAAATTAAATTAAATAAATCGAATGTGAATCAAGCATAAGTATAAATATATATATTGTTTCTTGTGTTTTTTCAAAAATTATTTTAAAAATTAAATAAAAATTATAATTATATAAAAAATAATAGATTTAATTTGCAACAAAAGTGACATAGAAACTAAATAAATATAATAATAAACAAAAAAAAATAACAAATTTATTGAAATAATATAATATTGTTTTATTGAAATATTGTGTAAACAAAAACAGTCATCAATATTTTTGTGTTTTTCGTGTTTGTCGCCATCTGTTATTCTTCATCATAAAATTTGGTCTTTGAACTTTTGAGTTAGCCGTAATAAAAAATATTTTGATATTACAAGTATCAATAATTGAAATAGTGATAATTGCTGTGTTAGCGATAATACACCCACACCAAACTTAATTGCTTGCAATGGTATATGTTCCAAATATTACCATTCTCAATGTATCGGCTTATCTGACGGAGCAAATAAATTTTTGGGAGAATTTTATAAATATTTCACTTTCTACTGCAATTAGTGCAAAACTATTAATCTCTCTCATATAATGCTTGCAGTTAAATCTAATAATGACGTATTGAAAACTTTTTCTGAGTCAATTGTTATTTAAATTACTCTAAAAAATGAAACAAAAGCTTTTAATGTGGAAGAAAAGATAACATCAATTTTACAACATGTTGACGAATTTAGTTGCCATGTTGATAAAATAGATAATAAATTAAATACTCAATCGAAAAGCTCTGCATTAGTTGCAAATAAAATTAATGAATTGTATACTAATTGCAACTCATCTAATGAATTATATATTAGAAATGACGAAATTTTGATGGAAAAATTAAAGTTCAAATTTGATTCTATACAATCATCATTAAAAAGAATAAAAATAATAACTGAAAGCAATTCTCTAAATTTGCAACAATCATTGGATAAAAATAGTTCAGAAAATGTAGAAAGTCACCATAAAATATGTGGGGTATATACCTTAGGTTTTTATACATTAACTAAAAATCCATGTTTAGCATAAATCCAAATTTTATTATTTATTTATTATTATTACTAATTTCACATGGATTTATTTAACTTAAATTTTAACTAAATTATTTATTTATTTATTTATAATTATGTTTAGCTTTAAGCTATCAATTAATTTATTGTTTTTAATAACGTGAAGCTATTAGTTTACGAGTGGTGCGAATTCCGGGATGGGAAAGGTTGTGTAGTGTATTAAAAACGGTTTTTCGTAGTGATTCTGGTATATACGGTCTATTTTTGCCTGCAGATGTGTCGCAGAAGATGGTCGCGTCTGGGAATTCGAAACGTTCTAAACTGTATTTCGATGAAGGATCTTTTTTTGTTTTTAATAGAGACCTCAAGCTTTGGTCTTCTTGCTGGTCTTTTGCTATTTTAATGAGATTGAACTCATTGTGGTTGGAGGAGATGTCCGAAATACGTGACAGGCTGTCCGCGACTGAAGTTTCAGAGCCTTTCACGTGAACGATGTCTGTTGTGAATTGAGCTATGAAGTCTAAGTGTCGTGTTTGTCTTGGGCTTTGTTCGGTTTTTGATTTTATAGCAAAAGTGAGAGGTTTATGATCTGTGAAGATCCTGAATTGTCCTCCTTCTATGAAAAACCGGAAATGTTTAATAGCTAGGTAAATAGCTAAAAGTTCGCAGTCGAAAGCAGAGTATTTGCGTTCTGCAGAAGAAAGTTTTTTTGAAAAGAAGGAGATAGGTTCCCAGTGATCGTCGTTGAGTTGTTGTAGGACTGCTCCTACGGCTATGTCTGATGCATCTGTCGCTATGCTGTATTGCTCGTCTAGTAATGGATGTGCCAAAATCGTAGCTTTAGCCAGAGCTTCCTTGACTTTATCGAAGTGTTGGTCTAGCTCTGGAGGCCAGTAAAATTTCTTTGGGGATTTTGGCTTTTGAAGAAACAGCGTTAGGTGTGAGTGGATAGGTGCTGACAGAGTAGCGAGATTTGGCAAAAATCGGTGATAATAATTTATCATGCCGATGAAACGTTGAATCGCTTTTACCGATTCAGGTTTCGGGAATTCTTTAATAACTTTGATTCTGTCATGTGATGGAAAAATGCCAGAAGAATTGATATTGTGGCTGACGAAATCGATTGATTCGACTCCAAATACACATTTTGACGAATTTGTAGTGATTCCGTAGTCTGAGAGTCGCTTGAAAAGTTTTTCTAGGTGCTGTAGGTGTTTGTAGATTGAGTATTAAATAAAAATGCCTTCCAGTATCTTAAAATCTTTGATTCTTTTTATTCCACTCACTGAGTATAAACTAGATAAACGTATTACAATTAAAGAAATATTAATTAGTAAAGTATAAATATATAAATTAAAGATTGCATGTACCTTGTTCCGTTGATCAACATAAAAATATAGGACGTATAAATATCCAATAAAATATAAAATAATATATACATATATTATTTTCTTCAATCTTCTAATTAAGTTTTGGTTTTATCGTTTTTAAGCGGATTCTTCTTTCTTGAGCGTTTCGACTTAGAATAGGAAGGAAGTAACATAATATAGTCACATGTTAAGACAAGAGTCGTAATTTAATATTGACACTGCGCCAAAACCGACGCTTGCGCCATTCGTTACTTTATTTTGTTAGTTCGTCTACTCGCCACTACTAACCGGTTGTCGTTGGAGATTGAGTATATTTATTTTATTTTGACAATCAAATACTAGGTCTGAACCCCTACACTACCCCTTTCCAGTGAAGCGTTCCATGCTGAACGTTACTTTTTTTTCACTTTTTCAACGCCGTCAGTAACAAAGGCAGGCTTTAACAGATCTATGGATATCGACTCGTTCTTCTCGTTTTTCTTAACAATAAAAAATTTCCTAGTTTTAAGACTAGGAAAGGTCCCTCATACGGTGCGGTCAGTGCAGGGCGTACTTTATCGATTCGGACGAAAACGTATTCGCATGTCATTAAATCTTTCGGAACGTAAACATTTTTCTGTTCAGTCCTCGTAGGTGTCGGACGCAGTTGGCGTAAATTTTCGCGAAGTCGATCAACAAACTGCGCGGGCGTTATCTCTGCATCAGACACGTTTGTTATAATGTCTCCTGGTAGAACTAGATTTTGTCCATATACCAGTTCCGCTGGTGTGCAACCTAGGTCTTCTTTCACTGAAGCGCCTAAGCCGAGTAAAATGATTGGTAACTCTTCGTACTACTTTTTACTGTCGCGTGCGATTACTGAGGCTTTAAGGGTACGATGAAACCGTTCCACTAGGCCGTTCGCCTGTGGGTGATATGAGGTTGTGCGTATTCGGTGAATACCTAACAATATACACAATTCTTTAAACATTCGAGATTCGAATTGAGTACCTCTGTCGGTTGAAATTCGTGATGGTACTCCAAAACGCGATATGTATTCAATAACTAAAGTTTGCGCGCAAGTCTCAGCCAGCATATCATTTATAGCATACGCCTCGGGCCATCGCGTATATCGGTCGATCACGGTAAGAATATATCGTTTATTGTCTGACGAAGGTAACGGACCCACGAGGTCTATGTGGATATGTTCAAAACGGTTACCCGGTAGGTCGAATTTACCGAAGGGTGTTTTAGTGTGTCTGTTAATTTTCGCACGCTGACATTTCGTACACTCACGGCTCCATATCCCGATATCTTTATTTATCGATGGCCAGAAGTAACGATCAACGATTAATCTTCTTGACCCGTGGATGCCCGGATGTGTGATGTTGTGAAATTGATTGAATATTTTTCGCCGCAGTGTTGGCGGAACGTATGGTCGATTTTTTTTAGATGATGTTTCACACCATAATTTAATAGTTGTTCCCGGTATTGTAACCTGTTCTATTGTACACGAGGACTTCATTCCGACAATTTTCTTTAGCTCCTCATCATTTTGTTGGGCCTCACCAAGGAGTCGTATCGTATTTTCATTTGTTTCGATTTCCGCGTCTTCTAATCGTGAAAGGCGTCCGCGACAACGTTATCCTTCCCTCTGATATGTTGTATGTCGGTAGAGAACTGCGCAATAAAATCTAAATGCCTCGATTGCCTCGGACTTCTTTCACATTTTGAAGTAATAGCGTTTATTAATGGTTTATGGTCTGTATAAGTTGTAAAATCCCGACCTGCTAAAAAATACCGAAAATGCTTTATCACAAGATATATTCCAAGAAGTTCCCTGTCAAAAGCAGAATATCTGGTTTCTGAATTATTTTGAACATTTATTTCCTTATTATATAATATTCTTTTATTTGATGAATTTCTATTTACATGGTATATAATTGGTATTTGATCTTTATTCATTATATAATTATTTTGGTCTAAAACTAAATAGACAAACCCTTCTTACAATTCTATATCAAATGTATATTAATCAATTTACTATCAACATTTATATTGGTGGCTTTCCGATGAAGAAAATCAAAGATAGATTCATTCATCTATACTCAATTTTTGTACTCTGATTTATATCCTTTGTGTTACCGTTTTGTACTCTGATTTATATCCTTTGTGTTAGTTTATTTATATATTTTATTTAATTAATCAAAATTAAAGTTGTGTTTTTTTTCATTTTCCACAATATTTAGAAACTAATAATGTTTTTAGTTTACTAAATTCAAATTTTGTTATAATTATAATCCTAACTAGAAAAAAATATTAATATGTAGCATTGGCAAGATCTTGTTATTAATCAAATTGTACTAAATTTTATCCTATTTTTTCAATATTCTTTAAGGATTATTATAATTAAGATTTTTTTTTTGGAAAATAAAGAAATATTAAATAAAAAAAAAAAAAAAAATTGTATATTAATTCCCACTCCCAAAATTTCTCGACAAGAAAAACATTGTCGAGTAAATTTTGGGAGTGGGAAAGGGAAAAAATGTTAGCAAAATCGTTTTTCTCTCTTTTCGCACTCTCTCACAACTCTGCTCCCAAAATTTGATTAGCTAAATCCCGGTACTGTTGGACGCTGAAAATTTTAACGGTAGCCTCATTGGTTTTTCGTATCGTTGCGTTCACTGACATTATCGTCCCCCGATCGTGTAGTTGGCGTCGCGCTACATCCACCAGTAATCCGTGTTTATGCAAGAAATCCGCGCCTATTATCGGTCGTGTTACGTCGGCAATGGTAAAAACATGGTGAAATTCGCGCCGTAGTCCCAAGTCTAATTTTAATAATCTTTCACCAAATGTCGCGATATTAGATCCGTTTGCAGCTGTTAAACGCGGTAATTTGTCTTCTTTTGCGTTCGGGAATCGATTTCGGGGTAATACAGAAAGGTCCGCACCGGTATCTATTAAAATATTTGGTTTACTTAAATCGTCAAAAATAAAAAGGCGGCGTGACGATAATTGGCTACTGAACGCCGCGTTTTCAGTAGGTTTTAAAAGTTTTTTTGTAAATGATCGGTCGATGCGTTTGACGTATTTTGGAAATTGCATGGCGGTCTACACTTTGTAGCTTTCAATCCGAATTTGTGGTGGAACCAACAGTTAACGTGCTGTTTCGGAGGTCCTCTAGAACTGCTACGACTAAAGCCACGGTTACGCGAATGCGACGGACTTCTATGTTGGGATCTCCCTCGAAACAAGTTATTTTACTTTAACTCAGCAATTTCATTTTTCATAGCTTGCATCTGCTGACACATTTCGCTCATGCTAGCGCACAAACCCGACATAGGGTCTATTGGTGGCTTTGCTTCGGATAATACATTCGATTGCGTTTGAATAGCTGAGATAGATTGTTTGCTGAAAGTATCCCATATTCTATCCGCCATTAACATTAGGGCATTAGGATTGGTCAAATTAGATGATACCAGTGCAACATTCAAGGTGCTAGGTAAACGCCTCATCCACAATTTCAAAAGTAATTCTTTATTTACCCCGGTTCCTGAATCCGCTAATTGATTTAAATATCGAAAAAAATCAGACGGACGACGGTCTCCCATTACCGCACTAGCATCGCTAAGTAACGAGTTCAATCTCTGTTCTTCGGTTAATGAATTTCTTTAGATTAGCGCAGTTTTTAAAAGCTCGTAATTAGTGTCATTGTCTTTAACTACGTCCAAAACCGACATAACAATATGTTGTGGGAGTGCAGCTAATGTATATTGATATTTCCTAGTATCCGCTTTTATACCTTTTAACCGAAATATATTTTCTATTGTAATAAACCAGGCTTGCGGACTTTTGTCCCAAAAATCTGGAATTTTTACAGAGCTGGTTTCCGCCAGTTCATCTGTTTTCCGATCCGAGTGGTTGTGACTATTTTCATTACCTATTCCACCCTCTCCATTGGTTTCGTTTGGTTTAGTCATATCAGAATTTTAATTAATGCCGAATTCGTGAAGTGTTGATAAGATTGAAAAAAATCTTACTATATTATATTTTATTGAAAACTTCTTATTATATTATATTTTATTGATATAAGTTATTTTCTTTATTTTTTTATGTGATATATCTTTTATTTATTTTTTTTAAAAAAATCTAATACAATACTACTGTTATTTAATCAATTTGTTAAGATTAAAAAAAATATTATTTTATTTGTTAAATATAACATAAAATAGAGTAAAATTTATTGAAATGCGATATCTTTAATTAGATTCCCATTAATCGAATTTTTTATCTTAAACGTTTTTATATTTTTAAATTCATTTATATTTTTTTTTTAAAAAAACGTATATATTTCGATTAATTTTTAACTTAGAATAAGTTTCTTCACTTTTTCAATCCAATAAGATACTATTTCGCTATGTATAAGTACTTTGGAACAAGGCACGCTGAATCTTTTACAAAACGATTTTTACATGCGTTATATTTAAATTTAATTAAATCTTATAAAGTACTATTTTTATACTATTAATGAAATAATTCTCTGTGTCCTACACACTTGCTTACAAATCGAAAATCATTAATCCAAAAAATATATATGTGTTTGAAAATAATATAGTTAATTCTTATTTCTGTTTGACATTATACATTATATTACTTATTCAACAACATATTTATAAGATGTTGAGCATTATATAAACAAAAGAATTACATTAAAAATGAAGTTTGTTGTAATATTTATATTTATAAATAAGTGTAAATCTTATTATTATTTTTTATATATAGAAAAAAAATCAATTAAATTCTTAATTCTGCATTAAAATGCTATACTACTATTTTATTACTATAATATTAATTTGGATTAAATATTATTTTATTTTTATATGTATTTCAATTTAATTACAAATGACATATTTTTGTTATATAAAACTATTATTTCACATATGATCTCTAGCACATATTTTATTATATGTATATATATATCATAAACAATTTCGGTAATATGCACATGAATATTCGGAATTAAATTCTTATTTTTTATAATTTGATTATGCAAATTGAAAATTTGTTAAACGATAATATTTCACAAGAAATAAAAAAAAATAAAAGCAAAATATATATTAGCAACGGCAAAAAGAAATAATAATCTTTTATGTATATTTCTTATTGAATCGTGCTATACTGTATTTGATAACTGTATTTAAAACAGCTAATTATTATCTTTAACAATTCAATTTCACTTGTCTTGAAACCAAATAAAATCTATTGTTGCTATTATTACTCCTATTTAGCTGAACAAAATATCGGGTTAGTAACACCTGTTGATAATTGGCTTGAAATAATGTTGCCAATTTCTTGAAATTTCTTCTATCGGGGTGGTTATTAATTATACCCAAGTTTGTTAGTGTTTTTATTCACTATTTTACTCACAAAATTTTGCTGGTTAACTCGCAATACTATACTTGATGAACGGCTCCAAATTCTCCTAAACTCTGCTCTAGACAATGTTAGTCTGGATGAAAATCAATCCTTCCGGACGGCCTTCCCGTTGGTTGTGATAGATAATTCTATCGAAATCTCTCTGCACCAGAAGAATCACGTCGGGGTCACCACTTGTAGATTGAGTATTAAATAAAAATGCCTTCCAGTATCTTAAAATCTTTGATTCTTTTTATTCCACTCACTGAGTATAAACTAGATAAACGTATTACAATTAAAGAAATATTAATTAGTAAAGTATAAATATATAAATTAAAGATTGCATGTACCTTGTTCCGTTGATCAACATAAAAATATACAACGTATAAATATCCAATAAAATATAAAATAATATACATATATTATTTTCTTCAATCTTCTAATTAAGTATTTGTTTCATCGTTCTTAAGCGGCTTCTTCTTTCTTGAGCGTCTCGACTTAGAATAGGAAGGAAGTAACATAACATAGTCACATGTTAAGACAAGAGTCGTAATTTAATATTGACACTGCGCCGAAACCGACGCTTGCGCCATTCGTTATTTTATTTTGTTAGTTCGTCTACTCGCCACTACTAACCGGTTGTCGTTGGAGATTGAGTATATTAATTTTATTTTGACAATCAAATACTAGGTCTGAACCCCTACATGTTCGTCTTCTGTTTTACTCGCGATGAGAATATCATCAATGTACGCGAAGACGAACTCTAAGTCCCTACATACTTCATTTATGAAACGCTGGAAAGTTTGAGCAGCGTTCCGTAAGCCGAAGGGCATCCGCAAAAACTCAAACAGACCGATAGGTGTTGTGATCGCTATTTTGTGGATGTCATCCGGAGCCCCAGGTATAAGGTGGTAGGCCCTGACTATGTCTACTTTTGAAAAAATGGCACAACCCTGTAAGTTCATTGAAAAGTTCTGTATGTGAAGAATAGGATACCTATCTGGAACTGTAGCGTCGTTTAACAGTCTGTAATCACCACAAGGCCGCCAATCAGAATTATTCTTCTTTCTGACCATGTGGAGTGGAGATGAAACTGAAGAGTCCGACTGTCTCATATGCTGAAATTCTGTCTGGGCGATTTTGTGACGCGTTGCGTCGAGACGTCGGGGTCTGGCAAAAGGTAGAGTACCTTTGGTTTCAATATAATGTACTACACTGTGTTTTACAGGAAGGAAATAATTTGTGGATTGTGTGAGGTTAGGATATTTCGTTAGTAGATTACTATATTTGTTGGTGTTTGAATACTGTTTGATTGACAAGGATATTTTGTCGTTTGCCAATGATATGTTTGGATGGGATAGGATAGAAACGTGGATGAGAGTTTGGGAGGCGACCAAACGTTTTCGCTTCACGTCAACTAGCAGGCCAAATTTTGTTAGGAAATCTACACCAATTATGGGGTGCTGTACGTCAGCCACTATAAATTGGTGTGAGGCAGTTTTTCTTAAACCAATATTTAATATCAATAACTTTGAACCGTAAGTGTGAATTACAGAGCCATTTGCTGCTATTAATAATAAATCTGATTGGGTTCTCTGATGTTTGGAAAATTGTTTAGGAATGACCGTTGGGTGATCTGAACTGTGTGAAGTTTTAGGGGGGAGCTAATTACCTTAGTGCAAGCGCATTTTTTAGCTTTATCCCCAAACTTTCTGTGGTAATAACATAAATTATTTTTGTTACCATTAGATCTAGATTGGGAACGCGATCGTGATCTGTAATTTGAAAATTTTCTACTATGATCGGACCCGTTTTGATAGCCGTTCGCTCTAATATTAATTGTACGTTAATAAATTTTCCTAAAAATCATAATCTTGAAATTATGTGTGTACAATTGTCTGTGGATGCATCATCAATATTCGTAGTTAATGTTTATATTCCACTTAACAGTTCGCTTGAAATATATAATAATTATTTTAAATGTTTGGAATATATATCTTCAATATTAAAAGAAAATGATGAAATTGTTTGTGTTGGAGACTTTAATTTTCCAAAAATTAATTGGATTAGATTTTCTGAAGATCTTACGTTAGTTCCTATATGTAATGCTAATATTGACGCTGATATTATTGATTAATTTGCCGACTTAAACTTAGAACAGCATAATGATATTTTTAATGACAATGGTCGTTTACTGGATCTAGTATTTTCTTCAAATATCTATGATTTATATGTAATACGGTCTGATAATCCAATTGTCTTCGAAGAATCACATCATCCTGCTCTATCAATATCATTAAATATTGATAAGCCGCTCAATTTTACTCATATTAATAATTTAAAATTTAATTCCAGAAAAACTAATTTTGATAATTTAAACATTGATTTAGAACGTACAAATTGGTCTAATATTTATAACTGTGATAATTTAGAAAAATGTTTGTTCAATTTTTATGATATTTTATTGTTCAATTTTTATGATATTTTATTTAATTTATTTTTAAAACATGTTCCTATTAAATGTATTTCTGACTCAGAACAATCTCCACCTTGGTATGACAAAGAATTAAAGAATCTTCGTAATTTACGTAATAAAAAATGGAAACAATATTGTATTTCAAATGTTGCTGATGATTTCAATTCTTATATTTATATACGTAATAAATTTGATCTTGAAGTACATGAAAAATACATGAACTATCTATCTGATATGCAAAATAAATTAAAATTAAATCCAAAAGAATTAATATTTTATAACAAAGTAATTAAGTATATATCAAAACAAATTGAAATTAGGTAGTTATTTTATTAATGAATAAGTATACCTCTTATTACAGCTCATGAATGAATTATCAAACAAAAAATGCTTTTTGTGGAATTTATACTAAATATTTAATAGCTAGATGAAGTTGATAAAAAATTTCCAAATTTATATTGCTAATTTCTATACCTATACCTCTACCTAAAATTTCATTATTATGTCTGTATATATTAAAAATTTTACATATGAATCAGAAAAAATGATATCTTAATTGTAAATCCTAAATATTATATATTTTTTGCATTTCAAAAAATTGAAAAATCAAATTTTTGCTATTGCTTGAAAATATTTTTTTTCGTTTTATTTTCATTTTGCTTCGATACAAAATACACAAATTTAAAGAATGAGATTTTCTATTTTATGTGAGAGACATTATATTATATGTGAGAGATGGGTGCCTACGGAATATTTTTCGTAGGCACTCAAAAAACGATTTTAGTTTGTTCCTTGTTAACTCGTCTCTATACGTAGTTATAATGGTTTTTGGTTCGAGTCTATTATAACTAATTGTCTATACATATTTTTACGTGAAATCTATTTTTGCAAAAGAACAACATGGTTTTATAAAAGGTAGATCTACAACTACAAATTTAATGGAATTTTCTAATTTCTGTATTGAAAGTTTTGAGAAACGTCATAGTGTTGATTGTATATTCACTGCTTTTAGTAAAGCTTTTGACAAGCTTTCACACCAGATACTTTTAATAAAGTTAAGAAAAATGGGTTTCAATGAAAATTTCTTACTATGGCTTCAATCATATCTTACTGATCATATAGAGTAATTTTCAATGACATTATTTCGGAAAGTACACAGTGGTGTTCCCCAAGGTAGCCATCTTGGCCCACTGTTGTTCATACTTTTTGTAAATGATCTACCAAATGTGATTAAGAAATCTAAACTATTAGTCTACGCAGATGATGCAAAAAAATTTAAGGACATTAACTCTATTTCTGACTTTATTGAATTGCAATCCGATTTAGATAACTTTTATAACTATGTTTATTATGTTTTGCTATGACTTTTATGCGGAAATTAAAATATGATAACTATAATTATAAATTTGACTTAACAAATCTTAAACGAACAAGTTCTTCAATTGATCTTGGGGTTTGTCTTGATTCAAAACTTTCTTTTGTTGAACATAAGTAGTTATAATATGTATGTTCTACGGCAAATGAGCAAGCAAAAAAATGAGCAGGAATGAGCAGCCCATACAAAATCAGTGAAAAATCGCGAACTTTTTGATAAAAATGCTGCTCAATGAGCAGGAAATAATGAGCATGTTATGTTCATACATAACCTCCTACCCTATTTTCGTTATTCATTTCTTAAATATAATACTTTGATAACATTGTAAAAATTAAATTCTCATGCAATTATATTTTTAACAAAAATATAATTCATGAGAGTTTAGTTACTAAAGCTAATGACCGTCTGGCCATATAATTTATTAGAGTATTAAGTTACAAAAACTTAATTACATTTATTGGGCAATAAAACTTATTGTTTTTCGTAATAGGCGTATGCTCATTTCGAAAAGCAATAATCAGAACTCTAATTCAATAAATGGAAATAAAAACTTTTCACTTTTCAGTTGCGCTTCGTACAATAAAAATCTTATAAAAATAAATATTAATAAATACATTAATTTTTTTTGATACAACCTATCTAATTGTTTTCTTTAATTTTAATTGTTATATTACATAACAATTTGGCGACCGTGACAGGACAAATTATATAATTTTTTTATTAAGTGAAAATTTTTGTAAAGTGACAATTTTATAAATTTTATATAATAACGACAAAGACTACAATAGCCTTAAAGCTTGAACTGAGTCTGGTTCTACCATTATTAAATAAAAACGAAAAAAAAATTTACAAAAACTTTTTATAAATAAATAAAACAATATTAAAGAATAACGCGAAAATAAATTCAATATTACTAATTCAAAAAAAAAAAAAAAAACTAAAATATTTTTTTCGATAAATTAATATTATCCTGGTGAATCGTGTAAATCTTGTAAATCATCATATAAGAAAATCATTATCTAAACTAAACTACAGCGAAGCAGCAGAAAGTCAAAACATCAAATCTAAAACACCAATTATACATCAAAGCTAAACATCAAACTATCAATTTAAAATGCATATACCAAAGTGAGTAATCAAAAGGAGTAATTAATTAAGACAAATTTTTATATGTTATTAAATAAAATATATATATGTTATGTATTATGTATGTTTAATCTTGAATAGTAAAGTTTTTCTAAATAGTGAAGTTTTTCTAAATAAATTCTAATTTTATGCTTTATATTATAATAAATATTAAAAAATCAAATTTTAATTTAAATAGTTTGAATCAATTTTTGTAAACTTATAACAAATACAACAAACACAAAGTTAAATATTATTTAATTAAATGTGATAGTATTTATTTTCTTTCAAAAATATTTTTATGGAATTATGTAAAATCATCAAATTACCAGGCTATAAACCTTTCATATATATAGAAATTCATTTTTAATTAAAAATAACGTAATGATATAAAAAAAACACTGACAAAGTATTTTTTTTTTTTTTGTGAAAAGTAACATAATATTTTTTTATATAAATATACAATAAGTATAATAAATAAATTTCAATTGATAATATATTTTTACTTTATGTTTATTTCATGATTTTTTTTTTGTTATTTCCTAAAATAATTATTCATTTCATTTGGTAAAATTTCGTTTGAGTGCATTTGAAATCTAAATGAGTTTAAATTATAATTTCAGTCTTAGAACAAGGAAAATATATAAAAAACTAATACTGATTGTACTGAATAGATATCGATAGTGATGATGATTCAAATCTAAACAATAGTGTATTTTCTAAATCTATAAAAACTCATCGCTCGCCCACAGAAATAGAAAATAAAAATAGTTTATTTACATTTAATTCGGAAATTACAAATTCAACTCAAAATAATACAAATTTAATAACTGAAAACAATCCGAATAATTCAAATACTGCAAATAATAAAAATTCAAAAGGTGAAAATATTTCGAATAATTTAAATTCAATTACTAATAATAATAATCCACCACCAAATCCCCCTTCAAACTCTAACGTCAATAACACAAAAACCTCATCCAAAATGGCGTCTAGTTTCAATATAAATCAGGCTTTGAAAATGATTCCTGAGTTTAGTGGAAACTCTTTAGAACTACATCGTTTTCTCCAAATGGCCGACATCCAATATAAACGTGCAAATACTGCTGAGGAAAAACTAGATTTTATTGATGTAATTACGTCCAAATTAGTAGGACGAGCTTACAACCTAATCATTCGTTATCACAGTTATGATAATTGGAATGCTTTAAAATTAGCATTGCAAACTAATTTTTCCAAATTAAGGGCAGTACAACTTATACAATCCGATATTTTTACCCTGAACCAAAGACAAAAGGAAGACGTATCCTTTTACGCCAATAGAATTGAGAAACTCCTAGACGAACTCAATATTTCTAGTATAGATACCACTGCTTCAAAAGAAGTAGGTACGGTTATTAGGGAAATTAATGAAAAATTAGCGTTAACCAGTTTCATAAATGGTTTAAAAGAGCCAATTCGTTTAATAGCGCGTACCACTAGACCAGAGACTCTTGTCAAAGCTATAGATTTAGCATTGCAAGAGGAAAAATTAAATAAATTAAATAAAAAACTACCTTTTAATCAAATCACTCTAATTATTGTTCTACCTGCAGAAATAATAGTCATAATACTATTGACTGAAGGAGCAAATTTAAAAATACTAAAAATCCAACAGAAAATGTGAATAATAATTTTAATTCACATCTACCTAAATTTAAACCAACTTTTCTACCAAATAGACCAATAGTTGCTACAATTAACGAAAACATCTGTAATTACTGTAAAAATAAAGGTCATTCTATTGAAAACTGTAGAAAAAGAATGTTTAATAATAACAAAAAACAGAACCGAGAATCCAATACGGGAAACGACCAGAAGCCTGGTCCATCTGGTGTACAGACACAGGCGAAAAACTTGAAAAGCGACAACTAAATGTTAATTTTATTTCTAATAAATCTATGAATTGTGCAGAACTAAATCTTCCTAACTCCACAAAAACAAACATTACTAATTCTTCAAAATCAATTGAAAACAGTTCTCTCAATTCTTTAAAAGAAGTATCTATAAATATAGATATGGCGAAAAACACTGGTTCAAATATAAAACATTCAAAGTCTACTAAATCTACTATATCAAAACCAAACAAAAATACACGAAATAAGAATACCAATTCTACAATAAATAAAATTTCTAATAGTAAGAGAAATTCAAACATTGCTGAATCAAATAAGTCAAATTTAGATACATTTTCTAATATCTAATATCCATGATAAAGAAATTACACAAGTTCTGGTTAATCAAGTTAAGAATAGAACTTTCTCTAGCACTCTAAATTTAAGTGTTTCTGGTACACTCAATAATACCACTAACTTTCTTATAGATTCAGGAGCTAGTATTTGTTTATTAAAAGTAAGTTCTTTAAACGACGAAACTATGATTGACATAAATTCTACGACAATAAAAGGTATTACTACCGAACCAATAAATACAATAGGAAAAGTTACATTAAATCTACAAATTCCCAATAATTTAAATAAAACCTATACAATTACCTTTCATATTGTAAATTCTTACTTCCCAATAGAACAAGATGGAATTATTGGTGAAGATTTTTTAAAAATAACTCAAGCCCTACTTGATTATAATATAAAATGTACAATTCCTTTTGAAACCAAAATGCAAAATATAATAATACCACCTCGTACTGAAAAGGTTATTAAATATGGATCAGTAACTCATCAAAATGAATCAGTTGCTCTTATGGACATTGATGAATTGTTAGAAAAAGGATTACTAATTTCTAATACGTTGGTAAAACCAGAAAATGGTTATGTGTATATTAGCGTATTAAATTCTAATAATTTCCCTATAACTTTTGATGAAAATTTTAGAATAAAATTTTTACCTATAGAAGATTTCCATATTTAGAATTTTAATTCAAATTCTCATAAAAATAAAATAGAACACAGATTAGAAACGTTAAATCAACAAATTGATTTAAAACACTTAAACTTTGAAGAAAAATCTTCTATTGAAAATATTTGTAGGAGTTTTAACCATTTATGGAAGGTGATGTATTAACCTCCACCTCTTTAGTAGGACATGAAATTAATACTGATCCATCTAAACCACCCGTAAAAATTAGGCCATATAGATTACCAGAAATACATAAAAGAGAAATACAAAATCAAGTACATAAAATGCTTGATGACGAAATTATTCGTAAAAGTTCAAGTCCTTGGAATGCCCCTTTATTAGTGGTGCCAAAAAAATCAGGTTCTGACGGTACAAAGAAATGGCGGGTTGTAGTTGATTTTCGAAAATTAAACGAAATCACTATACCTGACGCTTACCCTTTACCAAATATTGAAGACATATTAGGTCAATTGGGAAATTCAAAGTACTTCAGCACTCTTGATTTAGCTAGTGAATGTGATAAGGCAAAAACAGCCTTTAGCACAAGTTATGGACATTTCGAGTTTAACTGCACCACCCAAATTCCAACGTCTAATGAACACCGTGCTAACTGGTCTACAAGGTATGCGTTCTCTTATTTATTTAGATGACATCATAATTTATGGTAAAAATTTACAAGACCACAACAAAAAGTTAATAAAAGTTCTAAAAACTCTCGAAAAACATAACATAAAATTACAAAAAAATAAATGTAAATTTTTATATAAAGAAGTTATGTATTTAGGGCACGTAATTTCTCAGGATGGAATTACACCCGATCCTACAAAAATCACAGCTATTCAACATATTCAACCACCTAAAACTGTAAAACTAGTCAAATCATTTTTGGGTTTAGTTGGTTACTATAGGAAATTCATACCCAATTTTTCAAAATTAGTTTCTCCAATAAATAAATTACTCAGGAAAGAAGTTAAATTCGAATGGAATGCGTATTGTGATGAATCCTTCAATAAATTAAAACAAATAATCATGAATCCACCCGTTTTACAATATCCCAATTTTAGCGAACATTTCTATGTAACTACTGATGCTAGTAATGATGCAAGAGGAGCTGTTCTTTTGCAAAAGTGTAATCCTGGTAAACAAGATCTACCTATTGCATACGCTAGTCGAATATTGAATAATGCGGAGAAAAATTATTCAACGATAAAAAAGGAAGCTTTGGCCGTTGTTTGGGCTACCACACATTTTAGGCCTTATATATATGGTAGAAAATTTACCATCGTCACTGCCACAAGCCTTTAGTGTGGATATTTAATCTGAAAGATCCTTCTTCGAGGATTATGCGCTGGCGCATAAAACTTGAAGAATACGATTTTACAGTAGTACATAAATCTGGTCATTTAAACACCAACGCCGACGCTCTTTCTAGATTGGATATCAAAAACATAAATGTGATTACCCGCTCCAAAACAAAAACTATTACTACTAATTCTGATAATAATAATACACAAACTATTCATTCAAATTCTAAAAATATTCAAATTAATAACAATGTCGCACCAAAAACAAATTGTAATATATTTTCAATCTTAATAATAAAGAAAAACAAACAAAAAATGTAAAAAATTTTTTTAAAATTTATGTACTACGTTGATGCAACAGAAATCTGACTACATCAAATTGCTTATTTAAGGGATGGAGGGATGTTATGTTCATACATAACCTCCTACCCTATTTTCGTTTTTCATTTCTTAAATATAATACTTTGATAACATTGCAAAAATTAAATTCTCATGCAATTATATTTTTAACAAAATATAATTCATGAGGGTTTAGTTACTAAATCTAATGACCGTCTGGCCATATAATTTATTAGAGTATTAAGTTACAAAATCTTAATTACATTGATTGGGTAATAAAACTTATTGTTTTTCGAAATAGGCGTATGCTCATTTCAAAAAGCAATAATCAGAACTCTAATTCAATAAATGAAAATAAAAACTTTTCACTTTTCAGTTGCGCTTCATACAATAAAAATATTATAAAAATAAATATTAATAAATACATTTTCTTTAATTTTAATTGTTATATTACATAACAAGCAGGGGAAAAAATGAGGCGAAAAAAAATGTATGTATGTATAGTCTAGGACAAATGAGGCGAGAGGCGAAATATTGTGAAGTTTGGTTCAGTTATTTCAAGGTCAGAAGTTTATTGAAATTTAAAAATTATTTGTATTTTGAATATGTTGTATTTGTAATATGATACTTTCTTTTTAGCGTGAGAAAGAATTCTATTAGCAATTAAATTAAAAAAATTTATAAGCGGGCGGAAAAAAAATGCATAAGCTTGTCTGGACAGGTTCGTGTAATTTGAAACTTTTGATTTAAAAAGATAAGTATATTTATTTTCCATATATTAATGAATTATAATAATTATTGTGAAATCACTAAAAGTAATTTTATACATATCCAATTACAAATAAATACTTTGGTATCGCTATAAAAGCAGCAGTGAAGTCATATTTGCATTTATTATTATTATAACGTTTCAAAAGAAAGCAATAAAGCAAAAATTTGTCAAATTTTAAGAAAACATAAAAAGACAAATTTTATGAAGACAATTAAATCATAAAATTTAATCAAAGATAAAATTTACAAAATTTCGAATCTTAAGCATGTAACTACAAATCAATTCGGAGATCAGATTGCGGCAATTATCAACAACAAATATCCATATTTTTTACCTAAGAGAATGGTTAAGCCGATAATGTCTGAATTTAATTTGAGAGGAAGCTCATTAGATGTAACATTATATATGAAATTCATCGGCAGCACAGAAGAATTATTAAGTACAGGTGAAATATTAAATGTTCCAGATTTAGAATTCTACTGCGAAGGAGAAACATCGGAAGAGTTAAACTACATATCTTAAGAAGAAGATGGTATTATTATATAATCAAAAATACAATAAATTATAATGTGCAATAAAATAACAAAAATATAAATAAATAAAAAAAATATTCTTATTTCAAACACATGTGTTTTCTTAAATTTTTATAACATATTTTTTGTCTATATATAAACCACATTATCCATAATTATGTTAGAAATATTTTGATTATGATAGGTTTGCACACCCATTTACTATGATGGTATCAGGACCATCAGGCTGTGGAAAAACAACATTTATATTAAAAATATTGATTTATTAATTGATAAACCAATATACAAAAAATTATTTGGTGTAATAATGAAACAAATGCCTTACCGAAGAAATTAAATTTTTCAAACATATAGAATATATTAATGGTGTTCCAGAAACTATTAACAATGAAATGAATGTTCCCATTTTAATAATTTTGGATGATTTAATGCTAGATGCTTATAACACAAAGGTGTGTGAATTATTCACCAAAGGATCCCATCATCGTAATCTCTCTATTATTCTAGTAAATCAAAATGTATTTCATCAAGGAAAATTTTCAAGAGATATTTCCTTGAACTGTAAATATTTAGTTTTATTCAAAAATCCTCGAGACAAATCCCAAATAATGCCGCTGGCACGTCAAATATTTCCAGAAAATACCAGGGAATTTAAAAGAGTACAGAGCCGGATGGTAGTATTTTGTCGCCTGGAGCAAACTTCTTGAAAAGGCGCCTATATCAAAGTCAAATTTGATGAAACAGCTGCAGGCAGATTTAAAACATACACTTTCTAATGGACTATTTATATATATTTAGATTATTGTTATGTACAAAAAATAAATTATTTAATTAATTAATGGTACTCTGCGGACTTTAATTTCTGCAAAATCTTTTATAAGACATCATAATCCAAAGATTCTGCGATGGCGCTTTCAATGGACATCAAAGACAAACCTACTAACCTTTCTTGTCCCATTGATTATCTTAGATAATTTTTAATTATTTTCAATTTGGAGAAACTACGTTCTGCAGAAGCAACCGATACAGGTAAAGTTAGCAAGATCCTTAAAAGTAGGTAAACAAAGCGGGTTCTGCCCCACCTTCCAACAAACCCCATAATTTGTTAAAAATGCTTGTTTTTGTGAATTTAATGAGCACGTTTTATTTTATTAGCACGTTTTAGTGTGTCGAGATGTTTGGGTGACGTTAATTGGATATTGGGGGATGGTGATGTGTGGTGGGTTGGGTGTGTGGGTTGGTGTGGGTTTTTTTTTGGTAGTGGTGTGAGGGTTTGGGTCTGTGGTTGTAGCTGAAACATGTGCAACATGTTGGCTAATTTTATTAGAACATTTTTTTAAAATGTTAGAGTTTATGAATAAATTATTTTTTTTATCAGTAATAATAAAAGTTGCGGTTTATGAATGAATGTTGTTAGTGTGTTTTTTTTTTTTTTTTTTTAATATGGAAAGAAATTATATTTTATGTTTTGCTATCAGAGTTTTTAGCGTATAGAACAAATGTTTTTTTTTTTTTGTTAGATATCGAGGTCATTTTTACTATAAGATTTTAGATATCAAAGCCATTTTTACAAATTATATTTTATGTTTTGTTATCAGAGTTTAGCGTAAAACAAAGTAAAGTGGTGATGGCTGAATTAGGTAAACGCTTTATAGATTTAAGAATTAATTCGGGTAGCTAAAGTTTGATTCTAGCCATATACCACTTTTTATAATATTGTAAGAAAATATATAAAATGTTTTCTTAAGAATCTCTCTCAGTTAGTTATACAATTTAGGAGGTAACGGTTGATTAGATACTTTTTACCATTATGGTTTCGTGGGAAGACGTCAACACAATTACAGAGTTTGATCTTAGTGATAAATCATCACCACTATTTTTTAAAAATATTTTATCCAAGAAATTAGTAATTGTAACAAATTTTTTAAGTGAATACAAAGAATTTTTAATTATTGATGAACATATAAACCAACTTGAGAAATACCGAAAGGCCTTAGTAAAATTAGTGAATGAAGAAATAAAGTATTCAATACATGGTTACCATTTTGAAAATTGTATATGGTCTTCCGATAGTGCAACAGCTGGACCAGATACATGTTCTTGTAATAGTTTCGTTTTTAATGAGGATTGTTGTTTAAAACTAATGAAACTTTATTTGAAATTATCTGGTGCTAAATAAATAACAACAATGGCTGACTATAATTGGATAAAAGATTTTTTAGAAAAATATAGTGCTGTTTTATTGAGTGAACATAAAGATTTAATAATTGATTTTTCTCTAAGATTTCCAAATTCTACAATCCTATATGAGCAAATAAATTGTGAATGTATACATACGTGTACATGTGTAGTTGAATATATAAGAAAATGCAATATTATGAAATTAATGAATTATTATAAATATCAAACAATTTTAAGATAAATGAATAGTAAATAATTGATAGCGGTGGAGTAAAGATAAAATCAATATTATTTATAATGAAATTATTCTCAACACTCTGCATTGCTGTACTGTGTGTGGCTTCAATTACTGAATCATCAGCTAATTTAACAACAGAATCTATAACGGCATCGGTAATTGATTCATCAACTGACTTGGCAACTGATTCATCAACTAGCCCAACAACTGATAAATATGCGACTTCAATTACTGAATCCACAGCTAATTTAACAACTGAACCTGCAGCTAATATAACAACAAAATCTATAACTGAATCAACAACAGCTGATCCAACTGCACCGGTAATTGATTCATCAACTGAGTTAACAACTGATTCATCAACTGGCTTGGCAACTGATTCATCAAATATCCAAATAACTAATAAATATCGAATTTATGATAAATGTAATAATAACAGTGGTAGAGTAAAGTATTCTTTAATAACATTATTATCAGGTTATATAGTTTTAAAAATATTTACATAATTTAATAAAGGAAAAATAAGTAATTAGTATAATATAGAATTTTTTTTATTTTTGGGGTAAATTTTCATTATCGCCTGGAAATATTAAATCATTATTATTATGTGTTCAAATAATTATTAAAGCTGAAAACAGGATATTCTCTAAGCCACAATGTTGATAATTACTTTTAAATTTAAATGGTAATTTATGCGTGAGAAAATCAAATTTATTTATTTTCCTTATCAAAGTTCACATTAAAGCTTAGAATGGATATAAGCTTAACCACAATATTATTTAACAATATTACTATGTGAACAAAAAAAGATTTTTTATGAGTATGGATATGAATTTAACCGCAATATTATTTAACAAAAGATTTTTTTATGAATTAATTAAAATATATATTTTGATAAGAAATTACTATAAAAGGTTTAAAATTTTAATTATTAGCATCAGTCTAATTTCTAATTTGTTAGCATAATATTAAAAATAAAAAAAAAATGTCTTCAAATTTAATAAAAAAATTAAATAATATAGGCGGCGCAGGAATGCTGCAAACAAAGAAAATTACCGAGTTAAAATTAAATAAATCCTACACAATAAAAAATGGTGTAGGATAAACACAAAATACGGCGTCAGAATAATAGCTGACTTTAGTCAGTTTCGAGTATTTCTACCTGTTATGTACAAAGTAATGTCCGATAAGGACATTGCTGATATAAATAATGGCAATTTTGCAATAATGAGTACATCTCATTATGGCTCATCAGCCAATATAAAATTTGTAGAGCTGGACTCTGATTCGGATCAACATTTAGACGATTTCGAAGAAGGTCAGCGAATGGTTCAAGTTGTTGAACTTGATAATGAAGATGACGATAGCGACTGGGATGTTCCAGTAGAAGAAATCATGAAAAAGAAAAGAAATGTACTTAATTAATTAATTTTTTATTTTATTTTATATTTTGGTAAAATTAAAAATAATATTTAAGAATTTTTTGACAATTTAATTAACAAAAAAATAAATAAATGTTTCAAAGAAATAATTGAATAAAAAATTATATATGTTATATTAAAATATGAATCGTGTTTTTTTCTTTTTCTTTTTCCTATAAGATTATAGCGAAACTGAATAAAACTGATAAAACGATAAATTTATTACGAAATAATTTAAAAAGTAAAGGTTTATCAGTAGGATCCAAACGTAAAATTGAAGGGCAATTAATAACGTTTAACAGCAAGAGGGAGTGTTTAAAGAATAATTTAAATCATGGAAGTGGTATGATTCAAAACCATGTTGTTTGGACTGAATTTGAATCAGCATTTGCTGGAAGAATTAAAAGTTGTGTTATCACCAACTTATCATACAAAGGCGTAGAATATTTCATGGAAGCAGCTGCAGCTGTCTTTGAGAAAGAAATAGCTACGCTATTGAAAAAGCATAACACCATTAAATTAAATGCTGTGTTAAATGCAGAATTTATTATCAAAAAAAATGATGAGATAACAAACGAAATTAAGCATTTCTACACCAAAAATAAAACCTTGGAAAGAGAAGACGATGTCAAACAACACTTCTTAGAGAATATAAGAGAACCCATATTAAGTAAACCAGGAAAGATTTCCAGGAAAGAGATAGTGGTTGGAGCCTTCATCGTGTTGTAAATTTGGTAATAAATGTAAATAAAAATGAAAGATTTTCGGGGTCCACGTATATAAATTTACCTAAGTCAATACATGTAAAAAAAGCATGCATAAATATTGAAAATATAGATAATAAATATTTTGCTTGGGCAGTTGTTTCAGCACTTTATCCAGCAAAGACACATACAGAAAGAATTAGTCAATATCCACACTATTCATCAGTGTTAAATTTAGATGGTATAACATTTCCCACACCTATTAATCAAATTGACAAATTCGAACGTAATAATAATTTGTCAATAAACTTATTTATGTTGGAAAAACGTTATAATAAATTTTTAATAGTACCACTGCGTTTAACGAAGCATAAAATTGATAAACATGTAAATCTTTTACTTTTTCAAGAGGAATATAATTATCTAAACCAAAAAGATACATATGATGATGATACTAATAGCGAGTATAATGATACCGATGATGATGATGATGCCGATGCCGATGATGATGATAATGATACTATAAATAAGTATCACTATTGTTGGATTAAAAACTTATCACGCTTGGTGAGTTCACAACTATCCAATAATAAAAAAACTAAATATATTTGTGATAGATGTCTTCATTACTTTAAAAATGATAATTTATTACAATTACATACAGTAGATTGTGAAACCAAAAATACTTGCACAGTTAATTTATCAACAGAGGATACTAAATGGATTTCATTTAAAAATTATAATTATAAACTTGAAGTTCCGTTTTGCATATATGCAGATTTAGAATCAATTTTAAAGCGTGTTCAAAATGATGATAATGAATTAAATACTTTTAAGTATCAAGAACACGAAGCTTATAGTATTGGCTATTATGTAAAATGTTCCTTTGATGACAGTAAGTCTTACTATAAAGCATACACTGGTAAGGACTGTCAAGTATGGTTTGCTCGAGAATTAAAAGAAATATCTGAAAATATTGAAAACATCTATAATGATATAAAACCAATGATTCTTTTAACTTCAACTGAGCAATATGAACATGATAATGCATTATCATGTCATATATATGAAAAACATTATACTGGTGTTGATGAAAAAGTGAAAGATCATTGTCATTTAACAGGCAAATATAGAGGGGCAGCACATAGAACTTGTAATTTAGATTATAAATGCTCCCGAACTATACTTGTAATATTTCACAATTTATCAGGATACGATGCACATTTTATCATAAATGCATTAGCTAATACTTTTAAAGGAAGAATAAATATTTTACCTATAACAAAAGAAAAATACATCTCATTTACAAAACATATTGAAGGAAGTAATATTAAATTAAAATTTATTGATTCTTTAAGATTTTTGGGTACATCATTAGATAAATTAGCATCATATCTACCGAAAAAAGAATTAAAAATAACAAAAAAAGAATGGTTTCATCTCAACGATTACAAATTTATTGACTCGAAAGGGCGTTTTTCCGTATGATTAGATCCAGTTAACTATTATACATTACCAGGATTTACTTGGGATGCAATGCTAAAGTACACAGAAATTAAATTGGAATTATTAACAGATATTGATATGGTATTATTTGTAGAAAGAGGTATAAGGGGGGGAGTTAGTCAATGTTCTAAAAAATACAGTAAAGCAAATAATAAGTACATGCAAAATTATGATCCTACAGATGAAACAAAATATTTAATGTATTTTGATGTTAATAATTTATATGGTTGGGCCATATGTCACAATATTTGCCAACAGATACTTTTACATGGTTAAATGAAAACGATATCAAATCATTTAATTTGTCAAGCATTAGCAATGATTCTGATGTAGGATATATTTTAGAAGTCGATTTAGATTATCCTGAAGAAATTCATGATAATCATAGTGATCTACCTTTTTGTTCATTACATGATATACCACCAGCACCAGGTTGTAAAACTAAGAAACTTTTAACAACTTTGTCACCAAAAAGGCGTTATGTCATACATTACCTTTCTTTACAACAATGTTTAAAAAATGGATTAGTTTTAAAAAAAATACATCGTATTCTACAATTCAATCAAAAACCTTGGATTAAACCATATATGGAGCTAAATACTTTAATGAGAACTAGTGCCAAAAATGATCATGAAAAAAATTTGTATAAAACATTGAACAACGCAATATTTGGCAAAACCATTGAAAATGTGCGAAAATATAGTAACATTAAATTATTAACAAAATGGGATGGTAGATATGGTGCTAAAGTAATGATATCTAAACCAAATTTTCATAGTAGAACAGTGTTTAACAAAAATTTGGTTGCAATCGAATTATTAAAAACACAAATATTAATGAATAAACCTATTTATATAGGAATGAGTGTCTTAGATATTTCTAAAACGAATTTATATGATTTTCATTATGAATACATTAAGAAAAAAATTAAAAATAATGTTAAACTATTGTACACAGACACAGATTCATTAATATATGAAATAAAAGATTGTGATATATATGAAATGATGAAAACCGATATCAATTATTTTGACACAAGCGATTATCCGCAGAATAACATATTTAACATACCCTTAGTAAATAAAAAAGTAGCAGGTTTAATGAAGGATGAGAATAAAGGTGAAATCATGACTGAATTTGTAGGATTAAAGTCTAAGATGTATAGTATAAGAATAAATAATAAAGATGCTTTCAAAAAGGCTAAAGGGTTAAAAACATCCGTTTTAAAGCAGACAATAAATTTTGATGATTATTTAAATTGTCTTGAAAATAATTGTATGATAAGTAGGAGGCAATGTCAAATAACTTCAGACTCCCATAAAGTATTTACAATAAATCAAAATAAAATAGCTTTAAGTTCCAAAGATGATAAAAGATATGCTATTAATGAAACTACTGATACATTGGCATGGGGGCACTATAGTATTAAGAATTTATAACTTGTTCAATAAACAAAAAAATCAATCATTTAAAATTTAATAGTTTTATTTATTCTATATAATACATAGGATTATGCTTCAGGTTGCAATATTCAAGATTTTTTTAAATAAACAAACATTTTGTACTGCACATATACCAGAATGATTAACCAAACATTTAGGTATTTGTATCCCATATTTTGATTTTAAAGTTTTGATATTTAAAGAATTATTATCGTCTAAATCTATAATATTTGTATGCTTCAAAGTATTGGAAATCCATGTATGTTTTTCAAATCCTTTAACATATATTTTAATGTGCATAATTTTTATATGATTAATAGCATCACGAAAATATGTAACTCCATCACTCCATTGAAATCCTTGATGGTTTCTCTCAAGCCATCTGTTTGTTTTTTGTGTGTTAGCTGAGAGTAAGTGGAATCCATATGGAGGTCTTATAATGTAGTGCTGTAATTCACCAGTTGAAGATAGTATTGCAATTTCTTTTAAAATAAACTTATTTTTATCATCTCTGAAGCCTTGAATATCAATTATTAAGTATGATGAATTCATTTAAATGATTTTGTTAACTTCAGAGCTTAATGGATTGTAGTGAACTAAACGATCATGTAGCATTAGACAATATGCTGATGTATTTTCCGCTACTCCATCTGCTGTTTTTATCTCAATTCTAACATCAACAGGTCCAGTTTTCAGATTTTCATTTTGATAACGTGTATCTATTACTATAATCATTGCAGATGATTTAAATTCACCCCAAGTCAGTAATGGTTCGTAAAGTCAGTAAAGTCTGAAAAGCTACAACTATAAATCGTGGTTTTTCCAATTGCGTTGTAGTCTTTACATTCCAAATATGATGAGCGGTGTTTATTGGTAATGATGGATATTCATATAGATCCCAATTCCTAAAAGCTAATTTCATTGTTTCCCCATTGTTAATGCTTTGATATAAATTTAATTTCATTGTATCTGATAGAGATATGTGTTGTTCTTTCCATTGGACTTTTGATAATGTTATTTTAGGTTTTTCTTCCTCATCAGTGGTAATTAAAGCATTGTCATCTGTTCTAGCACGAGTAAGAATTAACTCATGTCTAGCATTTGGTATAATATTCATATAATCTTCCGCAAATCCCAATAATCTTTTCAATGGAATACAAAAATTAAAATAAAATCCTTTAAGATCAATTGAACCTGATGGAGACCAACTTCCATTATAAAGAGCTTTGCTTTCATTAGTATTCAAAGAAATATAATTTTTTAAACATGATGTTATACCAACATTTCGATTGTGATCAATTTCTTTACCCTTAATTTCATATCGAATTTCATCAAAAAGAAATGCTGCCGCATTATTAATTAATTTAGTTTTAGTAACAGCTGCGCCATCAACTGATTTAGAAAGTATACCTTCTATATAGAGTAAACTAGTTGATGGTAGTATATTTATATTTTGATTCTGTATAGCAATTCGTATAATATCACTATTTTGGAATGAATTCAAAAATGGTGAATAACTATGCCATTGTGAATTTGTAATATTTTCATCAAATATTGGTTCTTGAAAGCTATTTGTTATATTTTTCATTGTTTTTTCTTCAGTTTTAATCCAATTGATTGTAAAAATTGTTGATTTTGTTGTGTTAATAATTTTAAGTTCCTTAGTCTGTGACCATGTGGATTGACCATCTGATTATGATTGAAATTAAGATCAATATTACTTAAGCCTTTATTAGTAGGATGTTCTTGGTTATATATGATCATGTTTGAAGCTTCAAATGTAATCTGGCTGTTATATTCTCTCCTCTAAAATTCAATAAATTTCCGTCTTGATCAACTAATTTTAAAATTAATGATGTTAATCGTTCAACGTTTACAGGCAAATAGATGACATTCAATGGTACTTCAATTATTTTATATCCTGGACTTACTTTAATTGAAAACTCATGCAATATATGAGCTTGCTGGTTATTTATATAAGTTCCGTCAATAATATTACACTCAACTCGTATAGTATTAACTCTATTTATATCAACATATAGATCTGATGTATGCAATTGGTTTTTTAGTAATTTTTGTTTACTAAAACCCAAGATCTTACAAATGCTCAGTTCTTTGGTGAAATCAATATCTCCTATATCAGAATAAAATTCACATTTTAAAGTATTATTATTTGCTTTCAAATCAAAGGTTCCTTGATCTGACGAATCTGATTTCATATTATCATCTATGTCCAATGCCTTCCGAATATACCTCTCTATATCGTCAATTTCATAAGATCCTGCAGGTATTGTGATGATTTTATCACCAATATGAAACATATTATTATCAATATCTACATTTGGTATTGAATTATATTATATGTTTGAAAATCTACTAATCCACACACATAATTTCCTTTTAAATCAATAGGCGGAAAATATCGTGAAGTGAGTAAAGAACTATTATCGTTGAGAGTTACTGTTAATGACATGATGTATTGATAACAAATGATTAATTTTTAAAACATATCATTCTTTTATTCATTTTTTTTTATTAATATTATACATATTTTTTGTAACATTTTCTAATAAAAATTTGAAACATAAATGTCCGCATATATATGTGTTAAATTCTTGTTCTTCATTATGGTTATACAATAAATTATTAACATCTAAATATTTCACAACTTCTATTGGTGGTCTCAAATTTCCAAAACTGTCAAAATAATGTGCATGTTTATTGTTTTTGTAATATGCCACCCAATGTGTCCCCCTTCCGCTATAATTATCCAAGTTTATTATACCACATTCAAGGCTCCATGGTTTAGAAGGCAGATCATCACGCATAAAAACACCTCGAAAATGTGGTAAATGTTTTCCAAACTATAGTAAATCTATATTAGTTAGTGGTCGATTAGGTAGCAGCTTTAAAAGTTTTTTGATTGATTTTGTTGTTTTAAAAATAGTCCCAATCCTTTCTTATGTGGTTTTAAGTACAATCCACCACCATTTTTACCATTGAGTGTAATAGTTTCAATCGTTTTGTTATGCCTACGTTTTTCCTCTAGCTCTTTTTTCGCATTACTAGCATCATTCACCGCTTTCGCTATTGTTGCAGCTCCCCCTGAAAGAGCACCAACAGCGGAAAGGCCAGCGAATAATGGCACTAAAAAAGGAAGAACTCCCCCCATTTTCGGTATTGGTAAGAATCTTGGTACTTTGATCCTATTTCGATTTTTACCTTTAGTAGTTTTTCTAGCAGCTCGAAGAGCTATTTTTATTGACTCTTTTTGATTTGAAGGATTTGAAGTATTAACAGCTATTTTAGCAGCTTGTATTGTACTGCATCTCTAAAGGAATTTATATCAGAAGTTTTTCGTATTTTTCGCTTTTTTCGATTTTTGGTTTTGCTTTTTTTTTTAGTTTTTCCTTTCATAACACCCATACCAAGTTTTACTTTTGCTTTCATGGCGTTTGTAACCAAAAGAGAAGTAGCACGCTCACCTAAAGTGGAATCTTTTCCAGTTACTCTACCCCAAGCCTTTTCAGCTAAAATTTTATCAGCAGTATGTCTATTATTTATATCTTTACTTATAGAATATGCTATATCATGTTCTCGACAAGCTTCATCCAATTGATTCACCCCTCTATCTAATCGTTCTTTAAGTTTAGTTCCTGGTCCGCAATAATTATATCCTGGCAAATGTAATTCAACTGGTAAATTATTTATTAGAGAGTTTAAAACACCTCCTCCTCTTTTGACATCCCTTTCGCTATTAACAGAACGATAATTAAGCATAATTTATATATTTGAATCCATTGAAGGCTATTTTATGATTAAACTTATTTTGAAAAATAATTTAGTTAAATAATTCGCACTTATTAAGATTTTTGAAATAGTTAAAATGCTGAAGTTTGTCAAGCAACATGTTAAAATTAAAATCAAAAATTTTGATGAAACTGTTGGATCAGGTGTTGAAAAAAGTAAACATGGTGTCTTATTACCTAATAACATACGAGGGTTAATAGTAGGACCTTCAAATTGTGGTAAAACCAATGTCTTATTAAGTATGTTATTAGACTCCAATGGATTATGCTTTGAAAATATCTATATATATTCAAACTCATTACATCAGGCTAAATATGAATATTTAAGGAAATTGATAACTTCTATCAGGGGAATGGGTTACTATGAATTTTCAAATAATTGTGAAATAATGGAACCCTCGGAAGCTAAAAAGAATTCAATTTTTATTTTTGATGATGTTGCTTGTGAAAAGCAAAATAATATACGATCATATTTTTGTATGGGCCGACATAATGGTGTTGATAGTTTTTATTTATGTCAATCTTATACTCATATTCCTAAACATTTAATTCGTGATAATGCTAATTTCATAATCTTATTCAAACAAGATGATTTAAATCTGCGACATATTTACAATGATCACGTAAACTCTGATATGACATTTAATCAATTCAAAGATGTGTGTAAAGAATGTTGGAAAAATGATTATGGATTTTTATTTATTAATAAAAACAGATTGTGTAATAAAGGGAGATATCAAAAGAACTTTGATGAATTTCTATTGATTGAAGAAGAAAAATAAGAGATCTGATTAGGGATCTGTAGCAGTTTATAAGTGAACAGATCAGAGGAGTCGAATCAATAACTGTTGCAGTTTATAAGTGATCTCATTAGAGAGGATCGAATTAGTTGATGGGGGTGAGTGTAAGCAATCAGTAGTGTGCGAGATTAATCAATATTAATTTAAAAGTTAATTAGCACATCTTAAAAAATGAATCAAAAAGTATTTGGAGAGATGATGCGAAAATTATGAAACGCCTAGCAAAAAAAGTAATATTGAAAGTAATTCACCACAGACTGTCTCAATAAAAAAAATTGGTTCTAATGATGCATATGGACCTTAAAATAAAAACCATATACGCAAAATGGGGAAATCTACCTTTAACATTGATGATAAAACTGGTGATATACACATTGATAATAAGGTTTTTAAAAAAACAGAGGGCTTATATGAATTGATATTTAGCAATAATCCACAGATAGAACTATATACTGAAGATGATTTGAACGAGTATAAAAAAATATTATTACTGACGAATGCTCATTTAAAAAACCCAAATGATTCTTATTCACAAATAAAAGGGCATAGAGGATTGAAATATGTGAACATCATTAAAAAACTAATGACACATAAGTATAATACTCGAAAAAAAATAGTTGGAAGTACATACCTATCGAAAAGAAAAAGATTGCCATTGGATATGTAATTTTCAACCAAACCTATAGAGTATGTTCATTGGGATGATCCAAATGAACTTGTTGATAGATTGAGACTCTTGATTGCATCTCAAGAAGCTGGAAATAATAATCACAATAATGAAATTATTTCAATAATCGAGGAACTTAAGGAGGCAGGTCTAGTTGAATAAAAGAACATTCAAAGTTAATTTTTTATCATAAACAAAATGGTTATCGACAAGTTTGGTCGAAGTGAGAATAATGAAAGAATCATCACTTCAGCCCCGCCAGGAGTAGGATTTAATTTAACATCTGATGGAGACTACGACATACAATTTAACCGTCTTGTTAATATTAATAAACCAATACACCTTAAAGATGCTGCAACAAAGGAATACATAGATAATGAAATAGATGCAATTAATAAGTACAGTATATTACTACGAAAATCTATTGATGATACATATGATAGTTTAATGACATATATTAATGCTGAGAATTTAAAAATAACTGAAATATTACAAAATTTAGAGCATTCAATAATTAATTTGGAAGTTTATAATTTTAAAAAAGATCAACAATAATATTACATACAGCTAAATTATGAGCAAAAGAAAGGTTGTTGAGGAGTTACATAAACCTGCTAGAGGCGTCGTGTTATAATCAAAGGTTTTGATGATCTTTGGCAAGCTGATCTTGTAGAAATGCGTGCATATGCTGCTGAAAATGATGAATATAAATTTTTACTAACTGTAATTGATACATTTTCAAAATATGGTTGGGCTATTCCAATAAAAAATAAAACAGGTGTGAATGTTACTGAAGCGTTTAACACAATTTTCATAAATTCAAATAGGCAGCCTAAAAACTTACAAACTGATGATGGTAAAGAATTTTTTAACAAAATCTTTCAAAATTCTATTGCGAAATATAAGATTAATCATTACTCAACATTCAGCTCATTGAAAGCCTCAATTGTTGAACGTTTTAATCGTACAATAAAGGAAAAAATGTGGAAAGAATTCAGTTTTAATGGAAACTATAAATGGATTACTATGATTCAGAAACTTGTACATGATTATAATCATTGTACTCACAGAACAACTAAACGAAAACCTGCTTAAATCACCAAAAAAGATGAAAAAATATTATTATCTACAGTTTACAATCACATTAAAATTGCACCATTTGCAAAATTTAAAGTTGGTGAATCAGTTCGAATAAGCAAATTTAAACATGTTTTTGAGAAAGGCTATACACCCAACTGGACAGCTGAAATATTCAAGATAACTAAAAGACAGCTAACAAATCCAACAACTTACTTATTAGAAGATTATCAAGGGCACCCCATTAAAGGAGGGTTCTATGAACATGAATTACAAAAAGTGAAACATCCTAGTTTATATTTAGTTGAAAAAATAATCAAAACCAAGGGTGACAAAGTTTTTGTGAAATGGCTTGGATTTCCTTCTAATCAAAATTCATGGATAAACAAGAATGATGTATTAGTGTGAAATATACTTATACTTGACAGAGTTAATGGTTACACATTTCGAAAAAATTATAAATTTGGATTTAAGTTCTCTAAAAAATAAAATTTTTCATTAGTTTAGTTTGAATAAATTTATTGAACACAGTGGATCATAAAATTAGAATGAGCGACAAAAAGCAATTGTTGAATGAGGATAAGAATATGAGTAAAAATAAAGAATGTCAATATAAATTATATTGCACATCTGCAAAATCTTGTTACACTTGTCCAAAGCAGCAATCATCATCATCATCATCATCATCATCGTCATCACCATCATCAACTGGGGATAAATGTTCAATCCCATATAAAAAACAAAAATAATTGTAAACTGAAATTCATACAATGATAAATAAAACATAATTTTAATGTTATAAAATAAAAAAAAAAAAATTTTGTATTTCAATCATTTTTTTTATAAATTACATATTTAAAATATATTCATGTTTACTACTACAATTTAAAACAACTTTAAATGTGTTTATGTACATATTTATCAACAGATCTACAAAAATGTTCCAATTTCTCTATTTCACCCTTTAAAAACGTTATCTGAGAACTTATTTCTAACAAATTTTTAATGTCATATTTTATTTCATTTATAGATTCACCACACTGTCTTTTTACTTTATCAATTTCACTATCAGCATAATGTTTTGAAACAGCATCAAAATTTTCTATAGGTTGAGCAACGTTTATTACTCGTTTATTTTTCAGATCATAATCACCATCAGCCGTTAAATCAAATCCTTCACCCTGTGGACCTCGTAAAGGTTTTCTCCCCCTCCGCTCACCTGAACATCCAAATTTGTCTATTGACATTTCAGAATTAATAAAATTATTGTGAAACTAAATCATTTGTAATGATATATTTCTTTTAATTTATATATATAAAGCATTTTTTTTATATTTAAGCTATATCCATATAATATTCTTGTTTCAATTTTTTCAAATCAATTATCTGGAAATCCGATCTATGCGATGTGTCATATGCTGTAAATCTTTCAATTTCACCATTACTTGAAATTCTTTCACTATCAAATTCCATATATTCAAAACATTTTATTTTCAATGATCGTCTTTTAAAATTGCTATCATATGAACATTTCAATTTAATTTCTTTGGTATCATCATATACAAGTTTAAAATGTCTATAAAATATATTTTCACTCTCGATAATGCCTGAAATATCTTTTTCTTTTTTAACTAAATCAAGTCTAAAAGCTTCAATCGCTTCTTCAACAGTAACATAATCAATTTTTGATGATTCCTCACTTAATGAATTTGTTGTAACTTGTCCATCAAATTCTGGTGGTGCTGTGGTTGTTGTTATTGTTGTTGTTCTTGTATCATTATCTTCAGTTTCATGTGAATTGATTCGCTTTAGAAGTTGTATAGATAAGCGTATTTGTATTGTTTCATTACTTGGAAGTAACACATTAAATTGAGCATCTCCATTATGTTCAATATCTAATTTAATATTATTAGTAGGAGCTGCATAACTCTTAATAAGAAGCAAACTTAAAATACAAAAAGGTACAAAAAGGTTCTTCATATTGGTAGCTTCTTTAGATTCAAAGATCGTTGTTAGCTCTTCAATGGTATTTTGTAGAATAAAATTTTTTATGTTATGATGATTTAATTTGTTTGTGACTCTTGCTTCTTTTGTAAATGAGCTTCAAAAGAAGCCCTGAAATCTTCCACTAATACTAATATGCGTAAAACATCATCATCTGTAATGGTATTATTTTCTTTTTGTATGTAAACTATTTTCATTGTGTTCAAGTTGTCAATTAAGTCTATAATTCTCTCTCGCATATATTTAGCATTTCTAGCATCAAAGTTTTTCTTCACATTCTCTAATTGTAGTAATGCATTATTAAGCCTGTTTATCAATTCTGATTTTTTATCTAAAACTATGTTGTCAGCTTTTCTATATATAGAGGTAGTAGTAAGAGATAATGATGCCAAATTTGATTCTGATTTCTCCTTCTTTGAAAGAAGTTCCCAATCATTTTCTACTGCGAATGGACAGTCATCTGGAAACTGGTTTGTTTTGATAGTTTTTTCTCATTGGTTATATTATTTATTTCTCCGACTATTCCTATATCACCACCCAAAACTTCAAATTGAACATGTTGCCATTCAAGAAATTTAATACCCCAATTCAGATATGTTGGTAATGATTCACCGTTTCTTACAGCTAGTAATAAAACCTTATCACCAAATTCTGGAGTTGCCCAAATCTCTAACACAGAACCAAATATTTTTACATTAACTATTTTAAAGGATTTCCATTTCCTAATGCAAACACAATATTTATGTGCATGGTATATATTTTCACACCAAAATATCTTTACGATATCTCTATCAATTATTTACTGTTCATTTATAGTAAATTACTTTGATATTTATAATAATCCATTGAGGTATAGGTTTATACTTAAATTAGTAAAAAAATTACCTTAATATCTAAAATCTTATAGTAAAAATGACATTGATCTAAACTCTGATAGCAAAACATAAAATATAATTTCTTAAAAAAAAACACACTAACAACATTCATTCATTCATAAACCACAACTTTTATTATTACTGATAAGAAAAATAATTTTTTCATAAACTCTAACATTTTAAAAAAATGTTCTAATAAAATTAGCTAACATGTTGCAACATGTTTCAGCTACAACCACAGACCCAAACCCTCACACCACTACCAAAAAAAAACCCACACCAACCCACACACCCAACCCACCACACATCACCCTCCCCCAATATCCAATTAACGTCACCCAAACATCTCGACACACTAAAACGTGCTAATAAAATAAAACGTGCTCATTAAAATCACAAAAACAAGCATTTTTAACAAATTATGGGGTTTGTTGGAAGGTGGGGTAGAACCCGCTTTGTTTACCTACTCTTAAAGAAACGCATAAATTCGGAAATATAGTAGTCATATTATTCTTGGCTAAATAATTAAGTATTTCTATTGGGTACATATTAGATGGCAATAGTGTAGCCAAATTTATAATTTCTTCGCACATTTCAATACCATCAATATCTGTATTGGCACCATCAGTTAATATTAACTGTAAATCCTTACAATATTTTAATATTTCCGTTTTATCTTTATATTTCAACTCATAAATATTATATAAAAATTCGTAATATTCAGTATGTTTTTCCATTTGTTCAAATCTCTCGTTGATAGATGTAATTGCAGTGTCAAGAATGAAATTAAAAAAATTTATTTTGTAGTTAAATTGCGGATCTAAAATAGGATCATCTGCAGATTCGTATTCGAATTGTTTATTTTTACGACGTATTCGAACAATTGGAACATTTGGAAAGCGTCTTTCAATTTCCATTGTTTCAGCTATTTTTTTTTGCTTCATCAATAACTTTCAAGAAATTTTCATCTGATCGATAACCACGTAAAAAATCTATAGCTACTTTTAAAGATCTATTACATGCCAATAAATTTTGTTTCGGGTTTTGCATTATTTTTGAAATAATATTTATTTTCGATAGAATATCGTACCATAAAACTAGGCTGCAAATAAATTTGAAACAAGATATATGTTTTGATAGTGCTTGGGCTTCGCATTTTGTTTGGCTGTCACGGTTTTCATCTAAATGTATGTTGATTAGAGCATCATAAATAGACTCAAGTTGAAATCTAAGAGGTGTTACGGCAGAAATCCTGCTTTCCCACCTAGTTGAACATACAGATTTGATAGTAAGTTTTTTTACGTACATAGATTTAACACAAGATATCAACGATACTTTTAGATTTAGATCTAATATATTCAACAAATATTTTACTGTGTGTTATAGTACTCGAAAACAACTACAAGATAAAAATGTATGCCTACATAATGAAACGATTGAAAACAAATCAGCATATTCTGCATGTATTAAAAAATTATAACAGTACTTCAAAATTGTGATATTGAAGTTATAAAAACAATATGTGAATTGTAATAAATACATTAAACGGCAATAATAAAATATCAGATCGAATTCACAAGCTGTTACGTCACGACGCAAGTGCTGCGATGCGGTACAAATCTTTCAACAAACAGATTCCCGTTTTCCCATAGGGAAATTTATTTTATAATGTTTCGTTAAGATAAGGACCACTATCTGTGTGAGGGAGTAACCAACATTAGAAAATTGCAATAAATACCCAGCTGATAGAGGTTATCGGCCTAGAGTTTTTTATCTTTAGAAAAGTGCAGCAACAAAAAAAAACAAAGTGTAAATATCAAATCAAAGTTTTAAATTGTATAAAGTCAGTAAATATAAGTTGTAATTATCAGAAATTAAATATTGAATAAATATAAATTGATTTGTTTCAAGATAGATAATTTAAATTTTAATTTCAATATAAATAGTAAAATAAACTTTATAAATTTGTGAATAATTTAATAAAACAGTCAGTGAATTATAATTATAAAATTTTTATTAGTAATAAAAAAACCAATATTACAAACTTAGTATAAAAACAACAAAACAGTGTTTTTTATTTAACAAACAAGAAAAAGTGTGATTCCAGCTTCCCGGCAATCTCAGATTGTCCATGAGTATAGAAATTCATCATCCTGCCCCTCAACATTTTGGTGCCGTGACCAGGATCGAGAAAAGCTGTCCACAAAGCAGAGAACAACAGGTCATCTAGAAAAAAGGTAGAAAATTTTAATTAGTTATTAAATTAGTTAGCGGTGTGTTATAAAGTCCGCTACCGGTATTTTGAAGAAAATTGAAGCGGATAAGCGGTGGATTAAGCGCGGAAAAAGTGGCTTGGCGTCATTTAACTAGAAGAAAAATACAGCTAAAATTAAATTGGTGAAATAATAATCGCGCGGTAATTTATTTAAATATAATATACTCCGGAATTTATTCAAATATATATTTTTTTTAAATATATCAAGTTTTTTTTTTACATATATTCAAATATTTTTTAAATATTTAAGTGATTTTTTTTTTAAAAAAAATTTATAGTATATGTATATTTAAAAACTGAAATAAATTTCAGATACATATTACAATTATATTAGCTGCGGTTGTTAGGTTTTTTGTCATACATATATATATTAGGTAAAAATAAATATTTTTTTTTATTTTATTTGAGCAATTTATTTTTTAAATTATTTCAACTAGAATAATTTGATAATAATATATATACAATTCAAATATAAATTGTTTGAAAATTAAAATATTTAATTTGATAATAATTTTATAATTATATAATTCAATAATTTTTTTTGGAAATTAAAATATTTTATAAATTGCAAATTGGTTCTTTTTATTTTTGGGAAAGTTTACATTACATTATCGTAATCATTTGATTTTTTTTTTTTTTTTTTAAAAAAGAGGATTTTTGTTGTGTTGAGAATTGAAAATTGATTGTGGTCTGCAAAAAAAATGTGTTCTAAACTTTTTTTTATTCTGAAATTTAAATTCTTACCACTATGGTTAACATATCTACCAAATTAGATAATTTGAAAATTACAATCGAACATTGACGTTCCAAGAAGAAACTACAACGTTCCAAGAAGAAACCACAACGTCTCTGAGCTATTTAAATGTTCGTAAGACAAGCCTTAAGGACCTCTTCTTCGAACTCACTGATAACTTCGATAAATTAGTTGCTCATCGTAAATCTAAACAGCTAGCGACAGACGAGGTCACTATACAGTATCTGCAATTAGAAGATTTAGTTTATAAATATGAAGGAGAATTGAATGATAAAATATAAACCCTCAGTCCACCAGCACCACTGCCAACCCAGGAGGCTAAACCTGCAACTGTAATAGCCACTCCAACCCAACGATCAATTCCTTTGCCAAAAATTCAGATTCCAATTTTCAGCGGCGACTATGCTGCTTGGACGTCTTTTCAAGACCTATACATGTCCGTAGTCGATCGAAACAAAGACCTAACCCCTGTTGAAAAGCTGCAATATTTAAAATCAAATCTCTCGGGAGAAGCTGCTGCACTTTTGGAGAACTATAGCATTACCAATGCAAATTATGGCGACGCATGGAAAACGTTGTCTACAAGATATGGTAATAAAAGAAAAATAGTCAATATTAATATGAAAAAGTTATTATCTTTACCATCAAGCCAGAACGAATCTGCTTCAACCATTAAAGGGTTACTAGACAAAAATATGAATATTCCCACTGAAAATGGGGATCCTTTCATTGTTTATCTAGTCACTCAACGGCTACCCAGCGATACCCATGAACTCTGGGAACAAGAGTTGAAAGGATCCAGTGAGATACCAACATGGTCTCAAGTCCAAGAATTCCTAAGCACCCGATTTAGGACCCTCGAAAATGTGGCTGATGCTAAAATGAAAATTAAAGAGAAAAATTTTAATCAATTCAATCCCAAAGGTAAAGTATCTCATCAAACTTATTATATAGCAACATCTAATTTGTGCTGCATCTGTAAGGCATCACACCCTCTTAGGTTATGTCCCACATTCCTACAAATGGATCATAATAAACGCATTGACATTGTGAAATCCAATCGGTTTTGCTTCAACTGTCTAGCCACCAGTCACTCTTACAGAAACTGCCCGAGTAAACGAAAGTGCCTGAGCTGTGGGAAAGGACACCATATATTGTTGCACAATCCTTCGAATTCTTCCAAAGCCGCTCCTTCAGCTACATCATACCCTATGCAAATCGCGCTTGCCGCCCCACCCTTTCGTCCTAGAAACAACCGGTCAGAAAATGCTCCCATTGAACAGGTGAACCAACGTCAAAATTATTTTTCTAAAAATAATAATAAAATTTTATTAGGTACAGCACTTATTAAGGTTAAAGGAAATGATATTGTTACTCACATGGTCCGTGCTCTAGTCGATCCTGGCTCACAATCCACATTCGTGTTAGAATCCCTCTTGCACCGAGTGAAAGCAACCACGATGCCATGGGTTGCTAATGTGTCTGAACTAGGATCCACCCATACCGGTTCATCTTCAAAGGTAGCAATGTTGACCCTACAATCAAGAATTTCTCCGTTCTCCTCAATAGACTGCGAAGCCATATGCCTGAGAAAATTAACTGGTTTATTACCTAATGAGAGAAGTGATAAAGTTAACATACCTGAAGAATTTTCTGATCTTGAATATGCGGATCCTCATTTCTACCTACCCGGTTCAGTTGAAATCCTCATTGGTGCTGATATATATGCAGCGATCATGCTCGATGGCAAGAAAAAATTCACTTCAAATTGTGCTATTGCTCAGAATACCATTTTTGGTTGGATTGTATCTGGTTTTCTGTCCGAAACTGCTCAAAAACGTCCTCAGGTTGCCTCTTCAACGCAGTCCAATTAGATTTCCAACTGCAAAAATTTTGGGAGATTGAGGATGTTCCAAAATTGAAATTACCCTGAGCTGAAGATGTTTTCTGCGAAGAAAACTTCAAGGCTACTCATACGCGTGAAGAAGATGTTCGGTATACTGTACAGCTTTCGTTTCGAAAAGAGTTCAATGAGCAGATCTGTTTAGGACCATCTCGGAATATAGCACTCCAAGGCTATTTCCGAACTGAAAGTAGTTTATCTAAAAAACCAGAAATTGAAGTTATATATAATGAGCAGATAGATGATTATTTACGTACCAAGCAAATGGAGTTAGTCCAAAACTTAAAAACTCAATCTGCACCGTGCATCACGTGCTATCTGCCACACTATGCTGTGTTTAAACCCGATAGTACCACAACCAAAGTTAGAGTCGTGTACGATGCGTCATGCAAAACTAAAAGCGGTTTATCTCTTAATGCTAGACCAACCTTACAAAATGATATTATGATGATAATTTTGACGTGGGAAAGTATCGGTATGCCTACACTTCCGATGTTGAGAAGATGTATCGGCAAATCTGGGTCGATCCGTTACATGCCGATTTTCAACGAATAATTCATCGCAGCTGTAGCGACGGAATCCTTCAAGATTTTAAACTAAAAACCGTGACCTTCGGTGTCTCCTGTGCACCCTTTTTGGCCCTCAGGACCCTTAAGCAATTAGCTATCGATGATGGGGACAAGTATCCCTTAGCAGCACCAGTGGTTCACAATGATTTTTATGTGGACGACGTGCTATCTGGTGGCCATTCCATAGATGAAGTTTGTAGCATTCAAAAACAACTCGTTTCACTCCTACGAGGTGGTGGGTTTGTATTAAAAAAATAGGCGTCTAATACTCCAGCCCTTTTAAAAGAGATACCCAACTCAGACCGGCTTATTATTTTATTTTTATGTGTGCTTATTTCATTTTATTCCAAAAAAAATAAATAAAAAAAAAGTGTTTAAAATTGTTTATGTATAGAAGTACTATACATAAATTTTTTTTTGGGACGATTAAATAAACTTATTATTTTAAAAATATTTTCAGAAGTGTATTAAGTAAATTAGTAGGACATTTTAAAGTGCAGTTATTAGGTGAAATGTCTTCTTATTATTGCCAGTTTAAAGGTTGCTTCAATATATATCACTCAGGTAGTTTTTTATCTTTTTTCAATTTGCCATCTGATAATAGAAGAGTAATATGGATAAAACATTCTGGTAATAAAAATTTGGGATATAAATCTAAAACTTCGAAATCAAAATTATTATTTTGTGAGCAATATTTTTATCATAAAGATCTCCAAATATCATCTTCAAAAAAAAATCTTAATAGAAATTCTATACCGATTTCATACAAGGGGATATGCAAATGCACGGAAATGTAATTAGATCAAAATTGCAAAAAATTATTTGAAATAAAGTGTAGTAGTGAAAAACCAATTTACAAGAAAAAACCAAAAATAGTCATACCTGACAGAAGTTTTATAGAAAACATCAATATAATAGAAGATTATTCAAGTTCAGTTTTTTTAAATGAAAAAGATTTAACAGTCAATAGAACTGAAAATGTAAGGACTTATTCAAATATTCTTAACAGCCTACCAAATTTCAATGACTTTAGTGAAATAAATATAACACAAGATCAGTTTAAATCGCCTGAAAAAAAAAAAAGTTACAAGATAAAAAAAAAATTGACACTAAAATTCCTAAATATATATTTAAATCGCCAAGAAACAAAAAAATTAATATTGATGATATCGTTAAACATAAATTAAATGAAATGATAGTGAACCTAGATTCAAATGTTAAAACATTTATTCTTTCGCAGGTATTTCATAAAAATAATGGTCCTTGGAAAGGAAATGAAAAAACTTTATTCTTGGGTTTTTATTATAAATCGCCTTCATTTTATAAACACCTGGTTGACTTAGGATTCAAAATACCAAGTGTTAAAACTATACAACGGTGGTACGGAGAGATAAATTTTTCACCTGGTATAAGCCAAAGTGTATTAAATATTTTGCGTAAAAAAGCAGAAAATCTCTCAGATATGGATAAAAAGTGTGTACTTTTAATGGATGAAATGTTTTTGAAAAACTTTCTGTGAAATTAGCAGTTCAGGTTTTTAGTAAGCAATTATTTGCAGCAATTTCGAAAAATTTCTACACAGCATATGAAAAAGATACGGCTTATCCAACTGCCAACTTATTGTTAAAAATAAATGATATTTTTGATAATTTAAATAGTATTTCCAGATTTTCGAACAATCCTTCTCGAAATGCTATATCAAATGATGAGAAAACAGTTCTTAAAAATCTAAAAATATCTGTTGAATATGTTGATACTTGGGTGTCAGAAGGAAAAATGAAAAAACCATATTGTTTTTCAGGTTTACAACAAATAATAAATGGTGTTATTCAATTATGGGATTATATTTCTCAGGATCACGAACACAAATATTTAATAACATCACATATCAATCAAGATCCTCTTGAAAATAACATATCGATGCTAAGAATTAATAGAGGTTCTTATGAGAAAAACCCATCAGCGCTTCGTGTATGTAGAAATTTGAAAGTGATTTCTTTTCAAAATTTGAAATCAAGCTGCAAGAGTGGTTATCAATTTTCGAATTCAAAAAATTTAATGGAAACAAGGTATGTCTCTGCATCAGATATAAGTCAATCTCAAAATGAAGTACATTTTGATGATGTAGACATACTCGAAATTCAATCAATTGAAGATGAAGAAAATGAAATTATAGATATTTTTGATATTATGAAGCACGAAAAAAATATAAAATGTCCACAGTTGCAGAATTGCGCAAATGCTTACGTTGCAGGATGGGTAGCAAATATAATAATTAAAAAATTCAATTGTGAATCTTGTAAAAAATATTTATTTTATTTATTTCATGTTTAATACAAACATATTACATACAATAACTTAAAAAATAAATAAAAATTATTAACAAAAAAAAATTTTAAACTTAAAATTATCATTATATTAAAATAGTTTGAGTTTCAAAAGAAGTTATGAAACCAAGTCAATAAAATTATAAAATTAATTAATTTATTTTAAAATCTATATTACTGCTGTAATTTAATAATAACATATACATACATTATATATATCAAGATTTTACAGATTAAAAAAATATAAATTTACAACAAATGTTATGACACATTTAAAAATAATTTTGTTTTATTGATCTCTTTAGAAAGAGAGAGATTAATATGACCTTTATGATTATTAACTGATATAAACATTCTATTAATGGGTTCAAATTTCCCATAATTTGTACGGTGATAAGTTTCTCTAAATATGTTTTCAGACCGAAACCGTGTTCTACGATTAAAATGCGTATTAGCTTGGTTTTGAACATAATATGAGTCTATTTGACCGTTGAGAACCTGTAAAATGAATAATAATATCAGCTACTAATCTTCTTGATTCCAAAGTTTTCATTTGTAAAAGAATTAATCTGTTCCTGTATGGAGGCAAAATTAGTGGATTTGACCAATGTAAATTTCGTAAAGCATATCTTAGAAATTTTTTTTGAACTGATTCAATTCTAGCTATGTGGTCGTTGTAGAAAGGAGACCAGACTTGACTTGCGTACTCAAGGTTAGGCCGTACAAGTGATGAATATAAGGCTTTAAAGATATATGGATCATCAAATTCCTTAGACCATCTCTTAACGAAATCCAACATTGAGTTAGCTTTGCCTATTATGGTATCAAAATGACGATTAAAAGTCATTTTGTTATCAAACAGTACTCCCAAATCCTTAAAATGTGTGAGTCTAACAATTGGTTTGTTATCAAAGGTGTAATTAACAATGATTGGTGCAGTACGGCGAGTATAGCCAATCAATGCACACTTATCAACATTTAATAATAAATTGTTAAAGTTACACCAACATTTAAAAGAATCTAGATCATTCTGGAGTGTGCTAGCATCCAAAGTCGAAGTGATCTTCTTGTAGATTTTCATGTCATCTGCATAGATCCCCAGTTTACTATTCTTAATGACAGATGTGACGTCATTGATAGAAAAAATAAACAGAAATGGTCCCAGATGACTACCCTGTGGAACGACAGAATTGGCATTAAAGGGATCAGTAGTTACTGATCTAAATTTAACGCTATATTTTCTATTCTCAAGATATGATGTAGTCCATTTGATCAAAAGTCAGGAATTAAATTTTTAATTTAAAACATATTACACTGTGAGGTAACAGATCAAAAGCTTTACTTAAATCAGTGTAGATTACATCTGTTTGGTACCCAGCCTCCATATTATTTAAGAACGAAGAACAAGATTCTACTAGATTGGTAACAGTAGATCTTTTTTTCATAAAACCATGCTGATTGGGCACCAACAATCCAGAGCAATAACTATAGATCGAATCATAAATCATGAGCTCAAATAATTTTGGAATGCTTGAAAGTTTAGCAATAGGTCTATAGTTACAAACATCATTTTTTGAATCTTTTTTGTGCACAGGTCTAATAAATGATGTTTTCCAAAAATCTGGAAAGTGTCCACTATTTAAAGATTTGGTAAACAAAATTTGTAATGGCAATGATAGAGAATTTGCACAGTTTCTCAGGATAATTTCTGGTACATTATCTGGACCAGGTGAAGTATCATTATTCAATTTTTCTAGGTACTGCCTTACCTGTGAAACTGAAAAATTGATTGATGGTAATGTTATCTCAGGATAACTGTGCATGTATTGAAAATTTGTCTCATCAATCTCAAAAGGCGTGCCTGAGTATGAGCTGGAGAAGTAATGTTTAAAATACTTCGCAATAAGTGTCGGGTCATTTGAAGTATGTCCTTTATAAGACATAAATTTAGGATATTGATCCGATTTCCTTTTAGAATTAACAAATTTCCAAAAAGATTTAGGATTGGTTTTAATTTGAGAAGCTATATCAATAAGATAATCATTATAATTGCTATCCAGCAAAATTTTAAATGCTTCATGTAATTCCGTAAATTCATGATATGCTTCAGAATTTTTGAATTTTAAATATTTCTTCCATGCCCTATTTTTTTTGTTTCTGAGATTTTTTAAGTCGTGATTGTACCAAATCGGGCTTGAACCAAAGTCTCTTTCACAAATTTTTGGTATATACATGCTAAATCCATGTAATATGATATCATAAAATATGCTCACTGCATCAACAATATCACGATTTAAAAACAATGTATCAAAGTCAATTGATTCCAGAAAACTATTTAACCCCCTGAAGTTCGCCTTAGCAAAGTTATATCGGTAAGATATATTTGGTGAACAATCAGTAGGATTATTATAGCAGTATGTGAAGCTAATAGGAGGGTGAAACTTATCTATATTGACCAATGGAGTAATATTTTGTAAGTCGTTCACATTAATCCAAACACTAGTAAAAATAAGATCCAGCTGCACACCATAATATTTTTTTATATTTGAAACCTGCTGAAGATAATTTGAATTGAGCCCATCAACTAATGTGTGTTCAACAGAATTCACAATGTTGCTCGGCGTAAGAAAACATTCCTCGTCGTGGGGTGACCAAGTTAAATGTGGTAAGTTGAAATCACCACAAACAATAATTTCATCTGACGGCAAAGTTATAGATGAAATATGGTCAATAGCTTGGCAAACTTTAGAATATATTTCTAATGTCGAATTAGGAGGAATATAACAGCAGATAACAAAAATAGATTTGAGAGTGAGTTCTATTTTAATTGCAACAATCTCAAGATCTGGAAATTGTGAAAGTATAATTTCATTTATATTAAAACTATTTTTAATAGCAATCATTACACCTCCACCTTTAGGCATAATCCCATTAGAGTTAGCTGAATTATTATTATTATTTTGATATTATTATCAAATCAGTTATGATATCGTCCCTGGAAAGTCCTTCTTCTACATTATAATTAATATACAATTTACTAAGAACCTTATGATCTATTGGAAGACCCTGGGACTTAATTAAAGCTTTGATGTTGGTAACTGTTTTACCCAGAACACAAGTGGTTTTTGGTTCGTCATGTAAGTATGCTAGAAACAACCTCACATTATCATAGATTTTACGATCGTAAAGACGGCTCAAGCATACACACAATCACCATTTTCTACCGAATTAATGGTCATTCTAACTACTTATTTTTCTTAATTTTCTTTATCCAAATGGATACTGAAGCACCAATAGTTTCCCATATGCCTTGGCTATCTATCAGCGTTATAACCGTGTGGACTGGAACAGTAACTTTAAAACTGCAATATTTTTTTTTTTTTTTTTTGCTTAAGGAGCGTGGCGTGACTTTTTTACATAAAACGTCATTAATTCCAAATGTTTTTAAAATAAAGTCCTTTAACCATTCTGCTTCAACTTTAGCTGGTATAACTTTGATGAATATTGAAGAACGTTTAATTATAGAAGTCGTAGAGACTGAAGTACCACTTTTCTCCTTATTAATAATATTAAGTTCCTCACAAACAGAAAGTCTGTTTATTCTGTAATTAATTCTGATGTTGATTCAATTAAATTTTTGTTCACGTTGAAACATTTTTATTCATCAATAGCGTCAATTAAAATTGATTTTGTCAATAAAAGCTCGTTACCATATAGAGTTAATCTATTTTTTAAGTCATCGTTGTCGGAATTATTGTTAAGTTTGTATATTTCATTATTCATTTTATTGAAATTATCAAAGTTGTCTGACAAATTCTTTTCAATTGATGTTTGTAAATTACAAGAATTTCCATCTAAAATAATTTTTAATTTCTTTAATGATGAATGAATATTATCCAATTGAAACTTCATTCTATAAATTATAACATCATTATTTGTTGCGATACAATCTTTAACTCTTTCAATATTGTCATAAAATTTATCAACTTTATTACCAACAACTTCTATGCTTTCTTTGTGAGCATTGCATGTTTTAAAAATTTCATCAACTTTACTACAAACATCATCAACATGTTGCAAGATCGATTTATTGTTCTCTTCTAATTTAATCGTTTTTTTCTCAGCATTAATAGCTCTTTTATTAATTAAATCAATCGATTCAGTAAATTGCTTTAATAAATCATTATTTGATTTAATTGCGAGCAATACATGCGAGAGATTAATGTTTCTGCACTCATTACAAAAAAACAATATATTTTGTATATTCTTTCATAGAGTTAATTGCAGTGCGAGAAAGACCAACACATTGGAGATGATATAACTTTGCACAAATACCATTACAAGCAATTAAATTATGTGTACCTATGCTATCATTTAAAGCGCATTGTGTGCTACTGCACCGTTGTATATTTAAATATGTTAAACAATTTTGTAAACAAAAAAAAAAGTTCAAAGTACAATCTGGTTGCAGCAATTAATTGTCATATAAACTTCTTAATATAAATATTCAAAGTATAGTAATCAAATATAAATATTATGACACTGTTTTAATTGTTATATTATTGCAATGCAAAATGATTATTATAAAGTAATTATTACAAAAATCTAAAACAGAAATTACTTAAAATTAATTGCTATAAATTGCAAATATTTTAAAAAATTATTAAAACTAATAATTAAAATTTTATTATTTTTATAATAAAACAATTAAATTTTTATTATTTAGCTAATTAATTAATTAAAGCAAATTTAAACACGTCCGCTCGCTTAGAAAGTTTATTATATATTATGTACTTGAATCGAATGATCTCGAAAGGGAAAGTTTTGAAATTATTAATGTTAGATCATATAATACTTCTGGTTTACTAGTAAAGCCTTCCTTGTGTTTTGAAAATGATTTTATTTTTTTACTTCAATTTTTTGAAAAAGTGTTCAAATATTTCAAACACAAAAATTTAGTATGTAACAATTTTATAAATCTTGTTAATAACAAAAATCCAGAATTATTTTCTCATTGTTTAATTCACAAAGAATTCATAGTTAAATATATAACATTATGTTTTATTAGATTTTCAATTAAACATTTTAATAACTCTATGAAAGATATTAAAATAAAGAAAAAAATTCTTCAAGAATCTAAAGATGGGAAAATAAAGAAATTATTAAAATTTAAAAAAAATGTTAATGTAAAGAAATTGTTAAAATCCAAAAAAAATATCAAGGTACATAGAAATACAATAAAAAATAAATCAATTAATAAAAAATATTTATAAAAAATTCGATGTTAAAGAGTTTTCTTCAACCATTTTATTATAATATGTTAAGAATATAATCATTTACGGAATAGGCGGTTTAAATTTGAATTATTTTATACCATAAAGATTTTTAAAAAAATTAACCTATAATACAGATTAAACATACTTTCCCGGAATTTACGTTTTACATTTCTTATATTTGACAAAATTAAGATACAAATACCATCACCTTTTTATAAATTAAATTTTAGATAGCATTTCCATATTTCTGTCTATTTTAATTCAATCTCTGCAATGAGCTTTATTATAAATATTTATAATGAATTTTTCATAATGATATTTTCATAAATACCAATATACTTCAAATTAGATTTTTTTTTTAAATTTTCTAAATTAATATTGTTAAATAATTTACAATAAAGTTTAGATCTCATAATTAATTAAAGATTGCATAGCAATTTCATTTAATTGTTAAACGAGCAACTTTTAGATTCGAAAAATTATAAGACAACCGAAATATCTAAAAATATTTTGAAGCAAAAAATTAAAAAAATTCTAATATAGTAATGTACAAATTTAAATTTTTTTAAGAAAAAAAAAAAAATATGGTTCTTGTCCAAATTGTATTTTTTCATTTCGGTACCCGTAGTGCCATCTTGTGATTAAGGATTGAAATAGCCGTGAGGTCTCTATATAATATATACTCTAGGTCTAGGGTTTCACACATTTTAATTTACACCATCATATTAAAATTACTATGAACATCAATCAGCAGCCATCAGTGTCATTCATCACACCCCGATAACCAAAATGAAAAAGATGCTATTCCAAACGCACCCTAATTTTCAATATGAAAAAACTTAATTTTTATGGCGAGTTAGGACCGCCCTAAGTCCTACATGTATCCAGGATACAATTTACGTGTGGTTAATGCCGAAAGGTACCACCGTAATTGTATCAATTCAATAAAAAATAGATTGAACCTTCAACAGGTTCAAGGCGGCCGGAATGTTACGTGACGACGCAAGTGCTGCGATGCGGTACAAATCTTTCAACAAACAGATTCCCGGTTTCCCATAGGGAAATTTATTTTATAATGTTTCGTTAAGATAAGGACCACTATCTGTGTGAGGGAGTAACCAACATTAGAAAATTGCAATAAATACCCAGCTGATAGAGGTTATCGGCCTAGAGTTTTTTATCTTTAGAAAAGTGCAGCAACAAAAAAAAACAAAGTGTAAATATCAAATCAAAGTTTTAAATTGTATAAAGTCAGTAAATATAAGTTGTAATTATCAGAAATTAAATATTGAATAAATATAAATTGATTTGTTTCAAGATAGATAATTTTAATTTTAATTTCAATATAAATAGTAAAATAAACTTTATAAATTTGTGAATAATTTAATAAAACAGTCAGTGAATTATAATTATAAAATTTTTATTAGTAATAAAATAACCAATATTACAAACTTAGTATAAAAAGAACAAAACAGTGTTTTTTATTTAACAAACAAGAAAAAGTGTGGTTCCAGCTTCCCGGCAATCTCAGATTGTCCATGAGTATAGAAATTCATCATCCTGCCCCTCAACACAAGCAATTACAAAAACATAAAAAAATATTACGTTCATTGTCCTGTCCAAAAAACACATTAAATACTAAACGAAAAAATAATTATTCAAAAAGGCGAAGGTTTTCTTCCAGTTTTGCTAGGCACAGTTTTATCGAATGTTATAGGAGAACTTATAACTAGGTTAAACAAAAAATTAAAAAAAAAATGAATAATTTACAAAGAATGCTAATAATTGAACCAGAGCTTTATGAAAAGCTAAAGCAGAATTTTTTAAATGATGATGAATTAAATGAGCTAGATAAAAACATGAAAAACATTTTATTTAATAAAAAAAATGTCAGAGCTTCAAAAATGGTACCTATATCGACAAAATTTAATAAAATCTGGCAACAAAAGACGCCTTGGAGAAAACCTCAACACTCCAACAAATTCTATAAGAGAAAATATATTACCTCAGAGAAATCACATTTTATCAAATTTCCATAAAAATCCACCTCAAACACATGCCGGACATCAAGATGTAAGTACTCAGAAGAACGAAATGTTAAATTTAGATAAAAAAAAAAACAAATCAAAAACAAATAATGATAATTACGGTTTTTTGCCTATTGTTGTTAATGAAAATAGTGATATTGATATTGGTGGTTATGATGACGATGATGAAATCCGGGAAAGAGCTTTATCTTTTATCAGTTGCTAGCTCAGGAGCCCGTTTAAAGGAAAGAAAATCTATAAATAGCAAAGAATTACGTATGTTTGAGTCAGATAAAGGAGATGTCATAAGCATTCCAATATTTGACAAACCAGAAATATCAGATAGTAATCCAGCAAGAAAAAAACTTCGCTCATCATCAAAAAAAAATCTGTTGACGTACAATTAAAATTAAATTTCCCAATTAGAAAAAAAGCTAAAAGTAAAAGCACAACAACAACAGAGGGTGTAAATTGGATACCCTATAATTAAAAATGGATCTTGAGAACGAATTTCATATCACCTTATTGAGCGATTTATCACTCAACTTTTATCCTGAAAATTGACTAACAAAATTTACAAATAAAATTCATCAGCATATTGATTTAAGAAACACAAGGTGGAAAGTAGGAATAGCTGAGGTTTTTTTTAATGAATTAGACAATTCGTCATCACAACAACCTGCACTTTACTTTATATATACTGATTTAATAAAACCACAATTTTATGGAGACAGTAAATTAAAGTGTTTAAGAATTGTAGAAACTTCAGATAGTTCTAAAAAAGAAATTAGAGAATTTTCCAAGATTCATTATTTTAGTGTTGAAAAATCTCATTTTGATAATATTTCTATTATAATTACGTCTAAATATGGCGAAAAAATAAACTTTGCTTCTAGTGAAACACCAACAAAAATTGTTTTGCATTTTATCATATACACTTGTGTCTATGATTTTATGAAAGAACATGAAATCACTCAAAAAATATAAAAATTGATGCTAAAAATTCTAACTATTCAATACACGAAAACATTATGGAGCGTCAATACATAAAGTATTATTTAGAGCAAACTGGTGGAAATTATGAAGATATTTTTGCCATATACCGCTCAAAAAGTAAAATTCAATGTGGTAGGGGAATAGGAAGTTTTTTTGGCGGGTTAGATACCGAAGACCAATTGTTTCCTCTGGAATAGATATTCTAAAAAAAGAAGCTCTGTCAAGTGGCGTCGAAGCTTTATCTGATATTTCAAAAGTAGCTAACCAAAAAGAAGTTTTTCAAGACAAAAGTGTACAAGCTTTAAAAAATATTAGGCGTGGCACCATTCAAAAATTATATGATATGTATGGATCTGGAGGTCGAAAAAATGCTGTAAAACGCCGACTAAACTCGGAAAATTTTCATTTAACTGCATTACTACCAACTAAACGTAGGATTATTAAAGCATCTAATAATCTGCGCAAGAAAAAAACAATTTAAAAAAATAATAAACTCCAACGTGTAGGTGATATTTTTGATTAAAATAAAATATGAAAGAGTGTATGAGATCAGAACTTGATATTTTTAAATCACCACCGATACAAACGAGCATTTTAAAATCAGAAGAAGTAGCATATAATGCTATAGCTTCTCTTGATTCGGCGTCAATAATTGAATTTGTATCGTTAGGTCATGGAGATACATACAGAGATTTGTCCTCCACATATATAAAATTTAAAGTACAAATATTAAAGAAAGATGGCTCTCATTGTAATAATGATAAAACTGGTAGTCCACCTAATGAAATATCAATAATACCACCTGGCGTTGTCAATAACTTGTTACATTCTCTTATAAAACAATGTAATGTACAGTTGAACGGAAAAAATATTACCCCATCAGATATTAATTACCATTATAGAGCATATATATAATCTCTATTAAATTATGGTAAGGATGCAGCAGACACACATTTAGAATGCTCTGGATGGTTTCTTGATTATTCAAATGCTGAAAATATCGATAATACTGGTGCAAACAAACGAAAAACAAAATATGAAAATAGCGCCGTTGTAGAATTAATGGGAAAACTACACGTAGATATGTTCAATCAACCTACGTTATTAATAAATAATGTTGATGTTAGAGTTTTACTAACTTTGGAAAAACTAGATTTTTACTTTTTTGCTAACGAAACCGACAAGTGCCAGTTAAAAATTGTAGAAACTACACTATTTATGAAGCACGTTACAATTAATCCAAGCATATTATTAGCACATAACACCGTTTTAGAAAAATCAAATGCTAAATATCATTATAAACGTGTAGAAATAAAAACTTTTACAATACCGGCAAACACTACCAACATATCTTTAGACAATGTTTTTATTGGCCAACTACCAAATACAATAATTTTTTGCATGTGTAAAAATGATGGTTATTCTGGAAAGCGTTCGAAAAATCCATTTAATTTTCAACCATTTAATTTGTCGCAATTTGTGCTTTATGTAAACGGAGTTCAAGTACCAAATTTAGCAATAGAAACAAATTTTACCGAAAAAAATCATACAAATACAAGAGCATACCATACGCTTTTTAGTGGAACTGGAATTCATCATGATGATAGAGGACACCAAATAACTATGTCAATGTTTGAAAAGGGATATTTTCTTTTATGCTTTGATCTTACGCCTGATGCTTCAGGAAGTAATAATTTATGCAAAAATTTGTTAAACCAAGGCACTGTGAGAATTGAAGGAAAGTTTTCAAAACCAGTAACATCAACAATAACATGCATTGTTTATGGTGAATTTGATTCATCCTTACAAATAGACAAAAATCGCAATATTTACACCAATCTATAAATAGATTAAATAATTTCCTATTAACATTAATTAACATACAACATTCGAGAAAGAAGACGAAGTTCAGACACAACAACAATAAAAGCAAAAAAAATGAATACTGCAGAAATTGCAAAAGTACTCAATTGTAATGAACATACAAATAAATACTTCAACTTCAAAGGTGTCTATTCTCCCGACAAATAATTAAACATAAAAACAACAATACAAAAATTGCAAAAAATCTGCTGCTGTCATATATATATTTCTTAAACGAAAATCACACTTGTAAAATTTGTACTTGTTTTGATATTGAAAATTATAAACCACTGGTGATTTTTCATCGTACTGGAAAGAATGTAATTGAAATTGAGTACCAAGACTGGATTGAACATTACGTCAAATATCGAAATCACTACGAAATCTCGCCGAAGAAAGGCTTTTTTTTAAAATTTGGGAAAGTTGAAAACAAGAAAATGTTTTATATTAAACAGGAAGAATATGAATATTTCATCAATATAGTTGATCTAATACAAGCAGTTGAAAAATCGTATAGCTATGCTACACCAAGTCTGAATGAGTATATCACAAAATATATAAATAAATGTATAGAAAAAAATGTAAATAAACTTGGTCAAGAAGACTTTTATATACCCATGAATTTACAGATTATTCAATGCAATTACTCACGTCTATTTATGAAATTTCAATTTTGTTGCAAAATAAATTATGTATACCATTTTTTAAACTAGATATTAAGATTTTTTTTTTTATTGTAATTCAATATTAATAACTAAATAAATATATATATATATATATATATTATTAAGACAATAGTTTTTTATTTATAATTTAGGGCTTATTGTTAATTTTCAGATATCTTGGCAAGGCCGCGCCGGCTCCGCACGTAGCTCCCGAGCGCCCCCTCCCACGCCGCGCCGCGATTCGCCCCATTAAATATTCTAATATAAATAAAAATTGGAAAGAAATTGATTTATTTTCATTTATTTTTAAATAAGTACATAAATATATTTTATTTGTGTAAAAAAAATAACATTTTGGAAATTAGTAAAGCATAGATGTTTTTTCCATATGTGAAAAATTTTTAAAAACATTATAGTTTCTCGTGCAAGGCTCCCATTGATTCCATGTATGATTTTTGCACTCAGTTTCATAATTAAAGCTTTTTTGCAGATTTAACTCTTCATTTATATCTATTATTTCGGATTTGATGTATTTTTGTAGAAAAGGTTTTTTCTGATGTCCGACCACAATAATTGTGTAACCATTAAGATCACTTAATATTGATGAAAGTGTGAGATATTCAGAGTCACCGTTCTTCCAATTTAACCCATTAATATGTTGCAGACAATAATCGTTTTGCTGACAACTTTTCATACTTAGTTCTTCTTCAGCAAATGGTGGCTTGAATAAAATACAATTTGGTTTGATGGAAGTAGCAAACATATAACAAAGTTCTTTAACAAATATTTGCGAATAATTTCCCTGCAAATATTGGAAATCGATGAAAACTGTAATTTGACGATTATATTTCTTTTTTTTTTTTTAACGAGACTACAAATCAGTGCGAATGGTCGAATATGACTGAGAATAATGTATTTTATTACGAGGCTAAGGTACTAACACAACTAGTAAGGAAAAGATATTTAAGCCCGCATATAAACTGCATATAATCGAATAAAAATATTTCGAAAAGGAAAATTTAAAAAAAATGATTTTGTGAGAATAACTAAATACAAAGGAGTTTTTCAAAAAGGTTATGAACCAAATTTTTCGTCCGAAATTTTTCAAATTTCAAAAGTAAATAATACAAATCCTGTTACTTACATGTTAAAAGATTATAAAAATAACCCAATGCATGGCGTCGCCCTAGTACTTTCTTGTCGTATAAAACAAAATCTTTATTTTGGGAAATCGCATTTTAAGTTAGATTGGAAAATAAAGCAAGTATTTTATAGTCTTTCTTTTCCGTTTTTTTTTTTTGAGAATATTTAGAAAAATATATATTTTTCAAATTATTAATTATTATGTAATTAAACAGTTATGAAAATTAGTTATTTTAATTTTAATTTTTGCAACTTTGTCGTACGTATACGTAAAAAAAATGCAATTGGGTTTCGGGTACTTGTCGTATACCTAACAAATGGAATATAATTTGTATATACGACAACTAAGTACTGAGATTACATTAGGTTTTTAATGTATTAAGTACTATGAAATCGGTTTATTCAGTATAAGATTTTATGTTTTTTTTTTTTAAATTACGTATAAAAACGTCGTTTATTATTAATTATTGTAAGTACCTCATATCTAGGGTACAAAATGTTATGTTGTGCATATGAAGGTCAATATTATCAAAACAGCTTATATAATGAAAATCAAAACATATTTAGTAAATAAATATTTTTTATTCATAATAAGAAAAAATTAAGGTAACATTCAAAAATAAAAGTAACATTTATTCATAATAAAAAGAAACATAAAAAGAAAATAATTCATTATTTTGTATGTAACATAATTAATTAATTTTTTTTAAGGCACCTTTTGGTTTTAATAATGTTTTTTTTTGTATCTTTTTTTTCTTAGTAATTTTTGTAGGTCTTTTTTTAATTGAAACCTTAGGTGGGGCTATTAGGATAGCAGAATGACCTAGTTTTAATGATGTTTCATCGGCTTTTCGGAAAACGCAATTATTATAATAATTTGCATCTATTGGGTCCATATATTTAATCATTGATTTTAAGTCATTAATTTTTTCTTTATTTAACATTCGTTCCGTTAAATTCAAACTTCTTATAGTAGGTAAACATTGTTTAATCTTACTGCGTGTAGAAGCATTTAATAAGTTTACTGATATCACAGTTTGGCTATCTATTTCAGTTTTATATTTCAAACAAAGCAAATCATTTGTTTCATAAATTATATGATTGGCTTTCTGAAAAGGAATCCAAGAATTAAAATATTGTGAAGCCAGATTAAAATTGAAGAAATCTGCAGGTTGAAGCTGTAAAATCGACAAATTTACATTTTTATAATTAAGTTTTAAAAGTTGTCTTATTAGTGATATAGGGCTGTATATAGAAATCCCTCTTAATTGGCGTTCAATCGCACTATGCACAGAGTCTACTTCCTGTATAGATGAGTGTCCTGGTACTTTTTGTTCAATTCGGATTATTTCAGGGTGTTCTTCTAAAAAAATTAATATCATCGTACTGTTAATACGATTTTTGTTTTGAGACACACAAGAATCCGACCAAAGAATAATTTTTTTAATATCTGCTTTGTCAGTAACAACTTTGTGCAAAAAAAATTCAGAGCACTGGCAATATCATTACCTGATCTTCCGGACTGCATTTCGGTCCAAATACTACAGTACGTGGTTTTATTGCGATTGCAATGGCCAGTCAAATAAAAACGGAAAATTTTCGTTTGTAAAAAAAATTTGATACTTCCGCTCTGGTAAGGCAAAATACATTTTGTAAGTCATAACTAATGATAGCAGTATGCATATCGTTATTGCTCCTATCAAAATCTCTTTGACATATTTGAATCATATCTTCACTATCTTGAAAATAATATTTGTATGAATATTCTCTTATTATCTTTTTTTGAGCTTTTTTATTCCTTTTGGCCGCACATCTTCTGACAAATTTTGAATAAAAATGATTTTTACATTTATCATTTAGTTTCCAAAACATATCATGTAGTTTTTGACGGTCGATTTCATTAAAATGTTTAGTACAATTATACATGCAATTCGGTTTACAACTTACTTTTTGTACGGTTCTTGGTCCGTGAGCTTTTACATTTTGATCTATATACTCTTTACCCATTTGTCGGGAATTTTGCCTCACATTTCGTTGCCAATTTGCCTTTAAAACTTGTCTTTTACGAGTTGGCTGCTTTTGTTTTGTGACCGAAGACGTTTTGGGTGTTTCTTCATTTTCATCTTGCTGAGAAAACGTTCGTAAAATTGTATCAGAAGGAGATGACGAATTTACATTCTGAATTACATATTGTCTTATAATATTAGATATTTTCGGTTTTTTATTCCAGTTTTGAGTCAGTGTTTCAATATTGGATGAATCGTTGGAAAATGGAGTGTAGTCTCCAACAGAATCATCAGAAGAAAAATCCGTTAAGTCCTTACCAATACTTGTAGCATCACATTTATCGTTTGCCGATGATCTAATAAAATTGTCGTATTAATATAATAATAACAGTGAAGTAAAATATTTAAAACTTACATAGATGGTGATGGAGTAAATGGTCCAGGTGAAAAACATGGTGATGAATCATGTTGCAATGTTTTGTTTTTTAAAAGTTGTTTCTGAATTGAAATTGGTGTTGCAAATTGTGTTTCTGGTGATGGAGTAAATGGTCCAGGTGAAAAATATGATGATGTATCATGTTGAAATGTTTTGTTTTTTAAAAGTTGTTTCTGAATTGAAATTGCTGTTGCAAATTGTGTTTCTGGTGATGGAGTAAATGGTCCAGGTGAAAAACATGGTGAAGAATTGGTGTTGCAAATTGTGTTTCTGGTGATGGAGTAAATGGTCCAGGTGAAAAACATGGTGAAGAATCAGGCTGCGATGTTTCGATTTTAAAAACTTGTTTCTGAATCATGGAAATTGGTGTTCCAAATTGTAATTCTGGTGTATGTGGTAATGAATTTTCTGGTGTGTAAGGAAACGGTGAAAAACTTGAAGAGTCTATTGCTTCAATTATTGGTTTAATGCCACTTTTTACTATAAATGTGCTAAAATAAAATGTTAAAATTTTAAACAAAATTAAAATATAATAGTTTTTAGACATACCTTTCTTTGTTGAAGGTGTCGTATGCTTCTTTGGTCGTATTTTTATTAATTTCTTCTATGTCGTCATTTATGTTAATTAAAATTTCATCAGGTATAAATGGAACCGGAGACTCCATCCTGAAATAGAATAATTTAATAAGTTACTAAGCTTTTAAGATATAAGTAAGTATGGAACTCACCGTTTTATTTAACCACAAAAAAATTATAATTTTTGTATACTGTACGACAAGAAAGGTCTTAACAGACTAATTTTACTAACGCTACAAAAGATACACCTTGTATTCTATACGACAAGTAAATATGGACATCATCGATTACTCAAACAGCAAAAATTATATAATTTGTATGGTATACGACAAAAAAATACTTAACGCATGAATTGCACAAACGGTACAAAAGATACACCTTGTATACTATACGACAAGTAAATATGGACCTCATCGATTACTCAAACAGCAAAAATTATATAATTTGTATGGTATACGACAAGAAAATACTTAACGTATGAATTGCACAAACGGTACAAAGGATACACCTTGTATACTATACGACAAGTAAATATGGACCTCATCGATTACTCAAACAGCAAAAATTATATAATTTGTATGGTAGACGACAAGAAAATACTTAACGTATGAATTGCACAAACGGTACGAATTATATATTACTTGTATAGTATAATACGTGTAAGTACTGAACTAACTAATGATTCAAACTACCCAAAGTATAGCATTTGTATGCTATATGACAAGAAAGTACGTAATGGATGAACTGGATAACCGACATTCAAAATAAAAGTTGTATAGCGTACGACATTTAAGTACTGAACTTACAGAATGCTTAAAAGACCAAAAATAATATAGGTTATATTGTATACAACAAACAAGAACTAAATAGATTGAGCTGCACTTGCTACATAAAATTGTAACTTTGTATACTAAGCAACAAGAAAGAACTAACTTAATTTCTTATAATTGCATCAAAGAAAAGTGTTGCATATAAAAGGAAAATTAATATTAGAGCTTGTACGACAAGTAAGAAATGAGATAAAATCTAAAAATAAGCATATACGATAAATATGCCACTCATATCTTTTAAACGGAGACACATAGCTCAAATCTGAAGACTGCAATCGAAAGATCTCGTTTTTTTCAGTTAGAGTAGTATCTTAACTCGAAAACACCCAAAATGCGTATACGACAAAGTAAGTACTAGGACGACGATTGGAGGTTTTTATGAGCAAGAAATCACACCTGTACAAAATCCGCACGCATATTTAGTAGAAAAAGTTATAAAACGAAAAGGTGATAAGGTTTTTGTGAAATGGCTAGGTTTTGATAAAATACACAATTCATGGATTAATAAAAATGCTATATTATTATAAATGTCGTGGTTCTGCTATTTACCTTTTGGTATATCCACATATACCGTTGATCTGCTTTATGCTTTTGCTGCTTATGGTGACCAAAACCTTACCACTGGTGGGGGGTTTTGATCAGGAGTACCTATTTTCAATGAAGTAAAACCAGTGCAGTTGTTATTATATACTTTATTAATTTCAGTTGGTAGTACAACTTTATATTTAATAATTTATCAATTAATCACAACTTATTGCTCTGGTGATCAAAATTGTTCTGATAAATTACAATCGATTTTCACCCTATTTATATGATTTGATTTAATTGATTGACCAGACGCATATCTCGAATTACTTTAATTTTTAAATAAATTTAGGTAATTCACCTTTAATATTTTATTAATCAATATGCTTAATTAGCAAAATTGCTAATTAAGCATTTTATATTTAAATTAATAAATAATATTTAATTGATTAATTTTGTCAATTTGACAAAATTGATTTTATTTAAAATATTAAATACAGGGTGCACCATGTTGCATTTTGAAATATTATTACAGGGTGTACCATGTGGTACACCATATACCTCCCTTTCCCAGATAAAAAGACTATTTTGATGAAATAAGTCTTTTTTAGGTACTAAAGGGTCTTCGGTCTTAGTTGTTGATTAATTGATCATTTATTATTTACAATTTTCTTACACTTTATAAGTACATTTTAGATTATTTATATTTTAAATTCAAATTTAAATTCCTTTACAAAAACTTTTATAAATTGATTACATTTTATAACAATTTTAAACAAGATTTTCATATACGATTTTTTCTTCTACTACAACTACAAAAAAAAAAAAATTATTATACATTTATTTAAATTTCGTATATTTATTATTACTATATTTTTTCCTTAAAAAGTTTTTTTATATTGTTTATAAATGTTTATAACTTTTATTTATTTATTACATTATTTTATTTTTTATATATTTATTTCCTTACAGTATAATTTTATTTTATTTAATTTTCTATATTTTTTACTTCATTACATTATAAAATTATTTATTTATTACATTACTACCAAATTTGTATTTAGTACGTTATTTATATTTTTTACCTCATTACATTATAAAATTATTTATTTATTACATTACTACCAAATTTGTATTTAGTACGTTACAGTACAATTTAAATTACAACCCTTTTTTTATTTTTATTTATTTTTTCATTGTCTTAATTTTTTTTATAAATTTTTTTTTATTACATTAATTATAAATTACTTATATACCACTGCCTAAACAAATTTTGTTTTATTATTTAAATTACATTATTATTTCATTATTTATATACCCTTTATTTTTATATACTTTTCCTTCCCCTTTAGTCTACTATTAATGTAATATTTTTTCAACCAAAATTTACCCTGGTTATTTCATTTTTTCTTTTCTATTTTTACCGAATTTCGCACTTCCAACGGTATGTTGTTGGAAACTTTCACCTATCCAGGATTTCTGGTAGGCTAGGTCGCATAATAACCAAAATAAATTACAAATGAAAATGGTTAGTATGTATGTATATTTGTATAATGTGTTTTTGTATATTTTTTAATTTTTAGAAAAAAAATTGATATGTGTTATAAAAATTAAAACGGTTAGTATGTATGTATTTTTGTATAATGTATTTATAATGTATTTAAAAAATTTATATTTTATATGCAACAATTTATCTGAATGATAACATAACAGGAGATATAGATGAGTCTGATTTAACTATGTTTTGTCTTTTTGGTCTATTTTTGTACGTTTGCTTTTTTGGTTTAGTCGGTGTAATGGCGGGTGATTCACAATTGAATCCCGTTATTTTAACTGGACTTGATAATTCAATTGGTCTTGAAAATTCTATTTGTCTCGAATTTTTGTTTTTTTATTTCTATAGGCTGTTCGTACGTCTCCTCTGGTCTATAATTTTTTGGTGGTTGGCAACATCTTATTATTTTAATAATAATAAAAATTATTATTATTATTACAATAATTCCTATTATAATTGTATTAGCCAATGTGTTGGTTTTCAAATAATTATAATTTTGTTGTCTGTTTTTTTTTTTATTAATATCGTCCTGTAAATTTTTTATTCCTAAACTACGTTTGTCAAACTCATATCTTAGTTCGTCAGGTCCTAATGGTTTTACGTGGCTAGTTACATTCAAGTCTAATGTCCACTGTTCCTCTGGTTCTGTAAAATTATGCGTGATTGTTGGTATTTTATTAAAAAATACTTCCCACCTATTTCCCACCTGCTTAATTTTCCTATCAAAATAAGGTATTTCTAAACTACCTAAAACATTTGAGCATTTTTGTATGAATTTAACTATTCCTGTCCCAACTATCACTTGTTTAATAGTATGCGAATTACAAAAACTAGTTAACTCTTGTTTCTTAAAAAATATAAATAACCAACTATTTTCTGTTTGTATAACATGATTTATAACATGATTTTCTATATTTTTTATGACCTTCCTTTGACATTGTTTATATTCGTCCGTTTCTCCAAAATTACGAAATATTTTAACTATACAATCTTCTGAATTTGTTAATAATAATTTTGGATGTAACTGTCTACATACCTCAATTAACTCATTATTCGCTATTTTTTACAAGCATACGCATACAAGCATACGCATAATCTTTAGTCGTATAATAAATATACTGTTTTGCTGAATTATTTGCTATGTAATCCCAGTCCGTCTGTACTATCGTTATTTGTCCGTTGTTGTCTGATATTGGTAATGGGTATATTTTGTATAGTTGAAATTCTTCATTTTTTAACACATTAACAGACACACGAATTCCTATTTGTTTTTCCCAAAAAGCTAAGTCAATATTTGCGAGTTGATTTACTACTTCTGCTGAATATAGATGCATGTTGGCATCATTATTAGTCATATTTTGTAATACCTCTACTAATAATTGAGAATCAATGACCGAAGGATGAATTTTGTGCTGTTGTAGCGCATTTATGAAGTTCTATTTCAGCCCAAATATGCTTCATTTCATTTTGTATTCCTTCAAATTTTTTCTTTACTAACTTCTCCACTGACCCCAACCTATCCTCTAATTCTATTGTACGTGCTGTCAGATTTCCCGTTACATCTTTCATGAATTCAAAATTTGAAGCTATTATTGCTGTTTGATGATCTAATAATTCCATTACCTTCTCCCCGTTATGTTTTAAATTTTATAACCCACTATAAATTTTGTCTGCGTCATTTTCGTCCATTGTCCCGAATAACATTATTGAGACCAACCCTATTATATTTATTGCGCCCCTTTTTTTCTACTAAAATAATGGTTAATACCCGTAGTTGATTTAGTAATGCTGTCCACCCATAAGTTTATCTCTTTTTTGAAAGTATCACATGTACGTGTTTCTGTGTATTGTAATAGTGTTAAACATGTATTATCTACTTGGTTAGTAATAGAAATTAAAAAATCATTCATTTCTTCATTTGTAGTTAACTGCATTTTAGTGTAGATATGAATAGTATCCTGATATTCGATAACTGTTCCAATTTTTTCAAATAATACATCGGTATTTTTTATTTGTTCGACTATAACTGGAGTGCAATATACCAAATTTGTCAATAACAATAACACAATTATTTGTACAATTCCCATTTTTCCTAAAAAATACATTTATGAAATTACTATTCCAAAAAAATCATATTATAATTATTATTCTAACAAAATTATTCTATTAGGAAACTAAAAAATACTTTGTAATTCTATCTCTTTAACGCATAGTCTGTTTTTTTATAATGCATTATTTTACGTATATTACATTTTTTTTTTAAAAATTCAAAATAGGCTAAAAAAATCATAATTATCTTATAAAAGAATTTTATAATTGTCTTATGCCTTCAATTGACAATTAAATCTTATAACGTTCAGTTCATTAAAAAATGGAATCAATATCTTATAACGTTCAGTTCATTAAAAAATGGAATCAATATGGGGCACAATTTCGGCTTCTCGTCCGGGACGAGTTGTGCGTATAATTAATAGGTACGATTGTGACCTATGCACAATAATTTTTTGTAATGAACCAGATAGACAGGCTCATTACGAATCTACTGGCCACAAAAAAGTAAGTAAGTAATTTATTTTTAGTTAATTAAATATATAATAAATTTGTTTTTATTATTTTCAGATTTCATTGCCGTTTAATAATAATTTTAATATTCTTTATTATTATAAAAATAAATAGATTTGTAATAAAATTTTGTAAAAAAAATAAAAAAATAAAATATACAAATTATGTCTTATTATTTTTTTTTTAATAATTTTGTTCCTATTTCCTATTTCTTAGGTTGTTTTTTCTCAATTTCGCATCTTGTTTTTTTTTATATTTTACCCTTTGTTTCTCTAAATTCCCTAGAATCTTACATTCCGTTGAACTTAGTGTTGCACTAAGCATAAATTTTATTCAACAGAATTTGTTATAAACCAAAAATTTACATATTCGTTCCATTATTTAGACAAGTTCGTTCCAATTTTTGACATTTCACATTTATTATGACATATGGACATGTGGCACATAAAAATGTCAATAAGTAATTTTTCACAACAAATAATGTCAAGTCTAATGTCCACTGTTCCTCTGGTTCTGTAAAATTATGCGTGATTGTTGGTATTTTATTAAAAAATACTTCCCACCTATTTCCCACCTGCTTAATTTTCCTATCAAAATAAGGTATTTCTAAACTACCTAAAACATTTGAGCATTTTTGTATGAATTTAACTATTCCTGTCCCAACTATCACTTGTTTAATAGTATGCGAATTACAAAAACTAGTTAACTCTTGTTTCTTAAAAAATATAAATAACCAACTATTTTCTGTTTGTATAACATGATTTATAACATGATTTTCTATATTTTTTATGACCTTCCTTTGACATTGTTTATATTCGTCCGTTTCTCCAAAATTACGAAATATTTTAACTATACAATCTTCTGAATTTGTTAATAATAATTTTGGATGTAACTGTCTACATACCTCAATTAACTCATTATTCGCTATTTTTTACAAGCATACGCATACAAGCATACGCATAATCTTTAGTCGTATAATAAATATACTGTTTTGCTGAATTATTTGCTATGTAATCCCAGTCCGTCTGTACTATCGTTATTTGTCCGTTGTTGTCTGATATTGGTAATGGGTATATTTTGTATAGTTGAAATTCTTCATTTTTTAACACATTAACAGACACACGAATTCCTATTTGTTTTTACTACTTCTGCTGAATATAGATGCATGTTGGCATCATTATTAGTCATATTTTGTAATACCTCTACTAATAATTGAGAATCAATGACCGAAGGATGAATTTTGTGCTGTTGTAGCGCATTTATGAAGTTCTATTTCAGCCCAAATATGCTTCATTTCATTTTGTATTCCTTCAAATTTTTTCTTTACTAACTTCTCCACTGACCCCAACCTATCCTCTAATTCTATTGTACGTGCTGTCAGATTTCCCGTTACATCTTTCATGAATTCAAAATTTGAAGCTATTATTGCTGTTTGATGATCTAATAATTCCATTACCTTCTCCCCGTTATGTTTTAAATTTTATAACCCACTATAAATTTTGTCTGCGTCATTTTCGTCCATTGTCCCGAATAACATTATTGAGACCAACCCTATTATATTTATTGCGCCCCTTTTTTTCTACTAAAATAATGGTTAATACCCGTAGTTGATTTAGTAATGCTGTCCACCCATAAGTTTATCTCTTTTTTGAAAGTATCACATGTACGTGTTTCTGTGTATTGTAATAGTGTTAAACATGTATTATCTACTTGGTTAGTAATAGAAATTAAAAAATCATTCATTTCTTCATTTGTAGTTAACTGCATTTTAGTGTAGATATGAATAGTATCCTGATATTCGATAACTGTTCCAATTTTTTCAAATAATACATCGGTATTTTTTATTTGTTCGACTATAACTGGAGTGCAATATACCAAATTTGTCAATAACAATAACACAATTATTTGTACAATTCCCATTTTTCCTAAAAAATACATTTATGAAATTACTATTCCAAAAAAATCATATTATAATTATTATTCTAACAAAATTATTCTATTAGGAAACTAAAAAATACTTTGTAATTCTATCTCTTTAACGCATAGTCTGTTTTTTTATAATGCATTATTTTACGTATATTACATTTTTTTTAAAAAAATGCAAAATAGGCTAAAAAAATCATAATTATCTTATAAAAGAATTTTATAATTGTCTTATGCCTTCAATTGACAATTAAATCTTATAACGTTCAGTTCATTAAAAAATGGAATCAATATCTTATAACGTTCAGTTCATTAAAAAATGGAATCAATATGGGGCACAATTTCGGCTTCTCGTCCGGGACGAGTTGTGCGTATAATTAATAGGTACGATTGTGACCTATGCACAATAATTTTTTGTAATGAACCAGATAGACAGGCTCATTACGAATCTACTGGCCACAAAAAAGTAAGTAAGTAATTTATTTTTAGTTAATTAAATATATAATAAATTTGTTTTTATTATTTTCAGATTTCATTGCCGTTTAATAATAATTTTAATATTCTTTATTATTATAAAAATAAATAGATTTGTAATAAAATTTTGTAAAAAAAATAAAAAAATAAAATATACAAATTATGTCTTATTATTTTTTTTTTAATAATTTTGTTCCTATTTCCTATTTCTTAGGTTGTTTTTTCTCAATTTCGCATCTTGTTTTTTTTTATATTTTACCCTTTGTTTCTCTAAATTCCCTAGAATCTTACATTCCGTTGAACTTAGTGTTGCACTAAGCATAAATTTTATTCAACAGAATTTGTTATAAACCAAAAATTTACATATTCGTTCCATTATTTAGACAAGTTCGTTCCAATTTTTGACATTTCACATTTATTATGACATATGGACATGTGGCACATAAAAATGTCAATAAGTAATTTTTCACAACAAATAATGTTAGAAAAAAAAATTAAGATGGATAAAAAAATTATAATTAAAATAGTTTATAAAAATATTGATATGTGGTGTCAAAAATTGTTGTGTCAAAGATATGAATTAATTAATTCATTTTAAATCGTGAAATATACTTCTATTTGTATAATCAGATTTGTTAGATTATTTATAATTAGAATAATTTTTTTTTATGTATTAATTTTTTGTTAAATGATTTAGCTATGGATCAACGTAAAAATATTTCAAAACAAATGAAACATTATTGTATATACAAATTTTATATATACACATCATATTTTAGGAAAGTATCATATTATTTTTAAGAAAAACATAAAAACTGTAATCGTTTTATTTATTTTCAGAATTAAATTTTGAGAGATGATAACAACTTTGTATTCATTTGGTATTATTATTTCTTTTATTTATATAAGTTACTTAAAATATTTTTTTTTAGTTCTTCAAGAAAAATTACTTCTTCCATCAAATCATTATATCAGCATAGTACAAAAATATTGTGCTAACACATGACAAATTATTGTATGCAGCGGGTGATGTTTAATTAATATTAATGAACAACTTTTCGCAAATATGTCGATATTTTTAGAAAAAATATTATTTTCGGAAATATTAATTAAAACATATGATGTGGTACAAACGTGGAGGGAACAAATAATTAGTTTTTTTTTTACTTCATTTTACTATATTTTCCCAAAAAAAAATTTGTTTTTAAAACATTTTTGTTTATTTTAGGCAATTCAACGGAACTTGCATGAAGTGAAAAAATATTAAATATGAAAAATAGGAAAATAATAACTGGAAAATCTTATGAAAAAATAAAAAAAAACAATTTTAAACTGGAGATATCAGATCAGGAAAAACCGTGAGTAGATTTACCTTTTCTTTTTTCTTCTTCACTTACTTTTTTCATAATAACAACAAATTAAATAGTCATACAAAAATAAACCGAGTTTCTTTTGCTTATTTTATTTCATTTAATATGTCTTAACGTAAATTTTATTGTAAAGTAGTGTATTATGTAACTTGTTTGCTTTGCAAATTTAAAAAAAATACTCGGTATAATGTATAAACTAAATCGAATTTAACATGTTAGGTTGCTATATTTTTACTAACTTTCCATAATAACATACTATCTAAGGTTTTACAGTTTGTGGTAGACTGTAATTCTAACTATAATTTGTTGTATACCACACACTTAATATAAAAAACTATTTGTCTAATTGTGGGTCCATCTTTTAATTCTGTTGTTGTGTATTCTTCTGAGCTTTTTACCTACTTTAATAATAGTATTTAAAGAGTTTGGAACTTCCACAACTTCATATGGACCTAGCCAACCTGCACTTAGTTTGTTAGCCTTATTAGGGTTAATTAACAATACACGATCTCCTTTCGAATATTTTTCTTCAACTACCTTTCTATCATAATATTTTTTCGTTTTCAGTTTACTGGCTATTAAATTTTCCTTCGCAGCTTTATGAATAGTTTGTAATTTGTAACGTATTGTGGAACATAAATCCTCATAGTTATAAATTGGTTCAGGTTTTTGTTTTATTATTGTATACAGGGGATCACAAAATCCGTACAAAGCGTAAAGTGGCGAAAATTTCGTTCCTTCATGTGGCGTATTGTTATGTGAAAAAACTGCTTCTGCTAACCATCCATCCCAGCTCTTGCATGAAGTGAAAAAATATTAAATATGAAAAATAGGAAAATAATAACTGGAAAATCTTATGAAAAAATAAAAAAAAGACAATTTTAAACTGGAGATATCAGATCAGGAAAAACCGTGAGTAGATTTACCATTTCTTTTTTCTTCTTCCCTTACTTTTTTCATAATAACAACAAATTAAATAGTCATACAAAAATAAACCGAGTTTCTTTTGCTGATTTTATTTCATTTAATATGTCTTAACGTAAATTTTATTGTAAAGTAGTGTATTATGTAACTTGTTTGCTTTGCAAATTTAAAAAAAATACTCGGTATAATGTATAAACTAAATCGAATTGTCAATATAAAATGTACATTTTGATGATTCATAACATGTTAGGTTGCTATATTTTTACTAACTTTCCATAATAACATACTATCTAAGGTTTTACAGTTTGTGGTAGACTGTAATTCTAACTATAATTTGTTGTATACCACACACTTAATATAAAAAACTATTTGTCTAATTGTGGGTCCATCTTTTAATTCTGTTGTTGTGTATTCTTCTGAGCTTTTTACCTACTTTAATAATAGTATTTAAAGAGTTTGGAACTTCCACAACTTCATATGGACCTAGCCAACCTGCACTTAGTTTGTTAGCCTTATTAGGGTTAATTAACAATACACGATCTCCTTTCGAATATTTTTCTTCAACTACCTTTCTATCATAATATTTTTTCGTTTTCAGTTTACTGGCTATTAAATTTTCCTTCGCAGCTTTATGAATAGTTTGTAATTTGTAACGTATTGTGGAACATAAATCCTCATAGTGATAAATTGGTTCAGGTTTTTGTTTTATTATTGTATACAGGAGATCACAAAATCCGTACAAAGCGTAAAGTGGCGAAAATTTCGTTCCTTCATGTGGCGTATGGTTATGTGAAAAAACTGCTTCTGCTAACCATCCATCCCAGCTCTGTGTATTTTGATTTACCATAATACGTAGGTATTCTACCAATGGACCATGTCGCCTCTCTAACGAACCATTGGACTGGGGGTGATAAGCAGTGGTTTGAACCTTTTTAATTTTTAACAATTTACACAATTTTCGAAATACTTCTCCAGTAAAGTTAGTTCCTTGGTCAGTTATTAGCTTTTTTGGAATTACTGAATATTTCAGAATTATTCGTTGATAAAAAGCCTCCATGTTGGGTATTGCTACACAATCCAATAATTTGGTTAGGTCATCTTGAAATGTTAAAATATACTTGTTACCATTGTTGGTAATAGGAAAAGGACCTACTTAATCCAAATACACTTTATCAAACTATCTCTTTGCCGTACCTGTTATGGCCATTCCCATTTTTGTAACTTTACCTCGTTTTCCTTTTTGACATTTAGGGCATGCTTTTATATATTTCCTTATAGTCCTAAGCATATTTTTCCAAAAATAAAATCTGTTCACTCTTTTATAGGTTTTTACTACTCCAAAATGTCCTCCTAGTGGGGTGTCATGGTATTCCTTTAATATGATTTTAATTTCCTCTGGATCAGTTAATTCTATTCGTTGTGCAGAGCTTTCCTTAATCTCCGACCCATCTTCGTCTATTTCTGATTCTGTATCGGATTCATGTGTTTCTACCTCAACCTTTTCCTCTTTTTTTTTGCCCAGTATATAGCCAACATTTCTTTTTCAATTGTGCTATAGTTACGTTCGGCACTGTTCAATACTCGACTAGCATAGGCTATTGGTGAATCACTTCCTACTTCTCCTTGCGATAATACCGCACCTAATGCAGTGTTACATGCATCTGTAGTCAATAAAAATGGTTGGTCAAAATTTGGATATTTCAGTAATGGTGGTTCCACCAATAATTTCTTCACTCCTTTGAATGCTATTTGGCATTCCGGTGTCCATACGAATTTTTTACTTTTAGTAGCCAATTTATACAACGGCTCACCTATTTGTGCTAGATTAGGCGTGCTAGTACGATAATAATTTACTAGTCCCAAAAAAGATTGCAACTGAGTCGTAGTTTTTGGTGTGGGAAAATCTTCTACACATTTAATTTTTTCAGGGTCCGGTAATACACCATTTTCAGTACATTTATGACCCAAATAAACTACTTCTCTCCTTAAAAACTTGCATTTCTCTGGTTGAAGTTTCAAGTTATTTTCTCTCAGTCTTTCTAACACCGTTTTTAGTTTTTGCTGATGATCATCAAGATTTCGACCATAAATTACTATATCATCCAAATAGTAATTTATAATAATAATAATAATAACAATAATATTATTATAATAATAATAATAATAACAATAATATTATTAATAATAATAATAATAATAATAATATTAACAATAATAATAATAATAATAATAATAATAATAATAATAATAATAATAATAATAATAATAATAATAATAATAATAATAATAATAATAATAATAATAATAATAATAATAATAATAATAATAATAATAATAATAATAATAATAATAATAATAATAATAATAATAATAATAATAATAATAATAATAATAATAATAATAATTATAATAATAATAATAATAATAATAATAATAATGATAATAATAATAATAATAATAATAATAATAATAATTATAATAATAATAATAATAATAATATGAATAATAATAATAATAACGATGATAATAACAATAATAGTAACAATAAAAATAATGTTGTTAATTTTTTTTTTAATAATTTTGTTCCTATTTCCTATTTCTTAGGTTGTTTTTTCTCAATTTCGCATCTTGTTTTTTTTTTATATTTTACCCTTTGTTTCTCTAAATTCCCTAGAATCTTACATTCCGTTGAACTTAGTGTTGCACTAAGCATAAATTTTATTCAACAGAATTTGTTATAAACCAAAAATTTACATATTCGTTCCATTATTTAGACAAGTTCGTTCCAATTTTTGACATTTCACATTTATTATGACATATGGACATGTGGCACATAAAAATGTCAATAAGTAATTTTTCACAACAAATAATGTTAGAAAAAAAAATTAAGATGGATAAAAAAATTATAATTAAAATAGTTTATAAAAATATTGATATGTGGTGTCAAAAATTGTTGTGTCAAAGATATGAATTAATTCATTTTAAATCGTGAAATATACTTCTATTTGTATAATCAGATTTGTTAGATTATTTATAATTAGAATAATTTTTTATTATGTATTAATTTTTTGTTAAATGATTTAACTATGGATCAACGTAAAAATATTTCAAAACAAATGAAACATTATTGTATATACAAATTTTATATATACACATCATATTTTAGGAAAGTATCATATTATTTTTAAGAAAAACATAAAAACTGTAATCGTTTTATTTATTTTCAGAATTAAATTTTGAGAGATGATAACAACTTTGTATTCATTAGGTATTATTATTTCTTTTATTTATATAAGTTACTTAAAATATTTTTTTTTAGTTCTTCAAGAAAAATTACTTCTTCCATCAAATCATTATATCAGCATAGTACAAAAATATTGTGCTAACACATGACAAATTATTGTATGCAGCGGGTGATGTTTAATTAATATTAATGAACAACTTTTCGCAAATATGTCGATATTTTTAGAAAAAATATTATTTTCGGAAATATTAATTAAAACATATGATGTGGTACAAACGTGGAGGGAACACATAATTAGTTTTTTTTTTTACTTCATTTTACTATATTTTCCCAAAAAAAATTTTGTTTTTAAAACATTTTTGTTTATTTTAGGCAATTCAACGGAACTTGCATGAAGTGAAAAAATATTAAATATGAAAAATAGGAAAATAATAACTGGAAAATCTTATGAAAAAATAAAAAAAAAACAATTTTAAACTGGAGATATCAGATCAGGAAAAACCGTGAGTAGATTTACCATTTCTTTTTTCTTCTTCCCTTACTTTTTTCATAATAACAACAAATTAAATAGTCATACAAAAATAAACCTAGTTTCTTTTGCTGATTTTATTTCATTTAATATGTCTTAACGTAAATTTTATTGTAAAGTAGTGTATTATGTAACTTGTTTGCTTTGTAAATTAAAAAAAAATACTCTGTATAATGTATAAACTAAATCGAATTGTCAATATAAAATGTACATTTTGATGATTCATAACATGTTAGGTTGCTATATTTTTACTAACTTTCCATAATAACATACTATCTAAGGTTTTACAGTTTGTGGTAGACTGTAATTCTAATTATAATTTGTTGTATACCACACACTTAATATAAAAAACTATTTGTCTAATTGTGGGTCCATCTTTTAATTCTGTTGTTGTGTATTCTTCTGAGCTTTTTACCTACTTTAATAATAGTATTTAAAGAGTTTGGAACTTCCACAACTTCATATGGACCTAGCCAACCTGCACTTAGTTTGTTAGCCTTATTAGGGTTAATTAACAATACACGATCTCCTTTCGAATATTTTTCTTCAACTACCTTTCTATCATAATATTTTTTCGTTTTCAGTTTACTGGCTATTAAATTTTCCTTCGCAGCTTTATGAATAGTTTGTAATTTGTAACGTATTGTGGAACATAAATCCTCATAGTTATAAATTGGTTCAGGTTTTTGTTTTATTATTGTATACAGGGGATCACAAAATCCGTACAAAGCGTAAAGTGGCGAAAATTTCGTTCCTTCATGTGGCGTATGGTTATGTGAAAAAACTGCTTCTGCTAACCATCCATCCCAGCTCTGTGTATTTTGATTTACCATAATACGTAGGTATTCTACCAATGGACCATGTCGCCTCTCTAACGAACCATTGGACTGGGGGTGATAAGCAGTGGTTTGAACCTTTTTAATTTTTAACAATTTACACAATTTTCGAAATACTTCTCCAGTAAAGTTAGTTCCTTGGTCAGTTATTAGCTTTTTTGGAATTACTGAATATTTCAGAATTATTCGTTGATAAAAAGCCTCCATGTTGGGTATTGCTACACAATCCAATAATTTGGTTAGGTCATCTTGAAATGTTAAAATATACTTGTTACCATTGTTGGTAATAGGAAAAGGACCTACTTAATCCAAATACACTTTATCAAACTATCTCTTTGCCGTACCTGTTATGGCCATTCCCATTTTTGTAACTTTACCTCGTTTTCCTTTTTGACATTTAGGGCATGCTTTTAAATATTTCCTTATAGTCCTAAGCATATTTTTCCAAAAATAAAATCTGTTCACTCTTTTATAGGTTTTTACTACTCCAAAATGTCCTCCTAGTGGGGTGTCATGGTATTCCTTTAATATGATTTTAAATTCCTCTGGATCAGTTAATTCTATTCGTTGTGCAGAGCTTTCCTTAATCTCCGACCCCTCTTCGTCTATTTCTGATTCTGTATCGGATTCATGTGTTTCTACCTCAACCTTTTCCTCTTGATGAGCTTTAGCCTGCGCTCTAGTTATAATATTTACCTTTCCCAATGTAACTTCCTAACTTTTCTCTTCTAATTCATCATATGGGATACGGCTAAGTGCATCAGCATTTGAATTTACCTTTCCTGGTTTATACTGAACTTTGTATGAATATTCAGATAGACGCATTTTCCATCTGTTTAGTCGACCCTCAGGGTTTCGTTTATTGAATTCGCTGATCAGGGGTTTATGGTCAGTATAAACAATAAAATCCCTACCGAACAGATAACACCTGTAATTTTTTTTTGCCCAGTATATAGCCAACATTTCTTTTTCAATTGTGCTATAGTTACGTTCGGCACTGTTCAATACTCGACTAGCATAGGCTATTGGTGAATCACTTCCTACTTCTCCTTGCGATAATACCGCACCTAATGCAGTGTTACATGCATCTGTAGTCAATAAAAATGGTTGGTCAAAATTTGGATATTTCAGTAATGGTGGTTCCACCAATAATTTCTTCACTCCTTTGAATGCTATTTGGCATTCCGGTGTCCATACGAATTTTTTACTTTTAGTAGCCAATTTATACAACGGCTCACCTATTTGTGCTAGATTAGGCGTGCTAGTACGATAATAATTTACTAGTCCCAAAAAAGATTACAACTGAGTCGTAGTTTTTGGTATGGGAAAATCTTCTACACATTTAATTTTTTCAGGGTCCGGTAATACACCATTTTCAGTACATTTATGACCCAAATAAACTACTTCTCTCATTAAAAACTTGCATATCTCTGGTTGAAGTTTTAAGTTATTTTCTCTCAGTCTTTCTAACACCGTTTTTAGTTTTTGCTGATGATCATCAAGATTTCGACCATAAATTACTATATCATCCAAATAGTAATTTATAATAATAATAATAATAACAATAATATTATTATAATAATAATAATAATAACAATAATATTATTAATAATAATAATAATAATAATAATAATATTAACAATAATAATAATAATAATAATAATAATAATAATAATAATAATAATAATAATAATAATAATAATAATAATAATAATAATAATAATAATAATAATAATAATAATAATAATAATAATAATAATAATAATAATAATAATAATAATAATAATAATAATTATAATAATAATAATAATAATAATAATAATGATAATAATAATAATAATAATAATAATAATAATAATAATAATAATTATAATAATAATAATAATAATAATATGAATAATAATAATAATAACGATGATAATAACAATAATAGTAACAATAAAAATAATGTTGTTAATTTTTTTTTTAATAATTTTGTTCCTATTTCCTATTTCTTAGGTTGTTTTTTCTCAATTTCGCATCTTGTTTTTTTTTATATTTTACCCTTTGTTTCTCTAAATTCCCTAGAATCTTACATTCCGTTGAACTTAGTGTTGCACTAAGCATAAATTTTATTCAACAGAATTTGTTATAAACCAAAAATTTACATATTCGTTCCATTATTTAGACAAGTTCGTTCCAATTTTTGACATTTCACATTTATTATGACATATGGACATGTGGCACATAAAAATGTCAATAAGTAATTTTTCACAACAAATAATGTTAGAAAAAAAAATTAAGATGGATAAAAAAATTATAATTAAAATAGTTTATAAAAATATTGATATGTGGTGTCAAAAATTGTTGTGTCAAAGATATGAATTAATTCATTTTAAATCGTGAAATATACTTCTATTTGTATAATCAGATTTGTTAGATTATTTATAATTAGAATAATTTTTTATTATGTATTAATTTTTTGTTAAATGATTTAGCTATGGATCAACGTAAAAATATTTCAAAACAAATGAAACATTATTGTATATACAAATTTTATATATACACATCATATTTTAGGAAAGTATCATATTATTTTTAAGAAAAACATAAAAACTGTAATCGTTTTATTTATTTTCAGAATTAAATTTTGAGAGATGATAACAACTTTGTATTCATTAGGTATTATTATTTCTTTTATTTATATAAGTTACTTAAAATATTTTTTTTTAGTTCTTCAAGAAAAATTACTTCTTCCATCAAATCATTATATCAGCATAGTACAAAATTATTGTGCTAACACATGACAAATTATTGTATGCAGCGGGTGATGTTTAATTAATATTAATGAACAACTTTTCGCAAATATGTCGATATTTTTAGAAAAAATATTATTTTCGGAAATATTAATTAAAACATATGATGTGGTACAAACGTGGAGGGAACACATAATTAGTTTTTTTTTTTACTTCATTTTACTATATTTTCCCAAAAAAAATTTTGGTTTTAAAACATTTTTGTTTATTTTAGGCAATTCAACGGAACTTGCATGAAGTGAAAAAATATTAAATATGAAAAATAGGAAAATAATAACTAGAAAATCTTATGAAAAAATAAAAAAAAACAATTTTAAACTGGAGATATCAGATCAGGAAAAACCGTGAGTAGATTTACCATTTCTTTTTTCTTCTTCCCTTACTTTTTTCATAATAACAACAAATTAAATAGTCATACAAAAATAAACCTAGTTTCTTTTGCTGATTTTATTTCATTTAATATGTCTTAACGTAAATTTTATTGTAAAGTAGTGTATTATGTAACTTGTTTGCTTTGTAAATTTAAAAAAAATACTCTGTATAATGTATAAACTAAATCGAATTGTCAATATAAAATGTACATTTTGATGATTCATAACATGTTAGGTTGCTATATTTTTACTAACTTTCCATAATAACATACTATCTAAGGTTTTACAGTTTGTGGTAGACTGTAATTCTAATTATAATTTGTTGTATACCACACACTTAATATAAAAAACTATTTGTCTAATTGTGGGTCCATCTTTTAATTCTGTTGTTGTGTATTCTTCTGAGCTTTTTACCTACTTTAATAATAGTATTTAAAGAGTTTGGAACTTCCACAACTTCATATGGACCTAGCCAACCTGCACTTAGTTTGTTAGCCTTATTAGGGTTAATTAACAATACACGATCTCCTTTCGAATATTTTTCTTCAACTACCTTTCTATCATAATATTTTTTCGTTTTCAGTTTACTGGCTATTAAATTTTCCTTCGCAGCTTTATGAATAGTTTGTAATTTGTAACGTATTGTGGAACATAAATCCTCATAGTTATAAATTGGTTCAGGTTTTTGTTTTATTATTGTATACAGGGGATCACAAAATCCGTACAAAGCGTAAAGTGGCGAAAATTTCGTTCCTTCATGTGGCGTATGGTTATGTGAAAAAACTGCTTCTGCTAACCATCCATCCCAGCTCTGTGTATTTTGATTTACCATAATACGTAGGTATTCTACCAATGGACCATGTCGCCTCTCTAACGAACCATTGGACTGGGGGTGATAATCAGTGGTTTGAACCTTTTTAATTTTTAACAATTTACACAATTTTCGAAATATTTCTCCAGTAAAGTTAGTTCCTTGGTCAGTTATTAGCTTTTTTGGAATTACTGAATATTTCAGAATTATTCGTTGATAAAAAGCCTCCATGTTGGGTATTGCTACACAATCCAATAATTTGGTTAGGTCATCTTGAAATGTTAAAATATACTTGTTACCATTGTTGGTAATAGGAAAAGGACCTACTTAATCCAAATACACTTTATCAAACTATCTCTTTGCCGTACCTGTTATGGCCATTCCCATTTTTGTAACTTTACCTCGTTTTCCTTTTTGACATTTAGGGCATGCTTTTATATATTTCCTTATAGTCCTAAGCATATTTTTCCAAAAATAAAATCTGTTCACTCTTTTATAGGTTTTTACTACTCCAAAATGTCCTCCTAGTGGGGAGTCATGGTATTCCTTTAATATGATTTTAAATTCCTCTGGATCAGTTAATTCTATTCGTTGTGCAGAGCTTTCCTTAATCTCCGACCCCTCTTCGTCTATTTCTGATTCTGTATCGGATTCATGTGTTTCTACCTCAACCTTTTCCTCTTGATGAGCTTTAGCCTGCGCTCTAGTTATAATATTTACCTTTCCCAATGTAACTTCCTAACTTTTCTCTTCTAATTCATCATATGGGATACGGCTAAGTGCATCAGCATTTGAATTTACCTTTCCTGGTTTATACTGAACTTTGTATGAATATTCAGATAGACGCATTTTCCATCTGTTTAGTCGACCCTCAGGGTTTCGTTTATTGAATTCGCTGATCAGGGGTTTATGGTCAGTATAAACAATAAAATCCCTACCGAACAGATAACACCTGTAATTTTTTTTTGCCCAGTATATAGCCAACATTTCTTTTTCAATTGTGCTATAGTTACGTTCGGCACTGTTCAATACTCGACTAGCATAGGCTATTGGTGAATCACTTCCTACTTCTCCTTGCGATAATACCGCACCTAATGCAGTGTTACATGCATCTGTAGTCAATAAAAATGGTTGGTCAAAATTTGGATATTTCAGTAATGGTGGTTCCACCAATAATTTCTTCACTCCTTTGAATGCTATTTGGCATTCCGGTGTCCATACGAATTTTTTACTTTTAGTAGCCAATTTATACAACGGCTCACCTATTTGTGCTAGATTAGGCGTGCTAGTACGATAATAATTTACTAGTCCCAAAAAAGATTACAACTGAGTCGTAGTTTTTGGTATGGGAAAATCTTCTACACATTTAATTTTTTCAGGGTCCGGTAATACACCATTTTCAGTACATTTATGACCCAAATAAACTACTTCTCTCCTTAAAAACTTGCATTTCTCTGGTTGAAGTTTCAAGTTATTTTCTCTCAGTCTTTCTAACACCGTTTTTAGTTTTTGCTGATGATCATCAAGATTTCGACCATAAATTTCAGAATGCCATTCCAAATAGTAATTTATAATAATAATAATAATAATAATAATAATAATAATAATAATAATAATAATATTATTAATAATAATAATAATAATAATAATAATAATAAAAATAATGATAATAATAATAATAATAATAATTATAATAATAATAATAATAATATGAATAATAATAATAATAACGATGATAATAACAATAATAGTAATAATAAAAATAATGTTGTTAACAACATTAACAACAGAAATAAGAATAAGAATAATATTAACAATAATAATTATAACAATAATAACAGTAACAATAAGAATAATATATTAAAATCAGTTTCTAAAAAATTTAAAAAACTGCAAAATTTTGTTCAAGGACCAACTGTAAATCCTCTTACACCAGTGAGGGACATACCTCAATTAGTCACGGACGGTCCTTTAACAAGTATTTTGGCCAACCATGGTAGTGTACATCAATCTTCCAAATCAGCTGATCAATTAAAATCATCAAATAAATCTCCGAATTTCGTTAACCCTCTAATGCCACCAATTGTAAGGCTTACCAAAAACTCAGTTGAATACGGTGACGGTACCTACGCACTTTCACGACTTGGTGACAATAGAATATACGAAAATGTGCGGTTATTTTTAGCATATCTCCATGATCAGGATTACACTGTATGTATTGATGGGAAATCTAAAACAAATACCATGATATCGATTGAACGTGAAGGTCTTCCATCGAATCCAGCACAATTAAGATCGCTTTACAACAAATATCATGAAGGTTTCGGTGTTTAACTGGATACTGTATCGATTGATTTAGAATCTTACCGTAGAGAAATGTCTTCGAAAGGAGAGGAACACCTACAAAAACAAAGAGAAACCCATAATAGGTATTTTCGGCCATGTTCCTAATCCATCCAACACTTTTGCTAAATTACCTAAGGCTTGTTTACCAGTAACTTTGGGTTTCACAAATACATTAGAATATAACGACGAATTTACAAATGTTACAGAGATCCCGGGTGACATAGAAAGGCTTTTTGCGAAAATTTATATTAAATATGTTCACATATCTATGACAGAGGTAGATATAATAAATCTAATTTATAAAATTTTTGGCTGCACTGTAAAAGGTCGTAATTTAATAGTACCTTGTAACAAGGTATCTTCAGAGTTATCTTACTCCAATTTTATTGTTACAGAGCCTAGATCTCAAGTGGAAATACTTGTAAATAGTACAAGATGGCCACCTAACTTTGTAGTCCGTAAATTCGCAAAAAGCAAAGTCACACCAAATTCTGCAATAAATTATAGACATATACGAAATGAATTACGTATATATTATCAGAATATGTCTGGTATGCGAAGATGTTTTAAACAAAACGATCATCTCGATTCTGAAATCTTGGACTCTTCTTGGAATATTTTTAGATGCGATCGTTTGCTTCGTGATGGTGAGGATAGAGGCGGAGGTATGCTGATAGCAGTTCATTCATCATTGTCGTGTAAAGAAATTGATACATCATCATACAACGTCAACTTTAATACTTCCCAACAAGTTTGGATTGAGATTATGGCTAAGGACAAAAAAATTATTATTGGTTCTTTTTATATTCAACCTGGTCTAAACGATGAAGTATATAGTAGCAACATGACAATCCCTGTTGACATCTTATCAAATCTCAACACGCATGACGACTTCTTTATGTTCGGTGATTTTAATCTACACAATTAAAATGGATTCCTAGTGATGATAACGACTCCTGCTGGGACGCTGTCATCATTACATTTATTGAGCAAGCGTGCGTCTTGGATAATTTATTACAATTTGATATAAACCAAATTTGTGGTCTACTTAATAATTTTGCCAATGTGCTAGACTTAGTATTCACAAATGTCGCTGATAACTTTATTTTAAATGAATGTAGTCCATTATTGGCATCTAAAACAAGTGTATTTCACAAAACTTTCAATGTCAGTTATTTCTATGACGACAATCTAATGGTTCCAAATCGTGATATTGAAAAATACGACTTTCTTAAAGCAAATTATGACCAGATTTCATATCTACTAACACAGTGTGATTTCACTGCTCATAACGGTGACTTAAATCATAAGGTTGATAATTTTCACAATAAGTTGTCGGAATTAATAGAGCTAAGTGTGCCAAAAAAGGTTGTACGCGTCACTAAGTCACCACCCTGGTATGACAAAAATTTGATAAATTTAAAAAATCATAAATCGAAAGCTCATCGTAAATGGAACAAATCGAAGTTGGATCTAGATTTATCCATATTTAACATACTCAGTTTTGAGTTCCAGCAACTGGAGTCAATTTGTTATAACAACTTTATATCTAAAACGAGTTCTGAAATAAAAAGAAATCCACGTAAATTTTACTCATACATCAACTATAAAACAAAATCGAGTATATTACCTCAGAAAATGCAACTTGATGGTATTGATGTTTCAACGGAGTCTGATATAAGTAATAAATTTGGCCAGTTCTTCAACTCTGTTTACACTGGAAAATTATCCTTTAACAAAGATAATTTTGATTATCTTGCAAATGTTGAAGAATCTTTCACTAACATTTCTATAAGTCATGCAGAATTGTTGAATGGACTTCTATCGTTAGATAGTACCAAAAATTGTGGACCAGATAATATTCCACCGTTATTCTTAAAGAAACTTGCACCTCATTTAGTTACACCACTATTGCACATTTTCAACGCATCATTGTCATCAGGAATATTCCCAGATCGTTGGAAAACATCATCTATTTGTCCAATTTTCAAGAGTGGGGATAGAACTAATATCAGGAATTATCGTGGTATAGCTATTCTATCAGCAATTCCTAAACTCTTTGAAAAGTTAGTTACATGTAAACTATATGAATATCTGTGTAAATTTATCTCTATCCATCAACACGGTTTTATGAAAGGCAGATCAGCTGTTACCAATCTAAGTGACTACACGTCCTTCATTCTTTTTGAAATGGATAAAGGTAATCAATTTGATGCAATCTACTATACAGACAGCAGCGGCTCGTCCTAATGGGCTAGGTGGGCTAAGCCCACCCTAAGAAATCTTAATTTAAACTGCACAAAATATCTTCCAAAAAAAAAAAAAAAAATCATATAAAAAAAATATTTTCATATTATGTACGATATTTGGTCTGCCTACCCTATAAAATATACGTATTTTCATATAGTAATTAAATTATGTAATAGAAATGAAGGAAAAGAAAACGAAAAAATTCTTGCGGACTTAGTCCGAAAAATACATTAAATTTGATTTGCAACTTTTTTTATATGTATTGTTTTCTAATATACCGCGGTTGGGCTAAAAAATAGTAGCCCACTGCATATATGTTTCCTCTCTATAGAATAAAAATTTGAATATAAACATTTATTATATGTATTTATGTATACAAACATTTATTTTCCATATGCATGAATGACGATTTTATTTATATATGTTTTTTGTATTGAGAATTTTCTTCTATGCATATAGTAGGCGAGAATAATTTATATGGTAAATAAAAAATAAAAAAAAAAAAATCTCTGAAAAAAATGCATGAACGACGATTTTTTTTTTTTTTTTGTATTGTGAATTTTATTCTATAGGCGAGAATAAATTTATATAGTAAAGTAAAGCAAAACTAAAAAAAAAATTCTCTGAGAGAAATGATTTATTGGATTTTTTTTACAGCAAAAATGTTGTAAATATGTTTCTATACTGTTTGGCTTCTGTTACTTTAATGTTAGGGGCTATTTAACAGTAGCCCGTAGTACATAATATTTTTCCTGAAAAAAAATTAACAGCATAATGCTTATTTTTTTATACATTGTCTGTTAAAAAAAAATTAATGGAAAAAGCAATAGGAGAATATAGTCAAGTGCGTATCGTGTATGCGAATATGTATTTTACTATTGCTATACATACTTATGTATTATGGTATAGCATTGTTTTAAAGATTTGAATGCTTTTCATAATTCTAATTTCAATTTAATGGTGCGGTTGTCGGAAAATTAAAAAGTTAGTTTTTGATATAGAGTTTAGAATAAAATAATTTATAAAAAAAATTCATTTAAGTGTTATTGCTAGTTCGATCCGCTGTTTTGCTGTTTTTACGGTGACCAGAAGTTTTCAGGCATTTATAGTATTTTGTATTTTTGTAGTTAAATTTTAAAATTATATATATTTTTATATTATACACGTATATATATGTATTATATTTATTTATAATTTTCATATTACATATAAATATAGTTTTCATATTATATATAGCATTTTCCGGTCAAATTAGTCTTTTTACACATAAAATAGTCTTTAAAAATATATATCTTTTAAAAAATCAAAAATCAAATTAGTCTTTTTAAATTCAAGTTAGTCTTTTAAAATTTAAAATTAGTCTTTTTAAATTTCAAGTTAGTCTTTTTAAATTTCAAATTAGTATTTTAAAAATAAAATTTCTATGTGTAAGTAGAAACAAATAATATTTTTTTTTTAATTTTGTTCAAATTAAAATTTTATGAATAAGAAGCATTTATTAAATTCACCCAAAAATCTTAACGATATTTTTTAATTTTTTTTTCCAAAAGATAAATGTTTTGTTCGGCAGCTGTTAAGTGTACCAAGAGACCATAACTTGGTAAATGCAATTGCACAAGGTGTTTCAACATTGACTGATCAGGATTGTCGAAATTATTTTTTAAATATGACGCTAAAAATACCAGATGCTATTGCTGGCGAAGAATTACATTAAAATTATATTATCGCTTAATAAAATTTTAATTTGAACAAGATTAAAAAAATAATATTATTTATTTGTACTTAAATAATATGTTTGAAACACATAGAAATTTTATTTTTAAAATACTAATTTGAAATTTAAAAAGACTAACTTAAAATTTAAAAAGACTAATTCGAACTGATTTTTTAAAAGACTATCTTGATGATGTGTGCCTAATTTGATAGGAAAATGCTATATATTGTATATAATTCTCATATTATTTTTTGCTAAATATATGAATTTTTAAATATATGCTCTAATGATAAGTGAAATAGATTACTTATTGGAGCATCCATTTAAATCTTCATCATTAGAGGTTAAAGTTAAAATTAAAGAATTAGGATTACATCAGCCAATCGATTTTGTTTTGTGTTGAGGAACCTGGACACTAAATTCCAGTTTACGCTTTGAGTGTAGTACCTCATGTTAAAGTGGAAACCTGCACAATGTCTTTTCTTAATTTTAAAAAAAATAATTAGCCCACCCAGAATTTTACAGCACGAACCGCCACTGTATACAGATTTCAGTAAAGCGTTCGATAAAGTTGATCACGAACTACTAACTTTTAAATTGAAAAAATACGGTGTAGGTGGTGTAATGCTGAATTGGATCTCATCTTATCTGAGCAAGAGGAAACAATTCGTAAAAATAAATAGCACGTGCTCCGAATTAATTGAGGTTTCATCCGGAGTACCACAAGGAAGTCACTTGGGTCCACTGCTGTTTTTAACTTTTATCAACGATCTGACATCGTTATTCAAAAATTGTAAATATTCGCTGTATGCAGACGATCTAAAAATATATATTTCTGTTAAAAATTCGACTGATTACACAATTCTACAATCGAACATAAACATTTTGGACAACTGGTGTATGTCTAATGGTATGCGCTTAAACACAGACAAATGCGGCGTCATATCTTTCAGTCGTCGTCGTCAAAATATTACTAAAGACTACTTCATTGGCAATATTAAACTCGAAAGATCTGAACGTGTTAAGGATCTTGGTATTTTAATGGACACTAAACTAACATTCAAAGAGCACCTTGACAAGATTTACTGCAACGCTAAAAGCAAGTTAGGTTTCATTAAAAGAATGTGTAAAGAATTTAATGATCCCTATGTCACTAAAGCACTTTTTTGCTCACATGTTCGACCTATCATGGAGTACTGCAGCGTCATTTGGTCACCGATGTACGCGTGTGATATTCAAAGATTAGAGTCTGTGCAGAAACAATTTTTAATATTCGCCCTTAGAGGTTTACCTTGGGATCGTACTACTTACCAGCGCCCTCCTTACACTAGCCGTCTGCAGTTAATAAATATGAAATCACTGCATAGCAGACGACTACTTCTAGATGCTATGTTTGCTTATGACCTGATCAGTAACAACATCAACTCAGACTACATATGCGGCAAAATTACTATTAATACTTGCACTAGAAGCTTACGAAACCGTAAATTTTTATTAGAAAAGAAATGCAGATCAAACTACTGTGCCAATGAACCTTTCAACAGATGTTCCAGAGCTTTTAATCAATTTTCCAGATTTTACAGTAGTGATATATCGAAATCTTCATTTCGACACTTGGTTCTTGAAACTATAAAATAATTTATTCTAATTTATGTTATAAACTTTGTATTTTTTTATATTAATGTTGTCTAATATGGCAAAACAAATAAATAAACAAAGCATTTTAGTCCTTGTAAACCTGACAATACATAATTCATTAATCTTTGAAATGTGGCCGGTGCTCAAACCGAATGGCATTCTTTTAAATTCATAATGACCATGAGTTGTGCTAAAAGCAGTTTTTTCTTGATCTGTTTCATCAACTAGTACTTGATGATAGCCACTGGCTAAATCCAAAGTGGTAAAATAACGTGAATTTCCCAACTGTTGCAATATATCCTCGATTCTAGGTAAAGAAAATGCATCCTTTACTGTTACTGCATTTAATTTTCTATAATCTATTACTACCCTAAAACGCTTTTTACCATCAGGTCCTGGTTTTTTCGGTACTACCAAAAGTGGCGAATTCCAAGCACTTCGACTGGGTTGAATTATATCACTATCCAACATTTGTTCTACTTGCTCTTGAATTTCTTTCTTAGCTTGAGCTATTGGTGGACTATCTTCCTTTATTTGTATTTTATGTGCTATGGACGTTGTGTAAACTAGATGGTCACCTGGCAGATAAAAAATATCCTTAAATTCATTACAAATGTCTTCAACTGCTGATCGCTCTTCATCATTCCAATTTTTATCCCATTCCAATTTTTCCTTAAGTAATTCCATTCTAGGACAATTCTCCGATGTTGCGTACTCTTCCGCAAAAAGTGTTTTTAATTCTCCATACACCTCTGAGTTTTCTGAATTCTTAATTTCCTTATTTTCATTAATATCAAAAATTTCAAAATCTTCTATATGCTTCAAATTAATTTTTGGATTCTTTATTATAACCTCATTTTCATTAACATTTATTACACTAATCTGTACCTGTCCATTATTAGCCTTAACTAAACTATTTCCTACAAATACCCCTGGATGAATTTCTCCACTTTCACATAAAAATTCCCCTACCTTATCACAAGCTACTGTAATTATTTGTCCTACTCTACCTATTACTTTAATTTCTTCTAAATATTCTTCATCAATTTTTTTATGCCTTTTACCTACATTTTTATCCTTTATTTCATTCTCATCTATTTTAACTGCATTAACAATTATTAAATTTTCATTAACTACCTCATTTTCTTCTTAATTTTTACCGATTTTTTTATTTTTGATATTTTGAAATGGTTTAGAAACATTGAATTGTTTTCATGTACTGGAATTATTTTTCCTAAGTATTCGCTATTGCTGGTCCAATAATTTGGAACCTTGTTATCAGCATTAGTGTAATAATTCACATGATTAGTTTCCTTGCTACTGTTAACAATTCCCAAAAATTTTGTTTCTAAAATTGCATTATTTGAAGTGTTAAATATTGGTTCATTCTTAGTAAGAATTATCTCATTGAATTTACCATTACTTTGTTCTTTTTTAGGTGTTCCCATTTGATCAATTCCTTTGGCACTGTTCTCATTTGTTAATTTTGTATTTTCTAAGTTATCGCTGTTTCTGTTATTGAACTTGTTATCAGCCTCAGTGATACAAATCAAATGATCAGTTCCTTCGAAACTGTTCTCAACTTTACAACTGTTTTCGATTTTACAGACTGTTTCAATCAAGTTTTCGCTGTTCCTGGTTATCACCTTGTTATCAGCCTTGGTACTACAATTTGTTTCGAAAACTGGACCCTTATGAAAACTAAAAATACTCGCTTCTGACGATATCGCATTTTGTTTTATTTCATTGTTAACTGACTCTTTTGTTGTTGTTGGTCTTAAACTTAGTGGCACGATATATTCTTTTTTATTTATCTCTGTGATAGGAAACCGTAGCTGTTGCATTGGCCCTTCTATGTTACAATTTGCTGTTAAAAATTCATTTCCTAAAATTCCATCCACTGGTAATTGGAAATTATCGTCCATTACCTGGAACTCACAACTTAATTTACTAGGAGTCAAAAAAGTTCCTGTACAAGTACCCATGGTGTTACTTTCACTGTGAATTGATCTTACTTTCATTTTTCTGTTTTTATCTATTGTATTTACTTTAGCTAAACTATTTTTATTTAACAAGCTGATTTGGGCGCCTGTATCTACTAATAATGTTACTTCTTTTCTTTTACTTATGTCTAACGGTAATGTGACTAAAGTTTCAGGTCCAATGTTTGGTAATTTTGATAATTTTGGACCTGCCCCTATTCTGTTTTAGGAGTGTGCACGGGTATTTTGCGCCACTCCCCTGTCGTTTCCCGAGTTAGTTTGAACCCTTGATTGGTAACGTTGTCTTGTAGAACAATTTAGTTCCAAATGACCTCGACGATCACACCAATCACACCACAAGTCGTTAGCTAACGTGTTTACCTCTGCAGCGGCGTTTCTCCTTACATTGCAGGTAGCTGCATAATGTCCTTCTATTCCACAAAGGTTACATTTAATTATCTGATTGGAGCGCATATTATTCTTACAGTCTCTACTAATATTCCCCGGTTGCCCACATTTGAAACAATTAATTGGTCCACCGTTTCTTTCTATATTCTTTTGGAAGGGCCTAGGAATATTATTTGTTACGTGATTTTGTCTAAATGGATTGTTATGGTTACTAGGATTCCTACTGAATTGGTTAGTTTTGTTATTGGGGTAATGAGTCCTATTAGGAATTCTATTATTATAGGAATTATTCCTAAATGTTGGTGGACCAGTGTTGTTCACTGTTGTTTTATGTGGTACTTGGGCAATTTGGTTATTTTTTAATAAAGTAACTAGTTCCCCAAACATTTTCTCTATTTTGTTATCACTATGTTCATATACGTGATTAATTCTTCGTGTTGTTTGTAACCGCTGAAATCTGAAATAAATAAAAATTATTAATAATTATTATACAGCTTATGGCTGGTGGTTGCCAACCAAATTATTTTTTTTCTTACCTTTTTATTTTATAAGTGATTATCTCACTTCCATATTGTCCGTGTCCGTCCGATACTGATGAGATCTACAAGCAATATCTAAAATAAAATAAAATTATTATTATGATAATTAATTCTTAAAAGTTAAAATAAAAATAAAAATAAAACTTTTACTTACCAACCACATTGTTTATGTTTTCCGGATTGATTGACTTATGTCACAATTATCACCGAACGTCAAAAACAATTACAGAACTGCCGTGGGTAAATAAGCGACGCGTGGTGAATTTAAAAATAATAATAGATTGCGCGGAGATCGGTAGGAAGAAAATACGCTATAGGGAGAGCTTAGGAAAATTATAATAAAAGAATAATTTTGGCGGGAAATGATAGCGTGGGTTAGAATCGTGAGTAAGCTGAATAATTATATAAATTAGGAGAAGAAAAGATAGAATAAAATCGGATGGGGAGTTTGGATTGAGCATCGAATGTAAAAAGAAGTCTTGGTTGTTGGTCATTTTAAAAATTCGGAGATAATTTAGATTAAAATTAAAAAAAAAAGTAGTAATTAATTTTTTTGAAACGTTGATTTTCTTTTTGATTCATGGGAGCAGATATGATTTTAGTGGTCAAAGTGCCTAATTAATAATTAAAAATTTAAAGATTTAAATTTTTATAGTATTTTTTTTTATAATAGACTGAGTGCAGTTGTAATATGTTATTTAACAGAAAAGTTTAAGAAAAAATTATAAATTAAACAAATTGGGAAAAGAATGTGGAAATTATTCGTCCCAAAATAACTTAATGAAATTAAACAATAATAGTTAAATAACGTAAAAGAAAAAATATAAATAGTGATTTAAATAACTTAAACTAAAAATATGATAATTGAATTTAAATAAAATAAAATCATATCTATAAAATAAATAAGTTATTACAGTTGCAATAAATTAAACAATCAAACCAAAAATTTAGAAAGAAAATAGTTACTCTAAATTAAAAATTCGTTATAAAATAATATATAAATTACCATATATAATTTTATATGTGAAACAAAAAAGAAAAAAATATATAAGTAGAAAAATCATCAGTGGTGCCGTCGAAGACTGTGCTATTGTTGTTGGTGCGGAATTGATTTAAAGTAAAATAAGAAGATTTAGTAAAGTGTAAAATCAAGAAAAAAATTTGATTCAAATTTAAATAAAAGAAAATTTGATTTAAATTAAAATGAAGAAAAATTTAATAAAGTTAAAATAAAGGAAAATTTTGATTTAAAATTTAATGTAAAGAAAAATTAATAAAGTTGGAAAGAATTAAAAATTTGAAAACTTTAATTAATTAGTAAAATTAGAAATTGTAGGAAAAGTGATTTTCTTAGTGATATTTTTTTTTGTGATTTTATTTTTATTAATAATGTATAGGTTCCAGTTGAATACAGTACTGTCTTCGTTGGAAACCAGGTAACTTCTTAAATTAAATATATTGAATTTTATATTACTATATTATAATTTATATCCTTAATTTTTCTTTAAATATTATATTAAATAAATAATAATTTATATTAAAATAAATTATATTATTTATTTATTTATTTATTTACCAAAACAAGGTTTTACATAAATATAAATATAATACATATAATTTTATACTAAGTTAGATATTGTTATAATTACAATTATAATACACTTTAATTCAAATTTACTTAAGTACTAAATATTAAATTTATCAAAATTAAAATTACTTAAATATTAATGTTACAATTTTGTTTAAAACGTTAACCTAAATTAAACGTAAGGAAAGGAATGGTGATCGGGATGTGAAGTGATTATGATAGCATGGAATGAATGTGCTTTTTGTATGTTACTTTCGTCATAGAAGTTGAATAAACTGAATCGTATTTATTAAAAATTACACAACAACGATTTATAGGATTCAATTTCCCATATTCTGTTCGATGCTTTTGCTCAAATAGAGTCCTAGTTTGTCGTGTTTGTCTTGTATTAGTGACGAATTTTATATTTTGGGAAATAAATTCAACGTTAATATCACGATTCAGGACATCGAAAGTAAAACAAGAAGTCAACAAATTTCTTCTTGATTCTAGAGATAACATATTTAATGAATTTAGTCTATCTGTGTATGGTGGGAGGTTGAGGTAATCATTTGGATTGTGAAGGTCTCTTAAAGCGAATATAAGAAATTGTTTCTGTATCGATTCTATTCTATTACTATGTACTTGAAATATAGGATTCCATATTGTGCAAGCATATTCAAGAATAGAACGAACGAATGAACAATAAAGAGATTTCGTGACCCATATATTTTTAAATTCACGAGCTCTTCTTTTAATAAACCCTAATGATTTGTTGGCTTTAGATATAATGCTATCATAATGATTATTAAAATTAAGTTTACTATCTAGAATGACACCAAGGTCTGTAACTTTGTTCACACGTGGGAGCTCCATATTGTTAATTACATATTTATATGAATATAAATTTTTCTTTCGTGAGAAAGTAATTATGTGACATTTCGAGATATTGAGATGAAGTTTATTTTGAGTACACCATTCATCTATGGCAATTAACTTAGATTGTAAAAACTCTGCATCATTTGGAGAGGAAATAGCATGATATAATTTCAAGTCGTCAGCATAAAATAAATGTTCAATATCCGAAATTTTTTCAGAAAGGTCAGAAATAAAAATGTTAAATAAAAGTGGACCAAGGTGACTTCCTTGAGGAACACCTGATAAGACATTTATTTTTTTGGAGATAAATCCTTGAAATTTGACATACTGCGATCTATCACTAAGATATGATGTTAGCCAATTAAGTAAAGCTCCAGTTATGCCTTTATTTTCCAGTTTTTTCAATAAAGTGGAATGGTCGACCCTGTCAAATGCTTTACTAAAGTCTGTGTAAATAGCATCGACTTGTAGTCCTTTTTCCATTTTTTGAATTATGTCTGATACCATAACCATAAGGTTAGTTGTTGTTGAACGACGTTTTCTGAATCCGTGTTGCTGTTCATTGAGGGTCGGTTCAATCAGGATAGTTAATTTGTCACAAACTAATTTTTCAAATAATTTAGGAATTGATGATAAAATTGCAACACCTCTGTAATTATCAATATTTCGCTTATCACCATTTTTGTGAATCGGAATTAAAAAGGATGACTTCCAAAAAGATGGGAACATGCCAGTTGATAATGATTTGTTAAAAATATGATATAAAGGCAATGATAATTGGTGGGCACAATTTAATAGAAATACGGTTGGAATCAAATCTGGACCAGGACCCTTTTTTAAATCAACATTTAGCAAAGAATTCAATATATCATCACTAGATAAAAATAAACCATCAATGTTTATAATGTTATTGTGATTTAATTGATCGAACTCTGCTGTTGTGGGATGAGAATCGAGATGGAAGACTTCTTGAAAACGGTCAGCAAACATGTCACAAATAGTTTTTGGACATGATGAATGTGTATTATTTCTGTTCAAAGAGGCCGGGTACCCTGAAGTTTTCCGTTTTAGATTGACGAAATCATAGAATTTTTTGGGATCCTGTATAATATTTTCACCAATTTTTAATACGTAATTATCATATGATTTGCGTGAAAGTTTCGAGAATTCTGAACATAATTTATTGTATTTATTTTTTAAAATTTCACCGATATATTCACGACGTTTTATTTTTTTATATATTTTATTCCTTTGATTTCTCATTATTCGTAGGTTTCGGTCTAACCATGGTTCAGATAATTTTTTATTCTTTGCTATTTTAGGAACATGTCTATTAATAGATTCTAAAATAATATTATTGAATAATATAGCTGCATACTCAAGATCAAAACCTGATAAAATGCTTGTCCAGTCAATTAAAGAAAGATCTGTATTAATGCTATTGAAATCAGCATTTTTGAAATCATATACAATTGATTTATTGTAAGATAAGGTATAGGGATTTTCTATGGTGGGAATTTCGACCACTAAAGCTGAATGATGATTTGTATTTGAGAATAAGTTCTCTTCGTCATTGGCAATATTAACGATTGTATTGTCATAATTGTTGGTAAATATAAGGTCCAGCCATTTGCCATTACTGTTAGGGTTTGTAACTATTTGTTGCTGGTCGTTGCCATAGAAAGTGCTTATAAGTTTAAAATCGATTTCATCAGAGAAATTTATCGGTAATAAGTTATTATCTGATTCGTCAATTATAAAATTTAATTTTGGACGATTGAAGTCGCCAAAAAAGTATAAATAATCCTTTTCTCTTGCTAACCTATTAACCGATTGGCATATATTGAAAAGATCGTCATAATAGGACTCGTTGGAATTAGGCGGTATGTATACAGCACCGATATATATATAAATATTACCAATGTACAACCGTACTATTTTATGTTCAAAATTAGATGATGAGCTAGTAGTGACTAAATCACTGGTAAGGCTATTATGTATAGCTATAAGGACACCACCTCCTCTAGAGTTACCAGTAGTATTATAATCCCTATCACACCTGTAAATTGTCCAATTGACGTCAAGGATTTCTTCATTTTTAAAAGAATCGTTTAACCAGGTTTCTGTAATAATTATTACATTAAATTGGCAAGATTTTGCGTCAATAAATAGATCTTTTACTTTTCCGCGTATACCACTGCAGTTGTGATAAAGGATCTTTATATTTGAAGTGTGATCGTTAGGTTTAAAAAAATGGGATGTAAAATGATTTTTTTGGTTTATTTTCTGGGAGGGGACGAAAAAATTTGTCCTGATTCTCTCTGGTTCTTTGCAGGGTGGCTATATGTTTTGAATTTATGTGAGATTCATATGTAGTTAGTTCTGTATCAATTTGTTCAGCAGTGAAACCTAAAAAGTTATGGTATCTATAATAAATTGATTTCAGAGCATCAACATCTGTTGGAAGTCCTTGTTGTTGAATCGATACTAGGATACTAATTCTAGTTTTACCATCTACACATATGTCCTGTGGTTGTTTGTGGAAATATGCTAGATACATACGAATGTCCTCCAAAATTCTACGGTCTGTTAGACGTCCAAGTAAATATCTATTCTCGGAACTGTGTGCAGATGTGATAGTGTGTCTAACTTTTGGAGGTACTAATGGGTCAAGGAAAGTTGGTTTATTATTAGTATTATTAGTTATATTATGAGGACTTGCGGACATATTAGTATAATTAGTATGTGTATTTGGTGGTAACGGATTTGGAACATTAGTATCAAAGTTGGTGTTATTTTCATTAAGGTTAGTGCTGATCGATGATGTGGATGGGTAGGGATTAATAACAGGACCTTTTACAAAGTTTATTCCAGCTTTATATGTTAAATTTTGCAAAACATTTTGATTTTGAGCAAAATTGGTTTTAGGCATTGACGTTAAATTTGAATTATGTGATCTAATATTAAAGGATGAATTATTATTTAAATCAGAATTGCGAGGATAATTATAATTATTTCTCTTATTTTTACCTTTATGCTCTGTATTATTATTAATATTACTATCATTAATCTTGTTACTATTATTACTATTTTTATTGTGACTTATATTACTATTAATATTAATTTTTGGCTTACTACTACTTGGTTTCCATTTTGATAGCTGCAAATTATCCCAATTAAAAGTGTCAGCTGGATTATTTAAAAATAACCATTCATATTTTAATGGCATTAGAAATTTGAAGGATTTGAAATTTTTTGCTTTATGAAATGACACCATTTTGCATCTGCTGTTGTCAATATGAAATTGACTCGCAAACAAATTACAAATCAATGACGCACTATAATTGGGAGGTGCTCCTTTGATGTAATAGGTACCAAGATCGCCTTTATCATAATTAGTATTAATTTTTTTAGTTTTTGACGATTTATTAATTTTAGATGATGGCTGCTTCTTTTTAGGTTTCTCATTTGTTTGAGATGAAGATGATCTGTTGGGTGCTTCATTTAGTTCACTGGCAAGACTAATTTTCCGTAATCTCTTCTTCCAGTCTGAATTCAGCCACTCTGTTCCAAATTTGATTATAGTTGGTGGAGAAATAGCATCAGAGTCACCCGGGATAGCATGAGCTCCGTCTGATATATCATCGGGACGAGATTTATTAGTGCAATCTAACATTTCTTCAAATAAAGATTTTTCATGGTTTAGATTATTATTATTTTCACTTGTATTTTTGTTATTATTACTATTATTATTATTATTATTATTACTACTATTATTATCATTCTTATTATTACTATTATTATTATCATAAACCATATTATTGTTATCATTATTATCATTAGAGTTATTATTGATAGGATTCATATAAGAATTTAAATCACTATGATTATTAATTTTATCTATATTATTATTATCCGAATCAATATTACTATTTATACTTCTTTTGATCATATCAGTATCTAGAATCGCGTCAATCGCGTTAAAATAAATATTAAAAATAAATAGTATCAGTAAAATAATTTAAAACATCTATGCTGGTAAAGTAAAATTAATACATGAAAATCACTGAATTCTAAAATTAAATATTGCCTACAAAATTAAATATAATTATCTGGAATCAATAAAAATAATTTTCAACTTAAATGCAAAATAAAACAAAAAAATATGTTTTCTTTTATTATTTCTAATAATTAGAATGGAATAAAGTCCATAATGGGGTGAGAATTCACCGGAAGTTTATTCGCCATCCTTTTCCCTCATCCTTTCCATATCCTGTTGTATGTATTCCATGTGGTTGTTTTACAGAATTAATTGCTTATAGGAATCTGGCTCCGGGATATTGTCTCCCACGCCCCCCGGCGAAACTAAGCCCGGCTGAAAAAGGAGGTCAAGGCAATATCCCATAAACCTGATGTTTACCTCCATTCCAGGATTTATGATAGCTGCGACGTGATGAACTAGCAGTTACATGAAATGGCGCCCAACGTGGGGCCAGAGAAGTTGTCGATTGCGCGGAAATTGTAATTCAAATTTAAAATTTCAGTTGAATATTAATTGATTTAATTTTTTTTGGTTTTATTATTTTTTTTATTAATATGTTTGTATGATAAATTCTTGGTTGTCCAAAAATTTAATCAACATATGTAATTCATAAATTTTAATTGGTTTTGATTGTTTTAGGTAGTCCTAAACAAAATCCTAAATAAAATTTATATTTGTGTAGAGTAGAGTAAATTTAAAATTTTTCGGAGTTATGATAAATTATTAGGTAGTCCTAAATTTAATCCTTCGGTAAAATTATTTTATATTTAAACCAAAAATCATAATTGAATTGTAATTCAGCTGAAATTATTTGAAAGCTTTACAATTACAAATTCTTCGCAATGTGGAAAGCGACGGCACCGCTACAATTTGGTTTGAGAAGTCGGTAACTCCCAATTGTAGTTTCCTATAAGAAATTAATCGATTCTAACTTTATCTGATTTTGGCTAAAATAAAATCGATATCTTGAGGAAAATTTTGGTGATCCATATTTTATATCGATATTGTTAAAAAGAATTATTGATAGTTTATAATAATTTTTTTTGTGTGAGGGTTCGGATTTTTAATTTTGATTAATTTTTTTTATTTTTTGAATACCGGATGGTTATTCTCTATTATAACTAGATGAAGATAATCAAAATTATAATTGATTCAAAAGTTGATAATAATTTATATGATAATATAAATTAACTATTTTTTTTTATGGAGTGAGATATGACACAGGTGGTCCTGAGGATAATCCTTCATATAAACAAAATTTTGGCCAAAATCAGATGAAAATTCTCTAACCTTTCCTTCTTTTCCTTTCCTTAGTAGTCCTTTTGGTGAATAAATGGATGGTGAATTATTACCTAATTCAAATACAAAAACATAAACAGTTTTCCAATATAAATTTTATTAAAATATTAAATATCTAAATTACATAAATTAAATAAATTTTATTAAAATTATATAATATAAATATATAAATATTATTTTGAATATATTAATTAAATAAATACAACAGTACAAGAATTAAATATACAAAACAACAACAACATCACAGTTGGGAACCCTGAAAAAAAAAAAAAAAATTAATTTAAAATTAGAAATTATTTGAAATAATTAAAGTTATTTAGTTCTAATGTTATTTTGTGCTACATTTTGAAATTGCCGTAAAGTTTTTTTTTGAAGTTGATGCAAACTAATAGTTGCATAACTTTAGGTATTTTATTTTATCAATTCAGTATTATTGAAACTGATATTTTTTTTTATTATTATTATTATAAATTTTTTTTCCTTGAAATGGATCCCAGTTATCTGGAAAAAGATGAGTTAATTTATGAGTTACAAATTAGAAACCAGGACCATGTAACCAGTTCACTAGGTAGAGGGAGAACGTTATTGAAGGATTTGATAGATAAAGAAAAACTAGAAAATAAATTACCATCTTTAGAAAAATTAGATTCTCCGTCCAATGAATTAGGTGTATGTAGGGAAAAAATTGAAATATTAAGCGATTTAATAGAATTAGGATTACAAGAAGTAGATGAATACAAAATATATAGTGGTAGGAGTAGGTTGTATCACGTTAAGAATAGATTACGTAATTTAGAGGATTTTAGTCCGAAATTGAAAGGTTCAATAACTATATTGAAAAATAGAATAGTTGAGTTGTTGAGAAAAATAGAAACTTCTGAAGTTCAGAGAGTTGAACTTACAGTAACAACTAACGAGGAGTTGATAAATATGTTTAACCAGACTTTAGGTGGTAATAATTTAAATTTAGATTTAGGAGAAGGAGCGCAAGCTTTAGAGCTGGCTCAAGGTGTTAGGAATGTGTCGACTGTTACCAGTACAATAAATATAATTGGTACTAACCTGCAATCCAATTTTGCAACGGTTTCTCGCTCACAACCGGAACCGGTGACTACAGTGTGGAATAGTTTACCGCGTATGTCTGCGTCTGTGAATGTCTCTTCGTATAATCCCAATCCTTATTTCCTTCCTCCAATTCCTTCATATCCTGATGCGAAATCCTATGGATATCAACCTACGTATATACCACAACAATATTCTATGCGACCGGATTATAATTTTCCAAAACCGATTGAAAATTTATTACCTGGAAAGGAAAGAGAGTTGGTGAGAGAACCAAATATTGTAAGAAGAGATATTTATAATGATGATAATTCGCGTACGGTAAGACAACCGGTTGAGAATCGCTCGAATCCGGTACCTAAATGGCAAGTGCGTTTTGATGGATCGAATAAGACCATTTCGATAGATAGATTTTTATTTCGGGTGGAAAAATTAGCGGAAGCAGAAAATTATCCGTTGAATAAATTAATATATTCAATTCACCATTTATTAACAGGTAAAGCCGAGAAATGGTATTGGATCTATCTAGAGAAATATGATTCGGAAGATTTAACGTGGATTAAATTAAAAACCGACATAAAATTAGAATTTGAAGACCAAGAAACCGATTTGGAGATCCGTCACTTAATAGAATCGCGTAAACAAAAGATTAAAGAGAAATTCGGTGATTTTAGATTGGAAATCGAGGAGTTAAACTTACGATTAAAAATTAAAATGTCGGAAAGTGAAATATTGATGCGTTTACAAGCTAATATGTTACCAGAACTACGTGAAAAATTATTAATAATAAAAATTGAAAATGTTTCGGAATTAGATAAATTATGCCGTAAATTTGAAAAATTATGGTCGGAAATTGGTGAACCCGTATTTGGAAATCCGCGTAACCGTCGTGCGAACATAAATGAGATTGATGATAATAATGTTAAGCTAATCTTACCTTTAAATAATAATAATAATAATAATCGGTTAGCTACAACATCAGCGGGAAATTTTGCAAACCCGGTTAATGACGTTCCAACGAAAAATGCAAACGAATATCTCATTTGCTATAGGTGTAAAGATTTCGGTCACATTTCTAGAGATTGTCCGGCTGGAAATACCATTTTCTGTTATTCGTGTGGACAGAGAGGTGTAACTAAACCACACTGTAGGAACTGTAATCCGGGAAATGTGCAGACGGGTTTTGCGCCAAGGGGGACTCAACGCCCGTCAAACAATTATTCTCCCAGAGTATCCAAACAAAACCAAAATTCGACACAGAGGTAGATAGACAGTCTGGAAATAAAAGTAATATTAATAGATCGTTTAATGAAGAAAATAAACGTTACAAAATTGAAGAAAATAATAAAGAAATTAAAAATTTAGATAGTATTAGGGATAGTTTTAGAGTTAGAGATTATTTTAGAAATAAGAATATAGAGCGGAAAAATTTAAAGAAAGCTAATTTGTCAGTTGAAGAAGATGGCAGATATGTTGCTAAAATTAAATTAGAAAGTAAGTCTTTATATGGGTTAATGGATTCGGGGGCTAGTATAAGTTGTTTAGGTTTTAATGGGTTAGATTTATTAAGAGAATTAAATATTAAATATACGAAAATGAAATCGGTAGCGTGTACGGCAGATGGTGTTAGTCAGACAATTGTAGGATTTGTAATTTTAAGAACAGAGTATAACAAAATGGTAAAGTCGGTAAAGTTTTATTTAATTCCGTCGTTAAAGAAAGGCGTGATTTTGGGGATGAATTTTTGGCAAGCGTTTGGCATAATACCGGCCCAAGTTTCAATGTTGTCGGAACCGGAAATTAAGACCGGTCATAAGTTGTCGATGGAGGAGAGAGCGGCGTTAGATGAGGTGATGGATTTATTTCCGTCTTATGCCAAACAGGGGTTAGGGAGAACGGAAGTTCTAAAACATCAAATCGATGTAGGTACGGCAACTCCTGTAAATGCTAAGGCATATCCTATTTCGCCTCATAAGAGGAAAATTCTCGATCGAGAGATCGATAAGATGTTGGCCGAAGGTATTATCGAACCGAGCCAAAGTTCATGGTCGTCACCTTTGGTAATGGTGGAGAAGAAAAACGGTGAGGTGCGTTTGTGTTTGGACTCGCGTGCGGTCAACAAAGTTACGACGAAGGATGCGTATCCTATGCCGAACGTAAATTCGATCCTTGGCCGAATTCGAAAACCGCGATTCATCACATCACTAGACTTGAAACAAGCTTTTTGGCAGGTCGAATTAGACCCAGAATCCCGCGATAAAACAGCTTTCGTGGTCCCTGGTAGAAATTTGTATCAATTTGTAGTTATGCCGTTTGGCTTAACTAATTCGCCCAAAACATTATGTCGCTTGATGGATAAGATCATTCCATATGAGTTACATGAAGACGTTATTGTGTATTTAGATGATTTGCTCATTCTTTCTGATGACTTCGAATCGCATATGAAGTTGTTAAGGCAGATCGCCAAATGTTTGAAAGATGCGAATTTGACAATCAATGTCGAAAAGAGCAGCTTTTGTCAAACAGAAATAAAATATCTAGGACACATAATTTCCGGGGAAGGAATTAAACCTGATCCTTCCAAGGTTATTGCCATCAACGAATTTCCGCGTCCAAAGTCCGTCCGTCAAATCCGACGATTTTTAGGAATGACTGGGTGGTATAGCTGGTTCATCCAAAATTATGCTGACACGGTAGCTCCGATTTACGATTTATTGAAGAAAAATTGCAAAGATAAGTGGTCAGAAGCAGCCGAGAGTGCATTTATCGAGGTCAAAAGTAAGCTAACGGAAGCTCCGGTTCTGATAAATCCGGACTTTAGTAAGCCATTTTTCATTCAATGCGATGCATGTATGTCAGGGGTAGGTGGTGTTCTTTTCCAGAAGGATGAAAATGACAAAGAACATCCAATAGCGTTTATGTCTCAAAAACTATCAAACACTCAGAAGAACTATAGTGTCACTGAACAAGAGTGTTTGGCAGCCCTGTTGAGCATAAAGAAGTTTCGTCCTTATGTAGAAGGATCCCACTTCACCCTGATCACAGATCACGCTAGTCTGAAATGGCTTATGAAAACGACAGATTTATCAGGACGGTTAGCTCGATGGAGCTTAAAGTTGCAAGCTTTTGACTTCGATATTGTACATCGAAAAGGTAAGGAAAACATCGTAGCTGACACCTTATCTAGAGGTGATGTCGATTCATTGGCTTTACAAATCAATAGCCTTGATTTAAATGATCCTGCATTTTTTGAGAAGGAGTATGAAGATCAAAAGAACATTATTATAAAAAACCAAAACGTTCTGCCAGATTTAAAGATTGTGGGTAATGTCATCTACAAACGAGTAGATTTTCGTCGACCGGGTAATGATGTAGAATGGCGTGTTTGGGTGCCACCAGCTCTTACTGATTCGGTCATTTCTAAAAATCACGATGATCCACTTTCGGCTCATCTCGGATCAGCTAAAACATTAGAGAAAATTAAAAGATTTTACTATTGGCCGCGTATGGGTAGTCAAATTTTAAACTACGTTAGTAACTGTGAAACGTGTAAAGAAAGCAAAGCTGCTAATAAAACTTTAAGACCTTTAATGGGTAAAAAGGACATTCCGGAACGTCCATGGCAAAGAATTTGCATAGATTTATTGGGACCATATCCGAGGTCTACAAAAGGTCATACTTATATTTTAATTGTTTTAGACACGTATTCCAAATTTGTATTATTGAAACCACTTAGAGTTTCAACCACTGGTCCGATCATATCATTTCTAGAAAATGATGTATTTAATTTATTTGGCGTACCAGAAACTATTTTATCAGATAATGGTGTTCAATTTGTAAGTCGTGAATTTAAAAATCTTTTAATTAAATATGGCGTCCGACATTTCATTACAGCTTTATATAGTCCTCAAGCTAATCAGTCCGAAAGAGTAAATCGTACACTTCTTGCGTCGATTAGGGCATACATAAAATCCGCTACCACACATAACAAGTGGGATGCACATTTAGGTGAAATAGCGTGTGCGCTTCGTAACGTCATCCATGATTCCACGGGCTATTCACCTTATTACCTCACCTTCGGTTATCACATGCTCTCTCATGGATCATCTTATGATCTTTTGAGGAAGTTGCAAGCCTTGAGTGATGGTAATATCCCTATAATTGATGCAAATTTACACCAGGAAGAAGTCAAAACTGATGTGTTGAATCGTTTGAAGAAAGCTCAAGAGAAAAACGAACGAACTTACAATTTACGTTCAAAACCCATAGAATACGTATCGGGACAAATTCTATACCGTCGAAACACTGTTCAAAGTGACCAGTCAAAAAAGTTCAATCAGAAATTAGCACCGAAGTTTGTGAAATGCCGTGTGGTAAGGGTCGTGGGTCGATGTTGTTATGACGTCGAAGATTTAGTTTCGGGAAAAATATCACGTCGACACGCTAAGGATTTAAAACCGTAACTATTTATTTAAGATTTCAACTTACTTCTTTTCTTTGCTAATTTAGTTGTGTTCAGGGCTCACTCCAACTAAATCAGTTTTGTAACCGCTGAAATCTGAAATAAATAAAAATTATTAATAATTATTATACAGCTTATGGCTGGTGGTTGCCAACCAAATTATTTTTTTTCTTACCTTTTTATTTTATAAGTGATTATCTCACTTCCATATTGTCCGTGTCCGTCCGATACTGATGAGATCTACAAGCAATATCTAAAATAAAATAAAATTATTATTATGATAATTAATTCTTAAAAGTTAAAATAAAAATAAAAATAAAACTTTTACTTACCAACCACATTGTTTATGTTTTCCGGATTGATTGACTTATGTCACAATTATCACCGAACGTCAAAAACAATTACAGAACTGCCGTGGGTAAATAAGCGACGCGTGGTGAATTTAAAAATAATAATAGATTGCGCGGAGATCGGTAGGAAGAAAATACGCTATAGGGAGAGCTTAGGAAAATTATAATAAAAGAATAATTTTGGCGGGAAATGATAGCGTGGGTTAGAATCGTGAGTAAGCTGAATAATTATATAAATTAGGAGAAGAAAAGATAGAATAAAATCGGATGGGGAGTTTGGATTGAGCATCGAATGTAAAAAGAAGTCTTGGTTGTTGGTCATTTTAAAAATTCGGAGATAATTTAGATTAAAATTAAAAAAAAAAGTAGTAATTAATTTTTTTGAAACGTTGATTTTCTTTTTGATTCATGGGAGCAGATATGATTTTAGTGGTCAAAGTGCCTAATTAATAATTAAAAATTTAAAGATTTAAATTTTTATAGTATTTTTTTTTATAATAGACTGAGTGCAGTTGTAATATGTTATTTAACAGAAAAGTTTAAGAAAAAATTATAAATTAAACAAATTGGGAAAAGAATGTGGAAATTATTCGTCCCAAAATAACTTAATGAAATTAAACAATAATAGTTAAATAACGTAAAAGAAAAAATATAAATAGTGATTTAAATAACTTAAACTAAAAATATGATAATTGAATTTAAATAAAATAAAATCATATCTATAAAATAAATAAGTTATTACAGTTGCAATAAATTAAACAATCAAACCAAAAATTTAGAAAGAAAATAGTTACTCTAAATTAAAAATTCGTTATAAAATAATATATAAATTACCATATATAATTTTATATGTGAAACAAAAAAGAAAAAAATATATAAGTAGAAAAATCATCAGTGGTGCCGTCGAAGACTGTGCTATTGTTGTTGGTGCGGAATTGATTTAAAGTAAAATAAGAAGATTTAGTAAAGTGTAAAATCAAGAAAAAAATTTGATTCAAATTTAAATAAAAGAAAATTTGATTTAAATTAAAATGAAGAAAAATTTAATAAAGTTAAAATAAAGGAAAATTTTGATTTAAAATTTAATGTAAAGAAAAATTAATAAAGTTGGAAAGAATTAAAAATTTGAAAACTTTAATTAATTAGTAAAATTAGAAATTGTAGGAAAAGTGATTTTCTTAGTGATATTTTTTTTTGTGATTTTATTTTTATTAATAATGTATAGGTTCCAGTTGAATACAGTACTGTCTTCGTTGGAAACCAGGTAACTTCTTAAATTAAATATATTGAATTTTATATTACTATATTATAATTTATATCCTTAATTTTTCTTTAAATATTATATTAAATAAATAATAATTTATATTAAAATAAATTATATTAAAATAAATATTAAAAATAAATAGTATCAGTAAAATAATTTAAAACATCTATGCTGGTAAAGTAAAATTAATACATGAAAATCACTGAATTCTAAAATTAAATATTGCCTACAAAATTAAATATAATTATCTGGAATCAATAAAAATAATTTTCAACTTAAATGCAAAATAAAACAAAAAAATATGTTTTCTTTTATTATTTCTAATAATTAGAATGGAATAAAGTCCATAATGGGGTGAGAATTCACCGGAAGTTTATTCGCCATCCTTTTCCCTCATCCTTTCCATATCCTGTTGTATGTATTCCATGTGGTTGTTTTACAGAATTAATTGCTTATAGGAATCTGGCTCCGGGATATTGTCTCCCACGCCCCCCGGCGAAACTAAGCCCGGCTGAAAAAGGAGGTCAAGGCAATATCCCATAAACCTGATGTTTACCTCCATTCCAGGATTTATGATAGCTGCGACGTGATGAACTAGCAGTTACATGTTGTTACTAAATTAATTGTTCTGCAAAACGTTTCGTTCCTTTTAATATTTCTGTAAAACTTTTATAATCTTGTCCCAAAATATGTTGTTTGATTGTCTCTGACCTTAATCCTCTGATAAATACCCGTTGAGCTGTTTCCTCAGCTTCCTGTAGCATAGAACCCGGTTCAACGCTATATCGTTTTATGATTCCTAATTTAAGACAAGCATATTTTCTACTTATCCTATCCCCAAATGAGTTAACTGACTCATCTATTGTCTGAAAACAGTCTTCTAGCTCTGTTTTCAGTTGTGCGACTGATTTTCTAGGCACGAAATTAACTCCCAAAATTTCCCTAAACTCACTAAAAGTATCTACTGTCCTGTCTTGAAATAAGTCCGCGGCATCGTTTCTTAGTTTGCCCCAGATTAATTGTCGTAATACTGATGGTCTGTCTACTTCATCTGTTTTAAAATATGCTTCATGAGCTAATTCTATAAATCTTTGTAAATCTAACACTACCCTATCACCTTCTCCTGTAAAATTTGGAATACGCGCTAAATACAAAGTGTAGGTCGTCGTTAGTGGTAATGTCACGTTATTTCTTAAATTATATGTATTATCCTGATTTATGAACCTATTATTTATGCTATTATTTATTTGTTTTGTAGTGTGGGTATGTTTTGTGTACTTGGTGTATTTTGATCTTCTAAATTTTGTTCTATATTTGTTTCAGGCATTGTGGTTTGTCTTTGTTTTTTATTTCTAGTATTATAATTATGCATTAAATTTTTATTTGCTATACCCTTAAATGTAACCGATTTCCTATTACCTACTGTATGCGGTGTTGACGAAATTGGTTCAGTTATTTCTATTATTTTGCTTCCCTCGTTGGAACTTGTAGATATATCTGGATTTTAAAGATCGAAAGTGAAGGAGTCACTTACTCTATTAAATTTATCCCCATTCATTTAAAGTTCGACAAAAAATATTCTTTCAACAATTTTTTCAAATATAAAGTTTTTAAATGTACTTTATTTTATAAAATATTATTTCAACAAACTTTTTAAATATAAAGTTTTAAATGTACTTTTGTTAGAGGCGAATTAAGTCACGCGTCAGATATTGACGAGGAAGTTGAAGGTTTAACGAAAATATTTACGAAAGCGTACGAATCGTCCTGCCCTGTCTCAAATAAATCCGCGAAGGTTGGACCAAAGTGGTGGTCCAAAGAACTCGAGATTCTAAGAACGAAGGCAAGACGGCTTTTTAAAAAAGCGAAACGAACTAATACAGAAACAGACTGGGACGAATATCGTCTCAGTCAAAAACAATTTAAATCATCGCTTGGCCACGCTAAACGAAGCTCATGGAGACGTCTCTGTGAGGATATTGAAAATACGAACGAAGCTTCTAGGTTGCGGAAAATCTTAGCGAAGGATCCTGAAGTGCCAGGTTATCTTCAAAATGATGACGGAACTTGGACGGAAAGCAGTCAAGAAAGTCTTGATTTGCTGATAGAGACTCATTTTCCAGGGAGTATCACGCAAACTAGGAACGATAACCCACAAGCGACTACTCTGAACTTGGAAAATGATTTTCCTTCACAGATCGTGACTTTGGAAAAAGTAAAGCACGCTATTATGTCGTTCTCCCCCTATAAGTCACCGGGGCCTGATGGTGTGGTGCCAATCATGCTACAACAGACCATGCCACTAATTGGTCCTTCTCTAGTGAGGATCTTTAAAAGTTGCTTAATTTTGGGACATATTCCGAAATTGTGGCAAGAAGTTAGAGTTACCTTTATTCCTAAGGCAGGTAAGCCAAGTCATACCACGCCTAAGGACTACAGACCCATTAGTCTTTCATCGTTTTTGCTGAAAACAATGGAACGACTAATAGATTACCATCTTAGAACAGTTCTAGAAAAGAAAAATCTTTCGAGTGCTCAGCACGCTTATGTTAAAGGAAAATCGGTGGAAACGGCCTTACACGAGGTAGTTTCCACTGTGGAACAATCTCTCCTAATTAAAGAATACACCTTGGCAACGTTCCTTGATATTGAGGGTGCCTTCAATAATGTGAGGATGGATGCAATCGAGAACTCTCTTTCAAGAATGGATATTAATCCATTCGTGACAAGATGGATTGCATCAATGCTTCGGTCGAGAACTGTTAATTCGTCCTTGGGAACAGGGAAGATAAAAATAACTACCACCAGAGGCACTCCTCAGGGTGGGGTTTTATCCCCACTTCTTTGGCTTCTGGTTGTTGACGAAATTCTGCAGGCGCTGCCGGGCTTAGGCGTAAAGGTAGCTGCATACGCGGACGATATAGCAATTTTTGTGTGTGGAAAATTTCTAGATACATTAAGCGACATCTTAGAGTCTGGACTAAAGGCTCTAGGAAAATGGACCAAGAAATGTGGATTAAACATTAATCCACAAAAGACAGAACTTGTGCTTTTCACAAAGAAAAGGGCGAAACTGTTTAGGCATCCATGCCTAAATGGTGTATCTCTTCCCTTGTCGGCAGGTGCCAAATATCTGGGACTGTTTCTAGATCCCAAGTTGAACTGGAAACTCACTATCGCGGACAGAGCAAAGAAGGCCTCTAATGCTTACTTCGTATGTAAGAAAATGATAGGGAAAACGTGGGGACTCACTCCAAGAATTGTCCACTGGATGTATACGTCCGTAATAAGACCTGTTCTTACTTATGGTTCGTTAGTATGGTGGCGTGCCCTGGAAATTAAGTCGAATCTCGCGCATATGACGAAAATACAAAGAATGGTCTGTATCGGAATCACTGGAGCCATCAGAACTACGGCCACTAGAGCTCTAGAAATGATACTCCATATACTTCCGATAGAATTGTATGTTAAATCCATGGCAATTAAAAGTGCCCTCAGACTAAGAGAGTCTGGGCAATGGAAATTATCTAGAAAAGGACACGGTAGGATACTAGTCGACACCATGGCGTTGACGCTACCCAACCTTACTGATTATGTAACTCCAGCTTTCAATTTTGACCTGTCCTATAAGATAGCAATACCTCGGAGAGAACAGTGGGACTGCAATAGTGTCACGACAAGCTCCGAGGTGGCTGTTTATACGGATGGGTCGAAAATGGAAGCAGGAACGGGAGCGGGTGTATACTCGCTTGACCTAGATCTCGGTGAATCATACCGGTTACCCGATAATTCGAGTATTTTTCAGGCTGAGATCATAGCTATTCTGAAAGCGGCGCAAAAGCTGCTTGATAGGAACCTGAACGCCCACAGAATATCTATATATGTGGATAGCCAAGCTGCTATCAAAGCAGTTGGATCCTATTTAACGAAATCTAGACTGGTGCGACAGTGCCAAGGGTTGCTCAATCAATTGGCACAAAGGCATCGGGTGAGAATATGCTGGGTTCCAGGACACCACGGCATTGAGGGAAATGAGAATGCTGATTCACTTGCTCGGAAAGGCGTTGAAATATCTCTCGAGCATATTTCCACGCAAGTTAGCTGTCCAATTGAATCTGCAAAATTATCTATCGATTTGGCGGCGTACAATATTGTCAACGATACTTGGGACCAATATCCTCAGTGTCGTCAAACCAAACTATGCTGGCCGCGCCTATCCAAGAAGAAATCCGAGATCGTTCTATCCACAGATAGAAATATCTGTAGGAAACTGATTGGTCTCCTTACTGGTCACTGTTGGATCGGTAAACACGGTACTCACCTTGGAATTCCCATGGACAGCTTATGCCGCTGTGGGGATGAAACTATAGAACCCACACTGGAACATCTAGTGTGCAATTGTGAAAGACTTGCGCGCGTCAGATATCAATGCTTCGGACGTGACGTACTGCGCGGTTGGATGTCTCTTTCAACACTATCTTTATGGAGAACTATTCTCTTCATAAAGGTAAGTAGAATTTTTGATAGGATTGGTGCTTAGCTTTTGAACCTTGCATAGGGACCACAATGGATCCATCGAGATCTCTCGTGATGCGTGTTGAACTTATATCTTCACGCACCCTTCTTAACCTAACCTAACCTAACCTAAATGTACTTTATTTTATATATAAAGTTCTCAAAAAAAATTCTTTTTATATGCTAATTTGCATTCAATAAACAAAACTGACTTCCAAACAAAAAAATGTTCTATTCAAAATTCAATAACTTTTATTTAGCATATTTAAAAAAAAAAATTTTATTTCATTTACTTATTTCATTTTTCATACAGTTTTTTTATTTATTAATTAATTTTTTTTTTAAAAAAAAACCATAAAGTTTATTATATATTTTTTATTAAAATTCTAATTACGGCTGTTAAATACTGCAACAATATTTCTTTAGATTATAATAATTATATCCTCTTCTATGAAAAACATGCTTGTTCGGTGAGCCTGTTAAGTATTTCCTGAAAAAATAAAATGTAACTTCTCTTGAACTAAATAAAAAGACAATGTCTGTAGGGTTTGCGTTTAATTCAATTTTGAATAAAAATATTTATTTAAATAGTAATTTATTAAATGTACAATTATAATTATTAAATATCAAACAAACAAATAATTTTAATTTACTTTACTTTACTTTAATAAATTTCATTTGTGTTGACGTTGACTGATGCGTTGCGTCTGCCGTCACTGTGTTCGTACTATTAACTTTGGCTGGTGACTGACGTTCAATTCAAGGTGTCTGTTTACTGAATTGCCGCTTGAGTGACAACTTCAATAAACTTTCAACAACCCTGTTAGCGCTGTTCAATGTTGATGAATCGTTTGCGATTGATTTTAGAAATAATGAAAATTTCTTCCACAGAAACCTACCAATTGGTTGATACGACTAATGGTTCTGATTTTCTAAATATCTAAGCTAATTTCTGTCTAACTAAATCCTGCTTAATTGCGATTACGTGAATTATATATTTTTTGTAATATAATGCGGTTTTGACACGCGAATTTAAAATTATTTTAGGGTGTTGGTTAAATTAAGAACTACCAAAATGTAACTAACTTACAATATGGTTCGATATAATTTACGCCGTAAATTATCAGGATAAATTTAATGTAAATTTTCCTCCCAAAGAAAATAATCGTTTTGTAAGAACAATTATTCACAATTTAACCTCACTAATTAAATTTCGAGCTGCAACTCGATAACCGTAACTAATAATCGACACGTGCTCGCAATGCGGCTTCAAATCTAACTTCAAATAAAATATACACACAAAAAAAATGTGGTTATTTTGGCCTTTGTATTTTTGGTTTATAATTACCAAATTAATTTAACTGACTTTAGATAATTTAATTATTGAACTGAATTTCTTAACCGTTTTAACTAACCTTTTTTTATTATAATTAATTGAATTAAATTCTATCAATTCGCGACAAACTTTAAATTAAATTTTACGTAACACCTTTATCAATCTTTATTAAATTAATTTTTTCTCTAAATTTATGCCAAAAAAAATACTAATTCACTAATAATATTCGTTAAATTAAATTATAGAAATTTCCGACAATTTTCCTGAATCTAATTTTAATAATTCAATAACAAATTTTTACCTTAATTGAATTCTATTAATTCACTAAATTGGCAATTTTATTCCTTTAAACTAACACTAATTTAATTAATAATTAATTCACTTTTCTGTTTTAATAAAAATTTAAATTTATTTTTTTTTCCCAAAATATTATTAAATTTTCACCAAATTAGTGTATAGGAACAATTGTACAAATTCCACAATTACTTGTGCATGTAACAATCTTATCCGTATACACGTGGTTTGTTTTAATACCTTTTTTTTAAATATAAATTAAATAATTAATTTATTGCTGTCTGCTAAAACTGCTGCGATGAGGATATTACTGGATTGCTGCTACGATGAGACTGAATAATTTCTCAAAGTGGCTATCGCTTATATAATCTAAATTCTTTCGAGTTTCTAATTTCTTCATGGTGTTACCATGTTAAATTTTACTAACTTTTACCATAATGGTAATATCTTTCTATGCTGAAGGTTTTCTGAAAACCTTTACTAACCTTTTTAGTTTTAACTATATATTTCCTACTATTTTCATAAATAATTTTTATGATTATAATTCATTTTCATGGAAAATTCCCTAATTTAATTCTGCTATAATTCGCCATAATTTGTTCTAAAAAATGTTCAGCCCTGGCAAATTTAATTATTTTTAAGTTGTCCCTACTGAATTTTATTTATTGAGAGTGTTTTCGCGTAGTTATTTTTTTCTCGCTTGCGCCGCTTACATCTCGCTCGCACTTATAAGGGTTTTCCTTTAAGTTAAAAAACATAAATTCTATGTTTTATGTTGGTTTTCCGCGATTTTCCTTAACATAATTCGATTCGCGATTATGTTTTCTACCGGGTATTGAAATTTCGGAAAGTTACTGCGACCCGTCTATTAGTTATTTAATCTACAAGTTTCGGTTTGACAGATAAAATGCCGGCATTTTATCTGTTTTTATTTTATAAATATTGGATTATTTCCAACAAATAGCGAAGGTAAGTTAATAAAATTCAAATTAGGAATTCATTTGAATTCCAAATATTTATATACATCATGGATGTCAGCTATTTTGTGGCTGATATCTACCTAAACTTTTTTCCCTATTTTTCAGATTTGTTGGTGCAAACCCAGAATTGTTTTGTGGTTTGTGACCAACATGCATGATGGATTGGCTGCATTTTTGTTCCAGTTGGAAGCTAAGGTAAGTACCTTTCAATTTTGTATATTAAATGTAGAAACAATCAACAATCATTCATGGATTATTGATGTGAATATTTCATGTGTGGTTGTTGTTGTTTTTATTTATATTTGTGTACAAAAATAATGTAAATTTTTTTTTTTTTGTTTTTAGTTTATTTTCAATATCCAAGGATACCAAGGATTCTGGACAATCACAGACATGTAAGTTTTCAACATAATAATGTATATATGTTGCATTAATAAATTTTTCTTTTTTTAGGGGTGCTGGCTGAACATTCTCCCGCCCGTTGAACAGTATGGTTCAACATCAATTTTTTCTCGTTCGCTCTTTTTCTTAGCTGATGACGGTGAAACATCACCTTCCCATCAGCATAAACTCTAACACGGATGCACCATCTATTAGGTAGATTTACAATAAATTCTCTTTGTTTCGATGTTTTAATTTTTTCAAAGTCAATTCTTTCCAGCACATCTCTTGGCAGAAAGAGTTCTTCACCTTCTTTGGTAACAATTCGCTGGATGTCGTTTGCCATTCTCATTTTGAATTCTACAATAGTGCTGGACACTCGCAATGAGCCCCAATTTGTAGTGTAGCACCCATTGATTAAAACTGGTGTTCCAAACAAATCTTCAGCTGCGGTTTGAATAGGTGTAGTGTTGGTTGTTGTGCTACTCACTTTGGAACTTTCACCAGCTTGCACTGGTAAATTGCATTCCGCAGTGGATGCAACAACTTGTTGTTTGTTGACTGTTGATGTGCTCTCACATATCTTTGCTAAACCAACAGCTACAGTTTTTGATTTTGGGTTTTGTGGTTCGAAAAACCATTTTTGCTCAACAGCTCGTTTGTGTGTTGGTGCCACAGATGTCGCGGATTTGGAATCACCAACACGTTGGCATTGTTTCAGCCGCTGCTGTTCCTTCTTTGGGGATAAGGACACATCTTCCCAAATTGTTAAAAAATCATTGGTTTCGAAAGCATTCATGATTCCTAATAATAAAAAAAAACTAATCAGTATTATAATTTTCTTTTTATTAATTGGACAACATGAACATGAACTATAACCAACATGACGGCACGACCTATTTCATTAGATTTAAATTAGTATGTTGTTGATGATAGTGAAAATTCACCTTCCCATCAAAAACAACAATAAAACCTATCTATGTAAAGAAAAAAAAAAAAAACAAAAATGAACAGCTATTAAACTTTATTGCATACATTTAATGCATCATTTTACACATTTTTTTTTATTTTTTTTTTATTTTTCAGCTACCAGTCCTTTGGCGTTTCTTGGTACAATTGGTGCCATACCTGCTGGGCGGCCAACGTTTGCCTTCATTAAACGCCATTGTGCTGAGTCATATCTCAGACTGGGTCCCCATTTTTCCAATTCAGCATAGTTAAAATAGTCATTGATGCTTTGCGTTATCACATCCCCTATTTCTTCCAACGTTTTACAGCTATTCATATTGCGTTGATTTACATTTGAAAAATGGTATTTATTTTTAGTTATATCCATTACGATTTCCTTAACCTGATTATAACCCAAAAAAATAAAATAAAAAAAAACAATTATTAATAAATTTGTTTTTTTTTAAATAATGTTACCACATAAAATACAAACAAATAACGGACAAATAGGACAACACAACATATCAGTGTTAATAATTATTGTTCTTGTTGCTTATTGTCGGTATTTGTCAATAATGGACAAATTTTCGTTATCGGTCTTTTAAATGTGCTGTGTTGTGTTTTTATTTCGACTACTCGAACTAGTCCGTCTGTCCCTGGAAACGTTTGAATAATTTTTCCAAGTGGCCAAAATGTTGGTGCTGTATTTTCTTCTCGGATTAATACGACGTCACCTATTTTTAAATTAGTTGTTGTTGATTGCCATTTAGGCCGTTGTTGTAGAGTGTGTAAATATTCCTTGGACCATTTGTTCCAAAAATGTTGAGTTAAGTATTGCATGTGCCTCCATCTTTGTCCAGGAGCTACATGTTCCAATGTGTTTGGTTCCGGAATAGCATTAAGAGCTTTACCAATTAAAAAATGTCCTGGTGTTAATACGTCCATATCTTCTGATTCATTTGCAACCACAGTGAGTGGTCTAGAGTTGAGGCATGCTTCAACTTGGCATAATAGTGTCGTGTATTCTTCATACGTATAAATTGATTTTCCTATGATTCGTTTTAAGTGAAATTTAACTGATTTCACACCAGCTTCCCACAAGCCTCCAAAATGTGGTGACCCTGGTGGATTAAAATGCCAGTTAATATTGTGTAAGCTGAAGTATTGTTTTAATGCTGGTGTTGCTTCCTTTATAGCCTTGGCTAATTCTCTGTTTAAACTGAGTTCTGCTCCTTTGAAATTAGTTCCGCAATCAGAGTGAATATCTGTGCATAAACCTCTTCGTGACACAAATCTCTTAAACGCTGCTGTGAACGCTGATGATGTTAAATCAGACACCATTTCTAAATGAATCGCCTTGGTTGCCATGCAAACAAATATGCAAAAATATCCCTTGTATTGTCTTGATTTTCGATGGTTTGACATTTTTAGTGTTATTGGACCAGCAAAATCTATACCGACATGTAGAAATGGTTGAGTAATGTTTACCCGTGGATTGGGTAAGTTTCCCATTAACTGTGCTCTCCGTTGTTTTCTTTGTCTTACACATACAACGCATGGATTTATCCGTTTTGCAATAGCTCTTTTTCCATTCACTATCCAATACAGTTGTCGGCTGGTGTTTAAGACTAAACTTACTCCTCCATGTAGTGTGTCCTTATGAATTTCATCTATAATTAAGTTAGTTATGTGATGATATGCAGGTAGAATTATTGGATGTTTCCTTGAATATGCAATGTTTGCGTTGGCCAATCTTCCCCCGACTCGCATAACTTGATGCTCATCAACAAATGGCATTAAATTCACCAACTGGCTGTTCAGCTTGATATTAGCGTTCGTTTTTAATCGTTGATAGTCTTCACTGAAACTATCTTGTTGAATCAATTTAAATAATATATTTTTTGCTATCTTACATTCTTGTGTTGTTATCACGCCAGTTTTCCTTGAATTACCCTGTGTTGCATTATTTCTGAATCTTAATATCAATGCAACTATTCGCGTTAAATGGGTGAATGACGAAAATCGTAAATATATTTCGTTTAACTTCACCATCAATGAGACTACTTGTGTAGCCTTTGCCTCTAGCACCGTATTTTGTGAATTCATCACAATGTTTGGCCAATCCTCTTCTACCTTTGTCAACCACTCTGGTCCATTCCACCATAACTTGTTATCGATAATATTTCTTGTGCTTATACCTCTAGATGCAATATCGGCTGGATTGTGTTCAGTACTTACGTGTTTCCAATACGTTGGTTGTACTATTTCTTGAATTTCTGTAACTCTATGTGCCACAAACGTTTTCCATCTTGATGGATGACTTTGTATCCATTGCAGTGTAATAGTTGAGTCCGTCCATGCTCGAATCGTAACAGATTCCAATTGCATAGCCTGTATTGTTATCTTAAACAATCTTGCCAGAATGAGAGCTCCACATAGTTCTAGTCTTGGTAATGTTACTGGTTTTATCGGAGCCACCTTCGTTTTCGATGTTATTAATCTTGATGTTACTTGTCCGTCTTCTGCTTCAATTCTCATATAAATAACTGCTGCGTATGCCTTGAGCGATGCATCACAGAACCCATGTAATTGGACCTTTGATGTATCTTTAGTGCATCCTATCCATCTTGGTATTCTTACTTTATTAAGTTCTGATAACTGTGCCTTAAAATCTTTCCATTCTGATGAAGTGGTTGTGTCAGCTTCAGCATCCCATGAGCTTCCTGATATCCAAAGTTTTTGAATAAGTAATTTAGCTACGACAATAACTGGAGATATCCATCCAACTGGATCATACAATGAAGCTACTTCCGACAAAATTGATCGTTTGGTAATAGCTGGCTGTGGTTTTTGTACTGTAGTAAATGTAAAGTAATCGGTACCAGGATACCATCTAATTCCCAAGGTCTTTATAATTTCATTTTCATCGAAGGTGAATGTTCCCTTTAATTCGCGATGTTTTATTGGTAGCTTCTCTATAATTTCTGGACAGTTACTAGCCCATTTTCTTAGGTTAAAATGTCCTTTCTTTAACATTTCAATGCATTGTACTTGAAGTTCTAATGCTTCTTCAATTGTATCCGCTCCACTTAGTAAGTCATCAACATAAAAATCAGACAAGGTTGCCTTGGCTGCTACTGGGAAATTTTTTCTTTCATCTCTCGCTAATTGTTGAAGCGTTTTAATCGCTAAGTATGGAGCTGATGACGTTCCAAACGTCACAGTTTTCAAATGGTAGTCCTTTTCTACCTTTGTATTTGGATCTTTCCAAATAATGTGTTGGTATTTCCGATGTTGCGGATGTACCAATATCATTCTGTACATTTTTTCTATATCCGCTGTCATAGCGAACTTATGTTTTCTCCACTTCATAAGTGTTGAACATAATGTTGGTTGTAGACCTGGTCCTATCAACATTTGTTCATTTAGCGACTTTCCGTTGGTCGTCTTTGCTGACGCGTCGAATACTACGCGTAATTTTGTGGTGGTACTTTCTTTAAATACCGCATGATGTGGAATATAATATGATAATTTTGTATTATCCTTTGTAACCTCTTCCATTTGGTTTAATTCTAAATATTCATCTAAACATTTTGAATATTCCTTTTCTAAAGCTTCATTAGCTTTAAATTTGTTTTGAAGCACGTCAAAACGTTTTTTCGCCATTTCTCTGGACGAACCTAAATTGGGTTCTTGACCGCCGACAAACGGGAGCTGTACCTGGTACTGTCCATTTGCCAATCTTTCATGTGTTTTCTCGTAAAGTTCTTCACACTCTTGATCCTGAGGCTTCAATAATCCCTTTGTGGAAACTTCTTCTAGTTCCCAAAATTTTCGTAACTGATGACCTATTTCATCATGTCTAACTTGAATGGTGGTAAACGTCTGTACCTTACCATTATCTGATGTAGGAGTATTTCCTAACAGTATCCATCCTAAACTTGTCTTTATAGCAACTGGTGCTTCCTTAGGTCCCTTTATTAGACCGTCTTGTAATATTTCTGCATAAATCCTTGCTCCTAATAGCACGTCTATTGTTCCTGGGTCATAATATGTAGGATCTGCTAGATCCAAATGACTCAGATGATTCCATTGTTTCTTGGAAGTTTGATTAGATGGTAACAAATCTGTGATTTGCTTGATCACCAGCATTGTAACCTTAATCCTTTGATGATTGGATTTATGTTTAAACAATTCAATGTTGATTTGTTTATTCGAACACGCTGTGGTGTTTTTGTTTAACCCTGTAATTTCAACCTTGGCTGGTGTGCTTTGTACCCCCAATTTTCTACAGCTACTTTCCGTGATGAATGATGATTGTGACCCTGGGTCAATCAAACATCGTAGCGTTAGTGGTTGTCCATTACGGTTATATACTGTTACCAACGCTGTGGCTAACAGTACATGTTGTTGTTGTGACGTGAATAAATTCACTGTTTCTTTGTTGTCACCCTGTATTGTTCTCTCATTACTAGCCTGTCGATCATTAACCCCCTGGGGGTTTCGTTGTCCTGGACTATGATTTGTCGACATGTGTAATAGAGTGTGATGGCTGTTGTTGCAATGTCTGCATTTATATTTGCTTGGGCATTGATTAGCGCCGTGTTTGTTGCCAAAACAATTGAAACATCGTCCACATCGTTCAATACATGCTCTGCGTTGTTTAACGTCCATTTGTAGAAACTTTCTGCATATTCCAACATAATGTGATGATCCACATGCTGGACATTTCGATGGAGTTGCGACATGATAATTTTTTGTGACTGATGGTGGTGTTGCTTTCATTGGCGTTGTTGATTGTGCCACGGCTTCTAGTATTCTAAATCGTGTATTTAGAAATTTTTTAAATCGAGCAAGATCTGGTAACTCTTGTCCGTCACCTAACTCTTCTTCCCATAATCGAAGAGTTGTATATGGTAGTTTCTGTACCAATAAATATATGATTAGTGTATCCCATGTAGATATTACTACATTTAATGAATTTAATTGTTGTTCACATTCTTCTGTTGTGTCAATCAACTGTTTTAGCGATTTACTATTTTCGTTAGTAATCTTTGGTTGATTGACTAATATTTGAATTTGTGTGTTTACGAGCAACCGTTTGTTTTCATAACGGCCCTTTAATTTTTTCCACGCTGGCTCATAATCTGTTTCTGTTACTGGTATATTTCTTAACAGCCTTTCTGCCTCACCGGTTAAACAACCCTTTAAATATTGCAGCTTTTGAACGTTATGTAGTTGTGAATTATTGTGTATAATGGACACAAATAAATCATGAAATGATCGCCAACCACCATAATCGCCATTGAATTTCGGTAATGTCATACGTGGAAGTTGTATGTGATTATTCGTCGTGGTTGATGTGGATGTTGATTGTGTGAGTGTGGATTGTGACATTGATGTTTGTAGTAGTGCATTTTGTTGTTCATCTATTAATTTTAATTTTAAATTGTCCTTTAATTCTCCTAAATATTCGGTATAAGCAATGTCTATATCCGAATATACATCCCTTACGATATACGGATCATCGCATGCTTCAGCTGATTGTAACGTGATTGAACGGATTTCCGTGTCATTGTTGTTAAATTGTTGCCATTCTGCTGTTAATGTATCGATTCTAGTTTCGTAAAATCCGATGTTTCGTTTGTCCAATTTCGTTTTTTTTCCATTAATAATGAGCTTGTTAATTTTGTCTGCCAATACTACCTGTTTTGTCAACAACCCCTTTAATGTCGGCGACATGTTGAAATAAAACCACTTAGTTGTTTTTGCTAAGTTACTACTCTGTTTTTCCGACGAAATTCTGAAACAAATGTTAGTTCCTAATTACAACTACCTAACATAAAATTGCCAATTTCTACTAATAAAAACTATCAACCAATTGTTCCGTGTAAAATCTCAATTCTAATTAAATCAAACGGACCCGACAGTATCCGGTTTTCGAAGGACCAAAATGTTCGGTGAGCCTGTTAAGTATTTCCTGAAAAAATAAAATGTAACTTCTCTTGAACTAAATAAAAAGACAATGTCTGTAGGGTTTGCGTTTAATTCAATTTTGAATAAAAATATTTATTTAAATAGTAATTTATTAAATGTACAATTATAATTATTAAATATCAAACAAACAAATAATTTTAATTTACTTTACTTTACTTTAATAAATTTCATTTGTGTTGACGTTGACTGATGCGTTGCGTCTGCCGTCACTGTGTTCGTACTATTAACTTTGGCTGGTGACTGACGTTCAATTCAAGGTGTCTGTTTACTGAATTGCCGCTTGAGTGACAACTTCAATAAACTTTCAACAACCCTGTTAGCGCTGTTCAATGTTGATGAATCGTTTGCGATTGATTTTAGAAATAATGAAAATTTCTTCCACAGAAACCTACCAATTGGTTGATACGACTAATGGTTCTGATTTTCTAAATATCTAAGCTAATTTCTGTCTAACTAAATCCTGCTTAATTGCGATTACGTGAATTATATATTTTTTGTAATATAATGCGGTTTTGACACGCGAATTTAAAATTATTTTAGGGTGTTGGTTAAATTAAGAACTACCAAAATGTAACTAACTTACAATATGGTTCGATATAATTTACGCCGTAAATTATCAGGATAAATTTAATGTAAATTTTCCTCCCAAAGAAAATAATCGTTTTGTAAGAACAATTATTCACAATTTAACCTCACTAATTAAATTTCGAGCTGCAACTCGATAACCGTAACTAATAATCGACACGTGCTCGCAATGCGGCTTCAAATCTAACTTCAAATAAAATATACACACAAAAAAAATGTGGTTATTTTGGCCTTTGTATTTTTGGTTTATAATTACCAAATTAATTTAACTGACTTTAGATAATTTAATTATTGAACTGAATTTCTTAACCGTTTTAACTAACCTTTTTTTATTATAATTAATTGAATTAAATTCTATCAATTCGCGACAAACTTTAAATTAAATTTTACGTAACACCTTTATCAATCTTTATTAAATTAATTTTTTCTCTAAATTTATGCCAAAAAAAATACTAATTCACTAATAATATTCGTTAAATTAAATTATAGAAATTTCCGACAATTTTCCTGAATCTAATTTTAATAATTCAATAACAAATTTTTACCTTAATTGAATTCTATTAATTCACTAAATTGGCAATTTTATTCCTTTAAACTAACACTAATTTAATTAATAATTAATTCACTTTTCTGTTTTAATAAAAATTTAAATTTATTTTTTTTTCCCAAAATATTATTAAATTTTCACCAAATTAGTGTATAGGAACAATTGTACAAATTCCACAATTACTTGTGCATGTAACAATCTTATCCGTATACACGTGGTTTGTTTTAATACCTTTTTTTTAAATATAAATTAAATAATTAATTTATTGCTGTCTGCTAAAACTGCTGCGATGAGGATATTACTGGATTGCTGCTACGATGAGACTGAATAATTTCTCAAAGTGGCTATCGCTTATATAATCTAAATTCTTTCGAGTTTCTAATTTCTTCATGGTGTTACCATGTTAAATTTTACTAACTTTTACCATAATGGTAATATCTTTCTATGCTGAAGGTTTTCTGAAAACCTTTACTAACCTTTTTAGTTTTAACTATATATTTCCTACTATTTTCATAAATAATTTTTATGATTATAATTCATTTTCATGGAAAATTCCCTAATTTAATTCTGCTATAATTCGCCATAATTTGTTCTAAAAAATGTTCAGCCCTGGCAAATTTAATTATTTTTAAGTTGTCCCTACTGAATTTTATTTATTGAGAGTGTTTTCGCGTAGTTATTTTTTTCTCGCTTGCGCCGCTTACATCTCGCTCGCACTTATAAGGGTTTTCCTTTAAGTTAAAAAACATAAATTCTATGTTTTATGTTGGTTTTCCGCGATTTTCCTTAACATAATTCGATTCGCGATTATGTTTTCTACCGGGTAGTGAAATTTCGGAAAGTTACTGCGACCCGTCTATTAGTTATTTAATCTACAAGTTTCGGTTTGACAGATAAAATGCCGGCATTTTATCTGTTTTTATTTTATAAATATTGGATTATTTCCAACAAATAGCGAAGGTAAGTTAATAAAATTCAAATTAGGAATTCATTTGAATTCCAAATATTTATATACATCATGGATGTCAGCTATTTTGTGGCTGATATCTACCTAAACTTTTTTCCCTATTTTTCAGATTTGTTGGTGCAAACCCAGAATTGTTTTGTGGTTTGTGACCAACATGCATGATGGATTGGCTGCATTTTTGTTCCAGTTGGAAGCTAAGGTAAGTACCTTTCAATTTTGTATATTAAATGTAGAAACAATCAACAATCATTCATGGATTATTGATGTGAATATTTCATGTGTGGTTGTTGTTGTTTTTATTTATATTTGTGTACAAAAATAATGTAAATTTTTTTTTTTTTGTTTTTAGTTTATTTTCAATATCCAAGGATACCAAGGATTCTGGACAATCACAGACATGTAAGTTTTCAACATAATAATGTATATATGTTGCATTAATAAATTTTTCTTTTTTTAGGGGTGCTGGCTGAACAATGCTAAAATAATTTAACTCGTCGTACCTAACTAAATTTTCCATAATTGACAATTAACGTAAAATCTTCCTTCTCTTTCGTTCTTCCAATATTTTCCTTAAGCTCTTTTTCTATGTTGTACTGCTTCTTCCTTGCTGCAGGTTGGAAGACGTAGCAACCTGTACTCCTCTGCTATTTGTCTTTTCGTCTTTTTTATTACTCCTCCTTTGGTTTTAATACCCCTAAATGGTGCTGGTGTAGTTGACAATTTCTTTGCTTCGATTCTTTTTCTATATTCCTCTATGCTGATTGGTCTTGGACCGGCTGATGGCTCTTTTTGTAACACTACCTCCAAAGGTTCCACATGCACCTTATTAGAAGAAAAAAAAATCTCATTAATAAAGCAATATATTGCCTCGTAAACGCAGCATTTAAGCCACTTTGCTAGAGATTTTTGTGAACGTATATGGTTCAACAGAAACGTACTTTCTGTTGAACCAGGCTGCGCCATATGTCGTGGTTCTGCTATTTACCTTTTGGTATATCCACATATACCATTGATCTGCTTTATGATTTTGCTGCTTATGGTGACCAAAACCTTACCACTGGTGGGGGGTTTTGATCAGGAGTACCTATTTTCAATGAAGTAAACCCAGTGCAGTTGTTATTATATACTTTATTAATTTCAGTTGGTAGTACAACTTTATATTTAATAATTTATCAATTAATCACAACTTATTGCTCTGGTGATCAAAATTGTTCTGATACATTACAATCGATTTTCACCCTATTTATATGATTTGATTTAATTGATTGACCGGACGCATATCTCGAATTACTTTAATTTTTAAATGCATTTACGTAATTCACCTTTAATATTTTATTAATCAATATGCTTAATTAGCAAAATTGCTAATTAAGCATTTTATATTTAAATTAATAATTAATTAATAAATAATATTTAATTGATTAATTTTGTCAATTTGACAAAATTGATTTTATTTAAAATATTAAATACAGGGTGCACCATGTTGCATTTTGAAATATTATTACAAGGTGTACCATGTGGTACACCACATAAACATTTACTTTTATTTAATTATTTATATATACATATATTAATTTTTTTTACAAGAGTTTTTTCCAAATATTCTTAGATTTATTAATCTGTTTTTCGTTAAAAATTATGAAAATTTTAGAAATAATATTTTAAAATTATTTATGTATATAGTTAAATTGTATTCATAAAAACATTTTTTGTTTTGTAATTTTAAGTTAAAAAAATTATTGCTAATTTAATGTTGCTGAACTTAAATTTAATTTATCCAATAATTAATTTTTTACATAATTAAATTTCGTTTAATCATATTCTATGCCATAATGACCCCAAGCATAAGTATTTATACCATCACTTAATATATATCGTTTGTTATCGCTTGCGTTTAAGGCTATTTTATTTAAAGTTGTTGTGTATATATTATGGGGTTCAGATCTAAACAATTGTATTTTTATTAATTTCTTCTATGTCGACGACAATTATTTCATTTATGTTAATTAAAATTTCATCAGGTATAAATGGAACTGAAGACTCCATCCTGAAATAGAATAATTTAATAAGTTACTACGCTTTTAAGATATAAACGTGTACTCACCTTGTTTCCTCTTTCACCATATCCGATATATCCAAGTAAAAAATGCGTGCTACCACTACTAAAATTCAACCCTTATATACTTTAAAAAGATCAATGTATGCTATACGACAAGTAAGTATGGAACTCACCGTTTTATTTAACCACAAAAAAAATATAATTTTTGTATACTGTACGACAAGAAAGGTCTTAACAGACTAATTTTACTAACGCTACAAAAGATACACCTTGTATACTATACGACAAGTAAGTATGGACCTCATCGATTACTCAAACAGCAAAAATTATAATTTTTGTATACTGTACGACAAGAAAGGTCTTAACAGACTAATTTTACTAACGCTACAAAAGATACACCTTGTATACTATACGACAAGTAAGTATGGACCTCATCGATTACTCAAACAGCAAAAATTATATAATTTGTATGGTATACGACAAGAAAATACTTCACGCATGAATTGCACAATCGGTACAAAAAATATACCTTATATACTATACGACAAGTAAATATGGACCTCATCGATCACTCAAACAGCAAAAATTATATAATTTGTATGGTAGACGACAAGCAAATACTTAACGTATGAATTGCACAAACGGTACGAATTATATATTACTTGTATAGTATACTACGTGTAAGTACTGAACTAACTAATGATTCAAACTACCCAAAGTATAGCATTTGTATGCTATATGAAAAGAAAGTACGTAATGGATGAACTGGATTACCGACATTCAAAATAAAAGTTGTATAGCGTACGACATTTAAGTACTGAACTTACAGAATGCTTAAACGACTAAAAATAATAAATATAGGTTATATTGTATACAACAAACAAGAACTAAATAGATTGAGCTGCACTTGCTACATAAAATTGTAACTTTGTATACTATGCAACAAGAAAGAACTAACTTAATTTCTTATAATTGCATCAAAGAAAAGTGTTGCATATAAAAGGAAAATTAATATTAGAGCTTGTACGACAAGTAAGAAATGAGATAAAATCTAAAAATAAGCATATACGATAAATATGCCACTCATATCTTTTAAACGGAGACACATAGCTCAAATCTGAAGACTGCAATCGAAAGATCTCGTTTTTTTCAGTTAGAGTAGTATCTTAACTCGAAAACACCCAAAATGCGTATACGACAAAGTAAGTACTAGGACGACGATTGGAGGTTTTTATGAGCAAGAAATCGCACCTGTACAAAATCCGCACGCATATTTAGTAGAAAAAGTTATAAAACGAAAAGATGATAAGGTTTTTGTGAAATGGCTAGGTTTTGATAAAATACACAATTCATGGATTAATAAAAATGCTATATTATTATAAACATTTACTTTTATTTAATTATTTATATATACAAGAGTTTTTTCCAAATATTCTTAGATTTTTTTTTCGTTAAAAATTATAAAAATTTAAGAAATAATATTTTAAAATTATTTATGTATATAGTTAAATTGTATTCATAAAAACATTTTTTGTTTTGTAATTTTAAGTTAAAAAAATTATTGCTAATTTAATGTTGCTGAACTTAAATTTAATTTATCCAATAATTAATTTTTTACATAATTAAATTTCGTTTAATCATATTCTATGCCATAATGACCCCAAGCATAAGTATTTATACCATCACTTAATATATATCGTTTGTTATCGCTTGCGTTTAAGGCTATTTTATTTAAAGTTGTTGTGTATATATTATGGAGTTCAGATCTATACAATTGTATTTTTATTAATTTCTTCTATGTCGTCGACAATTATTTCATTTATGTTAATTAAAATTTCATCAGGTATAAATGAAACTGGAGACTCCATCCTGAAATAGAATAATTTAATAAGTTGCTACGCTTTTAAGATATAAACGTGTACTCACCTTGTTTCCTCTTTCACCATATCTGATATATCCAAGTAAAAAATGCGTGCTACCACTACTAAATACTGGCACAGAATGAGCTTTCCAATTTGAAAATTCAGCCCTTATATACTTTAAAAAGATCAATGTATGCTATACGACAAATAAGTATGGAACTCGCCGTTTTATTTAACCACAAAAAAATTATAATTTTTGTATACTGTACGACAAGAAAGGTCTTAACAGACTAATTTTACTAACGCTACAAAAGATACACCTTGTATACTATACGACAAGTAAGTATGGACCTCATCGATTACTCAAACAGCAAAAATTATAATTTTTGTATACTGTACGACAAGAAAAGTCTTAACAGACTAATTTTACTAACGCTACAAAAGATACACCTTGTATACTATACGACAAGTAAATATGGACCTCATCGATTACTCAAACAGCAAAAATTATATAATTTGTATGGTATACGACAAGAAATTACTTAACGCATGAATTGCACAAATGGTACAAAAGATACACCTTGTATAAGTTAATTTTATGATACAAGTTAATTTTATGAACAAATTTGTAATTTTTAAATTGTGGAGTGATCCACTTTTATTCAATGCAACTTAAAGACTAAAAATTTAGAAAACTTAAAGCTAATTACAAAATTTATCTTGATTATTTTAATTATTATTCTACATGCACGCGAATTTTATAAGCGATTTTTCTATTCCAAAAAAATATAATTCTCAAAAAAACAATAAGAAATAAAAACACTTTATTTAATTTTGAGTTTTTATAATCACTTTATTAATACTTTATATAAAGTTAATTATTTATTTTATGTTTCAACTTATTTCAACAAGCGATAACTAAAGACTGACTTACAACATTTATTTTAATAATTATTACAATTCAGAATTCACTAATCACGTTGCAATAAAATGTGATTAGCAAATTATGAACTGTAATCTGATTCTACTTTAAATTAGGTAAATTTTGTGTGAGAAAATAATTAAAGAATAATATTTGATAATTTTAATTTTAAATTTAAGTTTAAAGAAATTGGAGATTTCTTTATAAGCTAGAATATTGTGGGAAAGGAAATTGTTTTAAAAATAGTGTGGGAAAGGAAATGTTATTAGTTTTATTATATTTGTGGTAGTGATATTCTAGAATATATGATCCCCCCATCGTTAAGCTGGACCCTCTCCTGGGTGTCCTCAAGTTCATTATTGGATTTGTAAAGTTCATTATTAGATTTATTTAATGTACTTTTCTCACACAGTTTTATCTTTACAATTAAAAAGTATAAAATAGGAATTAATAGTATCAGTATTATAACACCTACAAAAATATATATTAATATTCCATGATTTTCGGATTTATATTTAATTTCTTCAATTTCTTTGATATTCTCTATTTGTTTAAGATGAATATCTTCAATATTTGGCTTAATATTAACATTACTTATTTCTAAATAATTTGGTATTATTAAATGGTTTATTATAATTTTTTCTGTATTTGAAAACATAACATCATTAATTTTTATTGTACAGTTATTAAAAGTTATTAGATTATTATGAATTAATTTATATTTAACATGATTACAATCATTACTTAGTATTACATTTCTTGCATTTTTTATTAATATTAAATTTGGTAAAATTTCGACTAATTGATACTCTTTATTAGTAACTTTTTTACAATCATTATATTTTTCGTTCATTAAACTATTAATACAACCTTTTACTTCCTTTAATTGTTTTATATTTATTTCTTCGCTATCAATAAAAAATTTATTTTTAAAAAGAATAATATTGCTATTTTCAATATCAATTTCTTCAAAATTATTATTAGGTACAGGTATTACCTTATATTTTACGGCAAGATCTTTAGTGAAATTAGGAATTAAAATTGCAAAAACTAATTTGTCATCAAACTTAAGAAGGGAACATTTTATATTTTTATATTTAGATATATCGATATCGTATTCGACAATTTCGTCTTCTGTTAAGATAGAGTGACTCATAATACCGTATTTCGCAAAGGCGATGTTTTGTTGGATTCTGTCTATCTCCAGATTTAGGAGATTAATATTCGATAGTATTGAGAGAAAATGTATATTTTTTATACTTTTTTTGTTATGTCAGTAGTATAGTTTAATGATTGTAGAGTGAGAACTTTATTTTCAGTTATATGTTTTTGCAGTGTTTCGATATTCTTCTGCAGATTGTCATTTATTTTAACTTGTTGGTTTAAGTTGTTAAAAGATTGTCGATTGTTTAAATCTATTGTCTTTAGGTGTTCTTCGATTTCAATTTTATCGTCGTTATCCATAACCCCAAAAATCCAATTAGCAAGTTTCCCTCCAATGTTCATTAAACCACGTTTTTGACGATGTGTAGTTATTGTTTTTATATTATGTTTTATTTTGTTAGTTTGAATTTCTAGTTGTTTTTTAAGGTATAGTATTATTGATTATTTGCTTGTATTATTTAATGTTATTGATATTTACTAATTTATTATTTATTAGTATTTTAATGTTGTTAATTAATTATAGGTTTTTATTTAATATTATTATATATTAGAATTAACCCTCGGGTTTAAGAAAAAGTTCGCTTTTTGTTGTTAAATAAATACCGATTAAAACACTTTAATAAGAGTCACTGCAACATTTGTTTTAATATTTTATTTAATAAATTTATTTTTATTTATAATAAAAACACAAAATGTCACAATGTCGGTATCCTACCGACTGCGCCAATTTTATAAGCGATTTTTCTATTCCAAAAAAATATAATTCTCAAAAAAAAAATAAGAAATAAAAACACTTTATTTAATTTTGAGTTTTTATAATCACTTTATTAATACTTTATATAATTATTAGTTTTATTATATTTGTGGTAGTGATATTCTAGAATATATGATCCGCGCAATTTCCTAGACGCTTTGTCAGCATAAAAAGTATGAGAATATTTTAACAGGAAATATTTCATGGGATAATTATTAGAATATGATAGTTAGGAATTTTAATAAAAATAAAAATTGAAATTTAAGTGTGTTAACTCTTCCCGTCTTAAATACCAATGTCCACATTTGGTAAAATTTAAAAAAATCTGAATCGTAGAATTTTTTTCGCGGTGCTGTAAGTGGTATAGTTTTTGTGAAAAAATTTAAGTTAGTTTTATTTGATTCTGTTACTTTTACTTCGCCTTGAATTTTAGTATTTGGATCTGTTACAGGAAATATTTCTATGGAGTTTTTTTTGTGATAGGTTTGGATTTTCTGTAGTTTTTTCTACATCATCTGTTTTAAAGACTACTGTGGTTTTATTCCTGTTTGTTATTTAAAAAATTAACATAATAATAATTATAAACATTAATATTGCTACTAATGAATAACTTATAATTTGATGAGTAGTTTTTTCGGTTTGTAATAGATCCAAACGTAGGGTATTGTTAATTTGAAATTCATTCATCATTTCTAATGATAATAATTTGCGATATTCTTTTTCATGGGGAGTTGGTTGTAAGATTGCTGGAAAATGTAGCGTTTGAAAAATCACAAGCATAAAATTAAATAGATTTCATTAAACTAATTATCGTAAAATAAATAAATCCATATTATATCAGAATTCTGATCGGAGATCAGAATTATAAATAATGTTGTTGTTGGGTAGAGAATTCTCACTGACGTCATCATTAATTGCTACCAACTTGGTAAATCCAACAAAAAAAAAAAATACTTTTTAAGAGAAAGAAGAAAGCTTTTCTTTTTCCGGTCATTTGACAGAGTAGATTAGAACAGCAAAGCTCAATCCGTCACGTGCAATAAAAATATATAGCTAATCTTTGGTATAAAACCATAAAGTTTTATAATATATTTAAATATATTTAAAAATAAAGTAATCGATAAACCACTAATTGAAAAAAAAAATCGAAGATATTAAAAAAAAAAATAATAAAAAAAAAGGTAAATTTTACATTTTTTTTTATTCAATACCGAGTGGGTATATCCTCTTATTTTCTATAGTGATTGATCTATAAATCCACAGAGATCCGTGAAATCAACCGGTATTGAGTTGATCTACCGTGATCAATTTCAAAGAAAGGAAAAAAGGAAAGTCGCTGAAAAAAAATATTAAAATTGTGGTGTGCGCGTGGAGAAAAAAACGCTTCAAGGTCCACCAGCGTACACCACCCACATTTTAAAACAGCACCATCATTTTTTAGACTTATTCATCAGTAACAAATTAAAGACGTTCAACATCAACACAGAAATGTATATAAATATATAACTTAGTTAAACGCTAGTTTTATATAATAAAATTAAATTAACTTAAGAATTAGGAAGTTGATAGGATACACCACATATTGATATGGTGAAAAAGGAAAAAAAAAATTTCATTATATAAATATTAATTTTTAGCTAATCAAAAAAAAAAGGAAAAAAGGAAAGGAAATCCAGATCGAGTGTGCTGCATGCATCACAGCCGACGGTAAACCATTATATGTATCTAAAATATTATTGAATAAAGCTTGGTAAGTCAGCTAAAATTCCATTATTTTTTTTATTTTTCATATATATATATTAATTGTGGTGATAAAAATTATAAAATAAGTAAAAACAAAACAAGATAGTACAGAATAAATAGGTTTATACCATTAGTGTTTGAGATATCTATAGAAATATATAGATATATGTAAAACAAGATACTTCATTTTTTTTGCAAACTCTTAAAATATAAAACAATATTTGAACTTTCAAATATTTGAAATTGAAATTCATAGTATGAAATAGTAAAATAGGTGACGTCATGCAGTCGTAATACATAATAATTGTAATTGTGTGTGTATAAATAATTTAAAATTGTTTACAAAAAATTAAAATTTACTTCCATATAAAAAAAAAATACGAAATTTCTCATGACGTCACATTAATTAAAATAATATATAGGTCAAATCAAAATTTTTTATTCTCTATATATGACAATACAATTAAATAAATATCAAAAAAACAGATGTTTGAGATAGTTTAATATATATATACTTACAAAAGAATTAAGAAAAAGTTATATATAGAAATTAAAAGAATTTGAATTAAAAGAAAAAAAAATTAGTTAAGTACCGGGTGTACCGGATATTTTATATAGTTAAAATTTATGTTAAAAAAGAAAAAAATTAAAAATGAAGAGTAAAATTATTAATAAAATAAAACATAAATTATGAAATTTAGAAAGAAAAGTATGATGTGTAATTAATTAAATTATATTTTGGGGGGGGTGTGATGGCAAAGGGTAGGCAGTATAAATATATTTTTCAACTGTGCTATCGTTAGTAGTAAGGTGTAACGGTTATTACACTTACATAATAAAAAGGGTCTATTTTAATTAATTATGTTGGAATATAAAGTAAAATAGACAAGGCAGGGTGGGCATAAGGTGGTAGAAAACCAACACCACAACCCAATTATGTTAATTTTTTTTACGTGTTCATCCCCATTTGGTAGTTTCAGTTCGTCTCCCGTTTTATCCCTGTGTGACGACCTCAATCATAGATACTATAGAGTATTTGATTGGTTACAATCATCTGGCATGAAAATTGTAGCCTTGGAGAGCGACAAGATCTCCCCCAATCCGACGACCTAGCTCGTGCGACCAGAAGCATGCCACCAGTCGCTGAGATCCTTCAAGGACATAAATGTTTCCCCCTAAATTTTTTGTGTGAGTGTGAAAGTGTATCTATGAGTGTATCTATAAGATCCTTTTGTACAATTAAACATTTATTACAAAGAGCTTTATATAATGTTACCTCGCGTGAAATAAATGATCTGTCTTGAACAGTAATTGTAATATTTTGAAAATTAATTAAAAATACTCCATTAATATGGTGAGAAGTATTATCGAATTTTATTTAGTGCCATTAAATTGATTAAGTAACAAAATTCCTTCCGAAATTTCATCGATAGTCGGTATGTGCTGATTATTAACAACTGTGCATGTAGAATTTAAACTTTTTACTTATATCAATAATATTTTTTTGATTACAAATTGATATCAAATTAAGAGTTTTACATTTTTCTTTTATAGCAAATATTTTAGTATTGCTTTTTAAAATTTTATCATAAATAATTTCATTGATTACATTGTTTTTTTTTACAGGTTTAATCATTAATTTTTCAAAAATTTCTTCTTTTGTTATTGGAATGTTAACAATATAGAATAATACAGAATTATTTGTAAAAACTTTAACACTAGCGAAGTCTAAAGCTTCTTCAGGCGTGCTATAGGGAAGTTTTTCTTTATCTAAAATGTCGGTTGCAAGTTTTATTTCGGAATTAGATAATATCATGCTATTTATTATTCCTAATCTAGCCCAATGAATTCCATATTTTATATTAGTTATTTCTTCTTTAATTAATTTTAATTTGTATTGAATTGTTAAAGCTAATTGATCAACAGCATTGCCTTCTTTTTTTATTAGATTCAAAATTTGATTATTTATTTTAGTGATATTATTAATTCTATCATTATATAATTGATTTATTATTACTTGTCTATTATTTTTCTGTAAAATATTATTCATGTTATCCGTTATTATTTTATAATCTTCATGGTCTGGATTACCAGCGATCCATTTCCATGCAGTGCCTATAAAATTTAATGATCTTTTAATTCTGTGTTGTTTCAAATTGTTTAAGAAATCTTTAATTTCGATTAGCTCATGGTTAAGGTAAGGAAATAAAGTGTGTTTTTGAGTGATTTTATCTGTTAATATTGGGTTAATTTCGTTTATAATATTTCGATATTTTTCTAATTCTATTATATGAATTAATTTAAAGTTTCCATCTTGTATTCTTGCATTACCGGTATTTATAGCGATTATTTTGGAATTAGAATAATCCAAAATTTGAACATCTGCAGAAACAATACGAATTGTACCCCTGAAAAACAAATAAAAAAAATTGAATTTCAGTTCCTAATATTACTTTTATGAACAGTTTTGCCGGATTCTGTTATAACAACAGTGTGTTTATTTTCTTTAACAGTTTCTTCTTTGTATCTAACTGTTAATTTGGAACCTATTCGTTTATTGTGTCGAACATAGATTATTTGACCGAGTTCATAATTTTTAATTGGTTTTCTTTTTTTATTATGATATTTAATATCTGTTTTTTGTTTTTCCCTAATTTTTTGTATGTTATCTAAGAGAACTTTTTCAAAATCTTTAGGTTGTATGTTTGGATTTCTACCATAAAATAATTCTACAGGTTTTTTTCCTGTGGTAGTATGAATAGTGAAATTATATTCATTTACAGATCTTTCGAGAAGTTCTTCGAAAGTGCGGGTTATTTCTTCCTTTTTTAGGCATCTCATTATTTCTGACAGAGTGGAATGGAATCGTTCGATTTGCCCATTAACCTCACTTTTATATGGAGGTGTTTTGAAAACTTTTATATTTAACTCGTCTTCCATCATAGATCGAATTGAAGCCGAATTAAGTGATTTTTCATTATCAATAACTACAAATTCGGGTACACAGAAGTAAAATAATAAATCTCTTAATGGTCGTTTAATATCTTCTATTGATCTATAAGTTATTAACTGGGCTTTAGCGAATTTTGTAAATTTATCAATTGCAGTTAAAACTAGCTTGCTCTCTGTTGAATAAATATCGATATGGACTATGTGACCTGGATAATTTGGTACAGGAGTTGTATTAAGAATTGGATTATTTGGGTGTATATCATATTTATTTTCTTTGCAATTAACGCTGCGTTTTACTAAATATTTAATTTTTTTATTGATTTTTGGGAAATAATACTTTTCTAAAATTTGCAATCTATTTTCTTCTGAAATACGATGAGCTCTACAATGAGTTGTTAATATTATTTCATCTTGTGCACTTTCATTTGTTATATCTTTCAAAAGTTTTCGCATAAATCTAATTTTATAATTTCGAAAGTGTAAGACTGTAAGGTATAGACTTTTTGTATTTTTCCCATTACTGATTCTTCTGTAATTACACCATTAATAGTAAGTGGATTAAGACATTTTTTAAAAATATTAATTATGCTATTTTCTGAATATTGAGTTTGAATTATTGTATGTCTGATGTAATTGGGAAAAGGATTTTCAATTTGATAAGTGTTTTCATTTCCTATTTTTAGAATTAATTGATTTCGAAAGACGTTAATTGGTGATTCTATTAATTGAACTAGATTATGTGAAGAACTTTCTGCGCTATGTTGGGTCATAGTCATTGAATTTATTAAAGTAGTTTGAGGATGTCTTGACAACGCATCGGCTACGATGTTGGTTTTGCCAGGTTTATATTTTAATTCATAATTATATTCTTCAAGAATGGCTTTCCAACGTTTCATTTTGCTATTGGTATTTTTATTACTTAAAGCATATGTAAGCGGTTGGTGGTCGGTAAATATGGTAACTTTCCTAGAACCATATAAGAAATTCCTAAGAGTATTTAGAGACCAGATAATTGCCAACATTTCTTTTTCGTTTGTTGAGTAAAATTCCTCTGTTTTATTTAGAGTTCTGGATATAAATGTTATTGGTCTTTTATTTTGAGAAAGGACTGCACCAAGTACCAAGAGCATAACTAGATGCATCAGTAGTGAGTTGAAATTCAGTATCGAAATTAGGGTGAGAAAGGATTACTTCTTTAGAGATCAAAGAGTTTTGAATTTTTTTAAAAGCTTGAATAGCTGCTTCATTTAAATGAATAGGTTTATTTTTAGAAATTGTTTTTGGTACATGACCGTCTTCCCCTCTTAAGAGACTTGTCAAGGGCTTTGCTAGCTTGGCATAGTCTTGAATAAAACGGCGATAATAGCCAGACATACCAAGGAAAGATCGAAGTTCTTTTAATGTTTTAGGAATAGCTAAATTACATATAGCTTGAACTTTTTTAGGGTTGGTTTTAATTCCATCCTCTGAAATAATGAAACCAAGAAATTCAACTTCATTTTTTAAAAACTCGCATTTGTCGAGTTGTATTTTCAAATTTGCAGCCTCTAAGGTTTTGAAAACCATTTCGACATTTTTAAAATGTTCGATCTCATTTTTACCAAAAATAATTATATCGTCTATGTAGACATAGAATGTTCTACCAATGTAGTCTCTAAGAATATCGTCGAGAGTACGTTGGAATATTGACTAATTGTAATATTTTGAAAATTAATTAAAAATACTCCATTAATATGGTGAGAAGTATTATCGAATTTTATTTAGTGCCATTAAATTGATTAAGTAACAAAATTCCTTCCGAAATTTCATCGATAGTCGGTATGTGCTGATTATTAACAACTGTGCATGTAGAATTTAAACTTTTTACTTATATCAATAATATTTTTTTGATTACAAATTGATATCAAATTAAGAGTTTTACATTTTTCTTTTATAGCAAATATTTTAGTATTGCTTTTTAAAATTGTATCATAAATAATTTCATTGATTACATTGTTTTTTTTTACAGGTTTAATCATTAATTTTTCAAAAATTTCTTCTGTTGTTATTGGAATGTTAACAATATAGAATAATACAGAATTATTTGTAAAAACTTTAACACTAGCGAAGTCTAAAGCTTCTTCAGGCGTGCTATAGGGAAGTTTTTCTTTATCTAAAATGTCGGTTGCAAGTTTTATTTCGGAATTAGATAATATCATGCTATTTATTATTCCTAATCTAGCCCAATGAATTGCATATTTTATATTAGTTATTTCTTCTTTAATTAATTTTAATTTGTATTGAATTGTTAAAGCTAATTGATCAACAGCATTGCCTTCTTTTTTTATTAGATTCAAAATTTGATTATTTATTTTAGTGATATTATTAATTCTATCATTATATAATTGATTTATTATTACTTGTCTATTATTTTTCTGTAAAATATTATTCATGTTATCCGTTATTATTTTATAATCTTCATGGTCTGGATTATCAGCGATCCATTTCCATGCAGTGCCTATAAAATTTAATGATCTTTTAATTCTGTGTTGTTTCAAATTGTTTAAGAAATCTTTAATTTCGATTAGCTCATGGTTAAGGTAAGGAAATAAAGTGTGTTTTTGAGTGATTTTATCTGTTAATATTGGGTTAATTTCGTTTATAATATTTCGATATTTTTCTAATTCTATTATATGAATTAATTTAAAGTTTCCATCTTGTATTCTTGCATTACCGGTATTTATAGCGATTATTTTGGAATTAGAATAATCCAAAATTTGAACATCTGCAGAAACAATACGAATTGTACCCCTGAAAAACAAATAAAAAAAATTGAATTTCAGTTCCTAATATTACTTTTATGAACAGTTTTGCCGGATTCTGTTATAACAACAGTGTGTTTATTTTCTTTAACAGTTTCTTCTTTGTATCTAACTGTTAATTTGGAACCTATTCGTTTATTGTGTCGAACATAGATTATTTGACCGAGTTCATAATTTTTAATTGGTTTTCTTTTTTTATTATGATATTTAATATCTGTTTTTTGTTTTTCCCTAATTTTTTGTATGTTATCTAAGAGAACTTTTTCAAAATCTTTAGGTTGTATGTTTGGATTTCTACCATAAAATAATTCTACAGGTTTTTTTCCTGTGGTAGTATGAATAGTGAAATTATATTTATTTACAGATCTTTCGAGAAGTTCTTCGAAAGTGCGGGTTATTTCTTCCTTTTTTAGGCATCTCATTATTTCTGACAGAGTGGAATGGAATCGTTCGATTTGCCCATTAACCTCACTTTTATATGGAGGTGTTTTGAAAACTTTTATATTTAACTCGTCTTCCATCATAGATCGAATTGAAGCCGAATTAAGTGATTTTTCATTATCAATAACTACAAATTCGGGTACACAGAAGTAAAATAATAAATCTCTTAATGGTCGTTTAATATCTTCTATTGATCTATAAGTTATTAACTGGGCTTTAGCGAATTTTGTAAATTTATCAATTGCAGTTAAAACTAGCTTGCTCTCTGTTGAATAAATATCGATATGGACTATGTGACCTGGATAATTTGGTACAGGAGTTGTATTAAGAATTGGATTATTTGGGTGTATATCATATTTATTTTCTTTGCAATTAACGCTGCGTTTTACTAAATATTTAATTTTTTTATTGATTTTTGGGAAATAATACTTTTCTAAAATTTGCAATCTATTTTCTTCTGAAATACGATGAGCTCTACAATGAGTTGTTAATATTATTTCATCTTGTGCACTTTCATTTGTTATATCTTTCAAAAGTTTTCGCATAAATCTAATTTTATAATTTCGAAAGTGTAAGACTGTAAGGTATAGACTTTTTGTATTTTTCCCATTACTGATTCTTCTGTAATTACACCATTAATAGTAAGTGGATTAAGACATTTTTTTAAAATATTAATTATGCTATTTTTTGAATATTGAGTTTGAATTATTGTATGTCTGATGTAATTGGGAAAAGGATTTTCAATTTGATAAGTGTTTTCATTTCCTATTTTTAGAATTAATTGATTTCGAAAGACGTTAATTGGTGATTCTATTAATTGAACTAGATTATGTGAAGAACTTTCTGCGCTATGTTGGGTCATAGTCATTGAATTTATTAAAGTAGTTTGAGGATGTCTTGACAACGCATCGGCTACGATGTTGGTTTTGCCAGGTTTATATTTTAATTCATAATTATATTCTTCAAGAATGGCTTTCCAACGTTTCATTTTGCTATTGGTATTTTTATTACTTAAAGCATATGTAAGCGGTTGGTGGTCGGTAAATATGGTAACTTTCCTAGAACCATATAAGAAATTCCTAAGAGTATTTAGAGACCAGATAATTGCCAACATTTCTTTTTCGTTTGTTGAGTAAAATTCCTCTGTTTTATTTAGAGTTCTGGATATAAATGTTATTGGTCTTTTATTTTGAGAAAGGACTGCACCAAGTACCAAGAGCATAACTAGATGCATCAGTAGTGAGTTGAAATTCAGTATCGAAATTAGGGTGAGAAAGGATTACTTCTTTAGAGATCAAAGAGTTTTGAATTTTTTTAAAAGCTTGAAGAGCTGCTTCATTTAAATGAATAGGTTTATTTTTAGAAATTGTTTTTGGTACATGACCGTCTTCCCCTCTTAAGAGACTTGTCAAGGGCTTTGCTAGCTTGGCATAGTCTTGAATAAAACGGCGATAATAGCCAGACATACCAAGGAAAGATCGAAGTTCTTTTAATGTTTTAGGAATAGCTAAATTACATATAGCTTGAACTTTTTTAGGGTTGGTTTTAATTCCATCCTCTGAAATAATGAAACCAAGAAATTCAACTTCATTTTTTAAAAACTCGCCAAGAGCATAACTAGATGCATCAGTAGTGAGTTGAAATTCAGTATCGAAATTAGGGTGAGAAAGGATTACGTCTTTAGAGATCAAAGAGTTTTGAATTTTTTTAAAAGCTTGAATAGCTGCTTCATTTAAATGAATAGGTTTATTTTTAGAAATTGTTTTTGGTACATGACCGTCTTCCCCTCTTAAGAGACTTGTCAAGGGCTTTGCTAGCTTGGCATAGTCTTGAATAAAACGGCGATAATAGCCAGACATACCAAGGAAAGATCGAAGTTCTTTTAATGTTTTAGGAATAGCTAAATTACATATAGCTTGAACTTTTTTAGGGTTGGTTTTAATTCCATCCTCTGAAATAATGAAACCAAGAAATTCAACTTCATTTTTTAAAAACTCGCATTTGTCGAGTTGTATTTTCAAATTTGCAGCCTCTAAGGTTTTGAAAACCATTTCGACATTTTTAAAATGTTCGATCTCATTTTTACCAAAAATAATTATATCGTCTATGTAGACATAGAATGTTCTACCAATGTAGTCTCTAAGAATATCGTCGAGAGTACGTTGGAATATTGACGGCGCATTTTTGAGTCCAAACGGAAGTCGTGTGAACTCTTATTTTCCGTTATTAATTGAAAATGCTGTTTTTTCGATATCAGATACCTTTAATGGTATTTGATGAAAGCCACTTTTAAGGTCTATTTTTGAGAAAAATTTATTCTGTCCAAAATTAGCTAAAACTAATTTAATTTAATTTCGGGTATAGGATACCTATCAGATATAGTAACTGTATTTAGTTTTCTATAATCTATGACTAGCCTATATTTTTTGTCGCCTGAAGCATCGGCCTTTTTCGGTACGATCCATACAGGTGAGTTATAGGGTGATCTTGATGGTCTAATAATTCCATCATTAAGTAATTTATTTATTTCTTTTTCAACCTCGTTTTTTAAACACATTGGATATGGGTATGATTTAGAATAAACTGGTTCATTATTAACAGTACGTATTTCACCTTTAACTGTGGAAGTGTATCAGTGTAAATCAGTTTTTCATCAGTATCACCAAACAATTTAGGATATTTTTTTATAATATTATTTAGACTTTCTTTTTGCTTTATGTTCATGTGGGACGTTCTAACGTTTATAGTGTTAACTGATTCCGAACTATGTTGTTTTAATGGAATGATAATACTGGTTCAAATGTTATATAATTTTCTTTCGTATAAATTATAGATCCTAAATCTTTTAAACAATCATTACCGATAATACCATCGAAAGAAATTAAACTAGGTAGAATAAAAAATTTAAGTTTTGGAAGTTTACCTTCAAATAAATCAACTAAAGCATGGTGAGTTATTTGAATATTACCTCCTACAGAATTGGCATAAAAAGATTTTTCATTTAAAATAGGGTTTTTAATAAATCTTGGTTTAATATAATTTTTGTTTGAGCCTGTGTCGATAAGGAATTTTAAAATTTCACCGCTCTTCGCCGTATGCTCAAAGTATGGTAGCGAAGAGCTGTTTAGTCTATAAAATAAATGTCATCTATTGCTTCTTCTGTTTTATTTTCAGATAAATTATTCTGGAACTCGATATAATCAATTAATGTTTGGTTAAAATTTTTATCTTCCTTTTCGATTTGTTTTTGATATTTTATTGATTCATTTTTAGGGTCATCACGTTTTTCAGGCGTTCTACTGATACCACCATGACTATGTAAAATTCGATAATCAACGTTTTGCAGTTTGAGACAAAGATGAAGAGCCTGAGGTAAATCTGCAGGTTCTTTCATACTGAGCAATTTTGGGAGATCACCTTTGAGTCCTCTTATAAACGTATCTAATGCTCTATCGCGATAAGATTGTATCATTACATTTAAGGTTTCATTTCTAAGCTCCATTGCCGAAAGTTTATTTATAACTAATGAAAGGTGATGGTAAACTAATTGATAGAAATCTTGAACTGATTTATTTCCTTGAATCAACGCGGTCATTTGATATTCTAATGTACCTAAGTCTCTTTTATCTGCATAATGTAAAGTGATACATTTCGCGATTTTTTCCCAGTTTAATGGGGTATTATACGATTCTAATGCAGTATCTGCACGACCGGTAATTTTATTTCGGATAACACTAAGAATTCCATAGTATTTTGCACTTCCCTTTAAGTGTTCATAAATTTTTAAAATTCTATCTACGCTTTTTTTCCAAGAGCTAAATTCTCCTGGTTGTCCCGAAAATTCCCTTAAACTTTTTACAACGTCTGGTATTTTATCCATATCAGACAAGTTTTGGCCGGGATTGACAGTTTGATCTGATTCACTAGTATTATCATTTTGTGGATTATTCATTGAAGTAAATATTCTATTAGTCTCTGTACGAACTACTTGTGAAATAATCGCTGTTAAATCAGCTAAATTAATGTTTTGATTTTGAATATTTTCATTATGTCAATATAGCTGGTTTTATTATGTTATTTTCTGGCTGAGACATTTTCTTGTGTTGTTTTTTTTTTTTTTTAAAATTGTTATAATAATAAAGTTCAAATAAAATTGAATTTATTAGAAAAATTATTATAATAATAAAATTCAAATAAAATGTTAATCTAAAGGCAATAAGTATTGATCGGTTACTTCAATTTAGTATAAATATTTTTTCCAATGTTAAAATATTTTGTTATTTTTATAATATTTACTACTTTTCAATTAAAAAGAAAATACAATCTATTATTATTAGCTACTTTTTATTTATATTTTTTGTTTAAAAAATAAATAAATAAAATATCTAAATATTTTAATGCAATTCGTTGGTTGTAGGATATTTTGGCAAATTATTTTAGTTTTACTACGATAACTTCGACTTTTTTTTCAAAAAAACTTCACTATATTCCCAGAATTTTAATTATAGTTTTATTCTTTTATTGTTTAGCAGGAATAAAAATAAATTTTCTTAAAAATAGGTATTATAATCCTACTTTTTTTTATAACATTTATAAAAAATTTAGCATTTATAAAAAATTCCTTAGAATTATAAAAACCAATATATGTATTTATTTATTTAATATGTTATTTATTATTCAATGAAAATTTGATTTTAGATATTCCTTATAAAAATTTTCACAAATTTTTTATAGAATTTTTCTGATATTATTTTATAAATTTTTTTCTTTTAGATATTTTTTTTTATAAAATTTATTTATTTTAAATTATTTATATTTATTTTTAAGATTTATACAAAAAAATTATTAATGACTTACATTAAGATTAACGAATAATAGATGATAAACATTTTTAAATTTCTAAGTTGATTTTCTTCTATAACAAGTCAGGCGGCTGTTGAAGAATATTTTCTGCTTCGTTGTGGTTAAACAAAGATTCTACTCTGCAACTCCGTTTTGTCCTCGATGAGGTGACTCCGGGGCCTCTTTTCCTAACTACTTTTGTTATAAAAACTTCAGAGGGTTTTATTCCTCTTACTTGTTGCTTTATGATAAACGAAAAATCACAAAAATTTATGGTAATAGTGATTGGTTACACTAGGTTACACTGTTTTAATTTTTGTATTATTTTCAAATACGTATTTTTTGTTAAACAATTTTTGTGTTATGTTTTATTTCTATTTTCACCAGTAACACTTCTTAATTTTTTTATGTAAGTTTATTTTGACTAATATTATTTATTAGTTAAATTGTTCTTCTTTTTTAAAAACACAAAAAAAAAATATTTTGATTAACAAAAAAAAGATTTTTAAACGAAATAATTTTCCGATTTATCAGTTAGTCTTATTTTTAGCTCGGGCGCCAGTTAATTTTATGTGTTTAAATAAAATGAACAAATTTGTAATTTTTAAATTGTGTAGTGATCCACTTTTATTCAATGCAACTTAAAGACTAAAAATTTAGAAAACTTAAAGCTAATTACAAAATTTATCTTGATTATTTTAATTATTATTCTACATGCACGCGCAATTTCCTAGACGCTTTGTCAGCATAAAAAGTATGAGAATATTTTAACAGGAAATATTTCATGGGATAATTATTAGAATATGATAGTTAGGAATTTTAATAAAAATAAAAATTGAAATTTAAGTGTGTTAACTTATACTATACGACAAGTAAATATGGACCTCATCGATTACTCAAACAGCAAAAATTATATAATTTGTATGGTAGACGACAAGAAAATACTTAACGTATGAATTGCACAAACGGTACGAATTATATATTACTGGTATAGTATACTACGTGTAAGTACTGAACTAACTAATGATTCAAACTACCCAAAGTATAGCATTTGTATGCTATATGACAACAAAGTACGTAATGGATGAACTGGATAACCGACATTCAAAATAAAAGTTGTATAGCGTACGACATTTAAGTACTGAACTTACAGAATGCTTAAACGACCAAAAATAATATAGGTTATATTGTATACAACAAACAAGAACTAAATAGATTGAGCTGCACTTGCTACATAAAATTGTAACTTTGTATACTATGCAACAAGAAAGAACTAACTTAATTTCTTATAATTACATCAAAGAAAAGTGTTGCATATAAAAGGAAAATTAATATTAGAGCTTGTACGACAAGTAAGAAATGAGATAAAAGCTAAAAATAAGCATATACGATAAATATGCCACTCATATCTTTTAAACGGAGACACATAGCTCAAATCTGAAGACTGCAATCGAAAGATCTCGTTTTTTTCAGTTAGAGTAGTATCTTAACTCGAAAACACCCAAAATGCGTATACGATATTATTATAAACATTTACTTTTATTTAATTATTTATATATACATATATTAATTTTATTTACAAATTAAATAATTTACAATTATGTTTTTCGTTAAAAATTATAAAAATTTAAGAAATAATATTTTAAAATTATTTATGTATATAGTTAAATTGTATTCATAAAAACATTTTTTGTTTTGTAATTTTAAGTTAAAAAAAATATTGCTAATTTAATGTTGCTGAACTTAAATTTAATTTATCCAATAATTAATTTTTTACATAATTTAATTTCGTTTAATCATATTCTATGCCATAATGTCCCCAAGCATAAGTATTTATACCATCAGTTAATATATATCGTTTGTTATCGCTTGCGTTTAAGGCTATTTTATTTAAAGTTGTTGTGTATATATTATGGAGTTCAGATGTAAACAATTGCAATATATAAAGTTTTATTATTAAACTATGCATGTTTATACTTTTCTATATCCAAATTTTTTACAATATATTTTTTAACACCTTTGGCTCTTTTTATTGTTTTTCCATTAACACAATCAACAAAATACATTTTCGATTTTAAACCTATAAATTCCTTTATTATTTTTCCATTTAGTTTGTCTTTAAATAACCCTAATTTTTTTTTATTTACTAAAGGGAAATTGTAAGGATTATTTTCTTCATAGTCGGACGTGTTAAAAATAAGTTTTTAGGGTCGGTTTGTAAAACGTCTTCCCGAATATCTTCATAAAAACTGTCTGTTGAAATCGTATAAATAAATGAATCTGTGTCCATGTAATTTAAAATTATTTTGTCATCGTATTTCTTTTTCATATATATTGGTTTGTCATATATTACGTTAACGACGTTTAATTGAACAGCGGATAAATCATCAGTAAATACAGAAATACTGTGGAAGTTGGGTTTAGCTATTAGAGCTCTTGCCCCTAAATGTCTACGTCTACTCTCCCAACAATCTGCAATTCTAATGTCTTTTCTTTTATCCACGTTCTCCATTGTTTTTCCGTATACGGCATTATTCATAAGTTTGAAAAAGTCATTTTAGAAGGAATTTTTTGCAAGAGATCTATAGTGGGTATTAAGATTAATATATTTTTGCAACCAATTTGAATATTTAAACTGGAGAACTTTATGAATTTTTCTTAATTTTAATTCGTTTTTTAAACATTGCTGAAGATTTCTATAATGAATTATATAATTTTTTTTATCATTTAAATCTAAAATTAATTTCTCAGTTTTACTCAAAGGAGGTTTTTTCCATTCACAACAAAAAAGTAAGTCATTATGTAAACTATATGGATATTCCAAATCTACCTCAAGAATGTATCCAATTTCTGAGTCAGGTGAAATCATATTAATATCTAATGGCTGGTCTACCCATTTAAAATCACCATATTGTAGAGATTGGGACATTGCCCATCCATATAAATTATTAGCATCGAGATACATAATGTATTTTGAGGGTAAATTGGGGTCATAGTCTTCCAAGTATTTATTAGAAGCTTTGGAATGTCTTAAAGAACATTGGCTAATCTCACCCCGAATACCCTCCTTGAAAAATTTGTATTTATCAATATCAGTGAGAAGCTCTAAATTGATTTTTGTATATTTTAACATTGCTTCCCAGGCCAATCCTGGAGCATAAAAAGTATGAGAATATTTTAACAGGAAATATTTCATGGGATAATTATTAGAATATGATAGTTAGGAATTTTAATAAAAATAAAAATTGAAATTTAAGTGTGTTAACTTATACTATACGACAAGTAAATATGGACCTCATCGATTACTCAAACAGCAAAAATTATATAATTTGTATGGTAGACGACAAGAAAATACTTAACGTATGAATTGCACAAACGGTACGAATTATATATTACTGGTATAGTATACTACGTGTAAGTACTGAACTAACTAATGATTCAAACTACCCAAAGTATAGCATTTGTATGCTATATGACAACAAAGTACGTAATGGATGAACTGGATAACCGACATTCAAAATAAAAGTTGTATAGCGTACGACATTTAAGTACTGAACTTACAGAATGCTTAAACGACCAAAAATAATATAGGTTATATTGTATACAACAAACAAGAACTAAATAGATTGAGCTGCACTTGCTACATAAAATTGTAACTTTGTATACTATGCAACAAGAAAGAACTAACTTAATTTCTTATAATTGCATCAAAGAAAAGTGTTGCATATAAAAGGAAAATTAATATTAGAGCTTGTACGACAAGTAAGAAATGAGATAAAAGCTAAAAATAAGCATATACGATAAATATGCCACTCATATCTTTTAAACGGAGACACATAGCTCAAATCTGAAGACTGCAATCGAAAGATCTCGTTTTTTTCAGTTAGAGTAGTATCTTAACTCGAAAACACCCAAAATGCGTATACGACAAAGTAAGTACTAGGACGACGATTGGAGGTTTTTATGAGCAAGAAATCACACCTTTACAAAATCCGCACGCATATTTAGTAGAAAAAGTTATAAAACGAAAAGGTGATAAGGTATTTGTGAAATGGCTAGGTTTTGATAAAATATACAATACATAGATTAATAAAAATGCTATATTATTATAAACATTTACTTTTATTTAATTATTTATATATACATATATTAATTTTATTTACAAATTAAATAATTTACAATTATGTTTTTCGTTAAAAATTATAAAAATTTAAGAAATAATATTTTAAAATTATTTATGTATATAGTTAAATTGTATTCATAAAAACATTTTTTGTTTTGTAATTTTAAGTTAAAAAAAATATTGCTAATTTAATGTTGCTGAACTTAAATTTAATTTATCCAATAATTAATTTTTTACATAATTTAATTTCGTTTAATCATATTCTATGCCATAATGTCCCCAAGCATAAGTATTTATACCATCAGTTAATATATATCGTTTGTTATCGCTTGCGTTTAAGGCTATTTTATTTAAAGTTGTTGTGTATATATTATGGAGTTCAGATGTAAACAATTGCAATATATAAAGTTTTATTATTAAACTATGCATGTTTATACTTTTCTATATCCAAATTTTTTACAATATATTTTTTAACACCTTTGGCTCTTTTTATTGTTTTTCCATTAACACAATCAACAAAATACATTTTCGATTTTAAACCTATAAATTCCTTTATTATTTTTCCATTTAGTTTGTCTTTAAATAACCCTAATTTTTTTTTATTTACTAAAGGGAAATTGTAAGGATTATTTTCTTCATAGTCGGACGTGTTAAAAATAAGTTTTTAGGGTCGGTTTGTAAAACGTCTTCCCGAATATCTTCATAAAAACTGTCTGTTGAAATCGTATAAATAAATGAATCTGTGTCCATGTAATTTAAAATTATTTTGTCATCGTATTTCTTTTTCATATATATTGGTTTGTCATATATTACGTTAACGACGTTTAATTGAACAGCGGATAAATCATCAGTAAATACAGAAATACTGTGGAAGTTGGGTTTAGCTATTAGAGCTCTTGCCCCTAAATGTCTACGTCTACTCTCCCAACAATCTGCAATTCTAATGTCTTTTCTTTTATCCACGTTCTCCATTGTTTTTCCGTATACGGCATTATTCATAAGTTTGAAAAAGTCATTTTAGAAGGAATTTTTTGCAAGAGATCTATAGTGGGTATTAAGATTAATATATTTTTGCAACCAATTTGAATATTTAAACTGGAGAACTTTATGAATTTTTCTTAATTTTAATTCGTTTTTTAAACATTGCTGAAGATTTCTATAATGAATTATATAATTTTTTTTATCATTTAAATCTAAAATTAATTTCTCAGTTTTACTCAAAGGAGGTTTTTTCCATTCACAACAAAAAAGTAAGTCATTATGTAAACTATATGGATATTCCAAATCTACCTCAAGAATGTATCCAATTTCTGAGTCAGGTGAAATCATATTAATATCTAATGGCTGGTCTACCCATTTAAAATCACCATATTGTAGAGATTGGGACATTGCCCATCCATATAAATTATTAGCATCGAGATACATAATGTATTTTGAGGGTAAATTGGGGTCATAGTCTTCCAAGTATTTATTAGAAGCTTTGGAATGTCTTAAAGAACATTGGCTAATCTCACCCCGAATACCCTCCTTGAAAAATTTGTATTTATCAATATCAGTGAGAAGCTCTAAATTGATTTTTGTATATTTTAACATTGCTTCCCAGGCCAATCCTGGAGCGGTATAAAAGTGAGAAGCTTCTAAATTATAATTTTTTTTACGTATTTTTCAAATACATCTGCAAGTAATAAAACGTCTGTCTTCAAATATAATTTTAAATAATCCCACATGTTTTTACATTCTAATTCTACCCAAGTTTTTTTATCATGGTCATAGTCTTCGTCAGTACAGTGTGTATCTGTCAAGTCGTTATAAAAATTAATTTGTTGTGGTAGTGCAGTTTCATTCAGTTTTTCCCAAGAATCAATATAACTATAAGGAAAAACTTCTTTGCAACATTACAAGTTTTACAGGTGAAAAATACTTTTTTATTTCTAGCAAATGATCTTTATCTAAATTTTTAACTACAGTCTCTAATCTACATTGCATAAATCTAGAAGAATCTAAAAATCTTAAAACAAAACTACCCTTATTTTCTATATATATGTTTTTTGTAAAAGAAATATACAATTCTTTATTAAGAGGTATAACATTTATATTTCCATGTATTGAATTAAGTTCTTTAAAAAGTAAGTGACAATCATACCCCGAAAAATTAGGAAAATAAACCGGGAAAAAATTAGGAACTTCATATTCAATATTAAACTGTTTGTGCGCTAGTCCACGGTATTTACCTGTAAAATAGCAATGATCTCTCACTCTAATGTCCTCAGGCAAAAAAACATTCTCATAAATATGACATTTTCCCTCTGTTTTCTGATAGATGTTTTCTTCGGCTGTTAATAATTCCATTGGCACCACTTTTGTTATATAATTTATATATAGCTGCTTACATTCACTTACTATTACTAACGAAGATATAAACTCTTGAGCACGGTTTTGTCCTAAATATTAGAAAAAGTGTTATTTTTTTTTAAAAAAAATATAAATAAAAAGCAATAATATTTAACCTGTAAACTCCATATACTTGTTAAGACTAGGATCAAATGAACATTTTATATAATATGCAAAATCAATTGGTATATGTAGCCTTGTTTTTGCTGTTGATGATGAATTCGGATTGTTGATACATGTAGAAATTTTTTCCAGCATACTTTCTGAATCAGCATATATAACAAATGGCACTTCCATTTTTTTTTTATAATTTTTAAAAGCTAAAATATTATCATCTACTGATGGTAAAGATGTAACTATTTTAGAACAATTAATTTCATGTTCGTCCAATAACTGATGATTACAAAAATGTAGAAGTCATTTTGTACATAATATTACTGCTTCCGTATGTTCTGTTAATTGACTTCTTGTACCACCAATAAATTAACGTGATTTTCTTTTTTTTTTTTGCTGGTATGATAATATGGACCTACTACTTTTATTTTGTTTTCTACACCTACATCTAGACCATAAACGTTTATACTTATTGTATGATTTAATTCTTCAATTTTTCTTATTTCTGAAATGTTGACTGGAAACTCCATATCGCCAAAGTTCAACTCTGATACCTTAGAATTTGATAAAATTATAAAATTATCGTCAATGTTTTCAATTTGATATTCAGAGCATCTAGCTGGGTTATTGGGTAGTACATTTTTCATAGCAGCTATTAAACACCACTTCAAACAATATACATCACTGTTTTTTATATTTACACAAGCCTTTCTATCGTTGATGGATTTTGGAAGCTTTATGTAACTAGTTCCTTTTAACGGGGAATATTTCGCAATATTTACTTCAACATGAGAAATTTCAGCAATACTCCAACCGCTATCTTTCTCTTGAAACTCTTCTGATTGAGTTGAAATCTTTTCAGTCATATCTTCACATATATTGTGTCAATATCAGTTTCATATTGAAGAATTACAATTTTTGTATTAAAACTTTTAATACTAATCATATTTACTATTTCTTCATCATTGTCTTGCTTGTGCGGCTTAACGTATTTAGCAAATATTTCCATATTAAATTTAAACAGCTTATGTAATTTTAAAATCCCTTTAATTTTTGCAGTTAACTCGTTTTTCACACTAGCGAGAAATTCTTTTACTAACAAAATATTTTTATCAACATTTTCACAGATAAAAGTTATTATTCTCCCCGCGAATCCTTCTTTAATAAATTTCAAACGATCTCCAATAGAAATTGAGATTTTTGTTTTATGCTCGTTTGTTCTTATATGATAATTCCAATATTTTATTGAAACATTAATTTTACAACCTTCACAAAATCTAGAATTATTGGATGTTGACTCCATATCATTCAGTTTTTGTTTTTTAGGTGGTGATGGTTCAGTTAATAACTCTGAATTTTCTCTTTCAAACTCACAATCACCATTTTTATTTATTTGCAAATTTGAAGAATTTACATTTTTTTTTTGATGAATTTTCATATGCAGTTTTAAATTAGATGACCGATTAAAAGTTTTTTGGCAAATAGCAACATGGATATCTAAATTATACCTTTTGGTAAAAAATTTACCGCAAATAGAGCACAAAAAATTCATTTTAACACTATATGTATATTTAGAAAAAAAAACCAAACCCTTATGATAAAAAAAAGCCTCGATAAAAATCAGAAACATTTTAACAATTTAAATATTTGAGTTTTCCTTTTATACTTTTATTATGATATTATTAATAATGTAAACGTAAAAATGCAACATCTAAAACTTTTTCCCATAATAGTAGTATATAGCTTTTAATTTTTTTTACTGATTTTATAATAATTGTAATTCAATAATTTTTGAAAATGAATGAGCTAATCAGCAGCGGCTCTTCCTAATGGGCTAGGTGGGCTAAGCCCACCCTAAGAAATCTTAATTTAAACTCCACAAAATATCTTCTAAAATCAAAAAAAAAAAATTCGTATAAAAAAAATATTTTCATATTATGTACGATATTTGGTCTGCCTACCCTATAAAATATACGTATTTCTATTACATAATTATAATAGTAATTATGTAATAGAAATGAAGGAAAAGAAAACGAAAAAATTCTTGCGGACTTAGTCCGAAAAATACATTAAATTTTCTTTGCAACTTTTTTTATATGTATTGTTTTCTAATATACCACGGTTGGGCTAAAAAATAGTAGCCCACTGCATATATGTTTCCACTATAGAATAAAAATTTGAATACAAACATTATTTTCCATATGCATGCACGACGATTTTATATATAAACTTTTTGTATTGAGAATTTTCTTATATGCAAATTGCATATAGTAGGCGAGAATAAATTTATATAGTAAAGCAAAAATAAAAAAAAAATTCTCTGAGAGAAATGATTTATTGGATTTTTTTTACAGCAAAAATGTTATAAATATGTTTCTATACTGATTTGCTTCTGTTACTTTAATGTTAGGGGCTATTTAACAGTAGCCCGTGGTACATAATATTTTTCCTGAAAAAAAATTAACAGCATAATGCTTATTTTTTTATACATTGTCTGTTAAAAAAATAATAATGGAAAAAGCAATAGAAGAATATAGTCAAGTGCGTATATCGTGTATGCGAATATTTGTTTTACTATTGCTATACATAAGTATAAAAAAAATATTACGTATGTATTATCGTATAGCATTGTTTTAAAGATTTGAATGCTTTTCATAATTCTAATTTCAATTTAATGGTGCGGTTGTCGGAAAATTAAAAAGGAAGTTTTTGATATAGAGTTTAGTAATAAAATAATTTATAAAAAATTTCATTTTAAGTGTTATTGCTAGTTTAATCCGCTGTTTTGCTGTTTTTACTGTAACCAGAAGTTTTCAGGCAGTTAGTATTTTGTATTTTTGTAGTTAAATTTTAAAATTATATATATTTTATATTATACACGTATATATATGTATTATATTTATTTATAATTTTCATATTACATATAAATATAGTTTTCATATTATATATAGCATTTTCCGGTCAAATTAGTCTTTTTACACATAAAGATAGTCTTTTAAAAAATCAAATTAGTCTTTATAAATTTCAAGTTAGTCTTTTAAAATTTCAAATTAGTCTTTTTACATTTAAAATTAGTCTTTTTACACAAAATTAAAATTTCTGTGTTTTTAAACCTATTATTTAAGTAGAAACAAATAATAATATTTTTTTTAATTTTGTTCAAATTAAAATTTTATGAATAAGAAGCATTTAAATTCACCCAAAAATCTTAACGATATTTTTTAATTTTTTTTTCCAAAAGATAAATGTTTTGTTCGGCAGCTGTTAAGTGTACCAAGAGACCATAACTTGGTAAATGCAATGGTGTTTCAACATTGACCGATCAGGATTGTCGAAATTATTTTTTAAATATGATGCTAAAAATACCAGATGCTATTGCTGGCGAAGAATTACATTAAAATTATATTATCGCTTAATAAAATTTTAATTTGAACAAAATTAAAAAAAAAAATTTTTTTTTGTTTGTACTTAAATAATAGGTTTGAAACACATAGAAATTTTATTTTTGAAAGACTAATTTGAAATTTAAAAAGACTAACTGGAAATTTAAAAAGACTAATTCGAACTGATTTTTTAAAAGACTATCTTGATGTGTAAAAAGCCTAATTTGATCGGAAAATGCTATATATTGTATATAATTGTCATATTATTTTTTGCTATATATATGAATTTTTAAATATATGCTCTAATGATAAATGAAATAGATTACTTATTGGAGCATCCATTTAAATTAGAGGTTAAGGTTAAAATTAAAGAATTAGGATTACATCAGCCAATCGATTTTGTTTTGTGTTGAGGAACCTGGACACTAAATTCCAGTTAACGCTTTGAGTGTAGTACCTCATGTTAAAGTGGAAACCTGCACAATGTCTTTTCTTAATTTAAAAAAAAAATTAGCCCACCCAGAATTTTACAGCACGAACCGCCACTGGAGCTAATTAATGCAAAAATTTTAATATAAATAATTGCTAATACAATTATTTTTTATACTTTATATGATATTATTAATTAATTTAAGTAAACATAAAAAAAAACCAATATATATCCTATTTCTAAAAAAAATTCTCATAATAATATGTAGTATGTAATAAGGTTTTAATTTTTTGGTGATTTCGCATTATTATAAAATCAGTACAAAAAATTAAAAGCTAAATACTACTATTATGGGAAAAAGTTTTAGAAATAAGATATGTTGCATTTTACTTTTACTTGATTAATAATATCATAAAAGTATAAAAGGAAAACTCTATATAAATGTAAGTTATTCTTATTTAAACAGTTTTGAAAAAATGTCTGAATATTTAGTTGAAGCGGATTTTTTGTGGTACTGGAGGACTTATAGATTATTTGTCCGAAATGTAAAATGTTATCAACCGATGTCTGGAATATATCTCAAAATAAATATAGATCAATCGGACCATACCTGAACCTGGAAGAGGCGTTGAGGGAGTTAGTAGCATGGAGAACAAAGTATGGAAGCTGCAATAGATGTGGGACATCAATATCCCACATAAAAATTATTGATTTTTAATTATTTTTTAATGAAGTTATAATTAATTTGTTTTATATGAAAAAAAAAAAATTTCAAAATACAAATAATTTTTAAAATTCAATATACTTCTGTTTTTTTTCCCTGCTCATTATTTCCTGCTCATTGAGCAGCATTTTTACCAAAAAATTCGCGATTTTTCACTGATTTTGTATGGGCTGTTCATTCCCATACATATACAACTACTAATAACGAAAAAAGCCAGCTTATACTGAACGATTGCGCTTCATAGATTTGCCTTCATTGGAGAAAAGACGCGACTATCTGACCTTGAAGAGACAACCATAATGTACTTATGCAAAGATTCTGCAAAGTGTCAAAATTCAACGAATGCATATATATTCTTCGTTATACAATGTCATTGCACAAGTATATCCATAAATGACATTACTTTTACTTGTCAATTTCCGTCTGCACTACGAAACTGATCGTAGTTCTGGACGGAAATTTGACAACCAAAAAGTTAACAAAAAGAACTCAAAGTTTTGTTATGAACATTATAGTTGGAAGGTACATTTTCAGTGTAATCGTATCGTGCATAGAGTTTGCATAAGCCAGCATATGCATATTGTGGTTGGCCCTTTAGTTTTATGCATAAATTAATAATCGGCGATATAGATTCATGTATTTTACTATCTAAGGTTAAATTTAGAATTCCATCACATACTGTCCGTGTTTTTCAACCTTTAATGATTAAGAATCATATGTCTAACTATGGTGCTTTTTGTTCTTTATCACGAATGTTTAAAATTTATAACGATAATTATTTAATTTTGAATTCTTTTAATTTTCAGACTAAATTGTTTAATGATAAATCCTATTATTAAAAATTTTGTATATATTTAATATAACTAGTACTTAGTTGATCACTAAATAAATAAATAAAAGTTCCAGTAAAAATTGTCTTTGTTGTCTATAAGTTATTTCTTCTTCACTTTCACTATCTTCCATTAATTACATGGGGGCAGCGGCGCCTGGTCATTATGAGCTACGTGGGCTAAGCCCATTCTAGAAAAATGACAAATAATTTGTATAAAATTCAATATTTTTTGAATTAAAATACAATATGCAAAATTAACTTACGATCATAGCCCACCTAAATACATTAATTTTGTAAAAGACATTTTGCATATGTATTATTTTTCTATATGCTTAAGGTGGACTGCTTTTGGCTAGCCCGTTAATAAAATATTACCAGATATTGCAATGTGTTAACGTAGCCAAGAAAATTGAATATGCCTACACAATACTCATATTATATACTTAACTTATATAATATAATGAATAATGAAATGATCATAGAAATTCTCTACCAAAACCTACACTATTTTACAAGCCATGTAATGAGATTTCGCACTTTTTTACAAAATTTTTATATGTTGATATGAAAATTTTGTATTGAAATGAAATGAAAACTCATGTTATTTATATTTTATAACAAATATATATCTTTTTTATTTACAATTTTTGTTAACAATATTATAATAATATAAAATATAATAATAATAAAATCCTGCGCCACCTTTCCCACATTTTAAATGTTATACGTTTAAAATGTTCATTAAGTATCTGAAAATAAAATTATATATTAAATTTTAATAAGTTATCAATTCAATTGCTAAAATACAGCCCCTTTTACCAAACCTAATTGCCAGTGTGAAATTTGTGTCAATATCCTACAAATATAACCAATATTCTATTGTGAAGTATCCTGAAAATATCTTTAATATTAATTTGGTTTTTGCTGAGAAAAAATGAAAAATCTGTGCTGCGAATAAGCCACGCAATTGCTTTTTAAAGTATTTAAAGTAGATAAATTGTAATTTGTTTAAAAAGAATTATTTGTTTAAAAAAATACTTAATCTATACCATTTTAGTTTCAAAATGTGAATAGTAAACCTCAAAATGAAAATAGTAAATTTCAAAGTGAAATAGTAAATTTCAATATGAGAATAGTAAATTTCAATTTGGGAATTCTTAAAATTAAAATGAGAAAAGTAAGTAAATGGTTAGACATGATGAACCAGTTGTTATGGTAATTGACAATGCACCTTGCCACAGTAAAATTGAAGAAGTTTTGCAGAAGCAGGAATTTCGTGAAAACATGATACTCATACTTGGACCCTATAGTCCAATATTTAACTCAATTGAAAATGTCTGGTCTGTGGTAAAGAGAACTCTCAAGAAAGTTGTCAAGTATTCTTAATAACAGAAATTCAAATTTGACCATCAAATAGCAAAGATTAAGAGCCTTAGAAAGCCTTATGGAAGAAGGCCTGCTGAGTGCTGACAATTACACCAACAATATGTGCAAATTGCATCACAAGCACTCAAAGAAAATTCACTGCGGCTCTTTACTTAGAAAATATGCAATATTAATAAATTGAATTTCAAATATTTTGTATCAAAATTAATTGTTTTAAATCAAAATAAAATTTCTCATATTGAAATTTATTATTCTCAAATTGAAATTTACTATTCTTATATTGAAGTTTATTATTCCACTTTGAAGTTTACTATTCTCATTTTGAAACTAAAATGGATAGTCTATTAAATTTTTGCATTTCGTGGATTTGCAAAATCCACGTAAACTGTAAAAAAGAAGATCATTATGCCGAAAACATAGATAATATAAACATTAAATTTAGTAACTTATGTAAAAACAATATAACAAATTTAATTATAGCACAATAAATGTTTCATTTCATTTCATATCTAAAAATAAATCATATTTTGTTACCTTTCCAATTTCCAATAATATATTACGAAAATCTTCTGGTCCTTTATGCATCATAACTAATTTAATAGTTGCTTCAGAATTTTTAATATTTTGATCATCTTCTGTATTAATATTATTTTGAAAATCAATTTTTAATTGATCCCAATATTTTTGCATAACAAATTGTATTTCATCTGAATCAAAATGTAATTGTACACGATAATTAAGTGCACTATTAATTATTCTTATTGCATATGTATTATGACAATCAATCTATAAAGATGAAAAATTAATTATTAAAATATTAAAATATATTTTTTTTTTAATTAATTTACCGAATATACAATATAAATTTTACATATTTTTCGAAATTGTTCTGTTATCTGATCGGATATATTTCATTAGATTTTGTAGCTTGTTTTGACAATATCGAATTTAAATAAATCGAATATGATTATAATGTATTTACAACAATTTTTTTATCATTTATCATCGAATCTCTTGTTTCATCCATAAAATTATTTTTAATATAATTACCATAAATTTTTAATATTATTTCAAGATAATTTTTAAAATTTTTATAATTTGTTTGATGTGATAATGCTTCAATTAAAATCATTGACAATTTCAAATTATTTATAGATAAATTTGGTTGATCTTCTTCAAGTATTTCTATAATTTTCTCTAAACATTTTTCAGCATTACCATCAGTTTGACATAATGAAATAAAAATTCATAAAATTTATTTGAATTTAATGGTGGAAATTTTTTTAAAAAAATTTCAATTTGTCGTCCAAAATCTAAAAAAATTAATAAATTATTTTATTTAAAATAAAAATAAATATTAATAACTTACCATCAAACATTTCAAAACATAAACTAATTAATTTATCATTTTCAGTTGACATTATATCTCTGTACAATACCAAATACAAAATATTAATATTTTACAATAAATTTGTAAATAACCAATTGGTAATTTTTTGAATATTCAATATTCCTTCAATATTTTCTGCAGAATATTTCCATATTCACAGATCCAACAAAAACCCTTATATTAAATAAAATGCACTTAATTATGTACACCTACGTAATTTAAATTGCTTTTAGCACACTTATTGATTAAAATATATACTTTGTTTTTACTTACAAAATATGAATAAAAAAAAATTTTCAATTGTCAGCTGCGGTAAAGTTAAAAAAAAAACTAAATTCAAATTATTGTTTGTCCATAAAAGTATTGAATAATTAATTATAAATTTATTGAAAAAAGTTGAATAAAGTTATGGAATGTGCTCGATGGCAAAGTTAGGCTAACCCAGTATAGTTAGTTTCGCCGCTTTGCTGCGCCGCTTTGATATTTCAAATTCCCGTTGGTGCCGCTAGTGGTAAGCACACTCAAAGCGGTATCAGCTGTATTTTGACATTAATTTCTTTACAAAAATATTGTGTAATGTGTTGTGTAAAAAGAAAAGTTTTTATTAATTATTAAAAATGCCGCAATTAGAAGAAATCGATTTAATTTTAGTGGCTATTTCTTAAGTCAAAGAGACATTTCAATCCGGCATCGCGGCAAAAAGTTGAAATTGAACCAACTTTGTTGCGGAAGTGTGGCACCAGCTGCATGACTGCGGCGAGTTTGACTGTATCCATATATTTTCTAATGTTAAATTTCTTTGACCAGATCAAAAAATTTGACATTTTATGTGTTCAAAGAAATTTGCGACGAGATTGATTTTTTTTTTGTATTTGTTTGGTTTGACAGTTGAATTTAAGTTGAAGAAGATGAAAATATTACAGTTAACGAACACATTCCATAACTTTATTCAACTTTATTCAATAAATTTATAATTAATTATTCAATACTTTTATGGACAAACACTAATTTGAATTTAGTTTTTCTTTTATCTTCACCGCAGCTGACAATTGAAACTTTAAAATAACTGCTGTCAATTAAAAAAGTAAATCTTGCTAAAAATCCAGATTTTTGAAAAGTGATCTAGATAAAAAAAAAAGATTGATTTTTTTGTTCACAGAGACAGAAATTTAACATTTCAACTTTGTTGCGGTGCGGCACGAACGGCGAGAGTAACTATAGCATAGGGAATCTTTCTTTATTTTATTCAAAAGATTTACAAACAAGAATTAAAATAATAGTATACCAAACAATAAGACCAATATTGAGCTAAAATTAGTGCTTCAATAATGGAAAGAAAGTGTTTATTCTTAAGAAAATATAGATAACCTGAAATTAATTACAAACAAACATTTAATTTTTATATATATATATATAACGACTCAAATATTAGTTTGATTGTAAAACATTTTGAAAGGCTCCTTTAGTTGAAGAAAATAGTATATTAGTAAAGGGTGTTCAAAATTGCGGTATCATTTTGATTTTGCCGCCATTTTTTTTCTACCAGGAATTTTTATACGAGGGTTCTCCAGGTGTATTTTAAATACATTCCGGTTAGTTAATATGGAACGCTACATGAAGGAACAACGTATTTTTGTTATTAAAACATTTTTTGAAAATGGTAAAAGTTTTCAAGATGTAATTAGGAAATTTGATAGAGAAAATGCTCCAACAAATCGTGCTATCAAACTGATGGTTGATAAATTTCTAGAAATTGGATCTGTTAATGATAACAGAAGCAAAATTTATCAACGTAGTGGCCGTTCAACCGAGAATGTAGTAGCTGTGAGCAGAAGTGTTGAAGAAGATCCAAAAACTTCCATTCGTCATCGTTCGCAGCAATTAAACATCAAACTCAAACCATCCATATTATTCAACATTTTGCATCGCGATCTCCATTTAAAGGCTTATAAGATCCAGCTGACGCAAGAATTAAAACCAACTGACCATGCATTACGTCGGCAATTCGTTTCTTGGGCAATCGAAAAACAAGAAGAAAATGAGATTTTATTTAACAAAATAATCTTCACCGACGAAGCTCATTAGTATATACGAATAATGAATATGTTACATATTATTTTAACGATCAATTAAATTTTTTATATTTTAAAAATATTTTGTGCGAAAATTCCGGACTTTTAAACAATGCATTCGACTATTTCTTTCAATAAAATTCTTGTCGGAATTCTCGTCAAAGTTTTCAATTTCTTATTCGAATCAATATGCCACAACTGTATTTTCATCTTACCAGCATAAAAATTTTAAATTTATTAAAAGCATTTTAATACATTAAAGGCTTCCCCAAACCAGCGCGTTATTTTTGCTGCATTGGTGCGGCAGCGGTGCGAATTAAAAAATCGCGCGGAAATCGCGCGAATATCGCATAGTAGGCCACACCGAAGCGGCGAAAATTCGATCTTCAACTTCAAAATAAATATGTCATAACTTCAAAGAAAATCCAAAAAAAACATTTGTTTACATCGAAGTTTGTTGTAGTTTTTTACAAAAATATTTTATCCAATTTATCCATTTTTATTTGAAAGAAAATCTAAAAATATTTTTTTACATCGGCCACAAAAAAAAAAATATAACATTTGGAGCGATTTTTGCGGAAAAAATTCGTATGAATATCTGCGGCAAAAAAACGCTGTAAAACTGTGCGGAAAACGCGTTGGTGTGGGCACATTCATAAGCCGCCATGTAATTAAAAAACGCGCCGCTGCGGCAAAAAAAAGGCGCCGGTTTGGGCGAGCCTTAAAACGTTTACATCAACAATATAAAAACGTTTTACTAAAATGAAAACGTGAAAAACAGTAGGTAAAAAGAAGAAATTTGAACTACCTTATTTTTAGGTAGATTATTTAGATATAATAAAAAATGTAATATATGTCAAATATATCCTTTATTGTCTGGCAGTGTAATCATGTTTATGAAACGTATGAAGACTTGGAATATTACAATAATAACAATATTTTAAAATTTTATTTAATTATTGATTTTTGTCTAATAGAATAAAAATAAAAAAGGAACCGACACTGGTATAGAAGTTATCAGCTGATATTTTAACAAGAAATTTCGTCGCGGAGGCTCTGAATCTGAAAAAATCCATACTACATCAACTCATTTTCGAGTAAAATTAATTGTAATAATTTTTAAAAAAAAATGTGCACTCTGCACTGTTTTTGTTTAAATTTTTACAAAGACTTATTATCAAATTTTAATTACAAAAATTCAAGTATACATATATACTGTCTAATTCAAAAAATCAAGAAAAAAGTAAAATGGGTTTTCAGAACTAGCCTGACGATTTATATTATAGTTTGGCGAGATGGAGAAATATTTTTTTCATTGCTTTATAAAGAAATGTATTTTCAATATCAGATATACTTTATGGAAAGATATTCAAATGTTAAGATGGACAGTCATATAATTGTTCATTATTTTTCATTAAAAACAGGAAGATCATTTTTGCTATACGTTAAAAACAGATGGTAAACTTTTGCTCCTTTTATATCTAATTCGATGCGAAAAAATTTCCTCTTCTATTTTTCAATTTTATTCGTCTGCCTACTCTCAGGCAACATGACACCTAGCGGATTTTGTGAGAACCTGGAAAGTAAGATAAAATATGTCAAACCTTTCATTTTGTATAAAAAATTGGACAATATAAATTAAATTTCCAAAAATAAGTGTTCTATCGTCAAAAATATAATTTCTTTTTAGTAAATAAATAAATTGTGAATATAATTTTAGTAATATCAAAAATAATTTCTTTATATATTGTTCGTAATACTTGGTAAGTTGTAATTTTGTATTGAATATATAATATAACAACATAAATATATTTACAGATCAAAGATGGTAAAAACAATACCACAGTACTATGGAGTACCACAATGTAGGAATTATAGAAAACCAGATATTTCGATTCACAAGATTCCCAATGAAGTGCTAAATAATCGAAAAGAGCTTCTGAAATGGAAAATTGCACTAAAAATGGGAAAACCGTTTCCAAAAAATTTTGTAATTTGCAGTCTCCATTTCAAAAAGGCTAAAATTCTGGTTCCTATTTTTAGAAATAAAAGAACCAAAGGAAAACTTTTACATTCAGCATTTCCAACAGAAAATTTGCCACAATCAACTGTAACTAAAAATAGGTGCATAGAAAAAATCAAAGCGAGATACACACGATTAATGAAACGAGATTCATTCCAAAATTGGTATATATATATTTATAATCTATAGTTTAAATTTTATTTTATTTCAAGATTTTTAAATTTTAGTTCGCAGCCACAGTATTCTGGAATAGATACTTTAGAGGACATGTTCCAACCTACAGATGAGGTACCTTACCACCAAATGCATAAGTCTGTTGGAGTTCAAACTAACATTTTAAATTTCGATAAATGTATCCAAGTGACTCAGGATATAGAATATAATAATGACTTACCTTTTAAAATTGATTCCGATAAGAAACTAAACACTATGACGGGAATTGTAACAAGAATGTTACTACAAAAAATAGTAGAATGTTGCTCAATGATTCGACCATTAGAGAAAAAAAATATAAGTATGTGTTTGAAGACCCGGATTTTTCTTACAATGTACCGTATAAAAACCAATGCTTCAAATGCCCAAACAGCGATATTGTTCAACTTATCACCGAAAACTGCTAGCTTCTACTTCAAAGACTGTGTTCAGTTATTAGCAAAGGCTCTGAAACCTGCAATTTATTGGCAAACGAGAGAAGAAAATCGTAAAAGTTTGCCTGCGTGTTTTGCAAAATTTTCTAACACGATCACGGTACTTGATTGCACTTAGATAAAAACAATTCAGTTTCGGTGTATAACATGCAGAACTTGCACATATTTCCATTATAAAGGAACTCATACCGTGAAACTCTTAATTGGAGTTTCTCCTTCAGGACTTATAAATTATATAAGTCCTGCAGTTGCTGGAAGGACTTCTGATAAAGCAGTTTTTAATTTAACCGATTTATTAGAAAAATTAAATCAAGGTGATGCAGTAATGGTGGACAAAGGGTTGGTTAATAATTTATAATATTTATTCTAGAATGTTAATAAATATTTAAATTTTAATTATAATAATACTACTAATTCTATTTTTCTTGAAATTTTACAACAGGTTCGTGATTGCTGATGAACTGTCTAAAGCCGGAATTGAAATGATTCATCATTAAATTTTTACTTATTTCATATACTTACATGTTTTTAGGAGACATTCTATTATTTTTTGAACGTGACGACCTTATAAAATAATTAAATAAAAACTTTATCAACCCATTGCCTTTTTTTAAATTTTATATGGCGGTTGCGTAGAAGTGACTGATGTTTAATATTCCTATCTTACAATGCGGGTTACAAAATTTCCCGCTTGTGGCGTGGAAATCACTTTGCCTAGTCCCAATAATATACCGTTAGATTTCATACCAAAATCTCAATTTTTAATTCACAGTGTTACCACCAGCTATCGCATGTTAAGTTTATATGGAAAAATTGCATTTCCCACTGAGTTTTTTGAAGTGGATGACGGATCCCTTATTCGTAAGAAATGCAATTTTTTCATATAAACTTAAAATGCGATAGCTGGTGGTAACACTCTGAATTAAAAATTGAAATTTTGGTATGACTTCTGACGGTATATTATTGACAACTGGAGGGTACCCCCAAGCGGGAAATTTATGAAACCTACCACATACATAAAATTTGACGTTTCATACTTTTGATATAGAACTTCATATAAAGTTTAAAAAAGTGTTGAAAGAAATTGTTAATAAATTAAATAATAAATTAATATTGAGACGTAAATAATAAAAGTATTTCGTTAATTGAACGATTTATTAAATTAATAAATTTATATAGATTGGTATTAGTGGTTAAAACGGTTATAATAATTATAGCAAAATAAGGTTTTTTTGTTTACCTACAATAGAGTTTTGCATTTGAAAAGGTATAGTATTACTAAAATCTTTTTTTATTTGTACTTTGTAACATAATAAAATTTGTTTTACAGATAATGGAGGCAACAAAAAAAACAGGGAATAATCCTGGTCATTGCGGTGTACCTCAATGCAATATCTACAAATCAAAAGGATTATCGTTGTTTAAAATACCAAAAAAAGTGCAACATAATCCTGTTGAACTAAAGAGATGGTCCATTGTTTTAAGGATGGCGAAAACATTTCCTAAGCAGTTTAAAATATGCAGCAATCACTTTGACACCAAACATATTTTAATACCAATTAGCAGAGTAAATAAAAAAGTCCAGCCAGTGCTAGTAAAGGGTGTATTTCCGTGTCGAAATTTACCAACATCTTTAACTAAAGGGAGGACAGTGAAGGCCAGGAAGACACGATTAGATGTCAATGCCACCGTGTACAAGAAGTAATGATTTAAATTTTTATACTAAAATTTTTCCTAACATTTATGCCTTTTGTGTATTTTTAAGCGATGAAATTGACAATAGAGATCCGCTGCAATTGGAAGTCGCAAGTGACGTAGTAGAACATCAATTTAATTCAATGGGTACACAATGCGGCGCAGACACAGCCAATAAGGAAATCCAAGTCAATATAAAGCCATACATAAGCATTGTTTCGTTATGGGATACGAATAAAAAATTGAATACCATGACTGGGATCACAAGCATGGAAATTTTAGATACGTTGGTTAAAATTTGCAAAGACATACGGAAAAATGAGAAATGTTGTATGTCTTTAAAGGATAGAATATTGCTGACAATGTATAAATTAAAATCCAACTGTTCATTTGCTGAACTAGCAATTTTTTACCAAACATCCGACCGGACTGCTAAATTGTATTTTGGTGACACCATACAGCTTTTAGCTAAGGCAACAAAAGGATTAATTCATTGGCAAACAAGAGAACAAAACATGAGAAGTATGCCAAAATGTTTTGACAGATTTTCCAATGTCAGAACAGTACTAGATTGCACGGAAATAAGGACAGCAATTTTAGGGTGCTTAACATGTAGAAGTTGTACGTATTCGCATTATAAAGGAGCACATACTTTAAAAATTCTAATTGGTGTGTCACCCTCGGGTTCCATAAATTATGTGAGCAAAGTTGCAACTGGGAAATCTTCGGACAAAGCCATATTCAAGATAACCGATTTAATCAGCAAGCTGGAGCCAGGTGACTCTGTTATGGTTGATAAAGGTTTTATGATTGCTGACGAATTGGCTGAAGCTGGAATTGAAATGGTTCGACCTGAATTTTTCTATCAACACTTTTCCAAATCAGATGTCGAAAAAAATACGGAAATTGCGTCAGCACGAGTTCATATAGAACGTAGAATTTCCAGGGTTAAACAATATAGAGTTTTGGCTGATAAAGTTTGCGTCTCTGTTATTCCATACATAGATGACATCGTATCAGTTTTGTGCGGTTTATCGAATATAACAACACCTATATTAGCCGACCAAAGGTTCTGAAATTTTGCTGAAATTTTTAGAGGTAAAAATGACTATAAAAAAAATTAATAAAACATAAGATATACTAACAACTAAACAGTTAATTTGTTTATTTGTTTCTATATATTGTATTTTTTTTATATATTTGTGTATTTTTTATTAAATTTGTTCAAATTAGTATGGAAAACTATTTTACAAATACGAATTAATTGTGAAGTATTTTTAAATGTTAAATAAATAAAACAATTTTAAATATGTATTTAAATAATTTTTCTATATTTTTATTAACTATATTTTCAGAATATTATTTACATAACTATTTATAAAAAATAATAAACATAAAAACGTAATTCTTATACATAACTATTTATAAAAAAAAAATAAACATAAAAATATAATTCACTATTTATAAAAAAATAACAAAATGATCACAGAAGTTTTCAATTAGGATCAAATTAAAAATATAAAAATGTACATACACAGTAAATTAAAATATTATTTCTTAAGTATAAAAGGCACAATATTTTGAAAATAAACATCACATAATGTTTCAACGTAAATTTTTATGAAATTTTCGTTTCGAGGTACTTTTATTACCTCATATGAATTATTAAATGTACTAAAAATAATTAAATCACAATATAAGAAATTAGTTATAGCTAATCCTAATTGTATTTGTCCGTAATAGGAATATCGGTGGTTTAATATATATTGTCCGTTTTCAAAACTTAAATATTTTAAATATTGTAATAAATTTGCAGCTTCGATCTCCTTACCTTTCACTGGTGATTTGATTTCAACTAGCTTCCAAATATCTCCATCATAAGCTACTCCATCAGCGCTGTAAGCTAAAAAAGGTAAATCTGGAGAAATAATTAGTCCGGCCTCAAAAAGTAGACAGCATTTTGATAATTCATTTTTCGCCAGTTTTTCAGCATATTGGCCATATCTTGTAGCTTCGTTTCCTTTAAAATTGCTGTTATATATAGATGATAATTTATGATCCCAATTCGGGAACTTATTGGAAGCATAAGTGTACAGAGAGTAAGAGATACTGCCTGTAATTCTACATTTTCTCTCAAGAAGCCAGTATGCACTATTTTGGCAGATAGTGGTCTTACATATGTGCACTATTTCTTCAACTGTTTTGGCGATGCTTCTATAATGTGAATCTATTGCTAATGTAATAAACTTTTGCATATATGGCACGAAGCTAGATAATCCATCGTGCTGAATTAATAACCTAAAAAAATCATTATCATCCGAGTCAGCAGATTGATGACTTTGGCTTTCACCTGCTGATCTTGTACCATAAAATAATTTGCTCAATTCAGAATCGGGTGCAACTGAAAAAAACTTTATAAATTTCTGTTGCATAATCATTTTTTTTAAGGATTTATACCTTCTAGTAATTCCTTTACATAATTTGTTTGTTGTTCTTCAGAAACTATATCATCCTTCATATAAACTTTCCTTCGAGTGTGGCACATATCACTTGCACAAACTGCACTGTACTTTTCGGCAAATTTTTTTCCATTTTTTCCCCATTTCTGTTTTAATTCGGTGCAACTTATCGCAAATACGTTCGGATCTCTACAATTTAATATATTAAAACATTGAATGTAATAATTAAAAATTATTCTTTCCTGTTAATTTGAATAAGACAAGCTGCAATATGCTTGCATTTCCGTCCTTCTCCAGCTTTACACGTACACATACATTTCCAGGAAGAGTGAGATTCTGTTATGTTGTCCAGCTTTACTTCATGCGGCGTTGATGTCATTGATGAAACTTTTACTACCAGACCAATTATTCTGTTTCGTGCTGGCGGAGCTGCAATTCCTATAGCGTAGACCCATCCAGCATTGACAATTTCTTCACCAAGACAAATTGATCTTTTAAAACCGCCAAAATATTCCACAATTTCGTAGAAGGAAATTGTGATTTTTTTAGCAACATCCCTCTTGTTTACCTCCATAATTGTTGAGTTATTGTCACAAGAAATAAATAAAACAGATATTTTTTAATAGATAATAATAATATATAAGAACTTACCTTTCCTTTTTATTGCAAAATAATAATTTTTCTTCATTGATATTTTGCTTTTCCATATGACGTGCACAGCAAAACAACCGCCATAAAATATTTTATGTATCTCCTTGAGTGTTTTTTTTTGCCGTCAGTGGCGCTTATCTCACATGTACAATTGACAATAGATATTAAAATTATTTTCTGTAATTGTACGTGTCATTTCATTTTGGCCATTTTTAAATTTCATTATGCGCTTGGCTTGTGTATAATAAAAATAAACAACTATTTTAAGTGATAAGATATATTAAGTAATAAACAATTATGTGTTGTTTTTTGTATTACGTACTTATAAATTTTTATAATTAATAAAGGTGAGGTTTTGTTTCTAGATTTTTTCCTTAAATTTACTACAATTATTGTACAACATAAATTGTAAAAAAAAAATTGTATTAATTTAATCTTTTAATATTTATAGAAAAAATGGCAGAACATTTTTCAAAGACATATTGTCGAACATTAGGTAAAAAAGAAAGAACTCAAAATATTATGAAGGAAATAAATTCAACAGGAAATCAGATAGAAAATTTAAATGTAAATTTATTATATATAATACATGTATTTAAAAAAAAACTAAATAAACATTTAAAAAGAAAATTTTTGAGAATATGTTTTTTTTTTATTTATTAAACCGAAATAAAAATGGTGGAGCAATGGTGGAAAATAAAATAATTTAAAAAGTGCCATCGGTTAGCAATGATAAAGTTTCATAAAAATTCCGCTGTAACCTGACATGTCCCTTATGTGTATACCTTATGCTAAGCGGACATGACTAATGTATTTGTTATGGACGGATAAGGTGTATGTCATGCCTTACGAATAAGGGATACATCCTTAGAGTAAATATACAGGAGACGCTATATCAATAAAATCGTGTCGCCGTTTTTTGTGGGGGGAAAAGAGATGTTATTTATAGTGACGGCTTCAGAAACTGAAGCTAGTGTATAAAAGCTCTTTTTATTTAAGAAAAGCTCATGTTATTTTAGTACAGCTTTTTTTTTATTAATTTAATAACCAAATGATAGATTTGAATAAATATTTTTATATTTTTGAAATGAGTTATGAAAATGAAATATATAACATATATTTCATAATAAAAACTATTTTATTGTTGTTGTGTAATAAATAATAATATTAAAATGGTATGTTGAATTGTTTCTGTCAACATATTTACTTCAAAAAATCATATAATTTTCGTTTCCATATCATTATGGAATCTAAAATATATATTTTTAAATAATTCCGTCTGAAATAATAAGTGCCTCAAAAAAGAAAATCCTGATTACGACACGGTTACAAAAATTTTGCTAATTAAAAGCTGTTTTGAATTTCATACATAGCTCTTAACAGATTATTTTGACAGCAAATGTGCGGTATATTGACAACTAATCTGCGGTATATTGACAAGTAAAAGCTCAAAAAAACGGCGACAGAGTTCGTAGGGGCAAAATAGCATTATAGCGTCTCCTGTATATTTACTCTAAGGATACATCATAAGGCTTATGTAAGGCTTATGCGCTTCAGTGGGTTCTTAAAAAACTCGGTGGGTAGTTTCACGAAAATCGTAACAAAATGATGATCCAGCATAAAGCCTGGGCTACATTGTTTCGATCGATTCAGTTTCGATTCGTTTCGCAAAATTCAAATTTGACGTCTCCATATATTTTATATGAGAAATCGATTAACACTATTACTGACATAGGTCGAATCGGAACGAATCGAATCGAGAGAGTTTGGAACGATTGGAATTTTGCGAATCCAAACTGAAGGAAATGTCAAGAGAAATGAAATTTGACTGTTTCAAAAATAACAAAAACAAAATATATGTGGTTTAATCGATTGCAATCGGTACTTATGTGTTCAGTCTACTTAACCGTCGAATGAAATCGAATCGAATCGAATCGAAACTGAACTGAACTGATAGGAACCATGTAGCCCAGGCTTCAACCATATAGCTGACATCATTTTCACTACAACTACGTAGTAAGCCGTAGCTGGAAATGGATTACAACTCAGCTACACAACTATTTCAGTTCCACAACCACAACGTGTTGCTAACACAAACCGTTTCGTTATCGTGCCGGTGTAAAAGAAGACGCCATTTTATTTTATTGAAAACATAAAAATTGCTTTGCTTCGCTTCGATTGTAAAAGTTGATTATTCTGGTGTTATACAAAGTTATTAAATTATATTTAAAATTAAAATTTGAATATTTTTAATTATCATACCTCAAAGCAGTACCACCACATTTGGTATTTTTCAATAAGACATTTGAGTTGAAACCTTAAATATAAAATTGGCTTCCATTTTAGATTTTCTTCTAAAATAAAATTAATACGAAAAAATTTAAGTGTTTATTGTTTTACTTAAAACAATCTTAAAACATGGTTCGTGGTAGAGGTGGATATAGTGGTGGAGGAGGTTATAGTAGTAGTGGGAGAGGATCAAGTGCAAGCGGTCGTGGTGGATCATACCGTGGGTCGAGTTCATCGTATTATAACAATAGTAGATCAGGAGGTGGTGGATCAAGCCGAAGTACAGGAGGTTTCGGAAATTCCAGCAGCAGCAGTTACAATAACTCCCATTCCAGAGGAAGTTATAGTTCCAACACCTATAACAATTACGATTCTAAATCGAGAGATCGATTATCTAGTTCGAGGCATTCAGAACGTCATGATGATCATAAAAGAACATATAGGGTAAACATTTAATTTCTAATTTTATAGATTGTATATATTTCCAATAATTATTGAATAGGGTTCTAGGGATCGTTCACCAGAGCGCAAAAGGTCTCGCCATGAGGTAGGTAGATTTTAAATAATCTCTCAGTATTAAAAATTCAAATTAAGAAAAAATATTTCACCAATTTTATATTATTTATTCCCAATTACATTTTGTTTTATGATTAATTTGGAATTATTTTATATTTGTACAAATAGAATATAAATGAATACACAAAACTAATTCCTCTATTGGTCGAAATTAAAAAAAAAATAATACTACAATAAAATATAAATGTATTATATATTTATGGAAAGTAAACTAAAACCATATGAACAAATTGCCAAGTGCAGAATCGAGTTTTTTTATATAACTGGAAAAAATCATGCACTTGGAACTTTCCAGTTTTCCTTAAATAAAAGGTGCTGATGAAAGTTTTTATTTAAAATGGAATTAGTTTAAGGGCGCAGCATTAAATTTTTCTTAAAAATACACAATATGAAAAATATATATTTTCATCTACCGAATACATGCTGATTTTTAATTTTGTAAAAAAAAAAAATATTCTACCAAAACTAACCAAACATTTTTAAAAGTAGATTTTGAGAGTAAACAGACCAAGGAATATAAATAAAATCAGTTATTATAAAAAATTATTAAAAATATCAACCAACCAAAAACAAAAAAAAAAAACTTTCCTCCCTTTTTGAATATAGGACATAAGAATAAATTCGAATTATTCTTCATCTTATCGGCGAAATGATACTACACGCAACAGTCGCCCACCTCCACCAACTCTTTCATCATCAGCGACCCGTGTTACATCATATCGAAGTCAGCATCGTGATGATTCATCTTCTCATCGTAATTCAAATCATCAAAATGATTCAATGGGCCCACCAAAAAGTCTACCACCTCGTAGTCGTATTATACGTTCAAGTAGAGGTATTGTAAATTCAAGGCTACGTGGTTCAGCATCAACAAGGCCACCTCGTAATGTACGAATAATTCGTCCACGACGTGATATCGCCGACATGCAAATAATGAGAAAAAAATTATTGTTAGCCCATCAGAGAGATCGAGCTCGAAGAATTAAAATTGCAAGGTTGACGAGGTAGGATTTTCATTACATACTTCTCACACCCAAAAGCAATAAAATTTAAATTTTTGATAAATTTGTAATAACACTATTACTGACTGTACAAAAAAATAATTAAATAAAATATCAAGTAGACATAGAGATTTGAAGTTTTACCAAAAATTTTGGTTAATAAAACATGGATATATTATTTTGTCCAATTAAAAAAATTCGTTTTGAACTCTAATTGAAGCTAGAATTTATATTATATACAATGGCTTTATAGATATAGAGTCCAAAACAGAATTATATTAGCTCTTTTATAATTTATTATATTCAGCGATGAATAAAAAAAAAATTTAAATTTATATGTACAGGCCATCAATGAAAATGCATTTTAGCCAACCAATCGACAAAATAATTTATTTATTTCATTTATTATAAAAATATTACATAATATATAGTTCGTTACGAAAACGTCGAGATGATGACAGCAGCAATCGTCGCAAATTATCAACAAGCAGTTCAACAACTCGTAAATCGCGTAGCGAAAAGAAAGATGACAATGAAGGACGATCATCAAGAACAGAAGACAACGAAGATAAGAAAAAATTGTTCAGTACTAAAAGTAAATCTGATATTATGGATGATGAAGACGATGAACATCTTAAAAGTGTTACCAATAAAAAGGGTGAGGAATCTGAAAAGGACGAACCAAAACTTGACGATAAAGATGAAAAAAGTGAAACTGAATTAAGCGAAGATAATGATGTTCAAAAATCTATCAATAAGAAGGAAAAAGAAGAAAAAGAAAGGAAAATTGATAATATTCGTGAAACTAAATCTAAGAGTCCAAGAAAATTAAAGAGATCATTTATAAAATTAACATGTGTACATTGTCGCACTAAATGTTTAACTTTTCAGGTAAAATATATAATAAAGAAAAGTAAACTATATTGAAATATAAATATTATATTTTAGGAATATAGCAATCATTTATATTATCGTGTTCATAAAGCTGCAATGAGACGATTGGCTTTACGTCAAAAAGCTCAATTATCGCAAATGCGTCTTAAACAAAGAAATGCTCAAAGAGATATTGAACAAAACTCAAAAGACGATTTAGAAGATTATAAACCACAATTTTGTCTTCTATGTCGTCTAAATTATCGACAGGCTAAAGCAAAGCATCAATTATCTGAACATCATCGTAATATGAAGAAATTTTTAATGCCATATTGCAGTACTTGTCATATTGCTTTTAAAAGTCCCATGATGTATGAGGCACATAGATGTTCACTAGATCATATTAAGGTAAAATTTAAAACTATACTTTTTCTTTCCAAATAAATATGTTTTGACATCACTTATATAACTTTATTGTTATTATCTAATTTTGAATAAGATGTTTTATTAGTTTTTTTTATTTTATTATAAATTGTATAATTTTCATTTTTAGCGCAAAGCACGAAATAATGAATCACATAGCGAAAATAGCAGCGATGAAAAAGAAGTAGATCTTGCTAACTTTATGACAGTTGATTCCGTTGGTGAAATTGATGGTGGCGCACACAATGATGATGAAATTGATGAGGAAAATGTCGAAGATTGTGAAAAGGATAAAGTCAATGTCGGTGTTGATCATGTTAAAAAAACCGAAGCATATTATTGTGATCTTTGTCGAATGTATTTCCAATGTAAGGATGATGACGAAATTATACTGAAAAAACATTGCTCCACACGCAGCCATTTAAAGGCATTTATAAGGTATAAAGAGGATCAAGATTTACAAGCTGAAGCTGAGCGTGTTCAACGTAAAGAATCATCATCATCATCATCCAAAGATAAGAAGAAAATTGACGAATCACCAGATGAAAAAAACAACGATGAAAAAGATAAACAGGTTGATGGTGACGATAATGAAGATACCGGCGAAGATAAGTTATGGGAAGATGTCGATAAAGATTTGGGTGATTTATTACGTGAAGTTGGCCCAGAAGATGATGAAGAAGACGGATCGGTACTAAATATTGACATTGAAAGGCAAGTATTAATCTCAATATTTATATTAAATAAATAATGGATTTGCAATTTTTAGATTTGATAAATTTAAAAACAGTGAAAAAGCAAAAGCTAAAGAAATGAATGGAGGAACAACAAAACCAGAAAACAGTGACGATAAAGAAAATGAACCCAAAGAAGATATAATTGTCGTAAAAATTAAAAAAGAAAAAGTTGATAGTAATAATAAATCTGACGAAAGTATATCAACATAAATTCATAATTTTTTGCTGTGTCAAACGTGGTTGAATTAATGTGGTGGTATAGATATGAATATAATACAAAAATGTTATATATTAAAGAACCAACCATTTCATAAAAACACATAAATAAATAAATTTCAATATTACATATTATGTATTCACAATAAAATGTTTTTTTTTTTTTTTGTAATTTACTACTTGTATAATAATGTTGTCTTATACGTTCCTGGAACTATAATCTTGATTTTCCGAAGAATTTCGTTTTTAATTTTGTTCGAATTGAGATATATGTGTTGTAAATAAAACGACTGATTTCTTCGATAGATCTAAATTGAATTCCCATACTTAATTCAATCAATTTCAAATTTAGCTTTTGGGTGAAAGTTGATATATTTTTAAAACGAATTGTCAGCGTTTTTCAAATTAATAATTATTGTCAGAGACAACCAAAATAATTAAGGCTTGGAAACTTTTGCAAATCGTATCCGGTGCAAGCAAATCATTTTTTATGTGAATTAAATAATTATGTTATTTGATAGCGACAATTTAATAATTATTAAATCAATCAAACGCTGACAAATCGTCTGAAGATGGCACATGCAGGAAACGCATATGCACAACATTCTTCCCTATCCCAAACTGAGCAATTTGAAATTGATTCAACTCGTATTTGTCTTTATTATTTCGTAACATAATACAATATTTAACGAAAACTAATAATATTATTGATTATTATTTTAGTACAAGTTATCATTTTTATTATTATATTTTTAATTTCGTATAGAGAGAAAAATATTGTACAATATAGTACAAAGTACATAATGTATAATTTCAAAGCTAACTTTATAATTGAATATTTTAAATAGAAATTTAACATACTTTTTTAGTTTATTATTTATTTTGTATAGAACAAAAGTATTTGAATTTAAACATTGACTTTACGACACTAACATTAAGATTAATATAATTTTCAATTTTTTTATATTTAGTTTTTTTTTTTTTTTTACATAATATGCATTTATTTAAATTTAATATCGGTTTTGAATTACTCCAAAATACGTTTCAATAAAAATATTAAGAAAATAGAATACCCAAAAAAGACAATATAAAGTTTTATGTATATACTTAATTTAATAATGATTATTTTTACTTTCATATGTAATTTAATATTACTATAATTAACAATTTTGAATTGTATTTAATTGAATTTTAATTAACAAAAATATTACTATAATTAACAATTTTGAATTGTATTCAATTGAATTTTAATTAACAAAAATAATTGTTGCAAAATAATAGTTATACGCAAGCAAATGTTAGGTCGCTTGAGCGTCTTATTGATTTCCTAGTTAAATTTTTAGGAGCTGCTGGACGCGGTGCTAAACGCCTAGAGCTGCTTGGTTCTTCTGCCCCCAAGGTTGTGGTTGGAGTGATTGTGTTAAGCTGTAACGACATTCCATTTTCAGATTTTTTACCTTTTCTCTTTATCACTATGGCGATTATAACAATTATAGTTAAAAACACAAATGCAGAACCAGTTGAGACTATGGAGTAGCGATGTATTTCGATCTCTGTGTCCTGGTCTAAAATTTTTCTTGACTCTTCCGCTCGATTAATTTCTTTTTCTAGTTCTTCTATTGATTTTTTACCTTCTGTTAGGCCGGCTATTATTTCTTTATGGTTGCCGACGCTTAAAGGCAGCTTACTTCTATGGTATTCTGTTGCGTTGTGTGTTTTGTTTTTTAAATTGTACAATTTAATCTTCAAAGTATCCCAAATGAACGTATGATTTACTCTAGATTGCTTATATTCATACTCTGTATAGAGTGTTTTTTCGAATGGTAATTTAATTCGATTATTTCTAAATTCGCATGGTTTTAACAGCTGCAGGATTCCCATATTTTCAAGTGTCACACTATAATGAATGCCTTCGCAATTTATATCTATTGTCAATGGAATGTGTAAATTGTAAAGCCATTGATTTGTTGATACCATTTTTATTACGACTCCTTCTGTCGCTGGTACAGCCATGTATTTACAGTTTGTTTTCGAACTTTCGGTATGCTGCAATAAATCTACTAGACACTCTGGACTTTCACTAGTTAGAATGGGTTTTCTATGTTTACAAATTGTAATTGAAGTTGATGCGTTTTGTGTTATCTCTCTGCAGTTTGCATATTCGGCGTTGGTTAGCCTGACAAAAGTCGAATAATCTATTGCTTCGGCTATGAAATCTTCTGTTGTTCGTAACATTAAATCCCACTGATCGCTAAATGGTGCTGGCAAAATATAGACCTCTTGTAACTTATATATTGTGGGTCCAGGCAATGGTATTACGATTTTGATTACTAGATAATTGTCAACTGGATATGATGATACTGTGGCCGCTTGATGTAATAAGTATAAGTCTTGCATTGAAGTTATAATTCTTGATGCTACTACACCCTCCTTCAGGATATTGGTAATATTATCGGCATCTAACAAGAAGGGGTGTAATTTATTCTGACTCAGGTCATTTAAAATTGATATTTCGTTGGACTGCCGATTTTGTATTTCCAGCAATTTTGAATTTACTAGAGCTATGTATTCATATATATCCATTTTAAACTTTAATAACGCAATTTCGTTGTTAACGACATTTGTGAAGTTATCAAATGTACTACCTAGTTCTCTTAGATTATTGGTAATCGAAACGATATCTTGCTCCATTGCCTTCATTGGTTTGCTTATACGCTCGAAATTTGAGCCCATGACTGATACTTGATGTTTTAATAACTCGAAAGTCTGAGTGTCTCTTTTCTCAAGGGTAGCTAATTGGTGGTATATTTTATGTGCATCATCGCTGTCCATTGTTCCAAAAGCCCACTTCGAAAATTTTCCGATGAATTCAATGGCTCGTTTTCTGCGGTTACGTATAAACGTGTGTTGTAAATGTGCATTATTTCTTCCCAGTGCTTTAGTAATTTCCACTGATTCCACAACTATAGCTTTACAGAATTTGAAAAAATTACCGTGCCGATCCCTGTTTTCGATACCAGCGCATAGTGTGTCAATTTCCTTTTCGTATTGTGAAATTATATTCAGAACGACTGTGAAATCCATTGGTGTGAACTTAGTTAAAATTGTCCAAACATCCTTATAAAATACTGTCTGCCCTATACTTTCGAATATGACTGGTGTATTCTTTAATTCCTGATACCGGTACGGAGGTTTCTCATCAGCAATAACCATCACGAACGACCATTACATTTGCTATTGTAACTAATAATCTTAATAAACTATTCATTTTATTTATTTATTTTATTGTATAGCGTATAATGTATTTAAACTTAATTTCTTTAAATATGTTTATTTGAATTAATGAAATTAATGAACAAAAATGTTTTTTTTTTTAAAATAAATTTATTCTATAATTTATATATGTATAAAATTTTTTTTTTTTTTTAATTTTTTTTTTTTTGTTTGCTTTATTTTATTTTCTATATATTATATTATTAAAATAATGTTTCAAAAATTAAAGTTTAAGATTTTTACAAATGAAATGAAATATATATTATTACTGGTATTTTATCTATTTTCTTCTATTATGCTGAAAAATACAAAACAAAAATATTTATTGTTGTCCATCAGTTGGTTGGAACTTTGATAAATTTTGGCACTTCCTTCCCTTAGGACTCTGTAAATAGCTTAATTAGATATGTATATATAATAATAATATATGTATATTTTTTATAATAATATGTACATTTTTTTTTTTGTATTCTAATAAAAAAAATATTACTAATAATCAATAATAATTTCTAAAATATTCGTGTATATATATATATAACCATATTCTAGTTCATTATTCGTTGAAACGTTGCAGGTGCTCCCGTCAACCCAAAAGGCATCCTGTTAAATTCATAATGCCCCAAACCGGAGCTAAATGCAGTTTTTGGCTTATCAACCGGGTCTGTTAAGACCTGGTGATAGCCGCTAGCTAGATCTAAAGTTGTGAATTACCGGCAATGTCCCAACTGGTCTAGAATATCGTCTATTCTAGGCAGTGGGAATGCGTCTTTTATCGTCACTTCATTCAACTTTCTGAAATCTACTACAACTCTCCATTTCTTCTCACCATCCTTTCCAGCTTTTTTAGGGACAAGAAGTAACGGCGAGTTCCACGGAGATTTACTTGCAGAAATAACACCATCAGCTAACATTTTTGAAACCTGATTGTTTATTTCTGTTCTATGCACTTCAGGCAATCTATACTGTTTTTGATTTATAGCTGGTTGGTCCGGTTTAATTTGAATTGAATGCTTTAAAACTGTTGTATATGAGATAGCATCATTTTTTACTAAAAATACGTCATTATACTGTGCGCATAAATTTTCAATTGCGTTTCTTTCTTCTTTATTTAAGGTTTCACCTAATTTTATCGAATCTAATAATAATTTTATTCTATTAGAAGGAGAATTACTGGTAAAATTGAAAATTTTGTTTTGGTTTTCACCAATAATCTTAAAATTATTTAAATTTGAATATTTCGGAACGAAATTTTTATTAATTGTATAATCTTTAATAGTAGAATTTATTATTGGAACGTTGATCATGTTTTTGGGGACTTTGACTATCGTATTACCTAAATAAATACCTGTATCAATTTCCTGCGATTCAATTAAAAGTTCACCAGAAGTGACTGGTAATTGAAGTTGTACTACCTTTTTCGTACGCGCTTGAATTTTTATGAAATTCACTTGATCAGATTAATTTATTTGTTTTAATGGTAATTCACAGATTGTCTGCTTGTACTCATTAAGTAAAGTTAATTTTTTGTTTATAGAATCTAGAACGGATCGATTCCAGAGAATATCGCGACCTAATATTCCATCGGCAGGGATATCATTCAGATTATCCACTAAATGCCATTTTGTTTTAAGAATTTTCTTAAATGAAAAATTAAGTTGTATTGTACCTAGTGTACTACTAACACCACCAAATACGCCAGCTAATTCTCTCGATTCTGTTTTTATTAAATTCCTAACAGTTTTTAAAGATTCTTTCTTAATAAGGCTGGTATCTGCCCCAGTGTCGACCAATACCAATATTTTACCATTTTTCGCTGATAGCAAAGGTAACTCCACGAAAACATCATCTTTTCGAGTTTCTCTATTCATATATATCTTATCCCTATTGTAATCATTCTTTCTTATGCTAAAGTAATTTTTCAAAATTTTTATTAATATACACACTTTATTATATATTATTTTTGATAATATATTTACGTCATTCCATATACCTAACACAACTTTACCTACACATTCCAATATACTAAAAATTCTAATATATGCCAATGTTAAATAAAAATTAAGTATTTGTAATATAATACTATCTTTTTATTTTGTATATTTTTTCTAAATCTTGACCTACGTTTATATTTTTTATTATTAGACAAATCCAATGTCGAGTTTTTCAATTCATTGCCCTTTAGTTGCAATATATTGAAATTTTTAAACTCTTTTTGTATGGTGTTGTCTGATATTTGCTCTTCTAATATATTATTGTTTTTATTTTGATCTTTATTTTCAATGTCAGATAAATTTGTATTTATTTTACTAGGCAGTGATGAAGTTGGAGCAATGTGTTTATTTTGATCTTTATTTGCAATGATTTTTGGGGCACAGTGTAGTTGTTCGCACTGGCCCCTTGGTCGTTTCCCTTTTCCGACTTATAGTAATTTTGTTTGCTATAGCAATTATCTTCTTGATGCCCTAGCCTAGAACACCATTTACATTTTACCCTCTTATTAACTGTTTTCTTCGTTAATATTTTTGCACGAGGGCATGTATCAGTCCCATGTCCGTACACCTTACAATTTCCGCAATATGGCGTATTTTTTCTAATTCTACATTCTGCATATGTATGGTTTGGTTTATTGCAAAAACCACATAAAACTTTGAAATTTTGTTTTGGTTTTGGAATTTGCTGATTCGGCATGGGGGAATTCTGACCTATATTTGAAGAAGAAATCGTATGGTTTTGTAAATAATTTTGTGTTGTAATGCTAGGACCAATTTCTTGTACGGTATTACTCGGAAAATTAGGATTATAAAAATTACTATTAGGAAACATATTATTGTTAGCTAAACTATTATTATTTATATTATTATTCATTAGTAACTGCGGATTTTGGACTGGAAGTTGGTTTTGGTAAGGAATTTGTGTGAACATTTGTTGTTGGTTATAATGGTTAAATTGCGATCCCAACAACATAGATGTTTTTAACGCCGAATCAACAAGTTTATCGAATTCGGTTTCATTGCATGTTAACATAAATTGTTTGAGCCCGATATCAACAAAGCCAATTTTAAATGCTTTTAAAACAGAATTATGTAATTCATTTAGCAATGCAACTGAATTTAGCATTGTAACTAGCTGCTATAATTTCTTTTGCCAAGTTTTCTAAATGTTGAAGTCGTCTAGAAAAACTTTTGATGTCTTCAGCTACGAACTGATAGGTACGGCTTAATTCATACATAACGCTTTCTAATGTCCTGGCCGATAAATAAGTAGATTTAATTAATTTTTCTAAATCTTTTAATTTCTTTACAGAATGTGCTCGGACAAGCTCAAATGCATCTCCACCTAATTTAGTTGTTAGAAGAGAGACAAATATTTCCTTGCGTCGATACATTTTAGTGCTAATTGGCATGCATTTACGAATTCATATACCTTCCCCGCTAAATCCGGTGTTCTAGCACCTGTAAAATGAGGTACAAATCGTGTAATAATTTTACCAATATTTTCATAAGACATTTCTAATGTTTTAATTTTTCCGTGCGTTTCTCTCAGAATATTTTCGGATAACGTTTGTGAAACAATAGAGGTTTCAACCGTGGTCTTTTCTAAATAATTATTAGCACTAGAACTATTTTCATATACTCCTTCCAAACTTTCTTCAAGAGCTTTTATTTGTATCTCTTTTTCTTCAACTTTCCTTTCCAAAAATTCCACTTTTAATTCTAAATCTTTTTGTTTTTCTTTCTGGTGAGTATTAATATTATCAATTTTGTTCTTGTATTTATTTACGCGTGTTATATTTTCTTGAAGCTGGGTATTTAATTTGCTTCTTATTTGTAAACTTTCTTGTAGTTGTTTACTAAGTTCTTCAACTTTTAATTCCGTTTCTTGATTAATTTGTTCAGAATTTTTTTGTTTTGCTTCAAATTCTTTTATTAATTTTAATTTTGTTAATAATTTGGTTTTTAATTGATGAATCTCTTCGTCTTGATTATCTCGATACTCAGTTATAACGTTATGTAATTTCGTTAGGATTCTATCGGTGGTTTCTAATCTAGTAAAGTGACCCCACTCCGATGAAATTTGTGTTTTTATGAGGTTATAAACTTCCCTACTAAGTATAATTTTTAATTTCACTTAGAAGCGATTCATTAAAACTTTTTATTTCTACTTTTTGATCTTCCCTTTCCTTTTTTAACTGTGATAATTTCTCCTTCAATGTTTTTATTTCTAATACTAACTCATTTACGTCCATATATTAATTGGTTTTTAAATAAAATTATGAAACATTTAGGTAACTAACAATATTTTTCATTTCAACTATGAATTGAAAAGTTATATAAATGTCAATTTAAATATTTATAATGGAACGCTGTAATTTATTACAAATATAAAATAATTAAATACATAAAATAGACTTACCAATTTGTATAGTATTTAGAGCCAAAACCCTCACAAAAATGTTGTAGTTTGGTTGGAATCTGATGACAGTTTTATTTGGAAAATGTCTTTCAATTTTTGTTGTATATTTTGAAAAATATACTAAATTAGTAATGTTCACAATGTTTTCTTAAAAGCAAAAACAAAATACACTACCAAGATCTTAACAAAATAAATACACTTTTCTTTTTTTTTTTTAATATTGGTTGATTTGAAATCTAATTTTTTATTGAAATCTTTTAGTAAAAATCACTTAACTTTGAACAATAATTATCAATTTTTTTTTTTGTATAATTTGCTTTTTTTATTACATTAACAACTACAATGTTTAAAAAAAATGTATAAAATTTATTATATAAATGTCTTGATAAGCGAAAATTTATTATTATGTTTTGACAATAATTTTATATATTATTTCAATATATATTACTTTAAACTTTATTAAAATAAAATAATTTATTTATTTATTTTTTTCACTTTACCTAAAGTTTAACAAATTTTAATAAATAAATTTAATACAAAAACTTTAATAATAGAAATAATAAAAAGAACAAAGTTTAGCGGCTGCGCCAAAATGTTGTAAATAAAACGACTGATTTCTTCGATAGATCTAAATTGAATTCCCATACTTAATTCAATCAATTTCAAATTTAGCTTTTGGGTGAAAGTTGATATATTTTTAAAACGAATTGTCAGCGTTTTTCAAATTAATAATTATTGTCAGAGACAACCAAAATAATTAAGGCTTGGGAACTTTTGCAAATCGTATCCGGTGCAAGCAAATCATTTTTTATGTGAATAAATAATTATGTTATTTGATAGCGACAATTTAATAATTATTAAATCAATCAAACGCTGACAAATCGTCTGAAGATGGCACATGCAGGAAACGCATATGCACAACATATGTATATGGTGCAAGGAATACCAGTCAAAATAATAAGGAATCCTAGTCAAAATAATTTTTGACTGAATTGCCTTACAATCAAAAAACTGCAAAGGTATTTCAGTCAAAACTTTTTTGAATGGGATTCTTTTTGGTAGTTTGACAGTACGAATAGTATATGTCCATCAGTAAAATGTTTGATGTTTTATTATTATCGGGAAGAGATTTCTTTACACCCTTTTCCGAAATGAAACACAAAAATTAATCATTTTTGATCGAAAAGTATCATTTCAATTACATATCGGCATTACAACGAAAAGATTCAATTTGCGGATTAAAATGCTTTATGGTATGATTAATCGTAATTTGAAAGAGAAATAATGTGTATATATATATATATATATAAACTTTAGTTTGGTTTTATAACAGTAATAATTTTTCTACATTTTTATTGTTTTTTTTTATTACAGTATAAATTAGTTTTACTCTTTATTTTATTAATAATTTATATATTCGTTAAAAAAAGTTGTATTAATATTTTAATTTTTAATTCCCAATAATTTAATCAGAAGTATTCACATGTATTCTGAATTCCGTTCGGAGTGGAGAAATACTCGATTTTAGCTCCGACGGAGAATTTGGTATTCTAAATTCCGTACGGAGGATAATTAATTTTCGAATTCGATTGATTGTAAATATGGTATTCTGAATTATGCCGGATTTATATTGAAATAATTTGCCGGTTATGCATGGATTTAGAAAGGGATAGTTTATTATATTTTACATTAGAAAAAAATAGATCGCTGCTGATATTTTTTGATAGGGATTTTTTTTTTTTGGCAGGGACATATTTCATTTGACAATAGTCATATGGATTACGTCATATGTTCAAATATAATATATAAACAAAGCAAACATTTTTTATATACAAACATTTTTTATTTTTTATATAGTTATTTAATTGAGTTTCTTGTTCATTCACATACTCATAATTTTCATAATCATAGTAATCGTGCATATCATTTTCGTTCTCCATTTTTTTTAATATTGTTTTTTATTTAAAATGGCAATACTTTTATTAAATGCCAGAAAACCATATTGCCATGCTAAAAAGTTTATCCCTGGTTTTTAAAAAATATACTTTCCGAAGTATTGCAAATGAAAAAAATCCCTTGCAAGAAAAAATATCCCTTGCAAAAAAAAATTATCCCTTGCAAAATAAAAAATTATCCCTTGCAAAGAAAAATATCCCTTGCAAATGAAATATTGCGGTTCCTGTCGCACTTATTAATTTGTTCATTAAAAATTACACATCTCTTTCTAAATCCATGCATAACCGGCAAATTATTTCAATATAAATCCGGCATTACGTTCGGAACGTATATTTCATTCTAAATTTCTCCGAAACTTTATAGTTGCGGAGAATGAATAAAATTGAGTGTGTGGATATAATTTATGTGTAAAATTGTTTTATTTAAAGTTAAATATGTGTTTAATAAACAATTAAATAAGAAAAGTGAATAAAGTAGGGAATAAAAGTAATTTATGTTTAGAAAAATTTAATTGTGAAAACAAAAAGAAAAATTTCTGTAAACAAATAAATAAAAATTGGCGCATTCTTTTTATTTTTATATAAATTTTTGTATTTTTATCTTCCATTACTTCCTAACTGAAATCCAATATACTGCCAATTTTTGATTTTTCACAAACACCACAAATAATTATACAAAAACCAATAAAATCTTTTTCTCAAACAAAATATTTTTACACTACTAGTTATTTTTTATACAATAAATTATTTATAAAATATTTAATTAACTTTATTATTTAAAAAAAAAAAATATTTAGAAAACACATATATTACAATAATTTAAAAATCCGCATTCGCTCCGGTTGACACCGTTTGAATACTTTCGAAAATCATTTTGATATGGCAATTTTATAACTCGATTCCGTCGGAATTCAGAATACCAATTTGTGCTCCGTCGGAGAATAGATCTCCGACGGAATATCGTTCCGAACGTTATTCAGAAAACATGTGATTACTTTCTTATTTTAAAGAAGTAGATTTATGTACATAAAATTCATATATTATATATGTACATTAAACGACTTTTAGCGCAACCCGACAGAATTAGCACATTAAATTAAAAGCAACTACAAAACCTCTAAATTAAGAACGTAAAACAGAATATCCAAAATTGAAATAAAATATTTTAAAATTTTAAATTTTTTGCAATTCCCGAACACCACCCCCCACACAATCACAAGATGCAAAATAATAGAGAAACCGCATGTAATATTTGTTGTTGTTGGCAATCGTTGTTGGTGTTTCTTGTATATGTATGACTTACTTATATTGAGATCAATTTTTAAATTTCTTTGACCAAAAAAATCAATCTTTTTTTTATCTAGATCAATTTTAAAAAATCTCGATTTTTAGCAAGATTTACCCCTCCTTTTACAAATTTCAATATACTTTTTCAATTTTGGTAGTTTGACAGTACGAATAGTATATGTCCATCAGTAAAATGTTTGATGTTTTATTATTATCGGGAAGAGATTTCTTTACACCCTTTTCCGAAATGAAACACAAAAATTAATCATTTTTGATCGCAAAGTAGCATTTCAATTACATATCGGCATTACAACGAAAAGATTCAATTTGCGGATTAAAATGCTTTATGGTATGATTAATCGTAATTTGAAAGAGAAATAATGTGTATATATATATATATATATATAAACTTTAGTTTGGTTTTATAACAGTAATAATTTTTCTACATTTTTATTGTTTTTTTTTATTACAGTATAAATTAGTTTTACTCTTTATTTTATTAATAATTTATATATTCGTTAAAAAAAGTTGTATTAATATTTTAATTTTTAATTCCCAATAATTTAATCAGAAGTATTCACATGTATTCTGAATTCCGCTCGGAGTGGAGAAATACTCGATTTTAGCTCCGACGGAGAATTTGGTATTCTAAATTCCGTGCGGAGGATAATTAATTTTCGAATTCGATTGATTGTAAATATGGTATTCTGAATTATGCCGGATTTATATTGAAATAATTTGCCGGTTATGCATGGATTTAGAAAGGGATAGTTTATTATATTTTACATTAGAAAAAAATAGATCGCTGCTGATATTTTTTGATAGGGATTTTTTTTTTTGGCAGGGACATATTTCATTTGACAATAGTCATATGGATTACGTCATATGTTCAAATATAATATATAAACAAAGCAAACATTTTTTATATACAAACATTTTTTATTTTTTATATAGTTATTTAATTGAGTTTCTTGTTCATTCACATACTCATAATTTTCATAATCATAGTAATCGTGCATATCATTTTCGTTCTCCATTTTTTTTAATATTGTTTTTTATTTAAAATGGCAATACTTTTATTAAATGCCAGAAAACCATATTGCCATGCTAAAAAGTTTATCCCTGGTTTTTAAAAAATATACTTTCCGAAGTATTGCAAATGAAAAATATCCCTTGCAAGAAAAAATATCCCTTCCAAAAAAAAATTATCCCTTCAAAATAAAAAATTATCCCTTGCAAAGAAAAATATCCCTTGCAAATGAAATATTGCGGTTCCTGTCGCACTTATTAATTTGTTCATTAAAAATTACACATCTCTTTCTAAATCCATGCATAACCGGCAAATTATTTCAATATAAATCCGGCATTACGTTCGGAACGTATATTTCATTCTAAATTTCTCCGAAACTTTATAGTTGCGGAGAATGAATAAAAGTGAGTGTGTGGATATAATTTATGTGTAAAATTGTTTTATTTAAAGTTAAATATGTGTTTAATAAACAATTAAATAAGAAAAGTGAATAAAGTAGGGAATAAAAGTAATTTATGTTTAGAAAAATTTAATTGTGAAAACAAAAAGAAAAATTTCTGTAAACAAATAAATAAAAATTGGCGCATTCTTTTTATTTTTATATAAATTTTTTTATTTTTATCTTCCACTACTTCCTAACTGAAATCCAATATACTGCCAATTTTTGATTTTTCACAAACACCACAAATAATTATACAAAAACCAATAAAATCTTTTTCTCAAACAAAATATTTTTACACTACTAGTTATTTTTTATACAATAAATTATTTATAAAATATTTAATTAACTTTATTATTTAAAAAAAAAAAAAATATTTAGAAAACACATATATTACAATAATTTAAAAATCCGCATTCGCTCCGGTTGACACCGTTTGAATACTTTCGAAAATCATTTTGATATGGCAATTTTATAACTCGATTCCGTCGGAATTCAGAATACCAATTTGTGCTCCGTCGGAGAATAGATCTCCGACGGAATATCGTTCCGAACGTTATTCAGAAAACATGTGATTACTTTCTTATTTTAAAGAAGTAGATTTATGTACATAAAATTCATATATTATATATGTACATTAAACGACTTTTAGCGCAACCCGACAGAATTAGCACATTAAATTAAAAGCAACTACAAAACCTCTAAATTAAGAACGTAAAACAGAATATCCAAAATTGAAATAAAATATTTTAAAATTTTAAATTTTTTGCAATTCCCGAACACCACCCCCCACACAATCACAAGATGCAAAATAATAGAGAAACCGCATGTAATATTTGTTGTTGTTGGCAATCGTTGTTGGTGTTTCTTGTATATGTATGACTTACTTATATTGAGATCAATTTTTAAATTTCTTTGACCAAAAAAATCAATCTTTTTTTTATCTAGATCAATTTTAAAAAATCTCGATTTTTAGCAAGATTTACCCCTCCTTTTACAAATTTCAATATACTTTTTCAATTTTGGTAGTTTGACAGTACGAATAGTATATGTCCATCAGTAAAATGTTTGATGTTTTATTATTATCGGGAAGAGATTTCTTTACACCCTTTTCCGAAATGAAACACAAAAATTAATCATTTTTGATCGCAAAGTAGCATTTCAATTACATATTATCGGCATTACAACGAAAAGATTCAATTTGCGGATTAAAATGCTTTATGGTATGATTAATCGTAATTTGAAAGAGAAATAATGTGTATATATATATATATATATATATATATAAACTTTAGTTTGGTTTTATAACAGTAATAATTTTTCTACATTTTTATTGTTTTTTTTTTATTACAGTATAAATTAGTTTTACTCTTAATTTTATTAATAATTTATATATTCGTTAAAAAAAGTTGTATTAATATTTTAATTTTTAATTCCCAATAATTTAATCAGAAGTATTCACATGTATTCTGAATTCCGTTCGGAGTGGAGAAATACTCGATTTTAGCTCCGACGGAAAATTTGGTATTCTAAATTCCGTGCGGAGGATAATTAATTTTCGAATTCGATTGATTGTAAATATGGTATTCTGAATTATGCCGGATTTATATTGAAATAATTTGCCGGTTATGCATGGATTTAGAAAGGGATAGTTTATTATATTTTACATTAGAAAAAAATAGATCGCTGCTGATATTTTTTGATATGGATTTTTTTTTTGGCAGGGACATATTTCATTTGACAATAGTCATATGGATTACGTCATATGTTCAAATATAATATATAAACAAAGCAAACATCTTTTATATACAAACATTTTTTATTTTTTATATAGTTATTTAATTGAGTTTCTTGTTCATTCACATACTCATAATTTTCATAATCGTAGTAATCGTGCATATCATTTTCGTTCTCCATTTTTTTTAATATTGTTTTTTATTTAAAATGGCAATACTTTTATTAAATGCCAGAAAACCGTATTGCCATGCTAAAAAGTTTATCCCTGGTTTTTAAAAAATATACTTTCCGAAGTATTGCAAATGAAAAATATCCCTTGCAAGAAAAAATATCCCTTGCAAAAAAAATTATCCCTTGCAAAATAAAAAATTATCCCTTGCAAAGAAAAATATCCCTTGCAAATGAAATATTGCGGTTCCTGTCGCACTTATTAATTTGTTCATTAAAAATTACACAGCTCTTTCTAAATCCATGCATAACCGGCAAATTATTTCAATATAAATCCGGCATTACGTTCGGAACGTATATTTCATTCTAAATTTCTCCGAAACTTTATAGTTGCGGAGAATGAATAAAAGTGAGTGTGTGGATATAATTTATGTGTAAAATTGTTTTATTTAAAGTTAAATATGTGTTTAATAAACAATTAAATAAGAAAAGTGAATAAAGTAGGGAATAAAAGTAATTTATGTTTAGAAAAATTTAATTGTGAAAACAAAAAGAAAAATTTCTGTAAACAAATAAATAAAAATTGGCGCATTCTTTTTATTTTTATATAAATTTTTTTATTTTTATCTTCCATTACTTCCTAACTGAAATCCAATATACTGCCAATTTTTGATTTTTCACAAACACCACAAATAATTATACAAAAACCAATAAAATCTTTTTCTCAAACAAAATATTTTTACACTACTAGTTATTTTTTATACAATAAATTATTTATAAAATATTTAATTAACTTTATTATTTAAAAAAAAAAAAAATATTTAGAAAACACATATGTATATTACAATAATTTAAAAATCCGCATTCGCTCCGGTTGACACCGTTTGAATACTTTCGAAAATCATTTTGATATGGCAATTTTATAACTCGATTCCGTCGGAATTCAGAATACCAATTTGTGCTCCGTCGGAGAATAGATCTCCGACGGAATATCGTTCCGAACGTTATTCAGAAAACATGTGATTACTTTCTTATTTTAAAGAAGTAGATTTATGTACATAAAATTCATATATTATATATGTACATTAAACGACTTTTAGCGCAACCCGACAGAATTAGCACATTAAATTAAAAGCAACTACAAAACCTCTAAATTAAGAACGTAAAACAGAATATCCAAAATTGAAATAAAATATTTTAAAATTTTAAATTTTTTGCAATTCCCGAACACCACCCCCCACACAATCACAAGATGCAAAATAATAGAGAAACCGCATGTAATATTTGTTGTTGTTGGCAATCGTTGTTGGTGTTTCTTGTATATGTATGACTTACTTATATTGAGATCAATTTTTAAATTTCTTTGACCAAAAAAATCAATCTTTTTTTTATCTAGATCAATTTTAAAAAATCTCGATTTTTAGCAAGATTTACCCCTCCTTTTACAAATTTCAATATACTTTTTCAATTTTGGTAGTTTGACAGTACGAATAGTATATGTCCATCAGTAAAATGTTTGATGTTTTATTATTATAGGGAAGAGATTTCTTTACACCCTTTTCCGAAATGAAACACAAAAATTAATCATTTTTGATCGCAAAGTAGCATTTCAATTACATATCGGCATTACAACGAAAAGATTCAATTTGCGGATTAAAATGCTTTATGGTATGATTAATCGTAATTTGAAAGAGAAATAATGTGTATATATATATATATATATATATATATAAACTTTAGTTTGGTTTTATAACAGTAATAATTTTTCTACATTTTTATTGTTTTTTTTTATTACAGTATAAATTAGTTTTACTCTTTATTTTATTAATAATTTATATATTCGTTAAAAAAAGTTGTATTAATATTTTAATTTTTAATTCCCAATAATTTAATCAGAAGTATTCACATGTATTCTGAATTCCGCTCGGAGTGGAGAAATACTCGATTTTAGCTCCGACGGAGAATTTGGTATTCTAAATTCCGTGCGGAGGATAATTAATTTTCGAATTCGATTGATTGTAAATATGGTATTCTGAATTATGCCGGATTTATATTGAAATAATTTGCCGGTTATGCATGGATTTAGAAAGGGATAGTTTATTATATTTTACATTAGAAAAAAATAGATCGCTGCTGATATTTTTTGATAGGGATTTTTTTTTTTTGGCAGGTACATATTTCATTTGACAATAGTCATATGGATTACGTCATATGTTCAAATATAATATATAAACAAAGCAAACATTTTTTATATACAAACATTTTTTATTTTTTATATAGTTATTTAATTGAGTTTCTTGTTCATTCACATACTCATAATTTTCATAATCATAGTAATCGTGCATATCATTTTCGTTCTCCATTTTTTTTAATATTGTTTTTTATTTAAAATGGCAATACTTTTATTAAATGCCAGAAAACCATATTGCCATGCTAAAAAGTTTATCCCTGGTTTTTAAAAAATATACTTTCCGAAGTATTGCAAATGAAAAATATCCCTTGCAAGAAAAAATATCCCTTCCAAAAAAAAATTATCCCTTCAAAATAAAAAATTATCCCTTGCAAAGAAAAATATCCCTTGCAAATGAAATATTGCGGTTCCTGTCGCACTTATTAATTTGTTCATTAAAAATTACACATCTCTTTCTAAATCCATGCATAACCGGCAAATTATTTCAATATAAATCCGGCATTACGTTCGGAACGTATATTTCATTCTAAATTTCTCCGAAACTTTATAGTTGCGGAGAATGAATAAAAGTGAGTGTGTGGATATAATTTATGTGTAAAATTGTTTTATTTAAAGTTAAATATGTGTTTAATAAACAATTAAATAAGAAAAGTGAATAAAGTAGGGAATAAAAGTAATTTATGTTTAGAAAAATTTAATTGTGAAAACAAAAAGAAAAATTTCTGTAAACAAATAAATAAAAATTGGCGCATTCTTTTTATTTTTATATAATTTTTTTTATTTTTATCTTCCATTACTTCCTAACTGAAATCCAATATACTGCCAATTTTTGATTTTTCACAAACACCACAAATAATTATACAAAAACCAATAAAATCTTTTTCTCAAACAAAATATTTTTACACTACTAGTTATTTTTTATACAATAAATTATTTATAAAATATTTAATTAACTTTATTATTTAAAAAAAAAAAAAATATTTAGAAAACACATATATTACAATAATTTAAAAATCCGCATTCGCTCCGGTTGACACCGTTTGAATACTTTCGAAAATCATTTTGATATGGCAATTTTATAACTCGATTCCGTCGGAATTCAGAATACCAATTTGTGCTCCGTCGGAGAATAGATCTCCGACGGAATATCGTTCCGAACGTTATTCAGAAAACATGTGATTACTTTCTTATTTTAAAGAAGTAGATTTATGTACATAAAATTCATATATTATATATGTACATTAAACGACTTTTAGCGCAACCCGACAGAATTAGCACATTAAATTAAAAGCAACTACAAAACCTCTAAATTAAGAACGTAAAACAGAATATCCAAAATTGAAATAAAATATTTTAAAATTTTAAATTTTTTGCAATTCCCGAACACCACCCCCCACACAATCACAAGATGCAAAATAATAGAGAAACCGCATGTAATATTTGTTGTTGTTGGCAATCGTTGTTGGTGTTTCTTGTATATGTATGACTTACTTATATTGAGATCAATTTTTAAATTTCTTTGACCAAAAAAATCAATCTTTTTTTTTTCTAGATCAATTTTAAAAAATCTCGATTTTTAGCAAGATTTACCTCTCCTTTTACAAATTTCAATATACTTTTTCAATTTTGGTAGTTTGACAGTACGAATAGTATATGTCCATCAGTAAAATGTTTGATGTTTTATTATTATCGGGAAGAGATTTCTTTACACCCTTTTCCGAAATGAAACACAAAAATTAATCATTTTTGATCGCAAAGTAGCATTTCAATTACATATTATCGGCATTACAACGAAAAGATTCAATTTGCGGATTAAAATGCTTTATGGTATGATTAATCGTAATTTGAAAGAGAAATAATGTGTATATATATATATATATATATATATATATAAACTTTAGTTTGGTTTTATAACAGTAATAATTTTTCTACATTTTTATTGTTTTTTTTTTATTACAGTATAAATTAGTTTTACTCTTTATTTTATTAATAATTTATATATTCGTTAAAAAAAGTTGTATTAATATTTTAATTTTTAATTCCCAATAATTTAATCAGAAGTATTCACATGTATTCTGAATTCCGTTCGGAGTGGAGAAATACTCGATTTTAGCTCCGACGGAGAATTTGGTATTCTAAATTCCGTGCGGAGGATAATTAATTTTCGAATTCGATTGATTGTAAATATGGTATTCTGAATTATGCCGGATTTATATTGAAATAATTTGCCGGTTATGCATGGATTTAGGAAGGGATAGTTTATTATATTTTACATTAGAAAAAAATAGATCGCTGCTGATATTTTTTGATATGGATTTTTTTTTTGGCAGGGACATATTTCATTTGACAATAGTCATATGGATTACGTCATATGTTCAAATATAATATATAAACAAAGCAAACATTTTTTATATACAAACATTTTTTATTTTTTATATAGTTATTTAATTGAGTTTCTTGTTCATTCACATACTCATAATTTTCATAATCGTAGTAATCGTGCATATCATTTTCGTTCTCCATTTTTTTTAATATTGTTTTTTATTTAAAATGGCAATACTTTTATTAAATGCCAGAAAACCGTATTGCCATGCTAAAAAGTTTATCCCTGGTTTTTAAAAAATATACTTTCCGAAGTATTGCAAATGAAAAATATCCCTTGCAAGAAAAAATATCCCTTGCAAAAAAAATTATCCCTTGCAAAATAAAAAATTATCCCTTGCAAAGAAAAATATCCCTTGCAAATGAAATATTGCGGTTCCTGTCGCACTTATTAATTTGTTCATTAAAAATTACACATCTCTTTCTAAATCCATGCATAACCGGCAAATTATTTCAATATAAATCCGGCATTACGTTCGGAACGTATATTTCATTCTAAATTTCTCCGAAACTTTATAGTTGCGGAGAATGAATAAAAGTGAGTGTGTGGATATAATTTATGTGTAAAATTGTTTTATTTAAAGTTAAATATGTGTTTAATAAACAATTAAATAAGAAAAGTGAATAAAGTAGGGAATAAAAGTAATTTATGTTTAGAAAAATTTAATTGTGAAAACAAAAAGAAAAATTTCTGTAAACAAATAAATAAAAATTGGCGCATTCTTTTTATTTTTATATAAATTTTTTTATTTTTATCTTCCATTACTTCCTAACTGAAATCCAATATACTGCCAATTTTTGATTTTTCACAAACACCACAAATAATTATACAAAAACCAATAAAATCTTTTTCTCAAACAAAATATTTTTACACTACTAGTTATTTTTTATACAATAAATTATTTATAAAATATTTAATTAACTTTATTATTTAAAAAAAAAAAAAATATTTAGAAAACACATATGTATATTACAATAATTTAAAAATCCGCATTCGCTCCGGTTGACACCGTTTGAATACTTTCGAAAATCATTTTGATATGGCAATTTTATAACTCGATTCCGTCGGAATTCAGAATACCAATTTGTGCTCCGTCGGAGAATAGATCTCCGACGGAATATCGTTCCGAACGTTATTCAGAAAACATGTGATTACTTTCTTATTTTAAAGAAGTAGATTTATGTACATAAAATTCATATATTATATATGTACATTAAACGACTTTTAGCGCAACCCGACAGAATTAGCACATTAAATTAAAAGCAACTACAAAACCTCTAAATTAAGAACGTAAAACAGAATATCCAAAATTGAAATAAAATATTTTAAAATTTTAAATTTTTTGCAATTCCCGAACACCACCCCCCACACAATCACAAGATGCAAAATAATAGAGAAACCGCATGTAATATTTGTTGTTGGCAATCGTTGTTGGTGTTTCTTGTATATGTATGACTTACTTATATTGAGATCAATTTTTAAATTTCTTTGACCAAAAAAATCAATCTATTTTTTATCTAGATCAATTTTAAAAAATCTCGATTTTTAGCAAGATTTACCCCTCCTTTTACAAATTTCAATATACTTTTTCAATTGACAGCAGTAATGTTGAGTTTCAAGTGTCAGTTGGGTAAAAATACAAAAAAAAAAATCAATCTCGGTGCAAATTTCTTTGAACACAAAAAATCTAAAATTTTAGATTTAGAAGATATTCTCCATTAATAAAATAGAGAAAAAGAGCATTTTTTTTTTGTATTGACTTGACTTACACTACTACACTACTAAAAGCCGTGTCATTACAATACATGCGCAAAAATTTGTAGTCAGAGAAATTATAATATTATACGTCAAAATTAAGAAAAAGGTAAATATAATAAGTAAATCATAATTGTTGAATACCTAAAAGTAATTAAAAGTATTATTTAATAAGAATAGATTAAATTAATCTAAAAAAATTGTGCGGACATTGTGTATTTCTAGTGTAATTTGTGTGATAAAAATAAGCACAAATTCTAACCTCAAAAAAAAAATTTATTCATATTTTTTTTTTTTTTTGTAAATAAAAACAAACTATATATTTTGATAGTTTTTAATAATAATTTAATTTTTAATAATCAATAAGTGTGCTAAAAGCAATTTAAATTACCTAGGTGTACATAATTAAGTGCATTTTTTTTAATATGTTTTTTTTGTTGGATCTGTGAATATGGAAATGAGGTATTTAAAAGTAAATATACTTAAAATTGTAAATACAGATGATGAAATTAATTTATATTTAAAAATTATGTTAAATAACTTAAATATAAATACACAAATATTTGCTGACGAGAACGTAATTAATTCAAAAAATGTAGCATCATTTGTAACATGAGAACAATTTTTGTGCTAAGATAATTTCAATTATCGTATTGTGGCATTTAAATACCATATTTTTGTGCGTCATTTGTAAGATTATTTGATTATTCACATATAAAAGAATTTATGGATGTATTCCATTCGACGACCTAAGATCTCCAGCACAAATCTTTCCTTTTCACGGCTATACTAATGCAGCCTAGCACGTATATTACCCCACTAGCTCACTTTAGGGTTCTGCTGCAAAGCAGGATTACATTCATCTTCATTCCACGTGCTATGTTTCACCTAAGTATAATCTCTAAGAAAGGATGCGTGGGAATCAACTATTAAGGAAGGTGGACGACACAGGAATCTAAAATGGATCTTAACATATACAACACAACACACCTACTATACTACTTTTATATGGTTCAGTTGTTTAACCACCATGGTCTTTCTCTACCCACCCTTTACAATCCACCACAGAATAACTGTGATGATCCTTGATCACCGGACCACGATTTGGTAATCCCATTTAAAAAAAAAAATGCCAGAAATTCAGTGCATTCTATTATTTAAATTTGAATACCCAACACAGTACTTTATCCACCCTTCTTCACCACCATTTAACGCCATCTAGCAGCACATCCTAACGTTCACCAACAACATAAATATAAAAAATAGCAATCGGATTTTATAGCCATCAGCTTTTATATAATATTATACTTTATAATTTTTATTTGTTAAATTTAATATATTACTACATTATTGTATGCACAAAATATCTCTCTCGAATCTAGTTATTTATATGCATGCATACTTCTATTTTAAATTTTATTTATAATATATTAACTATTCATAAAAAATTAATATTGACTTTCTTATTATTGTGATATGAAATTATTTCAAAATATAAATTTTAATAATTAAATGTTTTGTTAATGAGTGTTATTCATTCTTTTTTTTATATATTCATACTGATATATTTATTGCACCAAATTTCATACAACATGGATTACTAACCCAGACAAAAACTGTGTGCCCGCTCTACTATGTCGGGAACACACTTCACTCCTTCACTATGCCTTCACTACGGAATCTACATTCGCCAGATTTTATCAATTAATATAAAATTTACTGACTTACAGTTTCCTTTTATGCCAATTGGCAGCTTACGTTGTTGACAGCTTCACGCGCAAACCTCCCAGCACCAAGCTTATCCTGGAATGTCTAGACCGCTCACCTAGAACACAATAAAAAAACAAAAATATGTACACTTCACAATAGCACAGAACGACACAGTCTCACCTGGTTCAGCGTTGTCCAGGCTGTATATTAGCTGTTATATTTTGTGAAGAACAATGAATTCTTATCCTTCTGGTTTTTTTTATTTTCATCACTAATAAGAAAAAATCAATATATATGCTTTATGCTATTCCAAACTAAACTACTGATTCCTTACATTATTTTTTCCTATGCCAATATATTTCTTATGGTAACGTACCAACTATTTAGTATCAGATGATTTATTAATTTTACCTAAATAAATTTTCACTAATTATTTTAAAATAACAAAAATCTATTATATTTATCACTCACTATCTATATATTTTTTTAAATTTATAAAATAATATTTTAAGCTTATAATATTTTCCTGCTACTGAGTTTTTATGATTTTATCCTTAGCAACTCACTTTACCTATCAATAACTTTTATTATATTCCCTTATCAGCAGATATTTGTTATTATCAGTGGATCTTTTATTGTCGCACTACTACTATTATTAACATCGCCTGATCTTGACTCCGAAAAGGAAATATCCCTTTTTAGTTTCCCCTTATTTTATTATTATTATTTTATTGATTTCTAATTTCTATTGCCTTTTCAACAAGTATACGACCTCTGGTGGATAACATTGTTAATTTTGTAGCTGCACTATAGCTTACTACATTTGTTGAATATACCACAAATTCGTGAATATAACCACTTTTATGTTGCAAATCATCAACATAATTAAAACAAATAGAGATGGAAATGAAGATGAAGAACAGGATATATAATTATAAACAGAACAAACTATTATATATTTGTGTCAGACATGCTATGTTGACTAATAACATAAAATAAAATATGACAATATCCGAGCTGTAAACAACAAAACAAATAGGTTACAGGAATTCGTTCCTAACTAAATAAGGATTATCCCCTCCGGGATCTCTGCCTTGTCGTGGCGGAGGGGTTTATGCCGGAACTCTACGAGCTCTTGGGATCGTAGACGGACGGTAGACTAAAGAGATCCAGCACTAAAGCCAAGATGTGAAAGACACCGTGTTGATGGCTGCATGATATCAGGTGCTTAAAAGTGGTATCGCTAACGGTCTCCTTGGGGCACCAGGCGCCACCCCATTGTAACCAGCCTTGCGTCCGTAAGAGAGCTCTGCGGACGTGGACGTTATATTTTTCGCCTTACTCGTGGGATCCAAAATGAACACAAACACAACAAAAACAATAAATGATAATTCAAGTTTAAACGAAACGGCAATGAACACGGACATGATTAGTATAATTGAACAACCAGTTGACGATGTGAAGACATTAACAACAGATGTCGAAGAAGACTTATTGTTAACGCCACCACAAACTGTCAAAGAAACGAATGCCCTTCCTTCTTCCTCATCCGTAAAGGAGAACAAGTCTGGAGCTGAGGAGAAGCTTCCAAGTGACATTAATAACCAGGGATAATGCGAACCAGTTACTGATGAAGCTGAAGAAGCCCTCCGAAAGCTACAGTTAAGGAAGAATTACGAATATTTTTCCGGTGCATCTAAAAGACGCATTAGAGCTCTGGTGTGCCAGAAAGGTATGTCCGCTGAAGAGGCCAGAAAAGCTAAACGAGCTAGGCTTTCTCAGCTTATATGTCCAGTTGCTGCTGTTACATCTGGTAAAGATGCGGCCAACAAGAGAAGCAGATCTGATGGTAGTACACCTGAGTTACCTACTAAAGCTGCTAAAATATCTGCAGAAGTCAGAAAGCCGGTAAAGGATCAGAGACATAGGATCAATCCTAAACCGAGCACTTCGAAAGTAGCAGGCAGGTTGCTAACTCCGAGCATCAGTGAACTGGCAGAGAAGAGCATTAACAACAGCTCTACACCAGTTTCCGCATCGGTACCGTTCAGTGATGTAGTTTCTAAGCAAAGAGTTGCCATAACTCATGCTTTTCATCCAGTTGAAACTCTCACCACTGAACAATTAGAAAATCTGAAAGTTGCACTGTTGGATGAGATCGACAAAATCGAAGATAATGGGCCACATCCTCAATTTTCTACGCAATCCAACAAGTCAGAAGGCTGGCTTACGATTTTCTGTAACAACAATGAGACCAGAGATTGGCTTATCTCTATTGAGTCTACTTTTAAGCCGTGGGAAGGTGCTGCTTTAAAAATTATGGACGGAGACAAAATGCCCAAATCCATTATTTGCAAAGCTTTTGTGCCCTTATCACCAGCAGGAGTTATGTCAGGGGACAAATTTTTGTTAAGGCTCAAAAAGCAAAACGTCAATCTTGACACTAAATTATGGCGCATCATTAAGGCCATGCCAGAGAGCAATGGTGGACAGACCTTTGTTTTTGCGGTGGATGGGGCATCGGAGGCTGTTCTTGAAAATCTCAATTACAGACCGTTTCATAACTTTGCTCCCATTCACATCAGATCGATCAACGGCAAAACAAAAAATTCACCAGCAGTTACTGAAGGGAGTCAGAATGCCCCACCTGTAACTGTATCGTCGGCTACAGTACGTAGCGTTAGATCGGCTCGCAGACCAACCAGCAAAAAGCAGTCGACTAAAGCAACCAAAAAGAGTGTGTCCAGGGCTAAAAAACCAGATCACCAGGTTAAAGCTAGTGTCTCGGTTGGAGGCACTAGCTCCAAAAAGTAAGTTGTATGGGTATCTGCAGGTGCATCCAAATTATTTTACATCATGCCAAAGCTGCTATGGCAGTATTGGCTAGTAGATTTAATGGGGATCACCTGGATATTGCTCTTATTCAGGAGCCTTATGCTTTTAAGGACCAAATAAGAGGTTTACCCAAAGGTGAGTTACTCTACAATTCTTCGGATCCTGGTATCCCCAGGGCCGAAATATTATTTAAAAAAGGTCTTAATTACTTTCCAATTTCAGGTTTTTGTAAAAAGGACCTAGTTGCAGCTCTAATCGAGCTACCCACCGAGAGAGGTAAGATAGAGGTTGTTATCTGCTCAGCTTACTTCCCGGGTGAGTTATCTGATCCAATTTCGGATGACCTGAAGGACCTAGTGAACTTCTGCAAGTCAAACAACAAGCAGCTCATTTTAGGTGGAGATGTAAATGCTCACCACACTATCTGGGGCAGCTCAAATATAAACAACAGAGGTGAGTGCTTAGTTGAATATATTATTAGTAATAGCCTAGAATTAATAAATAGGGGCAATAAGCCGACATTTATAAATAAAATTAGGCAGGAAGTCTTAGATATCACACTATGCACTTCCTTTATTAGTAACAAAATCACTGACTGGCATGTTTCGCAAGAAACCTCGATGTCAGACCACCAACACATTAGATTTAACATCTAATCTAATATATCCATATCTGAGACATTCAGGCGGCCAAGGCTAACTGACTGGAATTCCTACACGGAGTACCTTAAAGATACATTGGCTGATTACAAACCAAATGTCAAAGATATAGCTTCTCTTGAATTAGTTTCTACCAAACTCAGGGACTCCATTATATCTGCCTACCATCAGTCTAGTTCAGAGAGTATACTCAATAGCAACCGCAAGGTCCCTTGGTGGAACAGCAAACTTGCTAATCTGAGATCTCAAACTAGAAAACTTTTTAACAAAGCTAAAACCACTGGTGGCTGGGAACCCTATAAAAAGCCCCTAATCGAATACAATCTTGAAATTAGAAGAGCTAAGAGAATGTCTTGGAAAAAGTACTGTGGGGAACTAAAAGATCTGCCTAGCAGTGCTAAATTACACAAGATACTCTCCAAAGAGCACACTAATAAGATTGGCTTGGTGGAATACCCTGATGGCTCGGTTACAAAGAATTGTAGAGAGACGCTAAAACTCCTAGCGGATACTCACTTTCCAGATTCTACTAACACAGATACAACTGATGACCCCACTCAGTCTGTATCTAACTTTATTAGACCAGCCACTGAAGACTGGAGGCTTGCCACCAAAATCTTCACTGCTAATAAAGTTAAATGGGCAATTGACTCCTTCAAGCCCTACAAATCCCCTGGAGACGATGGGATCTTCCCTGCCCTACTCCAAAAGGGTTTTGATATTGTTCTCCCCACTATTCTAAAAATCTTTAGAGCTAGTCATGCGTGAGGCTATATTCCCAGCGCCTGGAGAACGGTTAAAGTGACGTACATACCAAAAGCAGGGAAAAAATCATGTGCCCAGCCTAAATCTTTCCGTCCAATTAGCCTCATATCTTTTCTTCAAAAAACTATGGAGAAAATATTAGATAGACATATCAGAGAGAAGGTGCTTCTTAGCAATCCACTTCACAAAAACCAATATGCTTATCTACCCGGTAAATCTACCACTCACGCGCTACAAAATCTAGTGGGGAAGATTGAAAAATCTCTCTCGATCAAGGAACAAGCCCTGTGCTCCTTCCTAGATATTGAAGGTGCTTTTGATAATACATCTTTTGACTGTATTTCAAAATCTATCATCCGAAAGGGGGTAGATCCTAATACCTGCAAATGGATTGACTCCATGTTGAAATGCAGAATCATTAAGTCCACTCTAGCGGAAGAAACCTTAACGGTTTTGGTCGCTAAGGGCTGTCCTCAAGGAGGGGTGCTATCACCTATCCTGTGGTCCATTGTAGTCGATGAACTTTTAATCAAGCTGGATAAAGCTGGCATTGACACTCAAGGCTACGCTGATGATATAGCCATAATCGTCAGGGGTAAATTTAACAGCACAATTTCAGAAATCATGCAACATGCTTTCAATTTAGTTGAAGCATGGTGCATAGAGACAGGTTTGAAAATCAATCCCAAGAAAAGCACCATGGTGCTCTCCACCAAGAGCAGATCCAGGGAAAAGTTTATTATACCTACACTGTTTGGTGAATCTATTGACCTCAGTAAAGAAGTCAAATTTCTATGTATTACCCTCGACGATAAACTCAAGTGGAACATACACTTAGATAAGGTCATTAACAAAGCTAGAATAGCTCTGTGGACCTGTAAAAGTCTAATAGGGCATAACTGGGGTCTTCAGCCCAAAATTGCACATTGGCTATACACTTCGGTTGTCAGACCAATCATAACCTATGCCGCTACTGTCTGGTGGCTAAAAACTGAACAAAAAACCACTCAGTTAAAGCTACAAAAAATTCAAAGAATGGCATGTCTAGGGATTACTGGGGCCATGCGCACCACACCCTCTATTGCACTTGAGGTACTGCTTGACTTACCTCCACTGCATCTTCAAATACAAAAAGAAGCGAGAATAGCCAACTACAAGCTCATCACGGGTGAATCACCGCATGACTGTAAGCTAGTTGACTCCCGCATTCATGCAGATCTGTGCAAAGACCCAATCCTAAGCATTCCGTTTTCGGATAATATGCTAGTTAGGTACAACTTTGAAAAGCCTTTTAAAATACTTATCCCAAATAGGCAGGACTGGGCTAAGGGCCCACCTAAATTTGATCCTAACTCCTTAACCTGGTACACAGACGGCTCTAAAACTAATCACGGAGTAGGAGCTGGTGTATATGGTAAACAATCCAAAGTGAGCATCTCTGTCAGTCTCACTAAAGACTCTAGCGTTTTTCAAGCTGAAGTTCATGCTATAGAGCTCTGTATCCGTGAAAATCTCACATTGGGTTACTCAAACCGCAATATTTTCATTCTCCCGGATAGCAAAGCTGCCATCTTGGCCCTGCACTCATACCAATTTAAATCTAAACTGGTATGGGATTGTCTACAAGTTCTAAAAGAACTAGCCAACCGTAACGTTGTTACGCTGGTCTGGGTTCCTGGACACACTGGTATTCCGGGCAATGAAGCAGCTGACCTTCTCGCCAGAGAAGGATCTGAGGCCAAATTTATACAACCTATACCTTTTTGTGGCATCCCACTCAGCACGGCTAAAACAGCCATAAATAAATGGCTATTAATTACAAGGGAAAAATTCTGGCAAGAAACCCCAGGGTGCATTCACGCCAAAAACTTTATCCCGTCTCCTTCAAGGAAAAGAACTATTGAGCTTTTATCTTTTAATAGAAATCAAGTTCGTCTCCTAACAAACTTCCTCACAGGACACTGTCATCTGAATTACCATCTCAGTAAGTTTGACAGGTCCTTACCGTCTACTTGCAGAATATGCAACGATGATGAGGAAACAGCCTCCCACTTCCTTTGCGAATGTGCAGGACTGTCTTTTAAGAGATTTCAATCTCTTGGTCACTGGTTCCCCACACCTTTGGATATCTCATCCAGCCCACTTAAGAATATTCTCAAATTCATTAATAGTTTGAGCTTCTCTAGTGAGCTCTAAAATTTAAGGGTACTACAATAGACCTATCATTGGTCGTAGTGGTGCTTGGGTCTTCTTGCCCAGCCCTTATCTGTTTCTAATTCTAATTCTAATCTTTCTTTTTTTATTTTTTTATATATTTTTAGGTACTCTTGGACACGAACATCACAAAACAGGCACAGATACACGGAAATTATATGTATAATTAATAGTATAATCTGTGTACTACCTAGTATAATTATTTCTATTTGTGCTATTCTGATATATATATACTTATATTGAATTCATGATTATTTGTCACTTTTATAATTTTTTTATATGTTACCATGAAACGTGGGGCACGCCACAACCCTGAGATTAAGCCGGGCATATAATTCTCTAGTAAATTTTTTTAATCGGGATATATATATATTACTGTTTCAAATCCTTTGTGTGATATAACCCTATAGTCTTACCTTGCATGTCTTCTAATTCATACATGTTATTACCGACTAGTTTTTTTACTCGACATTTATTCCATTTATTAGCTAATTTTGCGTTAAACTGTTGTTTGAAATTGCTCAATACAAAATTTCTTCTGTATATTTCCTGACCAGGTATATATTTTATTTTTCTGCTGCGCAGGTTATATGTTTTCTGGTGTTTTTCATGAGCTTTTTTAAGATTCAGCATAACATTGTTTCTAATTATTTGTAATTTGTCTTTTTTTAAGCAAATTTCAGTATTTTCGTTTAAGCTGTCAAGTTTTTTTATCAGTTCATAGCACGATCCGTGCGGAATGTAGTTAGTACCAAACACTAAAACATATGGTGAACTTCCAGTGGATTGATGTGTAGCTGTTCTAAGTGCACAGGCAATATTACTTAGGTTTTGATCCCAACGTGTTTGATCTTCACTGATATAGGCTCGTATTCCTGCTATTACTGATTTATTTACTCTTTCTGATGCATTACTCTGTGGTGCGTACAGTCCAGTTTTAAAATGTTTAATGCTATAGTTCTTAATAAAATTCTGAAACTCCTTTGAGTTTCACATTATCCACCAGCACGTATGCATTTCCTTTTTTGGATCTGGGGTACGGGCCTAGATAATCAATATATAGATATTGGAATACTCTTTCGACTACATGTTGACTTCCCATATTGCTACGTAACGTATGTGTACAATCTTTCGTAACTTTACATAATTCACATGTCTTGACAAATTCATTAACCTGCACTGACATATTCGGCCAATAAATTTTTTCCCTAATTAGTGCCAAGGTTTTCGCTATTCCCCCATGTGCTCTGTTTGCTGGACAATGTGAAGCTCTTATCACATTCTCAGTTAGGCCAGATGGAACCCAGAGTCTCCAGGAGTTTTCATCTGCTGTGGGATCACTTGAACGTGGTTTACATCTGCGATATACATAGTTATCTGAAACAAGTAAATCTGGTAGCGCATCCTTGTTACTTGTAATGGTCTCTTGCAGAGCATTATATTCCTCTGACACAAACTCCTGATCTTGTAGATCGATTTCAGGTCCGTGATTATCTCCAAAAAACAACTCATTTATAAAACCCCGTGATAACGCATCCGGGACCACGTTTTTAGTACCTTTCCTATGTTCGATCTCGAAATCAAACCCCTGAAGAGCCAAACTCCACCTGGCTAACCTACCTGTAAGCGTCTTACATGACATCAACCATTTCAAACTCATACAATCTATAATTATGGTAAATTTTATACCATCTATGTAGCACCTATATTTTTTAACAATTTCTACGCATGCTAGACATTCCAATTCTGTAATAGCATAGTTCCTTTGAGCTGGATTTAGTTTTTTTGAGTAATATGCTATCACTTTTTCATTATCATTATTGTCTTTTTGGTATATTACGCTTCCAATTCCAACTAGGCTTGCATCGCATTGTATGTAAAATTCTCGTTTGAAGTCTGGGTCGTTCAGTATCGGTGCTGTTGTTAATGCTTGTTTAATTTTATTCATGCTATCCTGTGCTGTGTCAGTCCATGTAAATTTTTTATTTTTTAGACAGTCGGATATCGGTGCTGTAATACTGGAGAAATTATTTATAAACTTGCTATACCATCCTGCTAATCCTAAGAATGATCTGACCATCTTATGTGTTTTTACCTTTTCTAGATCAACTTTTGGTTCACCAGCACCAACAATGTACCCCAAATATTTTAGATATTTAAAACAAAATCTAGATTTTTTTATGTTAATTTTTAGACCGGCAATTCTTATACATCTGGTTACTTCTTCAAGAATTTTCATATGCATTTCGAAAGTTGGTGCAAATATTATAAGATCATCAATGTAGCAGAAGATCCTCGCTCGATGTTCTGGAGATATACATTTTAATACTTTAAGTATTAGTCTGGACATCCGCTGAGCCGCATTACAAAGCCCAAAAGGCATTACCCTGAATTGATACAAAGGACCGTTAGCAACCGTGAAGGCTGTCTTTTCCTTTGACTGCTCATCCAATGGTATTTGCCAAAAGGCGTCCTTTAAATCAATTGCGGAGATAAAATGTGTATCTCCTAGTCGGCTTAAAATACCATTGATGTGTGGCAACGGAAAGGCATCCTTCTTAGTAACACTATTGAGCTTCCTTGCATCAAGACAGAGTCTTACCTTATTGGGTTTGATTTTAAGCATAACCGGTGAGCACCATGGACTTTCTGAGGGTTCTATGACGTTTAAATCCAACATACGTTTTATTTCTAGATCCACTAATTTTTGCTTATAAGGTGATAAATCTGGATATGAAAATTTTATTGTCAATCGTGTGCGTTTCGAAAGTAGTTTGTCCTAGGCCTAATATTTCGGAATCTGGAAATTTGTTTATAATGCTCTTTAAAATTATTTTCTGATCAGCCGTAAGCTGGTGTTCATTAGGATTTATTTCTGTTTCACAGGCTACCTCTGAGATGATATGTGGAGCTAACTTGAACTTTTTCCAAAAATCTATTCCCAAATATAATTTTTGTTTGAGGGATGGTACCACCAATATGTCCATTTCGTCCACATCTTCTTTATATTTCACTGGTATTGTGATTTAACCTAAGATTTCTTGTTTGTTTCCACCAGCTGTTTTAATATTTCCGGTGTAAGGCTTAACTTTGATGTTCAATTTTTCTAGTAAATTGGTATGTCCTTGTCCAATACATGTTATTGTGCATCCACTGTCTAATAGTCCTTTTACTGGTTGTCCATTTAAGCTTACAGTTAAGTATATTCTATTGTCACCAGTTTCATTTATATTCATACTGTCTATTAGGTTTCTGAACTTTTTCCTATTCTTGTACCTTTCTCTGCATGCTATGATTTTTTTATTTTTGTGGTCTTCATTGAATATTTTGTTTCTGATTTTATTATAATTTAACCATCTTTCATGTAGGCTCGGGTGAGTTGTTGTCTTTGTTGGGTTTGCTGTTGTGTTGTCTTGTTCTAGAATCCTTATAGAATTTAAATCCATTTTTAATTCTGGTTTAATGTTATTAGTTTCGTTTTCATTAGCTTTGATATTTATATTGTTTGTATTTGATTTTGTTATTTTAATCTCTTTATTATTTTCAGGTGTCTTGTGTTCGTCAGTTTTGTATATGTTGATGTTGATGTTGGTGTTAAATGGTGGTTTTTCTATGGACGAGCTACTGGTACAGTGACCCGCTCGCCCCTTTTGTAGTTTTCCGTATGCTTGTTCGGGCAGTTTTTGGTAAAGACGTTTTTTTCACCACATAGGAAACAATATTTTTTTCTTGGGAAGACTGTGCAAAAGTGGTGAGGGTGTGATGGATCGTCACAGTTCCAGCATCTCCGTTCTCTCTTTGGTTTTGCACTTAATTCCTCTACCTCGTCGACTACACTCCCATCTGTTTCGCCACCGTCATCAACCTCGTTAACATGCCGTGTCGGGTTAGGTCTTACGTAGGTATTTCTCGAGGCAAGATAATTTTCAGCTTTCCTAGCTTTGTGATAGAGGTCATCCAGTGTCTCAATCAGAGGTGCATTAATTAGAGCATAGATCTTATAGCGCATATTTATCTTTATCATTTCTAATAATTTTGATTCAGAAATATTTTCGTCTGACTGCGATTTAATTCGGTGAATGGCTGTGTAGAAGTCATCGAAAGATTCATGCTCACTTTGCTTACGCTCAAGTATTGCTTTTATGATTTCGCACTGAGTCTTGTGCCCTTGAAATTGTTTTTTCATCGCCGTTTTTAAAGTCAACCATGTGACTGGGATACCTTTTTCACGACACTCGTGTACATATCGTAAATACCAATCTTCAGCCTTTCCAGTGAGTGTTAGGAAGATATTGTCACACACATGCGCCAAGCTTAATCTTTGTCCTTCAGCTATGGATTCTATTTTTTGTATGAAGTCACCAACTATTGTGGTACTACCATCAAATTTTATACGCCAATATGATAATGGGCTACGTTGTATATCATGGTGGTATTCTGGTACGCTCCTTTGACGTATATTTGAATTGTTGTTGTTTGGTAGTATGATGTTAGGTGGTTCACCATATGTGTAGTTGGGTGATATTTGCCCACGTCTCTGGTTGTTGAATCTGTTTCCTAAGTTCTCCTGCATAGCCTCAATTTCGTTGTCAATGTCGTCATCAGTTACAGGATCTTGTGTGTTGTATAACACGTTGGCTTGTAGATTGTTGTTGAATCTCATCAATTTTCTGTTCAGTGTTCCTATCTTGTTATTTTGTTGCTGAACAGTTGACCATAGCTCATGAATTGCACTATGTTGTTGGTTTACTAATTCATGCAATTTTCTGATGGTGAGATTATTGCTAGCTAGTTTCATATTGACTTTAGCTTGTTCCGATTGGATTAGACTACTTGTTTCAGCTTGTGCTTTCTCCACTGTTGACGTAATCAGCTTTTCAATATGGTTAAAATTAGCATTGATGTTTATTTCGTTGTTTAGTGTGTAATCATTATTGCTATTTGTTGGTGATAATGATTCTCTTGCTCTCTCTAAAGATGTTAGTATTTCGGAGGCTTTATTTGCCTGATTCTTTGGACTGTGTTTTGCAGTAATCGGTGACCGATTATTATTCGTGGCGAGGTTATTATTGTTTTTAATTTTAGCCGTTGCACCAGTATTTTTATTTAAGTTATTGGTCATTGATTACTGTAGCACGTTCTCTGATTGGAGTAAATGCCGTTTGGTCGAATGAGAATCTTTCATTTCCATTGCCTAATTGCCATATATCATCACTAAACACACTTTTACGATTTCGTGGTGGGTTTCTTCTTAGTTCAGGGAAATTGTTATTATTAATTTGTGCCTGTGTACTGATTCTTATTTTATCCATTTCATTCTCCATGTCTTGCTCTAGCGAGTTGTAATTATTATTAGCTTGATTATTCATTTTATCTTGCGGCATTTTATTTTGTATAGACCAACTTCAAACCACTACGTTTATTAATAATTTTACTTTTATTTTTTTTTGTATTTTAGATATGCTGTAAGGCCAGACCAAGGGAACAGTTACAAAAGAAGGATTGTATTTATGTATTTGTATATCCTATATATCAATAAATGTTAATAAGGAAAAACCCGAATCGGAGGGGCCTGAAAATTAAAAAAGTTTATATAGAGATCTATAAATAAATATTGATTTGGGCTGTAGATTGTAATATATTTTATTTATTGAATCAGCTGTGTTATGTAATAGTATAATTTTCAAATTAACAAATAGTTTATTCAACTATAATTTAAATAAATATTTTGGTCAGCTGTAACATACAATTTTGAAGTGATTAGCAGTATTATAAATTGCTATAATTTAAATATATATTATGATCAGTTGAATAATTGTTTAAAATAACTCAACTGTATTGTAAATTGTAAATATTTTGAACAGCTTTACATACAATATAGATTAAGTATTTTGATCAGCTATGGTTAACAGTTTGTATTGATTTCTATAATATAAATAGGTAATTTGATAAACAATAAATAACAATTTTGAACTAGTAGATTATTATAATGTAGATTTCAAATATGTTAGCTGAGATATAAATTAATATTTAAATATTTTGATCAACTATGATTAACAATTTTGAATTGTTAGCTGTCTTTTTTTTAAATAGATATACTATGATCACATATTTTGATCAACTATAGATAGTTGTTTTAAATAAATCAACTATATTGTAATTTATTATAATTTTAAATAAAATAGTTTGTTCAGCTATAGTTAACAGTTTTGAATTATTAGCTGTATTATAAATTGATATTCAATGAATAAATATTTTGATCAGCTGTACATAATTATTATAAATAAATCAGCTGTATTATAAATTAATATAGTTCTATATAAAATAGTTTGATCAGCTATAACTAACAGTATTAAATTAATTAGCTGTATAAATAAATTGACATACTATGAATAAATATTTTGATCAGCTGTAAATAATTGTTTTAAATAAATCAGCTGTATTATAAATTTTTACAATTTGAATAAATATTTTAATCAGCTGTACATAATTATTATAATTAAATCAGCTGTATTATAAATTTTTATAATTTGAATAAATATTTTGATCAGCTGTACTTAATTATTATAAATAAATCAGCTGTATTATAAATTTTTATAATTTGAATAAATATTTTGATCAGCTGTAAATAATTGTTTTAAATAAGTCAGCTGTATTATAAATTAATGGAATTTTATATAAAATAGTTTGATCAGCTATAATATAATTTACATATAATTAATGTGGCTTTATCATAGATCAGAGGCACCAAATGATTAATATATACAATATTGTAAAACCGCTTTAAACTAACTTGAAATTACTTATGTAAAATGTACCAACTTACTATATATGGTTTTAAATAATTATAGTAACATTATATATATGGTATTATCAATTAAACTGATCTATTAAATATTTCAAAAAAGCTAGTAGTTATTGTTTATTATATATGTTTGTACTTAATTCTAAGTTTTAAATATGCAAATATATGTAAATATTTTTATTATATCGATAATTAACTTAGATCATCTGTGTTTCTTATATAGTTATATATTCAGTAATCCTATCAGTTACTTTAATTTATAAAATTACGATAAGAAATACTAAATTTTTTGATAAATATTTCTTTATAAATAGTTTACATAAATTTGGTGGTGAAGAGGGGAGATTATGTATTCTCGGGTAATGCACTGGATTAATATGTAGGCGTGTTGAAGCACTAAAAGGATTTGTTAAACTTCTGATATATTAATTTTCTTTTAAGTTATTTTGTACCACTATATGTGATATACATTCTTGTCGCTACACGAATATTTGCTACCTAGCACTATAGACGGGTCATACAAGAATTTTAAATCTTAATGGTACACTGTGAACTGACACTGGACGTGATAATTGACACGTGACTGTACATAACTACTACAAATCAGGACACAATTATAACATCCAGTCGGGGCACAATTTAAATAGCTAATGATTTCACAGCTTATATAGAGTCGCAATGCAGAGTAAATTAAAAATTTTATACTTCTGAGACACACTTATGTTTTGTTTTAGTTCGAAATCGACTAACTACTATCCTAAACAGCATCCAAGTCGCAACGCAGATTGTAGCCCTAAGCTTAACATCTGGGACATACTTTGATGTTGCTCAACATTTAATTTAACTACTACTGATAACAAAGTATAGGATTTTGGAAATGGATCATGGGAATATTAGGATTCGGTTAGGAAGAGATTTTACTTCATAGTTCACTTCAGCTATTTAGTGTATTTAATACTTTAATTGTTGAGACGAAGAGAAAAATAAAATAGCTTAAGTGAAACGCTAAGTCTGAATAGTACTGTTGGGCGCCAATTGTAACATGAGAACAATTTTTGTGCTAAGATAATTTCAATTATCGTATTGTGGCATTTAAATACCATATTTTTGTGCGTCATTTGTAAGATTATTTGATTATTCACATATAAAAGAATTTATGGATGTATTCCATTCGACGACTTAAGATCTCCAGCACAAATCTTTTTTTTGTTTTCACGGCTATACTAATGCAGCCTAGCACGTATATTACCCCACTAGCTCACTTTAGGGTTCTGCTGCAAAGCCGGGTTACATTCATCTTCATTCCACGTGCTATGTTTCACCTAAGTATAATCTCTAAGGATGCGTGGGAATCAACTATTAAGAAAGGTGGACGACACAGGAATCTAAAATGAATCTTAACATATACAACACAACACACCTACTATACTACTTTTATGTGGTTCAGTTGTTTAACCACCATGGTCTTTCTCTACCCACCCTTTACAATCCACCACAGAATAACTGTGATGATCCTTGATCACCGGACCACGATTTGGTAATCCCATTTAAAAAAGAAAATGCCAGAAATTCAGTGCATTCTATTATTTAAATTTGAATACCCAACACAGTACTTTATCCACCCTTCTTCACCACCATTTAACGCCATCTAGCAGCACATCCTAACGTTCACCAACAACATAAATATAAAAAATAGCAATCGGATTTTATAGCCATCAGCTTTTATATAATATTATACTTTATAATTTTTATTTGTTAAATCTAATATATTACTACATTATTGTATGCACACAATATCTCTCTCGAATCTAGTTATTTATATGCATGCATACTTCTATTTTAAATTTTATTTATAATATATTAATTATTCATAAAAAATTAATATTGACTTTCTTATTATTGTGATATGAAATTATTTCAAAATATAAATTTTATTATTAAATGTTTTGTTAATGAGTGTTATTCATTCTTTTTTTATATATTCATACTGATATCTTTATTGCACCAAATTTCATACAACCTGGATTACTAACCCAGACAAAAACTGTGTGCCCGCTCTACTATGTCGGGAACACACTTCACTCCTTCACTATGCTATAGATTCACGGAATCTACATTCGCCGGATTTTACCAATTAATATAAAATTTACTGACTTACAGTTTCCTTTTATGCCAATTGGCAGCTTACGTTGTTGACAGCTTCACGCGCAAACCTCCCAGCACCAAGCTTATCCTGGAATGTCTAGACCGCTCACCTAAAACACAATGAAAAAAAAAAAAATATGTACACTTCACAATAGCACAGAACGACACAGTCTCACCTGGTTCAGCGTTGTCCAGGCTGTATATTAGCTGTTATATTTTGTGAAGAACAATGAATTCTTATCCTTCTGTTTTTTTTTATTTTCATCACTAATAAGAAAAAATCAATATATATTCTTAATGCTATTCCAAACTAAACTACTGATTCCTTACATTATTTTTTCCTATGCCAATATATTTCTTATGGTATCGTACCAACTATTTAGTATCAGATGATTTATTAATTTTACCTAAATAAATTTTCACTAATTATTTTAAAATAACAAAAATCTATTATATTTATCACTCACTATCTATATATTTTTTTAAATTTATAAAATAATATTTTAAGCTTATAATATTTTCCTGCTACTGATTTTTTATGATTTTATCCTTAGCAACTCACCTTACCTATCAATAACTTTTATTATATTCCCTTATCAGCAGATATTTGTTATTATCAGTGGATCTTTTATTCTCGCACTACTACTATTATTAACATCTTGACTCCGAAAAGGAAATATCCCTTTTTAGTTTCCCCTTATTTTATTATTATTATTTTATTGATTTCTAATTTCTATTGCCTTTTCAACAAGTATACGACCTCTGGTGGATAACATTGTTAATTTTGTACCATAGCTTACTTACTACATTTGTTGAATATACCACAAATTCGTGAATATAACCACTTTTATGTTGCAAGTTGATAAACAAACATGGCAAAAAGATAAGGCATATGATTAATTAAAACAAATAGAGATGGAAATGAAGATGAAGAACAGGATATATAATTATAAACAGAACAAACTATTATATATTTGTGTCAGACATGATATGTTGACTAATAACATAAAATAAAATATGACAATATCCGAGCTGTAAACAACAAAACAAATAGGTTACAGGAATTCGTTCCTAACTAAATAAGGATTATCTTTTTTTTTAATTTTTTTTTATATTTTTAGGTACCCTTGGACACGAACATCACACATTATTGTGTCAATATTTCTTTGGAACACGTTTAATTGAACAAGCTGATAAATTTACAAATGAAATAAATTAAAATCGTAAATTAACATCAAATTTATTAAAAAGTTTTGGACAAACTATATTAAATTTGGAGCATAATAAACGTATTATGAATGCGTTTTTAGAAATTTCATATTATAGTGTATATTTAGATTTAATTTTATGGCATTATTAACCAGATTCATAAAAATTGATCATTCACAATTTTCCACGAAATCTATTCATAATTATTTGACAGCAGAAGAATGGATTTTAATTGAACAGAGAGTTGCAAATTTCGGTAAAAAAGAATGTAAAATAAATATGAATCGTATATTTTTACAACAAACTAAAACGAAATTGATACTTCAACAACCATATTTACTGCATGAAGATAAAAATAATCAATTAAATATAAAGAATTTCTTATTAACAAATACTATGGATGATACTGAACAGATCAAAGCAATTTTTATAGATCTTACAAATAATTGGTTAATCAAATATTTAGCAAGGCAACAAAAATATGAAATTTGTGAATTGATTATTTTGGATAATATTAAGAACAATGATGTAAAAGATTTGATTATTTTTCTAGAAAATCATGAAGTTTTAGAAATTATTATATTAAATTTATATAAAAATTTAATTGAATGTGTTCAATATAAAAAATCTATTTTACAATTAATTGATTTTGATGAATTAATTAAATCAATTAATCAGAAACAAAAAATAAATACAATTTTAAAAATTATTAATGAGAAAAATGAAAATTATTTAATTAAAAAATATTCTGCAGAAAATATTGAAGGAATATTGAATTTAATTAAAAAATTATGTAGAGTAGATTAAGTATTTTGTTTAAACAAATATTTTTTTTTAAACAAATTACACTTTATCTACTTTAAATACTTTAAAAAGCAATTGTGTGACTTATTCGCAGCACAGATTTTTCATTTTTTCTCAGCAAAAACCAAATTAATATTAAACATATTTTCAGGATACTTCACAAGAGAATATTGGTTATATTTGTAGGATATTAACACAAATTTCACACTGCCAATTAGGTTTGGTAAAAGAGGCTGAATTTCAGCAATTGAATTGATAACTTATTAAAATTTAATATATAATTTTATTTTAGATACTTAAGGCGAGAAACATAATGTCGCGTCACACGCGTGCGTGACATTTGTAGGCATTGAAATTAGACGCGTTGGAACAAATTGTGAACCACAATGCCGCGTGCGTTTTAATATTTTTGATATTGATATTTTGTAAATTAATTTCTTAATAATTTTTATTTATAAATTTGAAATATAAAATAAATATTTTTAATCTTTATTGATAAATATTATAAATTTTGTGTATGATAATAAGTTTTGTGATTAAAAAATTCATTACTTTTCACTTTCTCAATCAAAACTTCATTATAATTTTCCATAATTTATATTTTTTTCTTATTTAACAAACAATTTGTTACTTAATTTAACATCCAAAATTTTTTTATTAGTAAACAATAACAAATTCGATGTCAAATTAGTTATCAAACGCGTACGTTTCCAAAAAAGTAGAAACTAGATCTACTTCATGCGCGCGTAACGCGTGCGCGCGTTAGTAAAACTGCATTTTAAGTTGCTCCATATATTTCCATTGGTTCTATTCAACTTGTCAACGCTTTACACACGCGCGCACGCGTTTGACGCGTCATTGTGTTTCTCGCCTAATGAACATTTTAAACGTATCATATTTAAAATGTGGGAAAGGTGGTGCAGAATTTTATTATTATTATATTTTATATTATTATAATATTGTTAACAAAAATTGTAAATAAAAAAGATATATATTTGTTATAAAATATAAATAACATGAGTTTTCATTTCATTTCAATACAAAATTTCATATCAACATATAAAATGTTTGTAAAAAAGTTTTACTAAATTTTGCGCGCATGTGTTAGTGCGAAATCTCATTACATGGCTTGTAAAATAGTGTTGGTTTTGCTTGTGCATGTGCGTGCATAAAGACATGTACAACACATTCAAAGGAACCATTATTTTAAAATTGGCTTTAGAAAAATCGGTATGAAAAAAAAATGTTTGAAATTATAACTTCTCTTATATAGATTCCCAACATACATATCACACGGAAAGCAGTGCGCTTTCCAGCTCTAAAATATAACAACGATTCACAGGGAAAAGAGTTCTCCTGGTTCACGGAATTCCGTGTGCTTGGCCACTACTAAACTACTAAAACCGGATTTATATTGAAATAATTTGTCGGTTATGCATGAATTTAGAAAGAGATGTGTAATTCCTAATGAACCAATTAATAAGTGCGACAGGAACCGCAATATATCATTTGCAAGGGATATTTTTTCTTTACAAGGGATAATTTTTTATTTTGCAAGGCATAATTTTTTCTTACAAGGGATATTTTTCATTTGCAATAAAAGTATTGTCATTTTAAATAAAAAAACACCATTAAAAAAATGGAGAACGAAAATGATATGTAAAATATAATAAATTATCCCTTTCTAAAGGTTCTCCTGAGAGAATCATAAGAGTTAGATGTGCGTTGAACTTTATCCGTAATATAATTAATTCCAAAAATAATAATTATAATTTATCAATTATTTATAAACAAAAAAGTGATAAAGATAATATATGACAAAATGTGAGGATTATCAAATTAATGTAGATAAAAAGGAAACAAATCCTTTAATAATTAAATTTAAGAAACAAAATAACAATTATAAAATGGCAACCAAGCAAAAAAAAAGGGTAGTGAAAAAAATAATGAGCTTTACATGGACAAATTTAAAAATCAATTTAAAGAAAATAAAGCCTTAAAAAAACAAATTAATAGTTTAAACGAACCATTAAAAATTTACAACAAACAATATCAAATTTGTGTGAAAATAATAATTCAAATTCAAACATAAACGAGTTAAAAAATATTTCTAAAAATGACAATTTTAATAGTTCACTACAAACTATAAAAGTTCACTACAAACTATAAAAACATAAATTTTCTTTGATTTTTAAATAATAGCGTTTTTTTATGAAGGTTGTTCCAGACGACAAAATATCAAAATCCAGCGATGCTTTTCGCTAAACTAAATTTTGAAAATAATAAATTTCCGTTTTAATAAAACAATTTTTAAAATATTTTTCATTTAATTTTTATAACCAAAAAGATTTTATTTTAAACAATTTTCCAAGAAAACATAATAATTTTTTAGAGATAATTTTAATGTAATAATTATTAGTAATTTTAATGTAATAATTATTACCGAAACTTGGCTGAATGATTCTTTCAAAGACGAAGAAATCCTTGATTCAAATTGGACCATTTATAGATGCGATAGAGATTACATTGCTACTGGTCTTTCAAGAGGAGGTGGTGTCCTTATTGCTGTTCATAACTGCATTACTAGTGAATTAGTTATTACCAACTCATCACTGTCGTTTGAACATAAGGTGGTAAGGTTACAATTAGGCCTTAAATATATTTATATTGGTGCCGTATACATCCCTCCAAAATCTGAAGAATCAAAATATGAAGATTTATATAATATTTGTCGTACTGTGAACATGTCATTAAAAGAAATGGATAACTTTCTTTTCTTCGGAGATTTTAATCGTCCCAATTTATCTTTTGTTATTGACGAATCCGATAATACTTTATTACCTATTAATTTTACGGACGACATCGATTTTAATCTAATCAGTAACTTCTACGGCAATGATCTTCAGCAAGTTATTCGTAATCCTAATAATAATGGTAAATGGTTAGACTTAATATTTACCAATGCTTATGACGATGTAGTGGTCAGTGCTGCAAATGATGAGGAAAATTTTTTTTCCAACTCTATTCATCATTCAGCTATTGTTGTTGAGCTGCCAACTACTGATAAATATTTTCTTAAATCGTACAATAAATCAATTGTATATGACTTTAAGAATGCTGATTTCTATAGCATTAATACAGATCTATCCCTAATTGACTGGACAAGCATTCTATCAGGCCTAGACCTTGAAAATGCAGCTCTACTATTTCATAACTCAATTTCAGATATTATAGAAAAACATGTTCCTAAAATTGTAAAAAAGAAAAAGCTATCCGAACCATGGTTAGACCGAGACCTGAGATCGCTCAGAAATCAAAGGAACAAGTTGTATAAGAAGATAAAGAGAAGCGAATATATCAGTGCAAATCTGAAACAAAAATACAATAAGTTATGTTCAGAATTTACAAAAAAATCCCGGGAATCTTATGATAAATATGTGCAAAATGTAGGTGATAATTATTGCGCGATCCTAGAAAATTTTATGATTTTGTCAACATAAAACGTAAATCTGCAGGATATCCTTCTTCAATGTATAGGAACAATTTAGAGTCGTCATGTTCAAAAATCATCTGTGATATGTTTGCTGATCGCTTCCAAGAAGTTTTTCACTTAGAGAGTAATACCACTAATATTATCGAAGTAGGTTCAGACACCGAATCAAATATTGATCAATTATCTTTATCTCTCGATGATATTATAAATGCTCTTCAAAATGTTGATATAAAAAAAGGTCCTGGTCCAGACACAATCCCACCAATATTTCTTCTTAATTGCGCTCAGCATCTGTCTGTACCTCTATTTCATATTTTTAACAGATCTTTGTCACTTGGTGAGTTTCCATCAATGTGGAAGTCGTCTTACTTAATACCTATTCATAAAAGTGGCGACAAACGTAATGTGGATAATTACAGAGGTATTGCAATTCTGTCCACTATTCCAAAATTATTTGAAAAAATCGTTTGCGACAAACTATCTCCAATCATAGATCCAAATCTTAATGAGCAACAACACGGATTCAGAAAGCGTCGATCAACAACAACTAATCTCATGGTAATGGTTTCTGACATTTTATACAAAATGGAGAAAGGGGTTCAGGTTGATGCCATTTACACAGACTTCAGTAAAGCGTTTGATAGAGTTGATCATACCACTCTTCTAGCTAAACTTCGTAAGAATGGTATAACGGGATCTCTTCTTAATTGGCTTGCATCATACCTTCAGGATAGAACACAATTCGTAAAATTTCAAGGATTCCTGTCTAAAAAAATAGATGTTTTATCTGGTGTTCCTCAAGGGAGTCACCTAGGGCCACTTTTATTTAACATTTTTATTTCTGATCTATCAGAAAAAATTTCAGACATAGATCATACCTTCTATGCTGATGATTTGAAACTATACCACACTATTACCTGCGCTTCTGATGCAGATTTCCTACAATCTAAAATAATTGCTATTGATAAATGGTGCACTCAGAATAAATTATATCTGAATATTGCAAAATGTAATGTGATTACTTTTTCACGAAAAAAAAATATTTACACTTTCAAATATTTATTAAACAATTCGGAGCTCTCTCGCGTAAAAAAGGTCACCGATCTCGGCATTATTCTGGACAGTAAACTTAACTTTAATGCTCATTATGACACTATTATCTCAAAAGCCAATAAATCACTAGGGTTCATCAAAAGAAGAGCTCGCGAATTTAAGAATGTATGGGTGGCAACAACTTTATACTGTTCCTTCGTTCGTTCTATTCTTGAATATGCTAGTCCAATCTGGAATCCCATATTTCAAGTACATAGCAACAGAATAGAATCTATACAGAAGCAGTTTCTTATCTTTGCATTAAGGGATTTGCACAATCCCAATGATTACGTTAGCTTCCCACCATATTTGGAAAGATTAAAATTATTAAATCTTTTACCACTCTCGTCGAGAAGAACTCTTATAACATCTTGTTTTACTTTTGATATTTTAAAGGGTGATATTGACGTTGAATTCTTAAACAGCAGAATAAGACTTAATGAACCTGCCAGACAAACAAGACAAACTAGAATACTGTTTGAACATCAGCATCGCACGGAATATGGAAAAATGAATCCCATAAACCGATGCTGCATAATTTTCAATAAAAACAGTTCAATTTATTCCCCATCCTTATCTAAACTAACATATAAAAAACAACTCTGCTCCATCCTAAAATAATAGTAAAATGTACAGAAACTTTATTATAATAATTTGTAAAATTAATTTTAAAAATTTTATTTGACTTATGTACATATATGTTATGTTATAATTTTAGATTTATATTATTTTGTAAATTAGATATGTATTTATATTTTTTTTTTATATATTATTTTATATTATATTATACTCGTATTATATTGTATTATGTTATATAAAATTATATTATACCTTGTTTTGGTGAAATAAATAAATAAATAAATATATAATTTCGTATTTTTTATCTCTTTTTTAATTTTTTGATTCAATCTCTTTTCTTTTTGTTTTTTTTATTTTATACAAATTTTATTTTATTTGAAATTTTTTGTTTTATTAATATTTCAATTTATATTTTTGTTAATGTTAAAATATTAATTTGAATTTTTATAAAAAAAAAAAAATTTATTTGATACAACAATCTAAAATGATTGTTTATAAAAGTGTTTAGCTTTGGTAACCTTCAAATTACTAAGTAAGAATAAAAAATTGTTTAAGTATTTCAGTCCAACGAGCCCAACAATTCTTTATACAAATTTAGAATTAGCTAATAAAGTGGAAATATGATACAGAAATATACAAAAAAAAAAAATAGGTATGCGTAATTCGGTAATTCTGACATGTAAAGTTACTGTCATATAAATGTAAAATAATAAACTGAAAACTTTCAAAGCATCCACAAGAAATCTACCCGATTACAACGGAAATAATGATTATATTTTCAAATGAAAATTGTCGTATTTTAAATTAAATCCAACATTTTTTCAAAATCAGTATTTGCCAAGGCCAAAGAGATTCTGATTTGGTAAGATAACGAAATTTAGCTCAGCTACATTAATAATTGCTGTGGAAATAATTATTTAAAAAAATAAAAAAAGGTAATTTAGGGAAGACTTTCACAAAATAAATATATAGGATATAATAATTAAGGGATGATATATATATATATAATAGATTCGGAACCGAAAGACTTTAGATACGACTGACACATCGCAACAAAGAAGGAATTTATAAAGTTTTCTATGCAATTATATACGTATTAAGAAATTTTATGAGTATAATTTTACTTGGGTAACATAAATGAATGTAATTCTGCAGCAAACTAAAATATATATGTAGGGTTTTTTGTGAAAATATAAATATATATATATACTTAAAATATATAAATCTATATTACATCATCTTGTAATGTACATTGTATTATATAAAGAATTTGTAATTGTATAATTATCTATATAATAAGGTGGCATGATATAAGGCCTCATTTGAGTGAGACATAATGCCATATACGCAAAAATCACGATTATGGCATTATGTCTCACACAAATGAGACATAAAGCCATATGGCCTTATGTCTCATTTAATAAAATGAAAAATTAATTTTCCAAATAAAATTAGACTTTTTCCAAATAAAAACAGTCTCAGTTTATTTATAATATTATTATTTTTATATATAATTTTTATTTTTATTTTATATTACATTATATATTGGTATTATTTTCCTTTTGTTTATAAACCATTATGTCCATACAAAAATTATATAATGAATAAGATGGCCAGTAATATATTTTTACATTATTTTTCATTAAAAACTGAGGAGGTGCTTTACACAAAAAACAGCTTTGCAATAAATATGGTTTGAGAAGAATAATTATTATATATATGGTTTTGATATTAGATATTTCAATGTGCTTTTTAACACAAAATATTTTTTATTTTCGGTAAATTTCGGTAAGGGGTACCAGATAACTCGTAGTTAGTTAGTAATATTTTACATAATATTAAATATTTACATACATAAATAGTGATGGCATTTTCAGTTTTTCATATTAAATATCAGAAATGTTTGTTTTATATTACCAAAATTAATTATTTTTGCAGATTCATTTCATACTCTGCCCAATAAGGGTTTTAATTTGATACTACAAACGAGACCTTACAGCTTACACCTTACCCTCTTCACCTAAGTAATCCCATACAATTTCAGGGTCCTATGTAGTCATATAGAGTGCCGACCTCAACAAATCAAATTGAAGTCAATTTTTTTTACTTCAAAGTCCGTCACAAAACACTCTTAATTGATTCCATAATAACTTAAAATTCTAAAATATGAAAATTAAATTTTTCAAAAATAAATTGAAAAAGTTGGCCTTGAAAATTTCTTGTGAAAAACAAAACAAAAAATGCAAGAAGAAACAATATAGGTTAAAGACGCATATATATATGGTATGGTTCAATATTATAAAATATATTTTATATTTCTTTCCTCTTTCTCAACATGTTTTTTATCCCTTTCTAAAAATATATAACGAAAAAAATTTACCGAAAATAAAAAATATTTTGTGTTAAAAAGCACATTGAAATATCTAATATCAAAACCATATATATAATAATTATTCTTCTCAAACCATATTTATTGCAAAGCTGTTTTTTGTGTAAAGCCCCTCCTCAGTTTTTAATGAAAAATAATGTAAAAATATATTACTGTCCATCTTAATATTAGAGCGTCTTTGGTCCATATAACAAATCAAATGACTATTTTGATTTGGAAAAGGACTAATTTTAATTGGCTAATGACTATTTTGATTTGGAAAAAATTTATTTTTATTTAGAAAATGACTATTTTGATTTGGAAAAGGACTAATTTCAATTTGCAAATGACTATTTTGACCTGTAAATGCTATAAATTGATGTCATCAAAGTCTGAAGCGGTTTATTAAAATTTAATTATATGGCTTTATGTCTCAAATTTTTATAAAACGATATGGATTTATGTCTCATTTGTGTGAGACATAAAACCATATATGCAAAAATCGCGATTATGGCATTATGTCTCACTCAAATGAGACATAAAGCCATTATGGCTTTATGTCGTATGGCCCTATGTCATGAAACCATATAATAATTAATTCACATATATGTATTTAAATAGTGGTACATTATATATCACTCTCTATATATAATGGTAAATTATTTATAATAAAAGTTGTATAAGAGAATTAATTAACAATGTAATTTATAATTATATACTGTTTGATATTGTCAAGCTCTTAAATATATATTTATTCTTAAAAATCGAAGAGTATTCTGTATTGAGAAATAAAAGAGTGCAGACGTTTATAAATAAATTGTATATTTTAAAATTTGATTAAAAGAAAGTTTAATTGTTTTATTTTATTAAATATATAATAAGTACTACATATAACAGTTCCAGAAACTGTTATACTGTAACTGGTATATTAGTATAACAGTTTTACTGTTATACTAATAGTATAACTAGTAAGTATAATATGTTGTGCCGAACTAGAATTAAAGGATTCTAAACTTACAGTCAACTCCTAATCAACAAATAAGAATAGTCTTTTATTTATGGAGATATTTTCACAAGTGTTAGGCTATTTATTGATAATATCAAGAATTCGTGCAGCCGATTTTATTATATAGCCTTTAATTAATTACCAGAAGATTTATTTAGTATCCCAAAAATTAATTATGTTATTATAATTGCTAATAAAAATCCAATAAGGCTGAAATATAAATAGGTCATTGTGAGCAGAATGATTAAATATTTTGTTATTTCCCAACTATCAACATTTAGCTGTTCGCTATTATGAGTTATCTGTGATTATATGACATTTAATTGTTCCTCAAATTTGTTGCAAATCACGAAATCATTTGGCTTACTATATAATCCCATCAAGACTATATTCATAGGGTTATCCATTAAAATGGTATAAACCCAACGTAGTATATGCGAGGCTATGCTGTCACTATAACCTAAACAAACCTATGCTAATATGTAGATATTTACATATCTAAGCCTTTTTGAAGTTATAATAATTATTTACCTTTTAGATACATATATGTATTTCAAATCGTCTAATATACCTTTATGGTTTGAAATAAAACACTTTAATTTTATGTTCATATAATTATTATTATTTTATATTTATAAATTATAAATAAATATTGTTTACTTTTTTATATTATAAATTTTTATTTATTGTCACTAAGCTAAACATGTGCTGTTTTTTATTTTTTATATTTTATATTAATTTTTACTTTTTAATTAAAGATAACCAGAATTGCTTATAAAATGAACTGCGTTACTTGCGAGTCGATTACGAATTTAAATTAAATTTTTATTATCTTGATAATGAGACCCAAGAAATTAATAACGAATATATTTATTCGTTGCACTGATAATTCGTTGCACTCATAATTCATTGCACTCATAATTAATTTCATAGGGTGCCCCTACAAAGTCAAGAAATTATTTTCAATAGCGATTTTAAATTTCTTAGTATATAACTATTGTAAGTTTCTGTTACTGAAAGATGGATTATGATTTTTTTTATAAATATTTTTTTATTTGAATTGGCTACTCTATCTTGTTATATACTATTTGCTACAATTAATCATATCAATAAATAAATTAGTTTTATTACATTAGCTTTTTTTTTTAAATTATATTTAATTTTATTTTCGCGGAAGATTCAATTTTAATATTATTAATTAATTGTATTTTTATAAATAAATATTAAAAGAACTAAAAAAATATCTTTAAATCAAAATTTTGAAAATGATATAATTTCAGATATGTAAATGGATAAGTATATATTTAAAATTGATATTTTCAAATTATTAATAATTTTCTTAATAATTTAAAAATTTTATTAATACATTTTCTTTTTTTTTATATCATATTAAATTTTATAACTTTTTTATTCTTGTTTTAATATTAAAAATCAAATTTGTTTTAAGACTAATTCATATATAAATTAATAATATATTTTTATTATAATAATTATAAAAACTTAATAAATATTGTGTAATAATTTAATTTTATATATAATAAATATTTCAACTAAATATTTTTAACTATAATTTTTTTTATTTTTATTAATATTTTATAAATATTATATTTATTTTAAAATGCATTTTTATAATTAATAAATATATTTTAATAGAAAAATTTAAACTACAATGATTTTAAATTTTATTTAATTATTAGAAATATTTCTTTTTTATTAACTTTCTTTTTGTTTTATACTTTTTAATAATTTTATTATACATATGTCTTATAATTGTTTTAATAAAAAAAAGGAAATATAAATTTAATTATATATAAATTTGATTTATTTTATTATATATATTAATTTATTTTAATTATTTTTAATTATTTATATTTATATTTATATATTTATGATATCGAATATACTTTAGCTGATAAACAATTGTGTAAAACAAATACAACTGGTATTGGGCAACATTCCATATCCAATTCCTGTTAAAAATAATAATTAAAATTAGTATATTTTTTTAAATTTAATTTTAATTTTGTGTAATATAAAAATATATAAACAGTGTTCATTCGATATATAATCACCTAAGTCGTTTTGAAATTTGTAAAAAAGTAGTATAAAATAATTAAATTCAAATAATTAATGGAATTTTTTTATTAGTACTAATGTATATTTTTTTTTATTAAAAGTTTAATATAAATGGTAAAATCGTAAGTGTTAATGAGAATTTAACTTATTTTTTTCAAATTCAGCGCTTTCGCGTATCCTTCTAAGAAGAAGAAGATATAAGATCTAGTACAGGAATGTTGACACTCTCTGACCTCTCGATTGCAAGACTAAAAAGGAATCAATAACGTTATTAATATTTAATGATCCTGCGACATTCGACATTATTAACTTGACTTAATTCTTCTTCGCCTTCGTTTTCTTTACCTACATCCATAGCTGAATTCAAATAAACATGATTTTCATTATGTTAAGAATTTGACAAGGTTGGCTTGGATTCACTATAATATACAATTTCATCATGGAAACTTATACGCTTAAGAAATGCTTAGGAAATTATTGTTGGTAATTAGGTTAATTTTTGGATGTATCCCATTTTCCATTGCATGTAAAAAAAAAAATTATAGTGAGAGTAATTCCAACTTCCATTTATAGTTAACGTATGAAGCTATGGTAATAAGGATTATTTTTGTTTTCAAAATAAAGAAATAAATGCTATTGCAATAAATTGTGATCAGTATCGTTCGATTATGACGTTTTTTTTCGGATGAAATTGATTTGTCTAAAACGTGGGTATCAAATATACGTCACAACAAAGTCAAACAATCAAATTATTGGATTGGAAATTCGGTGAATTGATAATTTCGAAATATAGACCTGCGGCCTTCGAGAAACTGTAATCTTATACCATTGGATAATGGTATAAATATGTCGTAGAAATATACCAAAAACTATATTCATGAACTGAAAACGATACATTGAACGCTGTTTTTGTGTACTATGACGAGGTATACTGTGAAGAAATTATAAATTGAGTTCACCGATTTCTTTTTGTAGAAACAGGCATCATAATAATAATAAAATAAAAGTTAATAATTTCGTTAAGAATTTGTAAACAAACGGTTGTGTTTTAAAAAAAATAGTGAAATTAAATATTATTGAATTAAAAAACATTAGTGTTAAATTAAATAATTTAAAAAAAACTATGAGACTAAAAATGAGTGAAAATTAAAATTTATATGTAAGGAATAAGCGGTGTATTGTTCCAAACTGTGAATCACATATAAATATTGAAAATAAGGTTGCTATGCACAGGTATGTTAATTACTTAATTATTTCACTGAGTTTTACCTAATAAATAATAAAATTATCTGAATAACTGAACAAAATTACTAAAACTAATTTTTTTTATTGATAATTTAAAATTTTTCTTAAATTCAAGACAGATAATTATGTTAGGTTAGATCAGCTAATATTTTGTATGACAGGGTCGGCTTTTATTCAAAGAGTTATTTTTAAATTATTATTAAGTTAAAATAGTTTATTTTTATTCAATGTAATTTTTTTTTTTTTATATAGATTTCCACTTGATAAGGATGTTAAATAGAAGTGGATTTATAATATTAGTACTCCATATTGGACTCCAAATATTACAGAAAAAAGTACAATTGGTTGTGCACCCCAAGTACCTGAAAAGGCTTGGTCAAAATAAATATTTTTTAACACAAGATGCTATGCGTATCTCAAACGTATTAGCTGATTCATAATGAGATTAACGCTACAGGCCTCAAAGTCAAAGAAATCTGACACGACGGTTTTAAAAGTTTTTAATTCACAATGTACAGTTGTTTTATTTACAGCGTAAACAATATTTTCTTATTTGTTTTATTTACACACCGTAACATTTTCATCACAAAATAAATTATATTTGACTTTTCAATTTTTTTTTTTTTTTTGACATTTTACAACTTTTATAATCGTAAAAGTTGAAATTTGGGCAACTTTAGTTTAGCGTACAGTTACGTTATGTTTCTGACTTTGCATTGTGAATGAAAGTACTATTTTCATAGTTTAACTTTGTTACTTTGAGTTCAGTTGCGTTAACTTTGTATTATGAATCCAGCATAAGTAAATTTAGTTATTTTTAAAAAAATATTTGTCTATATATATCTATAAATATTTTATTTTTTAATTTCAGCAATACAATTATAATACAGAAAGTATTGAAGATTTTGTTAAAATTGGTGCGGAAAATTATGGTGAAGAAGTATTTCCAGTTATTGCTAAATTAATACAATTCACTAAATTAATTAATTTTAAGGGTCAATAACTATTAATAAACAATTATCATAAATTGTAGTTATTAAGTTTCATTATAGTTCTAAGTTTTATTAAGGTTCTATTTTTTTATCAATTTACAATAAAAATATCTAAAATAATATATTTAAATTAAACATTTACTTAAAATTTAAGAAACTTATATTTTATTTCTTTAAAACTTATGAAATTCATGAAAATAATACAAATATTATAATAAATCAATTTAAATTATGTTTGCATATATTTAGGAGCCAGCCTCAATTGGACAAAAAGTTAATCTATCCCTGATTTGTCAAATATAAATTTTGACAATTTGACGAGCTAAGAAAGAGAATATACCCAGACGAGATTCATTTATTTTACTTTATGCTCCTTCCATATATTCCTAATGCGTTGTTTCTTTCACATGAAACGCGAACTGCGAATTGTGTAAATTCCATAAAAAAAAACTAATTTGAGGTTAAAACCGAGCGAATTTTTTAATCGCAACAATATGGAATGCGAATAATGATTTGACGGTTCGCGACCAGATATTCCAATTTAATTAAACATGGAATAATTCATTTGTTCGCTTCGCAATTCGCATATCATGTGCAAAGTCCTAAGGGATAAAAAACATGAAATGGTCCAGTTTTTAATGGAAAATAATCGTTTTTAAGTATTATTCTTGCAGTTATTAATTAACGAATGAATGTCTTGCTTTCAATTAGAAGATCGAATAAATTTGGCTAATATTATATAATTTAGGCTGACCAATCTATAAATCACATACTAGCTATTGCCTTATTATTTTGGATGTTTGGGAGATGCAAACTGTTGGTAAAATGCAAAGGTACCTTACCAATTCCTTTGCTAATAAAACTACAGAACAGATAAGACTGTTTGTTTTTCTTTAAAACAAAACTATGAGTTCGCCGATCTTTAATCTACGGTTAACATTTTTCAGACCTAACAAACCATTTCTACAAGTTTAGTATAAATTACGAATCCGGTTCTTTACACAAAAGAAATTAACATTTATTTGCAAAATATTTTTAAAATTTTGATGCCAATCATAGTTTGAATCTTTAAATTAATAATTGTAAAAATATTTTATATTTAGTATTTTCTGAAATTGATACCGAAAAAACCCTGAAAAAAGTTTGTAGAATTATTTATAATATAAAGATGACGTTAATACAAGTTCTTGGTACATAATTTCAAAATTAAAAGACCTTAATAATTACAATTCAAAATCATCTCTCTCATTATTGTGATCGGTATCGTTCGATTATAACGTTTTTTTTCGGATGAAATTGATTTGTCTAAAATGTGGGTATCAAATATACGGCACAACAAAGTCAAACAATCAAATTATTGGATTGGAAATTCGGTGAATTGATAATTTCGAAATATAGACCTGCGGCCTTCGAGAAACTGTAATCTTATACCATTGGATAATGGTATAAATATGTCGTAGAAATATACCAAAAACTATATTCATGAACTGAAAACGAAACATTGAACGTTGTTTTTGTGTACTATGACGAGGTATACTATGAAGAAATTATAAATTGAGTTCACCGATTTCTTTTTGTAGAAACAGGCATCATAATAATAATAAAATAAAAGTTAATAATTTTGTTAAGAATTTGTAAACAAACGGTTGTGTTTTAAAAAAAATAGTGAAATTAAATATTATTGAATTAAAAAACATTAGTGTTAAATTAAATAATTTAAAAAAAACTATGAGGAGACTAAAAATGAGTGAAAATTAAAGTTTATATGTAAGGAATAAGCGGTGTATTGTTCCAAACTGTGAATCACATATAAATATTGAAAATAAGGTTTCTATGCACAGGTATGTTAATTAGTTAATTATTTCACTGAGTTTTACCTAATAAATAATAAAATTATCTGAATAACTGAACAAAATTACTAAAACTATTTTTTTTATTGATAATTTAACATTTTTCATTTTCTTAAATTCAAGACAGATAATTATGTTGGGTTAGATCAGCTAATATTTTGTATGACAGGGTCGGCTTTTATTCAAAGAATTATTTTTAAATTATTATTAAGTTAAAATAATTTATTTTTATAAATTGTAAATTTTTTTTTTTTTATATATATAGATTTCCACTTGATAAGGATGTTAAATAGAAGTGGATTTATAATATTAGTACTCCATATTAGACTCCAAATATTACAGAAAAAAGTACAATTTGTTGTGCACCCCAAGTACCTGAAAAGGCTTGGTCAAAATAAATATTTTTTAACACAAGATGCTATGCGTATCTCAAACGTATTAGCTGATTCATAATGAGATTAACGCTACAGACCTCAAAGTCAAAGCAATCTGACACGACGGTTTTAAAAGTTTTCAATTCACAATGTACAGTTGTTTTATTTACAGCGTAAACAATATTTTCTTATTTGTCTTATTTACACACCGTAATATTTTCATCACAAAATAAATTATATTTGACTTTTAATTTTTTTTTTTTTTTTTGACATTTTACAACTTTTATAATCGTAAAAGTTGAAATTTGGGCAACTTTAGTTTAGCGTACAGTTACGTTATGTTTCTGACTTTGCATTGTGAATGAAAGTACTATTTTCATAGTTTAACTTTGTTACTTTGAGTTCAGTTGCGTTAACTTTGTATTATGAATCCAGCATAAGTAAATTTAGTTATTTTTAAAAACATTTGTCTATATATATTTATAATTTTTTTATTTTTTTATTTCAGCAATACAATTATAATACAGAAAATATTGAAGATTTTGTTAAAATTGGTGCGGAAAATTATGGTGAAGAAGTATTTCCAGTTATTGCTAAATTAATACAATTCACTAAATTAATTAATTTTAAGGGCCAATAACTATTAATAAACAATTATCATAAATTGTAGTTATTAAGTTTCATTATAGTTCTAAGTTTTATTAAGGTTCTATTTTTTTTAACAATTTACAATAAAAATATCTAAAATAATATATTTAAATAAAACATTTACTTAAAATTTAAGAAACTTATATTTTATTTCTTTAAAACTTATGAAATTCATGAAAATAATACAAATATTATAATAAATCAATTTAAATTATGTTTGCATATATTTAGGAGCCAGCCTCAATTGGACAAAAAGTTAATCTATCCCTGATTTGTCAATTATAAATTTTGACAATTTGACGAGCTAAGAAAGAGAATATACCCAGACGAGATTCATTTATTTTACTTTATGCTCCTTCCATATATTCCTAATTCATTGTTTCTTTCACATGAAACGCGAACTGCGAATTGTGTAAATTCCATAAAAAAAAACTAATTTGAGGTTAAAACCGAGCGAATTTTTTAATCGCAACAATATGGAATGCGAATAATGATTTGACGGTTCGCGACCAGATATTCCAATTTAATTAAACATGGAATAATTCATTTGTTCGCTTCGCAACTAGCGTATCATGTGCAAAGTCCTAAGGGATAAAAAACATGAAATGGTCCAGTTTTTAATGGAAAATAATCGTTTTTTAGTATTATTCTTGCAGTTATTAATTAACGAATGAATGTCTTGCTTTCAATTAGAAGATCGAATAAATTTGGCTAATACTATATAATTTAGGCTTACCAATCTATAAATCACATACTAGCTATTGCCTTATTATTTTGGATGTTTCGGAGATGCAAACAGTTGGTAAAATGCAAAGGTACCTTACCAATTCCTTTCATAATAAAACTACAGAACAGATAAGACTGTTTGTTTTTCTTTAAAACAAAACTATGAGTTCGCCGATCTTTAATCTACGGTTAACATTTTTCAGACCTAACAAACCATTTCTACAACAAGTTTAGTATAAATTACGAATCCGGTTCTTTACACAAAAGAAATTAACATTTATTTGCAAAATATTTTAAAAATTTTGATGCCAATCATAGTTTGAATCTTTAAATTAATAATTGTAAAAAATATTTTATATTTAGTATTTTCTGAAATTGATACCGAAAAAACCCTGAAAAAAGTTGGTAGAATTATTTATAATATAAAGATGACGTTAATACAAGTTCTTGGTACATAATTTCAAAATTAAAAGACCATAATAATTACATTTCTTAATCCGAAAAGGAAATATCCCTTTTTAGTTTCCCCTTATTTTATTATTATTATTTTATTGATTTCTAATTTCTATTGCCTTTTCAACAAGTATACGACCTCTGGTGGATAACATTGTTAATTTTGCACCATAGCTTACTTACTACATTTGTTGAATATCCCACAAATTCGTGAATATAACCACTTTTATGTTGCTAAGTCATCAACATAAACATACATGGCATAAGGATAAGGCATATGATTAATTAAAACAAATAGAGATGGAAATGAAGATGAAGAACAGGATATATAATTATAAACAGAACAAACTATTATATATTTGTGTCAGACATGCTATGTTGACTAATAACCTAAAATAAAATATGACAATATCCGAGCTGTAAACAACAAAACAAATAGGTTACAGGAATTCGTTCCTAACTAAATAAGGATTATTTTTTTTTTTTATTTTTTTTATATTTTTAGGTACCCTTGGACACGAACATCACACATTATTGTGTCAATATTTCTTTGGAACACTTTTAATTGAACAAGCTGATAAATTTACAAATGAAATAAATTAAAATCGTAAATTAACATCAAATTTATTAAAAAGTTTTGGACAAACTATATTAAATTTGGAGCATAATAAACGTATTATGAATGCGTTTTTAGAAATTTCATATTATAGTGGATATTTAGATTTAATTTTATGGCATTATTCACCAGATTCATAAAAATTGATCATTCACAATTTTCCACGAAATCTATTCATAATTATTTGACAGCAGAAGAATGGATTTTAATTGAACAGAGAGTTGCAAATTTCGGTAAAAAAGAATGTAAAATAAATATGAATCGTATATTTTTACAACAAACTAAAACAAAATTGATACTTCAACAACCATATTTACTGCATGAAGATAAAAATAATCAATTAAATATAAAGAATTTCTTATTAACAAATACTATGGATGATACTGAACAGATCAAAGCAATTTTTATAGATCTTACAAATAATTGGTTAATCAAATATTTAGCAAGGCAACAAAAATATGAAATTTGTGAATTGATTATTTTGGATAATATTAAGAACAATGATGTAAAAGATTTGATTATTTTTCTAGAAAATCATGAAGTTTTAGAAATTATTATATTAAATTTATATAAAAATTTAATTGAATGTGTTCAATCTAAAAAATCTATTTTACAATTAATTGATTTTGATGAATTAATTAAATCAATTAATCAGAAACAAAAAATAAATACAATTTTAAAAATTATTAATGAGAAAAATGAAAATTATTTAATTAAAAAATATTCTGCAGAAAATATTGAAGGAATATTGAATTTAATTAATAAATTATGTAGAGTACTTTAAGTATTTTGTTTAAACAAATAATTCTTTTTAAACAAATTACACTTTATCTACTTTAAATACTTTAAAAAGCAATTGTGTGACTTATTCGCAGCACAGATTTTTCATTTTTTCTCAGCAAAAACCAAATTAATATTAAACATATTTTCAGGATACTTCACAAGAGAATATTGGTTATATTTGTAGGATATTAACACAAATTTCACACTGCCAATTAGGTTTGGTAAAAGAGGCTGTATTTCAGCAATTGAATTGATAACTTATTAAAATTTAATATATAATTTTATTTTCAGATACTTAATGAACATTTTAAACGTATCATATTTAAAATGTGGGAAAGGTGGCGCAGAATTTTATTATTATTGTTCAGTCCTCACTCAATACAAAAAATCACTCCACCAATTTCAATAAAAAATAAAATACGCAAATTACTCCGACTCTTTTAATTGCGTTCAGTCTCCACTCAATTCATCAAAATCATTCTCGTGGTTGAATTTATTGTGTTCGGATGTCTTTTGTATTGCGGAATTGAAAGAAAAAATAAAATAAAAGAGTTTTTGATAATTTGTTGGTCGGGTTTAGTAAAATAAAGGCGTTTTTGTTGGCAATAAAAATTGTGTAATTAAAAATAATTTAAAAAACAAGAAAATAAAAACATTATTACCATTTTTACTTGCAAAAATCAACCGTGTTTTACTTATTTAAAAAATCCAAATAATTTAGGTTTCACCCGTTTTTTATATCGATCCACTAGTTTGGACCGAATCATTGGTGACCCCGACGTGATTCGCGAGTGAAATTTAAATACATTTGACTTAATATTAGACAAAAAGTGTAGTGAAAATTGATTTATCATACTAATTGACAACGTTTCATCACACCAAGTGAGAACATTATCACGGTGGAACCTGTTCAGCGGAATTATATTGATAGCGGTAAATTAGTAGTATTACGGTAAGCGCCCAAATTTTCACATACAAAATATAAGTCTATAGAAGTATGTATATAAGCCAAATTTCGTATATAAAAACCACATGGTCTTCGTCTTATATACTTTATACATTTGTGTTATATACATATGAAAAAATGTTCGTGCAAAACAATTAAATATTTGCCAATATATTAAACGTAATACATATATAAAACTCCAAGTATAATATAATATTCGTTAACAAAAAAAAATCAATCAATACATGCAAATAAATAATTTCTAACGACGTATACAAAAACAAAGTTATGCAAAATAGAATATATATACATATATAAAAGCTACTTTAATTTACTCATGATACAAATTTATCATGCAATTTACTCATCGTCAATCGTCATTGTGACTCAAAGTGTTTTGTTATTGAAGCGTCTCCTCAAAGTAGAAATATCGGTTAAGAGAAAATAACAACTATTATATATAAATACAGTGAGTGCTGACTACTGAGTGTACATGCACACACAATCATTGAAAAATTAAAATTTAAAGCTTTACACGCACACTCATTAGAAGAGCAGTTGAAAGCACCGTCGTCGTCGTTAGAAATTATTCTTGCATAAAACCACAACAAATTTAATTTTTGTTATAAATATTACTGCAGTAAATTGAATTAAAGTTAATTTTGCCAATCAATTTTCAAATGGACAATTGAATCAAATATAATTTTGATATGAACTCATTACATTATTTTATATTATAAATAAATCATTAATATTAAAACTAAACATCTTAAAATATAAACATACGATTTCATTCATTTCAATACACATCTATATATCCATATATGTATGCTTCGTATGAAACTATATGAAAAACTTTAAATTATAGTAAATATAATAAAGAATTTTCATATGAAATCATCTTTGTTTGGTGGCATTTTTATGAATTCCATAATAATTGCACCCGTTTAACAAAATTTAGTTTATTTAAAAATAGGATAACATTTAATGGTTTTAAAAAAAAATTAAAAGGACAAATAATATAAGATTATTTATGTAAATAGAACACTATATAATAATATTTTGAAAACAAATTGATATTGTGTATGTATAAACTTATAAATTAAAAAAAAAAAAAAACATTCAACATACATACAAGTTTAATATAAACTAATATTGGTCATCGGTAGTCAACCTTTCGTCGCGTACCGAATCGAAATGAAAAATTAATTTTGTTCTCATCAATTAATATAGACAGTGGCGTAACACCAAACCTTATATGCGTGCCAATTTAATTTGAAGAAAAAATTATATGAACATTAAATAACTATTAACAAATAAATATTTTTACAAAAAATAGTGTTATATAAACATTCAACAAATACTAAATAAATATTTAAAAACAAAACATTATTACATTAGTGTATAACCATTAAATAAATAAACATTTTCTGTCAATATACTAGTATATAAACATTAAACAAATAAATAAGAAAAAAAAAATTTGTTTTATTCCTGTTACAGGTATTATTGAAATGAACATTAAATAAAATAAAAATATTTCAATTTGAATAAAAAATAAATAATTAAATAATCAATTTAGGAATTAAATAAACATATTAATTTAAAATTAAGGTGTTTTATTTTTATCAATTAATAAAAACAAAATAAATTCACCGATCGTTTACTAATCAAAGCATTATTAAGATCGCTCTATCATCGTTTATAATCAATTATTAATTAAATAAACTTATTAATTCAAAAATTAAGGTGTTTTATTTTTATCAATTACCGACATTAATAACAACAAAATAAATTCACCGATATTTTAACTAATCCAAGCATTATCTAGATCGTTCTATCATCGCTTATTTTCACCGTAAAATTTTCAAATTTATCGCGACCACAATTTAATTATACAATTGTACAATGACAGATGCAAAAATTCTAAAAGCGCAAACTAAGCGTAAAACTTACGTAAACCAGATAGTCCGGATACAACAGTTCGTCGAAACAAGAATGACTACGTCATCAGTAGCTGACGCCGAACTTAGACTTTCAGCTTTACAAATTTGCTTCGACAATTTTGAAAATATTCAGACGACACTCGAAGAACTTGACATCACAGAAGCTGATTCAAATGCCAGAGCTGAATTTGAAGAAGTTTATTTTCTGTTGCAGCCGAAATTAATTACATTTATCCGAGAGCATACTATAAATTCAGTTACAAAAGACGATACAGATAAGAACATTAACGCGAAATCAAAAACAAAAAAGGTACAGCTGCCGAAGGTGCCGCTACCAACATTTTCTGGTGAATACACGGACTGGCTTACATTCTATGAAACATTCTTAAATTTAGTACACAACAATGAAGATTTCGACGATATATCACGTTTTCACTATCTGCGATCATCGCTTACTGGTTCAGCACTAAAGCGAATTGAATCACTTGAAGTAACTGCCACAAATTACAACGTAGCACTGACACTTTTATCATCCAGATATGACAGAAAGGTAGTCATAATTCATGAGCACATTAAAAAATTGTTTAATCTACCAAACGCGTCAAAGGGTAACGTTAGTTCATTGCGACACTTAATAGATACCGTTCAATCAAACCATCGTGCGTTAAATTCATTAGGACGTCCGGTAGCTCAGTGGGATGATGTCATTATACACCTCATGTTATCAAAAATTTATTTGTTAACATCGGAAAAATGGAACGATGAATGTAAAGTTGATGCCATGCCAACACTTGACGAGTTCATAAATTTTCTAGAAAAGAGATGTCATCATCTAGAAGGTCCGGGACATCAACGACTCAATGACTCATCTACTGCGTCGAACAGCAAGAAGGACATCAAACATTCAGTTGCAAAGGCATCATTCAATACAACGAAAAAATCAATACGATGTTCTCATTGTCAAAATTCAACACATTTGATCTACCAATGTCCTAAATTCAAGAATCTATCACCACAAAATAGATTTAGTTTCATCAAACAAAGCAAATTGTGCATCAATTGCCTGAGGAACGGCCACAGCTCCAGTAGCTGTAATTCTACCAAAAGGTGTCGTACGTGTTCAGCGACACATCACACGTTGCTACATTTCAACAATACAGCTGGTAATACACCAACTAATCAAACAAATCTCAATGAAGTGTCTGCCGTCGCATATCATTCATCAACAAGCATCGTCACACTCGATGCACAAAGACATAATTCAAGCGTACTGCTGGCCACAGCGTTAGTCTATGTGCTCAATAAGAGAGGAGAACCAGTCATCTGCAGAGCGTTGTTAGATTCTGGTGCTCAGTTACATTTCATGTCAACGCGCTTGGCTAGTGAATTAGGTATAAAAACTACAAAGGTTCATATTCCAATTGGTGGAATAGGAAACATAATGACTACAATCCAATCTACAGCATCAATTTCGTTAAAATCATTGTCATCATCATTCGAATTACATAATATTGAAGTTCACATTTTACCGGCGATCAGTGAACCACTACCAGATCAATACATGGACATTAGGAATTGGCCAATCCCAGCAAACGTACATTTAGCGGATCCAAATTTTAACACGCCAAACAAAATTGACTTACTCATCGGTGCAGAACTTTATTTAGAGCTCTTAGAACCTGGAAACATAAAAATGGGTGATGGGCTACCCATATTACAAAATACTCAATTAGGATGGAACATAACTGGTCGTACCAGTATTAACCCGACATCAAAGTATCGTTGCAACGTTGCAACCAAACCGTCAATTGCTTCGCTCGAAAAATTAGTGCAGTCATTTTGGGAGATTGAGCGGCATGATGCACCGTTAAAGACAACCACAATCGAAGAGCAACAAGCTGAAATTCACTTTGCATCAACTTATAAGCGTTTACCTTCAGGCCAATTTATAGTGCGATTGCCTTTTCGTGAGGATCCAACACATCTGGGTGAATCAATGTCAACCGCAAAGCGAAGATTATTTTCATTGGAAAGAAAGTTAGCTCGAGACAATAATCTAAAGCAGTCATACTCGCAGTTCATGGTAGATTATATAAACTTGAACCATATGACTAAGCTAATTGCAACACCGCATCCTAACTTCATTTTTCCGCATCACTGCGTCATTAAGCCGGACAGCTCAACGACAAGACTTAGAGTAGTTTTTGATGGATCCGCAAAAACAACTTCTGGTAAATCTCTGAACGAAATCTTATTGACAGGTCCAACGGTGCAACCTGACTTATTTACGGTGATACTGCGGTTCAGACTGCATCGGTACGTATTTGCAGCTGATATTTCAAAAATGTACCGGCAGATTATGGTCGATCCACGTGACAGAGATTATCAGCTGGTATTTTGGAGATGTAACCCAGATGAGCAACCATCAACATATCAGTTGAACACAGTAACTTATGGTACCTCTTGTGCACCATTTTTGGCGACTCGATGTCTGAATCAATTGGCGATCGATGAACAAACCACATTTCCGGAAGCAGCCAATGCCATATTACAAAATATTTATGTTGACGATTGCATGACTGGAGCAAATAACATAGCTGAGGCCAAAAATCTACAAGACGATATAATTGCGTTATTACGAAAAGGTGGTCTTGAATTGAGAAAGTTCTGTGCTAATGATGACAGACTATTAGAACATATTCCAACAGATCATCGAGAAAAACGTTTATCTATTCAAGGAAATGAGGTTGTTAAAACATTGGGTTTAATGTGGCAACCAGATCGCGATGTGTTCCAGTTTTATATTCCACCAACTGATTCAAGAGATATAATTACAAAAAGATCAGTGCTGTCAGATCTTGGTAGAATTTTTGACCCGTTAGGTCTAATTGGGCCAGCAGTAGTGTTAGGAAAAATTTATTTCCAGCAATTATGGAAGCAGAAATTTTCTTGGGACGAACCTCTACCGCCAGATCTTTCGAATCGTTGGATAAAGTACTTGAATCAATTGGAAGGTTTAAGTTCAGCACAAATAAGACGTCACTTGTTAACTGCCAATCACTCAGTAAGTATTGAACTGCATGCATTTTGCGACAGCAGCGAGTCAGCATATGGTAGTTCCTGTTATCTTATATCTAAAGACGAGTTCGGTCAAGTTGACAGCCAATTGATCTGTTCAAAATCACGAGTAGCACCAACCAAGCACACCTCCATTCCACGGTTAGAACTGTGTGCTGCACTATTAATGGCAGAACTTGTAGATCGTCTCTTAAACATACTACCCATAACGTTCAACAATATAGTTTACTACTCAGACTCCAAGGACGTGCTAGCATGGATTGCATCACCGTCGTATACATGGCAAACGTTCGTTGCAAATAGAGTTGCAAAGCTGCAAGAACTAACAAGGCTTGAACAATGGAGGTATGTAAATACAAAGGAAAACCCGGCTGATCTGATTTCGAGAGGAGTGCTTCCGAAAATACTGCTGTCATCAACACTTTGGTTTAATGGACCGGAACAACTTCGCACGTCGTCAGCTCTAGGTGAAAATCCGTCAACGTTGTCACTTAACGAAATCACAGAAAAAAGACACACCAAATTTGCATTAACAACTAGTGTCGGTTACGATGTTTTTCAAAACTTGCAGCATACGTCGTCATTATCAACATTGGAACGAACATTTGCATACTGTTATCGCTTCATCAAGAATAGTCAAGTGTCTAATAATGATATCTCACAACGAGCCACTGGTCCACTAGCTGTGCATGAAATTGAAGCAGGTTTGCAAATGTTGATTAGATATGTACAAATAACAGCATTTAAAAATGATTATAAAAAGCTTGTAGCAGGTTTAGACCTTGACAATGGTAGCAATCTACGTAGTTTAAACCCGTTTATTGATCAAATTGGTATCGTTCGTGTAGGTGGTCGATTATTGAATTCAAATGCACCATTTGATGCGAAACATCAAATTGTATTACCAAAAAATCATCTGCTTTCAAAATTAATTATGCGAACGTATCATACTACACATATGCACGCCGCGCCGCAAACGCTTTTAGCATTAATTAGACAAAAATATTGGCCAATTGACGGTAAAAATCTGGCTCGACGCACGGTTAACAACTGCCTTCGCTGCTTTAAATTTAAACCGCGCGGAATTAATCAGCTTATGGGAAACTTACCCACTGAACGGGTAACGCCTTCGCGACCGTTTGCGGTATCCGGTATCGATTTTTGCGGTCCAGTCAACATTTATATTCGGGTTCGTGGCAAAACTCCGACAAAGGCTTATATCGCTGTGTTTACATGTTTTGCGACGAGAGCGGTTCACTTAGAGGTAGTCAGTGACTTATCAAGCGCAGCATTTCTGGCAGCACTTAAACGGTTCATCGGCAGACGTGGATTGTGCAGCACCATCTACTGCGACAATGCCACTAACTTTGTTGGTTGTAAAAATGAACTAGCAGAATTAGCAAAGTTATTCGAATCACAACAGCTAAAAGATGGATTACAACAATTATGTCAAATAAATCGTATTAATTGGAAACCAATACCGCCTAGATCACCTCATTTTGGTGGACTGTGGGAGGCCGCAGTGAAGACTGCAAAATATCATTTACGTCGAACTATTGCTGATGCTGCTCTTACATTTGAAGAACTCAACACGGTGGTTATTCAAGCGGAAGCTATTCTGAACTCACGGCCGTTGACGCCATTGTCTGCTGATGCAAATGATCTCGAAGCGCTGACACCTGGTCACTTTCTTATAGGTGCACCAATCACCTCATTTGCTGAGCCTAACATCACAGATATTCCCACAAACAGATTATCTCGTTATCGACGTCTAGAGCAAATGAAACAAATATTCTGGCGCAGATGGTCCAGTGAATATCTAAACTTGCTACAGCAACGAAACAAATGGCCAGCTAAAAAACCAAATATAGAAGTTGGAACGTTAGTGCTGGTGGGTGACGATAATCTTCCGTCGTATAAGTGGTTACTAGGTCGAATAACAAAGCTATATTCAGGAAAGGATGGGCTGATTCGAGTAGCTGATGTTAAAACAAAGGTTGGTACCTACAAAAGATCTATTATTCGTCTGTACCCACTTCCACTCAATGATGAAACTATTGAAGATACCAAGTATCTTCAAGGTGGCCGGCATGTTCAGTCCTCACTCAATACAAAAAATCACTCCACCAATTTCAATAAAAAATAAAATACGCAAATTACTCCGACTCTTTTAATTGCGTTCAGTCTCCACTCAATTCATCAAAATCATTCTCGTGGTTGAATTTATTGTGTTCGGATGTCTTTTGTATTGCGGAATTGAAAGAAAAAATAAAATAAAAGAGTTTTTGATAATTTGTTGGTCGGGTTTAGTAAAATAAAGGCGTTTTTGTTGGCAATAAAAATTGTGTAATTAAAAATAATTTAAAAAACAAGAAAATAAAAACATTATTACCATTTTTACTTGCAAAAATCAACCGTGTTTTACTTATTTAAAAAATCCAAATAATTTAGGTTTCACCCGTTTTTTATATCGATCCACTAGTTTGGACCGAATCAATTATTATATTTTATATTATTATAATATTGTTAACAAAATTGTAAATAAAAAAGATATATATTTGTTATAAAATATAAATAACATGAGTTTTCATTTCATTTCAATACAAAATTTCATATCAACATATAAAATGTTTGTAAAAAAGTTTGACTAAATTTTGCGCGCATGTGTTAGTGCGAAATCTCATTACATGGCTTGTAAAATAGTGTTGGTTTTGCTTGTGCATGTGCGTGCATAAAGACATGTACAACACATTCAAAGGAACCATTATTTTAAAATTGGCTTTAGAAAAATCGGTATGAAAAAAAAATGTTTGAAATTATAACTTCTCTTATATAGATTCCCAACAAACATATCACACGGAAAGCAGTGCGCTTTCCAGCTCTAAAATATAACAACGATTCACAAGGAAAAGAGTTCTCCTGGTTCACGGAATTCCGTGTGCTTGGCCACTACTAAACTACTAAAACCGGATTTATATTGAAATAATTTGTCGGTTATGCATGAATTTAGAAAGAGATGTGTAATTCCTAATGAACCAATTAATAAGTGCGACAGGAACCGCAATATATCATTTGCAAGGGATATTTTTTCTTTACAAGGGATAATTTTTTATTTTGCAAGGCATAATTTTTTCTTACAAGGGATATTTTTCATTTGCAATAAAAGTATTGTCATTTTAAATAAAAAAACACCATTAAAAAAATGGAGAACGAAAATGATATGTAAAATATAATAAATTATCCCTTTCTAAAGGTTCTCCTGAGAGAATCATAAGAGTTAGATGTGCGTTGAACTTTATCCGTAATATAATTAATTCCAAAAATAATAATTATAATTTATCAATTATTTATAAACAAAAAAGTGATAAAGATAATATATGACAAAATGTGAGGATTATCAAATTAATGTAGATAAAAAGGAAACAAATCCTTTATTAATTAAATTTAAGAAACAAAATAACAATTATAAAATGGCAACCAAGCAAAAAAAAAAGGGTAGTGAAAAAAATAATGAGCTTTACATGGACAAATTTAAAAATCAATTTAAAGAAAATAAAGCCTTAAAAAAACAAATTAATAGTTTAAACGAACCATTAAAAATTTACAACAAACAATATCAAATTTGTGTGAAAATAATAATTCAAATTCAAACATAAACGAGTTAAAAAATATTTCTAAAAATGACAATTTTAATAATTCTAAAAATGCTAATAATAAAACAGATATGCAAACAAAAAGTACTGAAGATGTACAAAAAAATTCAAATTACAATAAAAATAATGAGCAAGATAATACAATGGATTATAATGAAATTGAGTACTCTGACTCAGAAGATGATGCACATGTTAATTCCCAAATAATAGCGAGACAAAATGAAAATAAAAAAGAAATAGAAAATAAGAAAGAACAATTATCACCCATTTACGTGTATTGCAATGAAATTAGAACTATTTTTGATAAAATTAAACATGCAAAAATTGAAACACCACAGTTTAAAATAAAGAAAATTAATAAAACGAAATATGCAATACTGACATTTGAAATTAATATATAAAAAAAAAATAAAAGAAATATTTGTTGAAAATCAATATGATTTTTTACGTTTACACCGAAAAAATAAAAAATAAAACACTAATTTTGAAAGGGCTCGAGGCCAATGACAATCCAGATGACATATTAGCAGCATTAAAAAAGTTTGAAAAGGAAGGCATAAAATTTATGGAGGTTAAACGACTTAAAACTAGACATTCAATCATGAATAAATATGAAACAGAATTATTTATGGTGCAAGTATCTAATAACTCAAATATAAATGAAATATTTAAAATAAGAGAATTTGAATACAGAATTATTAAATGGGAAAAATTAATCAAAAAGGATGAATGTTTAAATTGTCAAAGGTATAGCCACAGAGCCAGTAATTGTAATCTAAAATATCGGCTGTGTAAAATGTAGCGAACATCACCCTGGAGTGTGTAAAATATCCAAAATTGATACTAAAAATGAAAATGAAATATAAAGAAGCTAAGATGCGTATTATGTCAGGAAACAGGACACCCAGCTAATTTTAAAGGATGCCCAAAATATATTATTCTAAAAAATAATCTAAAAAAAAAGAAGGAAGAACTAGAAACAAGAAGAATCATGAAATTGTCAAGAATCATGAAACAACATGTATAAACCAGGGACATCATACTCAGCAATGGTAAGGCAGAATAAGGACAGACAGCGAACAAATGATGGTAACAATAATCCAGGACAATATGAAAGTAACCCATCAATAAAAGAGGTATTCGAATTAATTAAAAATATTAGTAATAAGGTGGATAAGATAGAAAAGTCTTTACTATACACTACATTATATGATATTAATTATGATTAGTATAAAATGTATTAAATTAATAGCTATAAATATAAATTCATTACTTTCAATTAATAAACGTTTATATCTAAATAAATTCTTAAAAGATAATAGCCCAGGCATCGTATTGCTAAACGAAACCAAATTAAATAAAAAATATAAAATAGAGTTAGATGGATATAATTTTATTCATAATGATAGAACTTTTGAACCAGTTAATGGAGGGGGAACAGGAATCTTAATTAAAAGTAATAAGAAATTTGTCGAAATTACATGCACACGGAAAGCAGTATGAATTCCGTGCGACTAAATAGACTTCTAATTTTTAGTATGGCGATATACTTTTCAAATAAAAACGTATTTCAGCGCCTTTAAATTTTTGTAATGCAGCATCTGAAATAAATGAATAAATTACCTTATAAAATCTGTTGTGATTTCCATTTTTTTGTTTATTTTTCAATACGTCATTTTGAATATAATACACTGATTATACAAATTTATTTATTCTACATTATATATATTTTTAAATAATCTAACATAAAAATAAAATCTATATAAACATAAAATATTTTACCTTCTTTTATCAATGAATTTTGGAATACTTCATCGCGTAATATTAATAAATTGCCCAACATGCTTGAAAGTCGGTGGGGGGGACATAAATTATTTTATTTGGAAGGCAAAATTTATTCTTGTGGAGGAGAAACAAATGAAGGATCTACAGAAGTTTTTGATTTTGAAAATTTAAAATAGACTAAAGGTCCATCAATCTATCAAAGTAAATGGAATTTTGGAATAATAACTACAGATAAGTTTATTTTATATTTTTAATATTATTATTTTACCTGGTTGATTCCAATTTAGACAATTCGCTTTATGCTTTTGGTGGTTATAATATAAATTCATCGCCTTTAAAAATAGTCGAGCAATTCGACCCAAGAGAAGGTAAGGAGTATAGTTTCAAGAATGCACCAGAAACGCACCAAACAGTACTTCTCTCAAACGATTCTGTATTTTGCTTTAATGGCTTTAATGGTGGAAAAATATTTGATTTAAGGATCAACAAATGGGCTGGCTATATCTGTAGTTGCTGGGGTTAGTGGAGTAGTGAGCTCTTAGTAAGATATAAGAACTTTTTGTTTACAATTAAAAAATATATTTATTTCCATTTTAGTAACAGGTGCTGTGATATTAATGAATTCAAAGATGAGATATTAGGTGTCTTTCAAACTGACTACAGCAAAAACTGGGGCACTTATAAATTTCACACTAACGCCAACAAATGGGACAACTTAAATATCCATCTGTCTTTAAATAATCTATATGAAGACATAAATTTGTGTGTAATTTCTGAACCATAATAGAAATTAATTTTCTATATAGAACAAGTCAAATTTAAATAGAAAATTAATTAATAATTTAAAATCAATTTAATTTCTTTATTTTAACTCTTATAATTATAAATTAAGAATTAAATTTTTTATCAAATCATTGTCAGATCAGTAATGAAAATTTATTTGCTTTACAAGAGGAATGTGTAGTGGAGAGGGTTCTCAAATAATAAAATTACCTTAAAATAAATATAAACTTTGATGTTTGACGAAAATCTTGAATTTAAAAATAATTTTTAATTTTATTAATTTTCTGCAAGTACATATTTTGTGTCTGAGAAATTAATATGAAAATGATTAATCTATCGGAGTCTAATATTCACTTTTTTTCTATTACGAATATTTCTCCTTAAAATATAAACTTTCCATCCTGTTTAATCGAATTGATGTTGAATTTGTTTATTGAAACATTTTTGTATCATGGGCTTGTCCAAGCCTAGTTAAATTTAATATAATATTTAATTCCCAAATTTGTTGAAAACTGTGAAAAAATATTGGGTACATAATTGAATACAAATGCGAACGAAATAATTATTTTACCAGGCTGGACATTAACTGTAGCGAGGATGACTTTAAAATAGCTTAACATTGAATACCGATACCTTCTATAATAAATAAATAAGAAAATTTGAATTTCCTCTCACACTTATGTAGTATTGCCTTAATTTTTTTTGCTAAACAGTTGCTTCTGTTCTGCATTACCTGTAACTCAGCTTCTCCAAACTGACATTTGAGGTGGGCAATGGGACAAGAAATATTATTGCATTTATCAATGATGGCTATTCAAAGCAATATCGCTAAATCTTTGGATAATTAATTATGATCTTTTAAAAGATATTTCAAGATTAGATAATTGAATTTTTGTATTTTGATTTTGCTTCTACTAATAACTAACTCAATAAATAATTTAAATAGTTCACTACAAACTATAAAAACATAAATTTTCTTTGATTTTTAAATAATAGCGTTTTTTTATGAAGGTTGTTCCAGACGACAAAATATCAAAATCCAGCGATGCTTTTCGCTAAACTAAATTTTGAAAATAATAAATTTCCGTTTTAATAAAACAATTTTTAAAATATTTTTCATTTAATTTTTATAACCAAAAAGATTTGATTTTAAACAATTTTCCAAGAAAACATAATAATTTTTTAGAGATATTTTATAATTTCGTATTTTTTATCTTTTTTAATTTTTTGATTCAATCTCTTTTCTTTTTGTTTATTTATTTTATACAAATTTTATTTTATTTGAAATTTTTTGTTTTATTAATATTTCAATTTATATTTTTGTTAATGTTAAAATATTAATTTGAATTTTTATAAAAAAAAAAAAAATTTATTTGATACAACAATCTAAAATGATTGTTTATAAAAGTGTTTAGCTTTGGTAACCTTCAAATTACTAAGTAAGAATAAAAAATTGTTTAAGTATTTCAGTCCAACGAGCCCAACAATTCTTTATACAAATTTAGAATTAGCTAATAAAGTGGAAATATGATACAGAAATATATAAAAAAAAAAATAGGTATGCGTAATTCGGTAATTCTGATATGTAAAGTTACTGTCATATAAATGTAAAATAATAAACTGAAAACTTTCAAAACATCCACAAGAAATCTACCCGATTACAACGGAAATAATGATTATATTTTCAGATGAAAATCGTCGTATTTTAAATTAAATCCAACATTTTTTCAAAATCAGTATTTGCCAAGGCCAAAGAGATTCTGATTTGGTAAGATAACGAAATTTAAAATTTAGCTCAGCTACATTAATAATTGCTGTGGAAATAATTATTTTAAAAAATAAAAAAAGGTAATTTAGGGAAGACTTTTACAAAATAAATATATAGGATATAATAATTAAGGAATGATATATATAGGAGCCCTATATAATAATTAATTCACATATATGTATTTAAATAGTGGTACATTATATATCACTCTCTATATATAATGGTAAATTATTTATAATAAAAGTTGTATAAGAGAATTAATTAACAATGTAATTTATAATTATATACTGTTTGATATTGTCAAGCTCTTAAATATATATTTATTCTTAAAAATCGAAGAGTATTCTGTATTGAGAAATAAAAGACGTTTATAAATAAATTATATATTTTAAAATTTGATTAAAAGAAAGTTTAATTGTTTTATTTTATTAAATATATAATAAGTACTACATATAACAGTTCCAGAAACTGTTATACTGTAACTGGTATATTAGTATAACAGTTTTACTGTTATACTAATAGTATAACTAGTAAGTATAATATGTTGTGCCGAACTAGAATTAAAGCATTCTAAACTTACAGCCAACTCCTAATCAACAAATAAGAATAGTCTTTTATTTATGGAGATATTTTCACAAGTGTTAGGCTATTTATTGATAATATCAAGAATTCGTGCAGCCGATTTTATTATATAGCCTTTAATTAATTACCAGAAGATTTATTTAGTATCCCAAAAATTAATTATGTTATTATAATTGCTAATAAAAATCCAATAAGGCTGAAATATAAATAGGTAATTGTGAGCAGAATGATTAAATATTTTGTTATTTCCCAACTATCAACATTTAGCTGTTCGCTATTATGAGTTATCTGTGATTATATGACATTTAATTGTTCCTCAAATTTGTTGCAAATCACGAAATCATTTGGCTTACTATATAATCCCATTAAGACTATATTCATAGGGTTATCCATTAAAATGGTATAAACCCAACGTAGTATATGCGAGGCTATGCTGTCACTATAACCTAAACAAACCTATGCTAATATGTAGATATTTACATATCTAAGCCTTTTTGAAGTTATAATAATTATTTACCTTTTAGATATTATGTATTTCAAATCGTCTAATATACCTTTATGGTTTGAAATAAAACACTTTAATTTTATGTTCATATAATTATTATTATTTTATATTTATAAATTATAAATAAATATTGTTTACTTTTTTATATTATAAATTTTTATTTATTGTCACTAAGCTAAACATGTGCTGTTTTTTATTTTTTATATTTTATATTAATTTTTACTTTTTAATTAAAGATAACCAGAATTGCTTATAAAATGAACTGCGTTACTTGCGAGTCGATTACGAATTTAAATTAAATTTTTATTATCTTGATAATGAGACCCAAGAAATTAATAACGAATATATTTATTCGTTGCACTGATAATTCGTTGCACTCATAATTCATTGCACTCATAATTCATTTCATAGGGTGCCCCTCCAAAGTCGAGAAATTATTTTCAATAGCGATTTTAAATTTCTTAGTATATAACTATTGTAAGTTTCTGTTACTGAAAGATGGATTATGATTTTTTTTATAAATATTTTTTTATTTGAATTGGCTACTCTATCTTGTTATATACTATTTGCTACAATTAATCATATCAATAAATAATTTAGTTTTATTACATTAGCTTTTTTTTAAAAATTATATTTAATTTTATTTTCACGGAAGATTCAATTTTAATATTATTAATTAATTGTATTTTTATAAATAAATATTAAAAGAACTAAAAAAATATCTTTAAATCAAAATTTTGAAAATGATATAATTTCAGATATGTAAATGGATAAGTATATATTTAAAATTGATATTTTCAAATTATTAATAATTTTCTTAATAATTTAAAAATTTTATTAATACATTTTCTTTTTTTTTATATCATATTAAATTTTATAACTTTTTTATTCTTGTTTTAATATTAAAAATCAAATTTGTTTTAAGACTAATTCATATATAAATTAATAATATATTTTTATTATAATAATTATAAAAACTTAATAAATATTGTGTAATAATTTAATTTTATATATAATAAATATTTCAACTAAATATTTTTAACTATAATTTTTTTTATTTTTATTAATATTTTATAAATATTATAATTATTTTAAAATGCATTTTTATAATTAATAAATATATTTAAATAGAAAAATTTAAACTACAATGATTTTAAATTTTATTTAATTATTAGAAATATTTCTTTTTTATTAACTTTTTTTTTGTTTTATACTTTTTAATAATTTTATTATACATATGTCTTATAATTGTTTTAATAAAAAAAAGGAAATATAAATTTAATTATATATAAATTTGATTTATTTTATTATATATATTAATTTATTTTAATTATTTTTATTTATTTATATTTATATTTATATATTTACGATATCGAATATACTTTAGCTGATAAACAATTGTGTAAAACAAATACAACTGGTATTGGGCAACATTCCATATCCAATTCCTGTTAAAAATAATAATTAAAATTAGTATTTTTTTTTAAATTTAATTTTAATTTTGTGTAATATAAAAATATATAAACAGTGTTCATTCGATATATAATCACCTAAGTCGTTTTGAAATTTGTAAAAAAGTAGTATAAAATAATTAAATTCAAATAATTAATGGAATTTTTTTATTAGTACTAATGTATATTTTTTTTTATTAAAAGTTTAATATAAATGGTAAAATCGTAAGTGTTAATGAGAATTTAACTTAATTTTTTCAAATTCAGCGCTTTCGCGTATCCTTCTAAGAAGAAGAAGATATAAGATCTAGTACAGGAATATTGACACTCTCTGACCTCTCGATTGCAAGATTAAAGGAATCAATAACGTTATTAATATTTAATGATCCTGCGACATTCGACATTATTAACTTGACTTAATTCTTCTTCGCCTTCGTTTTCTTTACCAACATCCATAGCTGAATTCAAATAAACATGATTTTCATTATGTTAAGAATTTGACAAGGTTGGCTTGGATTCACTATAATATACAATTTCATCATGGAAACTTATACGCTTAAGAAATGCTTAGGAAATTATTGTTGGTGATTAGGTTAATTTTTGGATGTATCCCATTTTCCATTGCATGTAAAAAAAAAATTATAGTGAGAGTAATTCCAAATTCCAATTATAGTTAACGTATGAAGCTATGGTAATCAGGATTATTTTTGTTTTCAAAATAAAGAAATAAATGCTATTGCAATAAATTGTGATCAGTATCGTTCGATTATGACGTTTTTTTTCGGAAATGTCTAAAATGTGGGTATCAAATATACGGCACAACAAAGTCAAACAATCAAATTATTGGATTGGAAATTCGGTGAATTGATAATTTCGAAATATAGACAGCTTCGAGAAACTGTAATCTTATACCATTGGATAATGGTATAAATATGTCGTATAAAAATACCAAAAACTATATTCATGAACTGAAAACGATACATTGAACGCTGTTTTTGTGTACTATGACGAGGTATACTGTGAAGAAATTATAAATTGAGTTCACCGATTTCTTTTTGTAGAAACATGCATCATAATAATAATAAAATAAAAGTTAATAATTTCGTTAAGAATTTGTAAACAAACGGTTGTGTTTTAAAAAAAATAGTGAAATTAAATATTATTGAATTAAAAAACATTAGTGTTAAATTAAATAATTTAATAAAAACTATGAAGAGACTAAAAATGAGTGAAAATTAAAATTTATATGTAAGGAATAAGCGGTGTATTGTTCCAAACTGTGAATCACATATAAATATTGAAAATAAGGTTGCTATGCACAGGTATGTTAATTACTTAATTATTTCACTGAGTTTTACCTAATAAATAATAAAATTATCTGAATAACTGAACAAAATTACTAAAACTAATTTTTTTTATTGATAATTTAACATTTTTCTTAAATTCAAGACAGATAATTATGTTGGGTTAGATCAGCTAATATTTTGTATGACAGGGTCGGCTTTTATTCAAAGAGTTATTTTTAAATTATTATTAAGTTAAAATAATTTATTTTTATTCATTGTAAATTTTTTTTTTTTATATATAGATTTCCACTTGATAAGGATGTTAAATAGAAGTGGATTTATAATATTAGTACTCCATATTGGACTCCAAATATTACAGAAAAAAGTACAATTGGTTGTGCACCCCAAGTACCTGAAAAGGCTTGGTCAAAATAAATATTTTTTAACACAAGATGCTATGCGTATCTCAAACGTATTAGCTGATTCATAATGAGATTAACTCTACCGACCTCAAAGTCAAAGAAATCTGACACGACGGTTTTAAAAGTTTTCTATTCACAATGTACAGTTGTTTTATTTACAGCGTAAACAATATTTTCTTGTTTTATTTACACACCGTAACATTTTCATCACAAAATAAATTATATTTGACTTTTCAATTTTTTTTTTTTTTTTGACATTTACAACTTTTATAATCGTAAAAGTTGAAATTTGGGCAACTTTAGTTTAGCGTACAGTTACGTTATGTTTCTGACTTTGCATTGTGAATGAAAGTACTATTTTCATAGTTTAACTTTGTTACTTTGAGTTCAGTTGCGTTAACTTTGTATTATGAATCCAGCATAAGTAAATTTAGTTATTTTTAAAAAAATATTTGTCTATATATATCTATAAATATTTTATTTTTTAATTTCAGAAATACAATTATAATACAGAAAATATTGAAGATTTTGTTAAAATTGGTGCGGAAAATTATGGTGAAGAAGTATTTCCAGTTATTGCTAAATTAATACAATTCACTAAATTAATTAATTTTAAGGGCCAATAACTATTAATAAACAATTATCATAAATTGTAGTTATTAAGTTTCATTATAGTTCTAAGTTTTATTAAGGTTCTATTTTTTTTAACAATTTACAATAAAAATATCTAAAATAATATATTTAAATAAAACATTTACTTAAAATTTAAGAAACTTATATTTTATTTCTTTAAAACTTATGAAATTCATGAAAATAATACAAATATTATAATAAATCAATTTAAATTATGTTTGCATATATTTAGGAGCCAGCCTCAATTGGACAAAAAGTTAATCTATCCCTGATTTGTCAATTATAAATTTTGACAATTTGACGAGCTAAGAAAGAGAATATACCCAGACGAGATTCATTTATTTTACTTTATGCTCCTTCCATATATTCCTAATTCATTGTTTCTTTCACATGAAACGCGAACTGCGAATTGTGTAAATTCCATAAAAAAAAACTAATTTGAGGTTAAAACCAAGCGAATTTTTTAATCGCAACAATATGGAATGCGAATAATGATTTGACGGTTCGCGACCAGATATTCCAATTTAATTAAACATGGAATAATTCATTTGTTCGCTTCGCAACTAGCGTATCATGTGCAAAGTCCTAAGGAATAAAAAACATGAAATGGTCCAGTTTTTATTGGAAAATAATCGTTTTTTAGTATTATTCTTGCAGTTATTAATTAACGAATGAATGTCTTGCTTTCAATTAGAAGATCGAATAAATTTGGCTAATACTATATAATTTAGGCTTACCAATCTATAAATCACATACTAGCTATTGCCTTATTATTTTGGATGTTTCGGAGATGCAAACTGTTGGTAAAATGCAAAGGTACCTTACCAATTCCTTTGCTAATAAAACTACAGAACAGATAAGACTGTTTGTGTTTCTTTAAAACAAAACTATGAGTTCGCCGATCTTTAATCTACGGTTAACATTTTTCAGACCTAACAAACCATTTCTACAACAAGTTTAGTATAAATTACGAATCCGGTTCTTTACACAAAAGAAATTAACATTTATTTGCAAAATATTTTAAAAATTTTGATGCCAATCATAGTTTGAATCTTTAAATTAATAATTGTAAAAAAAAATTTATATTTAGTATTTTCTGAAATTGATACCGAAAAAACCCTGAAAAAAGTTGGTAGAATTATTTATAATATAAAGATAACGTTAATACAAGTTCTTGGTACATAATTTCAAAATTAAAAGACCTTAATAATTACATTTCAAAATCATCTCTCTCATTATTGTGATCGGTATCGTTCGATTATAACGTTTTTTTTCGGATGAAATTGATTTGTCTAAAATGTGGGTATCAAATATACGGCACAACAAAGTAAAACAGTCAAATTATTGGATTGGAAATTCGGTGAATTGATAATTTCGAAATATAGACCTGCGGCCTTCGAGAAACTGTAATCTTATACCATTGGATAATGGTATAAATATGTCGTAGAAATATACCAAAAACTATATTCATGAACTGAAAACGAAACATTGAACACTGTTTTTGTGTACTATGACGAAGTATACTATGAAGAAATTATAAATTGAGTTCACCGATTTCTTTTTGTAGAAACAGGCATCATAATAATAATAAAATAAAAGTTAATAATTTCGTTAAGAATTTGTAAACAAACGGTCGTGTTTTAAAAAAAAATAGTGAAATTAAATATTATTGAATTAAAAAACATTAGTGTTAAATTAAATAATTTAAAAAAAACTATGAAGAGACTAAAAATGAGTGAAAATTAAAATTTATATGTAAGGAATAAGCGGTGTATTGTTCCAAACTGTGAATCACATATAAATATTGAAAATAAGGTTGCATGCAGAGGTATGTTAATTAGTTAAATATTTCACTGAGTTTTACCTAATAAATAATAAAATTATCTGAATAACTGAACAAAATTACTAAAACTAATTTTTTTTATTGATAATTTAACATTTTTCTTAAATTCAAGACAGATAATTATGTTGGGTTAGATCAGCTAATATTTTGTATGACAGGGTCGGCTTTTATTCAAAGAGTTATTTTTAAATTATTATTAAGTTAAAATAATTTATTTTTATTCATTGTAAATTTTTTTTTTTTTTTATATAGATTTCCACTTGATAAGGATGTTAAATAGAAGTGGATTTATAATATTAGTACTCCATATTGGACTCCAAATATTACAGAAAAAAGTACAATTTGTTGTGCACCCCAAGTACCTGAAAAGGCTTGGTCAAAATAAATATTTTTTAACACAAGATGCTATGCGTATCTCAAACGTATTAGCTGATTCATAATGAGATTAACGCTACAGACCTCAAAGTCAAAGCAATCTGACACGACGGTTTTAAAAGTTTTCAATTCACAATGTACAGTTGTTTTATTTACAGCGTAAACAATATTTTCTTATTTGTTTTATTTACACACCGTAACATTTTCATCACAAAATAAATTATATTTGACTTTTAAATTTTTTTTTTCTTTGACATTTTACAACTTTTATAATCCTAAAAGTTGAAATTTGGGCAACTTTAGTTTAGCGTACAGTTACGTTATGTTTCTGACTTTGCATTGTGAATGAAAGTACTATTTTCATAGTTTAACTTTGTTACTTTGAGTTCAGTTGCGTTAACTTTTATTATGAATCCAGCATAATTAAATTTAGTTATTTTTAAAAATATTTGTCTATATATATATCTATAAATTTTTTATTTTTTAATTTCAGCAATACAATTATAATACAGAAAATATTGAAGATTTTGTTAAAATTGGTGCGGAAAATTATGGTGAAGAAGTATTTCCAGTTATTGCTAAATTAATACAATTCACTAAATTAATTAATTTTAAGGGCCAATAACTATTAATAAACAATTATCATAAATTGTAGTTATTAAGTTTCATTATAGTTCTAAGTTTTATTAAGGTTCTATTTTTTTATCAATTTACAATAAAAATATCTAAAATAATATATTTAAATTAAACATTTACTTAAAATTTAAGAAACTTATATTTTATTTCTTTAAAACTTATGAAATTCATGAAAATAATACAAATATTATAATAAATCAATTTAAATTATGTTTGCATATATTTAGGAGCCAGCCTCAATTGGACAAAAAGTTAATCTATCCCTGATTTGTCAAATATAAATTTTGACAATTTGACGAGCTAAGAAAGAGAATATACCCAGACGAGATTCATTTATTTTACTTTATGCTCCTTCCATATATTCCTAATGCGTTGTTTCTTTCACATGAAACGCGAACTGCGAATTGTGTAAATTCCATAAAAAAAAAACTAATTTGAGGTTAAAACCAGCAGCGGCTCGTCCTAATGGGCTAGGTGGGCTAAGCCCACCCTAAGAAATCTTAATTTAAACTCCACAAAATATCTTCTAAAATAAAAAAAAAAAAAATTCGTATAAAAAAAATATTTTCATATTATGTACGATATTTGGTCTGCCTACCCTATAAAATATACGATTTCTATTACATAATTATAATAGTAATTATGTAATAGAAATGAAGGAAAAGAAAACGAAAAAATTCTTGCGGACTTAGTCCGAAAAATACATTAAATTTGCTTTGCAACTTTTTTTATATGTATTGTTTTCTAATATACCACGGTTGGGCTAAAAAATAGTAGCCCACTGCATATATGTTTCCACTATAGAATAAAAATTTGAATATAAACATTTATTAAATGTATTTATGTATACAAACATTTATTTTCCATATGCATGCACGACGATTTTATATATAAATTTTTTGTATTGAGAATTTTCTTATATGCATATTGCATATAGTAGGCGAGAATAATTTATATGGTAAATAAAAAATAAAAAAAAAAATCTCTGAAAAAAATGCATGAACGACGATTTTTTTTTTTTTTTTTCTATTGAGAATTTTAATCTATAGGCGAGAATAAATTTATATAGTAAAGCAAAAATAAAAAAAAAATTCTCTGAGAGAAATGATTTATTGGATTTTTTTTACAGCAAAAATGTTATAAATATGTTTCTATACTGTTTTGCTTCTGTTACTTTAATGTTAGGGGCTATTTAACAGTAGCCCGTAGTACATAATATTTTTCCTGCAAAAAAATTAACAGCATAATGCTTATTTTTTTATACATTGTCTGTTAAAAAAAAATAATGGAAAAAGCAATAGAAGAATATAATCAAGTGCGTATATCGTGTATGCGAATATTTGTTTTACTATTGCTATACATAAGTATAAAAAAAATATTACGTACATATTATGTATTATCGTATAACATTGTTTTAAAGATTTGAATGCTTTTCATAATTCTAATTTGAATTTACCGGTTGTCGGAAAATTAAAAAGGAAGCTTTTGATATAGAGTTTAGTAATAAAATAATTTATAAAAAATTTCATTTTAAGTGTTATTGCTAGTTTGATCCGCTGTTTTGCTGTTTTTACGGTAACCAGAAGTTTTCAGGCAGTAAGTATTTTGTATTTTTGTAGTTAAATTTTAAAATTATATATATATTATATTATACACGTATATATATGTATTATATTTATTTATAATTTTTAATTTACATATAAATATAGTTTTCATATTATATATAGCATTTTCCGGTCAAATTAGTCTTTACACATAAAGATAGTCTTTTAAAAAATCAAATTAGTCTTTATAAATTTCAAGTTAGTCTTTTAAAATTTCAAATTAGTCTTTTTACATTTAAAATTAGTCTTTTTACACTTTCAATTAGTCTTTTAAAATTAAAATTTCTGTGTTTTAAACCTATTATTTAAGTAGAAACAAATAATAAATTTTTTTAAATTTTGTTCAAATTAAAATTTTATGAATAATAAGCATTTAAATTCACCCAAAAATCTTAACGATATTTTTTAATTTTTTTTTCCAAAAGATAAATGTTTTGTTCGGCAGCTGTTAAGTGTACCAAGAGACCATAAGTTGGTAAATGCAATGGTGTTTCAACATTGACCGATCAGGATTGTCGAAATTATTTTTTAAATATGATGCTAAAAATACCAGATGCTATTGCTGGCGAAGAATTACATTAAAATTATATTATCGCTTAATAAAATTTTAATTTGAACAAAATTAAAAAAAAAAAAATTTATTTGTTTGTACTTAAATAATAGGTTTGAAACACATAGAAATTTTATTTTTGAAAGACTAATTTGAAATTTAAAAAGACTAACTTGAAATTTAAAAAGACTAACTTGAAATTTATAAAGACTAATTCGAACTGATTTTTTAAAAGACTATCTTGATGTGTAAAAAGCCTAATTTGATCGGAAAATGCTATATATTGTATATAATTGTCATATTATTTTTTGCTATATATATGAATTTTTAAATATATGCTCTAATGATAAATGAAATAGATTACTTATTGGAGCATCCATTTAAATTAGAGGTTAAGGTTAAAATTAAAGAATTAGGATTACATCAGCCAATCGATTTTGTTTTGTGTTGAGGAACCTGGACACTAAATTCCTGTTAACGCTTTGAGTGTAGTACCTCATGTTAAAGTGGAAACCTGCACAATGTCTTTTCTTAATTTAAAAAAAAATTAGCCCACCCAGAATTTTACAGCACGAACCGCCACTGGTTAAAACCGAGCGAATTTTTTAATCGCAACAAAATGGAATGCGAATAATGATTTCACGGTTCGCGACCAGATATTCCAATTTAATTAAACATGGAATAATTCATTTGTTCGCTTCGCAATTCGCGTATCATGTGCAAAGTCCTAAGGGATAAAAAACATGAAATGGTCCAGTTTTTAATCGAAAATAATCGTTTTTAAGTACATATTATTCTTGCAGTTATTAATTAACGAATGAATGTCTTGCTTTAAATTAGAAGATCGAATAAATTTTGCTAATACTATATAATTTAGGCTTACCAATCTATATATCACATACTAGCTATTGCCTTATTATTTTGGATGTTTCGGAGATGCAAACTGTTGGTAAAATGCAAAGGTACCTTACCAATTCCTTTGCTAATAAACTACAGAACAGATAAGACTGTTTGTTTTTCTTTAAAACAAAACTATGAGTTCGCCGATCTTTAATCTACGGTTAACATTTTTCAGACCTAACAAACCATTTCTACAAGTTTAGTATAAATTACGAATCCGGTTCTTTACACAAAAGAAATTAACATTTATTTGCAAAATATTTTTAAAATTTTGATGCCAATCATAGTTTGAATCTTTAAATTAATAATTGTAAAAAATATTTTATATTTAGTATTTTCTGAAATTGATACCGAAAAAACCCTGAAAAAAGTTGGTAGAATTATTTATAATATAAAGATGACGTTAATACAAGTTCTTGGTACATAATTTCAAAATTAAAAGACCTTAATAATTACATTTCAAAATCATCTCTCTCATTATTGTGATCGGTATCGTTCGATTATAACGTTTTTTTTCGGATGAAATTGATTTGTCTAAAATGTGGGTATCAAATATACGGCACAACAAAGTCAAACAATCAAATTATTGGATTGGAAATTCGGTGAATTGAAAATTTCGAAATATAGACCTGCGGCCTTCGAGAAACTGTAATCTTATACCATTGGATAATGGTATAAATATTTCGTAGAAATATACCAAAAACTATATTCATGAACTGAAAACGAAACATTGAACGCTGTTTTTGTGTACTATGACGAGGTATACTATGAAGAAATTATAAATTGAGTTCACCGATTTCTTTTTGTAGAAACAGGCATCATAATAATAATAAAATAAAAGTTAATAATTTCGTTAAGAATTTGTAAACAAACGGTTGTGTTTTAAAAAAAATAGTGAAATTAAATATTATTGAATTAAAAAACATTAGTGTTAAATTAAATAATTTAAAAAAAACTATGAGGAGACTAAAAATGAGTGAAAATTAAAATTTGTATTGTTAAGCGGTGTATTGTTCCAAACTGTGAATCACATATAAATATTGAAAATAAGGTTGCTATGCACAGGTATGTTAATTAGTTAAATATTTCACTGAGTTTTACCTAATAAATAATAAAATTTTCTGAATAACTGAACAAAATTACTAAAACTAATTTTTTTTATTGATAATTTAACATTTTTCTTAAATTCAAGACAGATAATTATGTTGGGTTAGATCAGCTAATATTATGTATGATACGGTCGGCTTTTATTCAAAGAGTTATTTTTAAATTATTATTAAGTTAAAATAATTTATTTTTATTCATTGTAAATTTTTTTTTTATATATAGATTTCCACTTGATAAGGATGTTAAATAGAAGTGGATTTATAATATTAGTACTCCATATTGGACTCCAAATATTACAGAAAAAAGTACAATTTGTTGTGCACCCCAAGTACCTGAAAAGGCTTGGTCAAAATAAATATTTTTTTAACACAAGATGCTATGCGTATCTCAACCGTATTAGCTGATTCATAATGAGATTAACGCTATAGACCTCAAAGTCAAAGCAATCTGACACGACGGTTTTAAAAGTTTTCAATTCACAATGTACTGTTGTTTTATTTACAGCGTAAACAATATTTTCTTATTTGTTTAATTTACACACCGTAATATTTTCATCACAAAATAAATTATATTTGACTTTTCAATTTTTTTTTTTTCTTTGACATTTTACAACTTTTATAATCGTAAAAGTTGAAATTTGGGCAACTTTAGTTTAGCGTACAGTTACGTTATGTTTCTGACTTTGCATTGTGAATGAAAGTACTATTTTCATAGTTTAACTTTGTTACTTTGAGTTCAGTTGCGTTAACTTTGTATTATGAATCCAGTATAAGTAAATTTAGTTATTTTTAAAAATATTTGTCTATATATATTTATAAATTTTTTATTTTTTAATTTCAGCAATACAATTATAATACAGAAAATATTGAAGATTTTGTTAAAATTGGTGCGGAAAATTATGGCGAAGAAGTATTTCCAGTTATTGCTAAATTAATACAATTCACTAAATTAATTAATTTTAAGGGCCAATAACTATTAATAAACAATTATCATAAATTGTAGTTATTAAGTTTCATTATAGTTCTAAGTTTTATTAAGGTTCTATTTTTTTATCAATTTACAATAAAAATATCTAAAATAATATATTTAAATTAAACATTTACTTAAAATTTAAGAAACTTATATTTTATTTCTTTAAAACTTATGAAATTCATGAAAATAATACAAATATTATAATAAATCAATTTAAATTATGTTTGCATATATTTAGGAGCCAGCCTCAATTTGACAAAAAGTTAATCTATCCCTTTTTTGTCAAATATAAATTTTGACAATTTGACGAGCTAAGAAAGAGAATATACCCAGACGAGATTCATTTATTTTACTTTATGCTCCTTCCATATATTCCTAATGCGTTGTTTCTTTCAAATGAAACGCGAACTGCGAATTGTGTAAATTCCATAAAAAAAAAACTAATTTGAGGTTAAAACCGAGCGAATTTTTTAATCGCAACAATATGGAATGCGAATAATTATTTGACGGTTCGCGACCAGATATTCCAATTTAATTAAACATGGAATACTTCATTTGTTCGCTTCGCAATTCGCGTATCATGTGCAAAGTCCTAAGGGATAAAAAACATGAAATGGTCCAGTTTTAATGGAAAATAATCGTTTTAAGTATTATTCTTGCAGTTATTAATTAACGAATGAATGTCTTGCTTTCAATTAGAAGATCGAATAAATTTGGCTTATACTATATAATTTAGGCTTACCAATCTATAAATCACATACTAGCTATTGCCTTATTATTTTGGATGTTTCGGAGATGCAAACTGTTGGTAAAATACAAAGGTACCTTACCAATTCCTTTGCTAATAAAACTACAGAACAGATAAGACTGTTTGTTTTTCTTTAAAACAAAACTATGAGTTCGCCGATCTTTAATCTACGGTTAACATTTTTCAGACCTAACAAACCATTTCTACAACAAGTTTAGTATAAATTACGAATCCGGTTCTTTACACAAAAGAAATTAACATTTATTTGCAAAATATTTTTAAAATTTTGATGCCAATCATAGTTTGAATCTTTAAATTAATAATTGTAAAAAATATTTTATATTTAGTATTTTCTGAAATTGATACCGAAAAAACCCTGAAAAAAGTTGGTAGAATTATTTATAATATAAAGATGACGTTAATACAAGTTCTTGGTACATAATTTCAAAATTAAAAGACCTTAATAATTACATTTCAAAATCATCTCTCTCATTATTGTGATCGGTATCGTTCGATTATAACGTTTTTTTTCGGATGAAATTGATTTGTCTAAAATGTGGGTATCAAATATACGGCACAACAAAGTCAAACAATCAAATTATTGGATTGGAAATTCGGTGAATTGATAATTTCGAAATATAGACCTGCGGCCTTCGAGAAACTGTAATCTTATACCATTGGATAATGGTATAAATATGTCGTAGAAATATACCAAAACTATATTCATGAACTGAAAACGAAACATTGAACGCTGTTTTTGTGTACTATGACGAGGTATACTATGAAGAAATTATAAATTGAGTTCACCGATTTCTTTTTGTAGAAACAGGCATCATAATAATAATAAAATAAAAGTTAATAATTTCGTTAAGAATTTGTAAACAAACGGTTGTGTTTTAAAAAAAATAGTGAAATTAAATATTATTGAATTAAAAAACATTAGTGTTAAATTAAATAATTTGAAAAAAACTATGAAGAGACTAAAAATGAGTAAAAATTAAAATTTATATGTAAGGAATAAGCGGTGTATTGTTCCAAACTGTGAATCACATATAAATATTGAAAATAAGGTTGCTATGCACAGGTATGTTAATTAGTTAAATATTTCACTGAGTTTTACCTAATAAATAATAAAATTATCTGAATAACTGAACAAAATTACTAAAACTATTTTTTTTTATTGATAATTTAACATTTTTCTTAAATTCAAGACAGATAATTATGTTGGGTTAGATCAGCTAATATTTTGTATGACAGGGTCGGCTTTTATTCAAAGAGTTATTTTTAAATTATTATTAAGTTAAAATAATTTATTTTTATTCATTGTAATTTTTTTTTTTTTTTTTATATAGATTTACACTTGATAAGGATGTTAAATAGAAGTGGATTTATAATATTAGTACTCCATATTGGACTCCAAATATTACATAAAAAAGTACAATTTGTTGTGCACCCCAAGTACCTGAAAAGGCTTGGTCAAAATAAATATTTTTTTAACACAAGATGCTATGCGTATCTCAACCGTATTAGCTGATTCATAATGAGATTAACGCTATAGACCTCAAAGTCAAAGCAATCTGACACGACGGTTTTAAAAGTTTTCAATTCACAATGTACAGTTGTTTTATTTACAGCGTAAACAATATTTTCTTATTTGTTTTATTTACACACCGTAACATTTTCATCACAAAATAAATTATATTTGACTTTTCAATTTTTTTTTTTTCTTTGACATTTTACAACTTTTATAATCGTAAAAGTTGAAATTTGGGCAACTTTAGTTTAGCGTACAGTTACGTTATGTTTCTGACTTTGCATTGTGAATGAAAGTACTATTTTCATAGTTTAACTTTGTTACTTTGAGTTCAGTTGCGTTAACTTTGTATTATGAACCCAGCATAAGTAAATTTAGTTATTTTTAAAAATATTTGTCTATATATATCTATAAATTTTTTATTTTTTAATTTCAGCAATACAATTATAATACAGAAAATATTGAAGATTTTGAAGAAGTATTTCCAGTTATTGCTAAATTAATACAATTCACTAAATTAATTAATTTTAAGGGCCAATAACTATTAATAAACAATTATCATAAATTGTAGTTATTAAGTTTCATTATAGTTCTAAGTTTTATTAAAGTTCTATTTTTTTATCAATTTACAATAAAAATATCTAAAATAATATATTTAAATTAAACATTTACTTAAAATTTAAGAAACTTATATTTTATTTCTTTAAAACTTATGAAATTCATGAAAATAATACAAATATTATAATAAATCAATTTAAATTATTTTTGCATATATTTAGGAGCCAGCCTCAATTGGACAAAAAGTTAATCTATCCCTTTTTTGTCAAATATAAATTTTGACAATTTGACGAGCTAAGAAAGAGAATATACCCAGACGAGATTCATTTATTTTACTTTATGCTCCTTCCATATATTCCTAATGCGTTGTTTCTTTCACATGAAACGCGAACTGCGAATTGTGTAAATTCCATAAAAAAAAACTAATTTGAGGTTAAAACCGAGCGAATTTTTTAATCGCAACATTATGGAATGCGAATAATGATTTCACGGTTCGCGACCAGATATTCCAATTTAATTAAACATGGAATAATTCATTTGTTCGCTTCGCAACTAGCGTTTCATGTGCAAAGTCCTAAGGGATAAAAAACATGAAATGGTCCAGTTTTTAATGGAAAATAATCGTTTTTTAGTATTATTCTTGCAGTTATTAATTAACGAATGAATGTCTTGCTTTCAATTAGAAGAATCGAATAAATTTGGCTAATACTATATAATTTAGGCTTACCAATCTATAAATCACGTACTAGCTATTGCCTTATTATTTTGGATGTTTCGGAGATGCAAACTGTTGGTAAAATACAAAGGTACCTTACCAATTCCTTTGCTAATAAAAGTACAGAACAGATAAGACTGTTTGTTTTTCTTTAAAACAAAACTATGAGTTCGCCGATCTTTAATCTACGGTTAACATTTTTCAGACCTAACAAACCATTTCTACAACAAGTTTAGTATAAATTACGAATCCGGTTCTTTACACAAAAGAAATTAACATTTATTTGCAAAATATTTTTAAAATTTTGATGCCAATCATAGTTTGAATCTTTAAATTAATAATTGTAAAAAATATTTTATATTTAGTATTTTCTGAAATTGATACCGAAAAAACCCTGAAAAAAGTTGGTAGAATTATTTATAATATAAAGATGACGTTAATACAAGTTCTTGGTACATAATTTCAAAATTAAAAGACCTTAATAATTACATTTCAAAATCATCTCTCTCATTTTTGTGATCGGTATCGTTCGATTATTATGTTTCTTTTCGGATGAAATTGATTTGTCTAAAATGTGGGTATCAAATATACGGCACAACAAAGTCAAACAATCAAATTATTGGATTGGAAATTCGGTGAATTGATAATTTCGAAATATAGACCTGCGGCCTTCGAGAAACTGTAATCTTATACCATTGGATAAAGGTATAAATATGTCGTAGAAATATACCAAAACTATATTCATGAACTGAAAACGAAACATTGAACGCTGTTTTTGTGTACCATGACGAGGTATACTATGAAGATATTATAAATTGAGTTCACCGATTTCTTTTTGTAGAAACAGGCATCATAATAATAATAAAATAAAAGTTAATAATTTTGTTAAGAATTTGTAAACAAACGGTTGTGTTTTAAAAAAATAGTGAAATTAAATATTATTGAATTAAAAAACATTAGTGTTAAATTAAATAATTTAAAAAAAACTATGAAGAGACTAAAAATGAGTGAAAATTAAAATTTATATGTAAGGAATAAGCGGTGTATTGTTCCAAACTGTGAATCACATATAAATATTGAAAATAAGGTTGCTATGCACAGGTATGTTAATTAGTTAAATATTTCACTGAGTTTTACCTAATAAATAATAAAATTATCTGAATAACTGAACAAAATTACTAAAACTAATTTTTTTTATTGATAATTTAACATTTTTCTTAAATCCAAGACAGATAATTATGTTGGGTTAGATCAGCTAATATTTTGTATGACAGGGTCGGCTTTTATTCAAAGAGTTATTTTTAAATTATTATTAAGTTACAATAATTTATTTTTATTCATTGTAATTTTTTTTTTTTTATATAGATTTCCACTTGATAAGGATGTTAAATAGAAGTGGATTTATAATATTAGTACTCCATATTGGACTCCAAATATTACAGAAAAAAGTACAATTTGTTGTGCACCCCAAGTACCTGAAAAGGCTTGGTCAAAATAAATATTTTTTAACACAAGATGCTATGCGTATCTCAAACGTATTAGCTGATTCATAATGAGATTAACGCTACAGACCTCAAAGTCAAAGCAATCTGACACGACGGTTTTAAAAGTTTTCAATTCACAATGTACGGTTGTTTTATTTACAGCGTAAACAATATTTTCTTATTTGTTTTATTTACACACCGTAACATTTTCATCACAAAATAAATTATATTTGACTTTTCAATTTTTTTTTTTTTTTTTGACATTTTACAACTTTTATAATCGTAAACGTTGAAATTTGGGCAACTTTAGTTTAGCGTACAGTTACGTTATGTTTCTGACTTTGCATTGTGAATGAAAGTACTATTTTCATAGTTTAACTTTGTTACTTTGAGTTCAGTTGCGTTAACTTTGTATTATGAATCCAGCATAAGTAAATTTAGTTATTTTTAAAAATATTTGTCTATATATATCTATAAATTGTTTATTTTTTAATTTCAGCAATACAATTATAATACAGAAAATATTGAAGATTTTGTTAAAATTGGTGCGGAAAATTATGGCGAAGAAGTATTTCCAGTTATTGCTAAATTAATACAATTCACTAAATTAATTAATTTTAAGGGCCAATAACTATTAATAAACAATTATTATAAATTGTAATTATTAAGTTTCATTAAGGTTCTATTTTTTTATCAATTTACAATAAAAATATCTAAAATAACATATTTAAATTAAACATTTACTTAAAATTTAAGAAACTTATATTTTATTTCTTTAAAACTTATGAAATTCATGAAAATAATACAAATATTATAATAAATCAATTTAAATTATGTTTGCATATATTTAGGAGCCAGCCTCAATTGGACAAAAAGTTAATCTATCCCTGATTTGTCAATTATAAATTTTGACAATTTTACGAGCTAAGAAAGAGAATATACCCAGACGAGATTTATTTATTTTACTTTATGCTCCTTCCATATATTCCTAATGCGTTGTTTCTTTCACATGAAACGCGAACTGCGAATTGTGTAAATTCCATAAAAAAAAACTAATTTGAGGTTAAAACCGAGCGAATTTTTTAATCGCAACAATATGGAATGCGAATAATGATTTGACGGTTCGCGACCAGATATTCCAATTTAATTAAACATGGAATAATTCATTTGTTCGCTTCGCAATTCGCGTATCATGTGCAAAGTCCTAAGGGATAAAAAACATGAAATGGTCCATTTTTTAATGGAAAATAATCGTTTTTTAGTATTATTCTTGCAGTTATTAATTAACGAATGAATGTCTTGCTTTCAATTAGAAGATCGAATAAATTTGGCTATTACTATATAATTTAGGCTGACCAATCTATAAATCACATACTAGCTATTGCCTTATTATTTTAGATGTTTCGGAGATGCAAACTGTTGGTAAAATGCAAAGGTACCTTACCAATTCCTTTGCTAATAAACTACAGAACAGATAAGACTGTTTGTTTTTCATTAAAACAAAACTATGAGTTCGCCGATCTTTAATCTACGGTTAACATTTTTCAGACCTAACAAACCATTTCTACAACAAGTTTAGTATAAATTACGAATCCGGTTCTTTACACAAAAGAAATTAACATTTATTTGCAAAATATTTTTAAAATTTAGATGCCAATTATAGTTTGAATCTTTAAATTAATAATTGTAAAAAATATTTTATATTTAGTATTTTCTGAAATTGATACCGAAAAAACCCTGAAAAAAGGTGGTAGAATTATTTACAATATAAAGATGACGTTAATACAAGTTCTTGGTACATAATTTCAAAATTAAAAGACCTTAATAATTACATTTCAAAATCATCTCTCTCATTATTATATTCTAACACGTGTTTTTTAATAGTTGAATTATCTACCCACGTCACAAAATCTTCTAAAGTTCTAGATACAATTAATGCAGGATCTTTAATCATTTCTGGCCCAACACGAACATGTCCTTGCTCTATTAAATTGGTAGCATTTTTTACGTTTTGTGATAGTTTTTCTAAATACAAACTATATTAATAAACATAGGTGACTAAAAATATATAAAATTTACGTCGTATCATAACAACAGGAAGTCTTCTTTTACAAAACGAACTAGCAGAAACCTTTCCTGCATCTTCCAAATTGGATTTGGTTGAAACTAGGCCTAAATTATAAAGTCTCTCTAGTAACATTGCTGATGATTCATTTTTGAATTGATCACTCGATTTTAGTTGTGAAATTTTTTCTGCTACTTCTCTAATTTTTCGAGCTAGTGTATTATATCTTCAAAGAATTTTATAAACGTTTCACAAAAGCATATATTAATGCAAATAACTTACTTGGAATAATCTTCTCGCCTTCTAATGTGGAATTTTCTTAGAATTTGATTTTCATATGCACTATTGTCGATCTTCCACGTTAGAAAATCTACTTTTTTTAATAATTTTTGTTCATGAAATCTTAATTTTCGAACCATATTTTTTATTATTTAAATTAGTGTTGTTGCTTGTTGCAGCGTTGAGTTGATGTGCTGGGTTCTGGGTATAGTTAATAAATATAACATAGATTGACAACTACAACCAATTGATTTGAGCGCCATGATGTTGAATTATCTGTAAGAGGAACTAATTTTTTTTATGTGCAATGCCCGCAGAATTCATTCGTTGTTTTTTTTTTTCTGAAATTTTTTCAAAGTTTTAAATAAAAAATTCAAATTTATTTTAAATCTTTTATTTTATTAATTTTACTTTTTTTTGTTTGAATGTTTTTTATAATAATCAATGGCATTCTGTTGCAAATTATCAGTGCATGTTTTAGTGTTAGCCTTCTTTTTAAATTTAAACAATAATTAGAGATTAATAAATTTATGCAATAATTTACAAATAATGAGATGATTTTATTTCCATACAATGTACAAATATCTTAAAAATAAATTAAAGTTACACGAATAATAGATTTATGCATAAAAGAGCATACATTACTGATGAAAAATCTATTAATTAAAATGAAATTGTTAATGAAATGTGAATTTGGATATGTTAATGATTTTCATTTATTATTAGTATGCTCTGTAGCTACTATAAAATTATGTAATTCTGAATCAGGATTACTAAATATAAATGAATTACAATCACTACATTTTTGTGCCATACATTTAAATTTTTTATCAACAAAACCAGCTACGTATGCAGAAACTTTTTTTTCTATTTCTAATTGCAACTGAGAAAGCTTTATATTTGATGGTTGTTTTTCTATATTGCTTCCTATAGTTACTTTTGATATATCTTCTATAGTTTTTGAATTAATTTTTAAGAATTTTTTTAAATTCTGAAGCAAAGCTGTAGAAGAATCATTCATGCAATTTGAACCTACTGAATACACAGACGTCATATTATTAAGTTTTATAATTACTCGTAAACTGTTTAGAGTTGGGATTCATATTCCTATAGCTATAGTTGAGTGACCGTATTGATCCAAAAAAATTCTCTAACGGATCTTGGTTGAAAATCCTTAAATATATGTAGGTGATTCCATTTTACTGCAATTTTTTACCTATTTCATCAAAATTATCCATGTTGTTCATTAAATTTTTAATGTATGGTAGTTTGTATAATTTATTTAGCCTGGTAAAATACATACTACTCAATATTAGCCTCATTATTCCAAAAAGAAATCTGAACATCTCCAAATGACCTCCTAAGTTCCTTACCTTAACAGGTAAAAAAATAAATAAATAATTAAAATAAATAAATAAATAAAATAAATAAATAACTCTTGGTGGTCTTGAGGAACTGCCATTCATTGAATCAAATAATTTATCAAAAAATAAAATACAATTAGCGGTTTCTTCTGCACCTTCTCCTAATATATTGGATTTAACATTTTTAGCTAAAAAAAATAGTATAAATAGACATTAACTAAAACACATTAACGAAAAAAAAAATACTTACATATACCAATTGTATATATAACATTAGTTTTCCTACAGTTGCACTCATTACTTTCACACAGTGTGATACCTTCATTTTTTTTTTATTTTATGTGGATTTTTTTTTTATTTTTATGTGCTGCTCAGTCAAACCAGAGAGCCCGGAATCTAATTCATGCAATTTTAAAATATGCGCCCATTTGGCAACTTTATTGAAATTATCCTCAAGTGTAATGCAAATCTTTTTCCAGAAAATGGTTCCGCATTAATTTTATTAAATGTGGTGGATCAATAATACAATTTACACTTGATCCATTTATTTCAAATCCACTACTTCTAAATCCTTTTCCGGCTTTTTCTGCCCGAATTCTTGAATTTTCTTTTAATATTTTCAGGGCTCTAATTTTTGTTGCACAACCATCGCAAACTGTTGAAACTACTGTTAAATCTGCTTTTAGGACAGCGTTAATAATGTTTGTAATAGCTGTTACAATTTGATGTGCCGAACACGTTGAATGCACCAAATAATACATTATTGGTTGCTTCCATTTTTTGACCACTCCACGGAGCATAAAAACAATTGCATGATCAGCAAACTTTTTACTAGTTTCATTATTTCCATAATTTTCAAACCCAATAATTGTATCAGTATAACTATCAAAATCCAAATGGGATGTGAGATTTACTTCATAAAAAATTAAACAGCAGAATTTGTATTCAATATAATTAAAAAGATTAGAGTCAAAGCCGGGTTTTATGTTTATATCCTGTAACATTTTATTCAAAGTTGGTCTTGATGGCAAATGAAATATTTTTCTCAGAAAACGGTAAGTTTTTGGGCTATGTTTCATAAGAGATATACCCAAAATTTTGTCATCAATGTTAAAACGGCAGCGTTTTGATTTTACTTTAGCGCATTTTATTTGGCTTGATATGAAATTCATGACTGTTGGAGACAAATTCTTACATAAAGAAGTGAATCTTTTATTATAAACTTTTTCTTTTAATGCATTAAATTTTTTCTTTCCACTATCCTTTAATTTAATTAATTTTCGTAACTCCTTTTCTAATAAATTAATTTGAATATTTTGTGTTTTTGATATAATCAAATCATGTCAAAAACCACATCACTATTCTTCTTCGATTCTATACAAAAAAAAACATATGAAACAAAATGACGAATACGGTAAAAGAAATATAATTACGTGGTTTGGAAACACTCGGTTGCTCCATTACTTCAGCTGTTTCGTAAATTAATGTAATATTTTCATCCAATACTATGTCATCAGTTGTTTCAATATTTTTTGGAATAGATGATTCATCAATTTGTGGTATATATATTTCATCTTCAAGTATTTCTATAAAAATATATAATTTTAAAATCTTAAACGGTTTACAAAAATAATTTCGCTAGTTGATTAAAAAAAGACAAAAACGTACCTGGTATAAATTCCGTTGGAAAAGCATAAAAATTTAATTTTGAATAACCAACTGAATAACAATTTGAATTAGAATGTTCTGCACATATTCTGAAATTATTGTAAATTTCATCGTCTTTCAAATTTTTAAATATTTTATTTGGAATCAATAATTTCCATTTATTAAAATTTTCAATGTTTTTTTTGGGTTAGGAAACCTATGCCTTTTGCTAGTTTTGTCTGTACAAAACGACACACAACACTTAATATAACCCATTTTATTTAATGTTTTATATTTTATTTTTAATATTATTTTTATAATATTATAAAAAAACAAATTATTGTCAAATTAATTTACTTAATTATTCACTTTTTCACTTTTAAAATGCTTAAAATTGTTAACGAAACCCCGAGCTAAAAATGCTAAAAATAAACATAAACAATAAACAGAACCATAAAATTCGTTACCGTTCCCAATTTTTTTTATAACAGCAGCGCCACAATTAATTGTAAGAAGAACTAAAATATTATTAGTTTTGATTTTTTTTCTAAGTTGGCGATCTATGTTATATTCCATTTTTATTATTTTGTAAAGTTAATTTATATTGAATTTCTTTGATTAAAAAAATCAATATTTTTTCAAAAAAAACAATTTTTTTTTTATCTAGATAAATTTTTAAATTTCTTTGACCAAAAAAATCAATCTTTTTTTTGATCTAGATAGATCATAGATAATATATATTTAATAGATCGCCAACTCTCAAATATCTATAACAGCGCCACTCTTACATAAAAATTGAAATGGGAACTAAATTTTTCATGACCCTATTATTTTTTATTCACTCCCAACCCTATTCTTTTATTTTTTTTTTCTCCCATAACGCCCATAACCTTTTTTTTTTTTTTAATTATAAATAAAAATAAATAAATAAAATAATTAATAGTAAATTTTTTATTTTATTGATTTTCCTTTTTTTACAAAAATGTTTTTGGTAATACTTGAAGGCTTTTTTTTGTATTGGGTCATCCGTTGCTGCCTGCATCCTGGAGGAACCGGAAAGTTTTCTGTTGAGGCCATAACAATAATTATGTATAAGTAGTTTTATACAATAAGCATCTTTTAGGATTTGGAAAGCGATGTTTGGTGGCACTTAAATTTTCACAATACGGAACACAACATTTAATGCTATACATTTTTATAATTGTCTTAATTGTCTTTCTTTTTTATTTTTAAATTCATAAATATATTTTCTAAACACGCTAAACACTGATCAAATATCAAAACATATGAATACAAAAACACAAACGTTTTTAATTTTAAATGTTTGTAATCATAAACATAACCTCAAATATAAAATTGATAAAAAATTGCTAAAAATGAAAAATTGATAAAATGACACTAAAAACGACACTAGCGCTGCTGAAATTGAAATCGGAAATAATGTCAATTTTATAAACCATTTTCTTATTTTCTTCGAAGTTGAACGGCCGTAATCTAGATCAATTTTAAAAAATCTCGATTTTTAGCAAGATTTACCCCTCCTTTTACAAATTTCAATATACTTTTTCAATTGACAGCAGTAATTTTGAGTTTCAAATGTCAGTTGGGTAAAAATACAAAAAAAAAAAAAAATCAATCTCGTTGCAAATTTCTTTGAACACAAAAAATCTCAAATTACACTCGCTACACAGAAATTACACTCGCAAGTAATGGAATTTAATAATAATAATAATAAATATTATGTATTGAATGTGCATCTTTTTAACTTTTTAAATGCTAATTTAAGTCTTTAAAAATTTTGTGAAAAAAATTATATTGTTTGGCATATTTGTTTGGATAGTTTAGCTGGTCACACAACTGGAAATAGTTTTGTTTCTACAATTACAAAAGAGATAAAAAATTAATTTAAATATGTTTGTTCACAAAATACCACAGTCACCAGAAATGCGCCAAAAGTGGATGGAAGTTATTCCAAATGCCAGCCAATGAAATTTCTCAAAAAAAATGTAAATTGTGCTCAGCGCATTTCGATGAGAAATTCTTAACATCCTCTGGTAGAATTTTGTTGAATGCTGTACCATCAAAATTTTTGAGCGAAAATGGTTCGTGGTATGTACGGATATTGTTATATTTAAGCCAACATTTTGAAAATATGTTTTCAATAGGTTTACAATTGGATCGGTGAGTGACAACAGTCCACCAAGAAAACGGCAATTTTTAGGTGAAATATCCGACAATACAAATGATGCATCTACATCCGGAATGGTGTTTGGAAATTATTCTATTGCTGAAAATGGCCGGTTAAATCAAGTTCAAGTAGTTATATTATTTATCCCAAGGACTTTAAACATTCTGGGGAAGTTAATACTTCAATTATCTATACACCTAAAAGTTCCCAGCGAGCTTTAACAGTGTGTAAGAAGGAAATTGATAAGAATCGAAGAACAAATAAAATACTCAATCAGAAACTTAAAAGAATGAAAAATGAAGTTGATGATTTATTGTACTCGAAAAATTAAATGTATGTATTTTGACCGAGGAAAACAAATTCCCTTTGATAAATTAAAAGTCATACATTAACATTCAACAAAATGCATTATTCTATTTAGTATTTGGTCCGGATTTTTTAATTATAGTAAAAATAACGTAAAAAATCTTTATACAAAAATAGTTTTAAGAACAATTCAAAATGTATATAATTTAGATTTAGATTTTAATGATCCAAATGATCATCTAAGTATAAGACAGACAGGGTATATATGTATGTACCCATATGTACATATTTATAAAATTAATTTTAGAAATTTATTTAAAAATAAGATTTTTTCACTTTGCCAGGTAATCAAACATGAAAAAATTAGGTGTAAGAAATAAATTGACAAAATTAATTCATTTTTCAGAAAGTAAATAAAATTATAACGTTTATTAATATTTTGTTTTTCATTTATTGTTTCAAATGTTAAATTTTATCATGTTGGTTCCGGTTCTGATGATTTTTTACATTTTTAGAATACACATTTTATTTTATAAAATATGTATTTATATGTTTGACTTTATATAAAAAGTGAACATATAAAAATTCAACATTAATTAAAATATTTAAGTCGTTAATTTTTTTATTTGGCTTGAAGCACTCTCCTCGACGCCTTGACATTTAATCGTTAAATTTCTGCCAGCGCCATCTTTTGATTGTCTCCAACTAAGACCGAAAAAAATATACCCATGTCCCTTTATAGCGTATATTCCCACTGAGTTTTTTTGAAGTGGATGACGGATTCCTTATTCGTAAGAAATGCAATTTTTCCATATAAACTTAACATGCGATAGCTGGTGGTAACACTGTGAATTAAAAATTGAGATTTTGGTATGAAATCTGACGGTATATTATAGATATTAAAATTATTTTTTGTAATTGTACGTGTCATTTCATTTTGGCCATTTTTAAATTTCATTTTGTGCTTGGCTTGTGTAAAATATAATTAAGTAATAAACAATTAAGTATTGTTTTATTACGTTCTGATAAATTTTTATAATTAATAAAGGTGGGGTTTTTTCCTACAATTATTGTACAACATAAATTGTAAAAAAAAAAATTATATTAATTTAATCTTTTAATATTTATAGAAAAAATGGCAGAACATTTTTCAAAGACACATTGTGGAAGATTAGCTAAAAAAGAAAGAACTCAAAATATTAAGAAGGAAATAAATTCAACAGGAAATCAGATAGAAAATTTAAATGTAAATTTATTTTATATAATATATGTATTTAAAAAAAAATTAAATAAACATTTAAAAAGAAAATTTTTGAGAATATGTTTTTTTTTATTTATTAAACCGAAATAAAAATGGTGGAGCAAAGGTGGAAAATAAAATAATTTAAAAAGTGCCATCTGTTAGCAATGATAAAGTTTCATAAAAATTCCGCTGTAACCTGACATGTCCCTTATGTGTATACCTTATGCTAAGCGGACATGACTAATGTATTTGTTATGGACGGATAAGGTGTATTCATGCCTTACGAATAAGGGATACATAAGGCTTATGCGCTTCAGTGGGTTATTTATATGGTTAAATTCGTTAAATTTCTGCCAGCGCCATCTTTTGATTGTCTCCAACTAAGACCGAAAAAAATATACCCATATGACCCTTATTGAGAGTAGGTAAAGTGATTTCCACGCTCCAAGCGGAAAAAATTAGCACTCAAATTCAGAGATTGAATTTTTAAAATCGATCGTTGTATATAAATTTATATGGAGATATTAAAAAAACCATAAGCAATTAATTAAATAAATATTTGTTTTAAGTTTTGGTAGAGTGGTGAAAATAAGCGGGATGGCTTCCAAAAACATGTAAGTATGTTAAATAAATACAAGTTTAGTGTAACACAGCCAAATTTCTTCTAAAAATCTTAATTAAAAATGTAAACAAATAGTACATAAGATTAACAATCCAATTTGATTTTTATGTTCTTGGTTTTGATTTTTAGGAGCTAATTGATTTAGTTTAGTTAATTAGTTAATTTATTACAAATAGAGCCAGGCAATAATACTAATTTAAATATAATTAGTATTAAATAATTTAAATAAATATAGTATAAGTTTACCACTTACCAAGATAAAATAATATTTGATATTTTATTTTATCGAAATTATTAAAAAATGCTAATATTTGGCGCAAATAATATTATTTATTTATTTATTTAAATATCTCTGTCAATTTTTCAATAATTAAAGAATTTGACTTCTTCAATCTAGTTATTCGGGTTTCAGAAAATTCCGCAAGGAGTCATGTTACCTATAGTCCCAATAGAGTATCCCAGTGAGCAGTGTAAGACATATATAAACCTTATACATGTCTTATGTGTAAGGCTGACAGACACCTTAGCTATCCATACAAGACACACAGACTATGTCCTCGTGTGTAAGAGCTTACATGTAAGGTATATATAAGATTTCACACTAGATGGCGTTTTTGCGGTTTATGCCAATTTTTGTTGTTGGTAATCTATTTCCGGTTTTGTTGTTGTAAATTGAACAATTTTAAATAAATAAAATACAAATATTTTTGGTTTTTTCAATATGTATTTTTCAATTGTTTTGATTATTTAACATTATACATATTTATTTATTTAAAAAAAAAATATTTAGTTTTAAGAACATAATTATTATACATATTTAGTTATTTAAAAAAAAAATATTTAGTTTTAAGAACAATTATTATTAAAAGTTTATTTAGGTTTATATTGCTCATATGAAAAGATAGCAAAAATTCGAATGAAGAAGTTGGATAATGTATCAATATCATCCGTGAAATGTATAATTATTTTTTTTGTTGTTCAGTAATTATACAAAAAAAAACAATAGTGAAATTTGCAATAAAAATTAATATCGTAAAATATTTCAAAGTTATATTTGTTTATATATACCTTTTTTTTTTGTGGACTCTGTTATGAGAGACACAAATTTGTTTTTTAATACTCATGAAATATGGTAAGTTTAGATTTCCTTGCTTCTGCAAATACAAAAGAAATATAACATAATGTTTGGTACGTTTTTATTGAATTAATTAATTGTTACCATAAATTACTTTTTTGAAAAGTGACAAATCCTTCAAAGGCTTTTTATTTTTTTGTCCATCCCAATTATAATTGAATAATAATTCGTCGGTCATAATTAAAGCCAACCCTGAAGTAGCAAAATATTTATCCACTGGCTGAAATTTCGACATATATTGAATCTAATGAAAAAATAAATAATTTTACAAATAATATTTTTTAAATATATTTTATATATCGATATGGTCAATAGAATATTATTTTGAAAATTTACCAATTTATTAACATATTCTTCATCTTTTACATTTATATTATTAATTAAATTATCCAATTCGATTATGGTTTTTAATGGAAGTTTAATATCAATTTGATTATTAATATCCAAGAATTTTTTTATTAATTTATTATTTTCGGAAATGTCAATCCGCAAAGCTGATAATTCTGTGGCAACAAATTTTAGCTCAGGATTAGTTACTAAAAAAGAGAACTTATTGAAGATCTTTAATATATTAAATTTAAGCTATTATATATTTTGTGATGGATGTGTAATTTTGGCGGTAGCAGTATTTAAATTCTTTATTATATTCGTTGAACAAACAGCTACCGTTGGATTTACATATGTTGCTTCTGAAAAATTTAAATCCTGCCCACAATTTATATTAATATTTTCGCTTTCTTCGTTTAGAGAACTGATGTTATTATTTTATCCGAAATAATATTAGGAGATGGTGCTGTAGTAGTTTTAATGGATGAATTTGGTGTAACATTTATTCTTTTTATTTTTATATTATTTTGGAAAATGTTGCATTTTCGTGGCTGTTCCATCATAATTTGTATTTCTAAATGAAAAACGAAATTAGATATATAACTACAATACATACTATATTCAAACCAGCAGTTTCGTTTGATTTTTTTTTGTGCCATCATATTTTCGAATAATACTTGTGTATCCTGCGAATCTTCTTCCACTGGTTGGAAATATTTGTTTTTTTTTTTTCATTCTGTTTATTAACTAAGAAATATAATTATTAAATTTTGTTATTAATTTTATATAAATTTAATATGAATAAAAATTTATTTATCACTCCCAAACATATTTTGTGTTGAAAACATCTCCTTAATCATTTCAGATGAATCATGAATTTTATCCTCCTCAATTAATATTGGAGACATCTTTGTTGGGATGGTCACTATTACATCGGAATCTACATTATTATTATATAATAACGTTTTTAAAAATACTAGTTCAATGATAAAAAATTTGTAAATTATTATAATATTAAATAAATACCATATTGATACACTTGCTCTAATTTTTGCGTTTTCGGTAAGAATTTAACTTTTTTCAATATTATACCAGAAGGCAGAACACAATTCCTTTTTCGATTTTCCTGTAGTATATCTAAAAGTTAAATATAATTAATAACATGATCTAAAAATATTATATCAGTAGATCAAATAATTACTATTTTTTTTACCCGGTTCCTTCTTAATTTCCAATGGAAGATATTTTTTTGAATTATTCATATTAACTTCTAAAACATAAATTAGCTAAGTTAAATAAAATTAATTTTGGTATTTTCGTGGAGTATTTTAATTAAAATAAAGTTATTAGTGCCTTCATCTATAGGAAACCGACAAAATTTACCAATAATTAATGATACTGGTAAAATTTCTGTATCTGAAGTTTCGAATACTTTAAATATATGTAGTAATTTGGAATCAATTGGATCTTTAAAATAAGCTTCAAGATTAATATAACGTTTTCCAGACATAACTTTGTCTTCATTTTGTACAAAAAAATTATCAATTTGAAATGGGAATTCAGTTCCATTTCCTAATCTTAAAAAGCAACAAGAATCTCTTTTATTGGTTTTAAAAGTTAGATAATTATATTCGTAAGATATAAATGTATTACAAGCGACAAATTTATCTATAGCAATGTTTTGTGAATTATGTTTTTCTATTTGTTTATTTAGTATTTCTCGTTCATTAATTCTGTTATTTAATTGTTCCAAAATTTTGTTTGGATTTTTTATATTTTTGTTTAATTCTTGCATGTAATTTTCATATTTATAGCTTGAAAAATTGTCTATTGGTCCGTTCATACTTACATAATTTGGCAAATGTAATAAGCTGTGAACATTATAATTCAAATATTTCAAACTATAAAATTGTGGAAATAGTTCCACAAATTGATTAATTAATAATTGGGCAGGCATTATTAACATTTTGATTTGGTTTAGCTTCGTCAGATAATAGTCTTAGACTTGTTATTAATAGACATATATAGTAATATTTATCTTCACTTATTTTATTTTTTAAAAATAGCATTGATGTATATAAAATAAAAAATCTGAATTCAGTTGCTTTCTATCGCATAATTTCTATAAAATTTCGAGGCTATCTAGCAAATTCTATTGGCGTAAATGCTGCTAGCGTAACATATTCTTGCGACATACTATCAATACAATTTTTATTAAAAGTTTCTAAAATCAAAGTTAAAATTCTCTTAGATATAACTAAATCTACTAAATGCATTACATCAAGTGGAAACTGAGTAACCATTTTAACTCCAGCTTTTTCTAATACAGTGCTATTTAGATTATTATGATGTAAACTGTCAGTTTATTGTTTGCTGGTCTTGTTGCTGAGTCTTTTACTAGTCCCAGGCATTTCCTTACTTCCGCTACAAAAAAAACAAGCGGCTCTTTTGTACTATGGTTGGGGTATGATTTACCTCGCAAAGCTAGCAACAGCACGGGGTGGGTTGTATGTACAAAAGATGATGCACAAGTAAGGGCATAACAACAACAAACATTCATACGACAACTGAACTGGGAGACGAGATACTATACTCATTCACTAAGGACGTCGTAACAAAACAAAAAAAAATAAACTAGAAAAAATAATACTGAAACAAAATTAACGTTATAGCAATCCGCGCGAAAGGTGTTTGATCGCGATGGTCAGATTCCCGCCCTACCTTGCCTTTAAACATTGACCACCAACAAACTAAAGCTTTTAAAGGCCCTAAAACAAAACGAGTAAACAATGCCCGCGTAGCACTACATTTTTCAAACACAATACCAAGGAAGCTACACTATACACTTCACCTTTTTGTATCCTCGAAATCTCCGAGCATACCCTTCTTCACCACCAACAAAATAAAATGAAACTTAGCACATCTTTATGCTATTTCAATAAAACAAAATAAGGAATAACAAAGACT
>OY987255.1:43151232-43256487 GCA_963920725.1 Rhamphomyia laevipes | reverse complement strand
TTTTAATATCTCAAAAAAACGGCGCTGAGAGTATTAATCAAATCTCTCTACATGATGAAATTCTGACAGAATGCCAAAATAAAATTAAGAAAAACTCTAAAAAGAAATCTAGAAAATCTAAAAATAAAAATACTAAGGCACTCATGAAATCTGTCGTTGTTTGCCCCTCATTGTTAGAGTTCTGGAATTTGTAGTGTGATATTACTGAATAACTGAATGATATTTATTGAATCATTATGTATAGGTTACAATGGTTAGATTATGTCTATATTACAATGGTTAACTTATATCTAGATGGCGTTAGTGTTGTCACATCTTCCTTTTTTTTTTTTTATGTATTTTGCAATTAACATATAAATTTATATTTTTAAATATATTCATATAACTTTTCGTTTTTAAATGTATTTTGAAATTTAACATTAAATTTATATTTCTAAATATATTGAAAATGAATATAACTTTTCGTTTTTAAATGTATTTTGAAATTTAACATTAAATTTATATTTTTAAATATTGTAATGTATACACATTACCGCGATTTAATTTATACTAAACTTCTTTTATTTTAATATCATACGATCATACGATGATATAAAACAATGTAAAAACAATATATATATGCAAACTGTTATATTTTTAGTGTTAAGAAATTTAATTGTAATAATTAGTTTATAAGTATTAATAATTGAATTATATAAAATTACTAGTTATTTTTTAATTGTATTAGTAAGTAAGGAACCATATATAAAGGGTCGAAAAAATTGAAATGAATTAGAATCAAACTTCCATTCTCATATTTCATTTCGGCTTGCTTAAGCCTTTCAAATATAAGCATTTGTTGGCTTCCAAAGCCTTTAAAATATTGGAGTTTCAGGAAAGGCTTCCGCGCCAGATAACACGGATTTAAGGCTAGTATAGCCAAGACCAAAGAGCAAACATTTGCTTCTTAACAATAAAGGTAACGTAGACAATTAACTTTGCCATAATCATAGGCCATGAAAATCAAAAACTACAGAAAATCATAGGCGGCAAAAATCAAAAACTACAGAAAACAACAACAACAAAACTACAGAAAACAACAACAACGCCCAGCAGCAACAAAAACGCAAACGAAGTGGTAAGCTGGTACACTACAGAAAACAGCTGGCGCAATTGTATAACATATTAGAAAAATCAACAGAGAAGAAACAACGAAGCACAATAATAACTGAGATACAGCGATTAAAACAAGATAGACATTTACACAAAACATCGAAGAAAATAAATAAATTGTTCAACAAAAATTTTAAATTGATAGAAAAAACTATTGAAAACAAAAATAAATAAAAATAAATTTCAAAATAAATTAAAGATGAATTTGTAAAAATTAAATAATTAAAATTTAAAAATTAAAACTGAAAATTAAATTAACATATATATTGAATTTGTAAAAATTAAAAAATTGAATTAAAAAATTATTATTAAAAATGAAAATCGAAAAATTAATTTAAAAAATAAAAATTAAATTTGTAACAGACAAAACACAAAATTAATTTTAAGTAGGTTTAAATTTATTTTGTAATGAACTAAAAAAAAAAAAAAATATTGTATTATATTCACAAAATAAAAGAAGTATATAAATTTTGCACACACATATGCATATACAGAATATTTCACTTTATCCAATTAGTAATTATTATTATGAAATTTGTTTTGTAAAAATATCACCCCAATAACCATTTTTAAAATATTTTCGAAAAACCAATTTTTCGAATGTATTGTTTTTTTTTTATCTTCGAAAAATATTTTAGATTTTTTATAGACAGAAATATTTAGTTAAATGATAATCATGATTTGAGATTTTAATGGCAGATGAACATTTCAAAGTATATATAAAAGATTTAGAAGAGCTGAAAGCAAATCTAAAAACTGAATATACAGATGAAGAAATTAAGGTAGAATTAGAAAAAATAAATAATTATAAAGCACAATACATTCAAGAATTAAGAGATTCAGACATTAAAAGCGGTAAACGTAATTTACAAGAAGAATATCTTGTAATATATAGACAAATAAAATCTCATTTAACATATATTTTAGAACAAAAAATGGAGTTTAATATAGCAAATTCAAATAAAATTATCCCAATTTTCACATGAACAAATTCAAGAATTTTTAAATATTGTTGCGTATATATATGAAGTAACTAAAGATGCTGATCGCGAAAATTCATTAAATTTATTTATACTATCAAAATTTCACAAAAAGTTAAAAATAAATTAATTAATGAGAAAAATCCCAAAACATATGATGATTTAAAAATTATTTTAAATAAAAATTTTACTAATACTAGAACATATACAAAGATACATAATGAAATTTGTGAACTTTGTAATAATAAAACAATTTCTACTTCAAAATTTATAGAAAAATTAGAAATATTAATTAATGAATTAAATAGGACCCAATCTGTGGGAGAAGATGAAGCAGCTACAAAAATCATTACAAAACTTAATGATCAATTTGCACTACAATGTTTAAAATCAAATCTTAAAGAACAGATTCATTCAGTTGTTTTAGCGGCTCAACCCAAAACTTTTAGTGAAGCCACAAAATTAGCTTTAGAAACATATACAAATAATAAAACTAATACAAATATATATCAAATTAATAGAAGATATTCAAATAACTATTCGTACAGAAATCAAAATTAAAATAATAATTATAGAAATGGTAATTTTAGAAATAATTATAGTAACTATAATAATAATAGTAACAGAGATACGTCAGGTAGAAGATATTTTAATAACCAACAAACTCGTCAATACAATAGTAATAATCCTCAAGATAACAACTACAGAAATAGTAACACAAGATTCCCAAATAATAATTTTAGAAATAATGGTTTTAGAAATAATTATGCTAATAATAATAACAATTCTAATAATAATTACAACAGAAATAAAAATATAAATTCAATGGTATCGGGAAACGCGGATACCCCCGACACAGATCACCAGTTGCTCGGGGAGATAAATGCCCTAAATATCGCATAAATAATTTTGAAAATGTTTCCACTTCATTTAATATTACACTAATTCTAAAAAATGGTAGTCATCCAATAAAATTTTTGATTGATACAGGAGCAGATATTTCGATAATAAAACAACAATTTATTAATGAAAATGATATAAATGATGAACAAATTTGCACTATTACTGGAATCAGTAATCAAGTACAAAAATCATTGGGTACTATAAATACAGATTTCCAATTTCAAGATAATAAATTTCCAATTAAATTGCATATCGTTCAAAATAATTTTCCTATAAAAACCGATGGAATATTAGGTCGCGATTTTTTACAATATTTTTTAGCAAAAATTAATTTTGAAACTTTAGAATTATTAATAACGTATTATAATGAAGAATTTTTAATACTAATAAATTCAACAAACATAAATAAACTAACCATACCTGCTCGGTCTGAATTCATTTGTCAAATAAATATAGAAAGAAATGAAGACAGTGTAATATTAAACCAAGAAATTTCTTCAGGCATATTCATAGCAAATCCTATTATACCAAAAGAAGGTATAGCACATATCAAAATATTAAATACATGCGATACTGATATTACAATTAATAATATCAAACCAGAAATGGTCCCATTACAAAATTATAATATTTTAAAAATAAATAATAATTATGAAAATAGATTTGAAACGTTAAAGAAAATTTTAAGAATAAACCAAAATGATCCAAAAACATATCAATCAATGATACAGATTTGTAAAAAATACGCTGATATTTTTTATCTACTGAATGACAAATTAAGTACAAACAATTTTTATACACAAACCATAAATTTAGAAGATAAAAACCCAGTATATATAAAAAATTATAGATTACCTCAATCTCAACTAACAGAGATAAATAATCAAGTCGAAAAACTTTTAAAAGAAGATATAATTGAACATTCAATTAGCCCTTATAATTCTCCATTATTATTAGTCCCAAAGAAATCAGAAAATGATAACAAGAAATGGCGATTAGTAGTGGACTTTAGACAATTAAATAAGAAAATTCAAAATGATAAATTTCCTTTAACTCGACTGGAAGACGTTCTAGACAGTTTAGGAAATGCAAAATATTTCTCAACACTAGATCTAATCAGTTCATTCCATCAAATACCATTAGATAATAAATCAAGACCATACACAGCTTTTTCATCCAATAATGGACATTTTCAATTTAAAAGATTACCTTTCGGATTAAAAATTTGGTCAAATAGTTTCCAAAGAATGCTCACCATTGCTTTATCTGGTCTTAATTCAGAAGCATTTATTTACGTGGATGATATAATAATTTTTGGTAATTCAATAACTCACCACAACCAAAATTTAATAAAAGTTTTTGAACAATTACGAAAATTCAATTTAAAATTAAATCCAGAAAAATGCACGTTCTTACAAAAAGAAGTAATTTACTTAGGCCATTTAATCACAGATAAAGGTATCAAAACTGATCCACAGAAATTTTCTGTTATTAAAAATTACCCGATACCCAAAAATTGTGATGACATTAAAAGATTTGTAGCATTTTGTAACTACTACCGTAGGTTTATACCAAATTTCGCAGAAATTGCAAAACCTTTAAACGATTTAACCAAAAAGAAAACTATATTTAACTGGGATGATTCATGTACAGAATCATTTGAAAATTTAAAAAATAAATTAATAAATCCACCAATATTAAAATATCCGGATTATTCAAAACCATTTATTATTACAACAGACGCTTCACAATCAGCTTTCGGTGCGGTACTTTCGCAAGGAGAAATAGGTAATGACATACCCATTTCGTATGCAAGCAAAACATTAAATCATGCTGAACTTAAAAAACCTATTATTGAAAAGGAATTACTAGCAATACATTGGGCAATAACATTTTTTCGCCCATATATTTATGGCACGCAATTTATAGTGGTAACAGACCACAGACCATTAGTCGGTTTATTCGCACATAAGTGCCCATCGTCAAAAATGACACGAATTCGGTTAGATTTAAGTGATTATGATTTTAAAATTATATATAAGCAAGGTAAAATGAATACCAATGCTGACGCTTTATCAAGAATACTGATTGATTCAGATACATTAAAAGATATGATACCAAAAGAGCATACACAAAATAAAATAGTTAACGTATTAACTAGAAGTAAAACTAAGAAACAAAATGATAACATTTTAGGAATAACAAACCAGAAGATTGATCACCTTCACATATGGCAAGGTATTTCTATCGCAGATATCAAAAATGTTAAAAACTTAGATTTATAGAAACTGATATAAAAGAAATAAAAATAAATATAAATAAAAATATAGAACTACAATTTAATAAAAAACAAATCGATTTAACACAAATATTTAATAAATTAAAAAATACTTTATGTAAAAGTAACATTTATCATATTGCTCTAGACAACAAAGACATTATATTTGATTACATTAAAATCAATGAATTTAAAGTAATATTCAATAAAATACAAAATGACGATAAGTCTACAATAAAATTAAAAATTATACTATTCACAGCACCCATTAAAATTATAGATACAAATGAAATTAATAAAATATTAAAAGAAAATCATGATGAACCAACAAGTGGACACATAGGTATTAGAAAAATGATAATAAAAATTAAACAAAAATATATATGGAAGAATATGCATAGAACGATAAAAAATTACGTACAGAATTGCGAAATATGTGCAAAATCAAAACAAACAAAAAATATTAAAGAACCATTAGTATTAACAGACACGACAAATAAACTATTCGAAACAGTACAAATTGATACAGTCGGTCCTTTAAAAATATATAACAATTTTAGGTATATTTTAACAATTCAATGTGAATTGACCAAATATGTTGAGGCTTACCTAATTTAAAGTAAAGATGCTATTACAATAGCAAAAATAATTACAGAAAAAATTATACTTAGATATGGAAACATAAAAAATTTTAAAACTGATTTAGGAACCGAATTTATTAATGAACTTTTTACACATATATGTAAAACATTCAAAATAAATCATCAGAAATCAACTCCGTACCACCACGAAACATTAGGTTCTTTAGAACGTAATCACAGAGTATTAAATGAATTTTTCTTAACGTGTACACACAGTACAAATTGGGTTGAATTAATACCATTTTATTTATTTTGTTATAATACAACACCTCATTCGTCTACTCAATATACACCTTTTGAACTAATTTTTGGTACTTCACCTAAACTTCATACAAAAATATCACAAATAGAAAAACGCGAATTAAAGTTTTCAAATTATGATGATTATTTAAATGAATTAAAAATTAAATTACTTTTTTCATTAAAAAACGCGAGAGAAATTTTAATAAAAGAAAAAGAATATAAAAAAAAAACAATATGATCAAAATATCAATCCATCAAATCTTAAAATAGGTGATAAGGTAATGTTGAAAATCAAAAATCGTAAAAAGCTAGATTATCCTTTTAATGGTCCATATAAGATCATCGAAAGAAAAGGAGTAAATTCAATTATAAATATTAAAAATAAACTTAAAACAGTTCATAATAATAACCTAAAGAAAATATAAAAAAAAATCCTTTAAAGGGTAAGGATGTAATGTATACACATTACCGCGATTTAATTTATACTAAACTTCTTTTATTTTAATATCATACGATCATACGATGATATAAAACAATGTAAAAACAATATATGTGCAAACTGTAATATTTTTAGTGTTAAGAAATTTAATTGTAATAATTAGTTTATAAGTATTAATAATTGAATTATATAAAATTACTAGTTATTTTTTAATTGTATTAGTAAGTAAGGAACCATATATAAAGGGTCGAAAAAATTGAAATAAATTAGAATCAAACTTGCATTCTCATATTTCATTTCGGCTTGCTTAAGCCTTTCAAATATAAGCATTTGTTGGCTTCCAAAGCCTTTAAAATATTGGAGTTTCAGGAAAGGCTTCCGCGCCAGATAACACGGATTTAAGGCTAGTATAGCCAAGACCAAAGAGCAAACCTTTGCTTCTTAACAATAAAGGTAACGTAGGCAATTAACTTTGCCATAATCATAGGCCATAAAGGAATATATAAATATATTTAATATTTTTTATATATATCCAACTTTTTATATTACAATATATTGAAAATGAAAATAACTTTTCGTTTTTAAATGTATTTTGAAATTTAACATTAAATTTATATTTTTAAATATATTGAAAATGAATATAACTTTTTGTTTTTAAATCTATTTTAAAATTTAACATTATGATATTAATTTGAACTTTAATAAATTTAAATATTTACATTTTATTAAAGATTTAATTTAATTACTGGTTTAATTATTCGTCCAGATCTGGAAGTTCTTTCCGGTAAAGTTGTTTTACTAATGACTTCATTATGTTGATCACTTACCATTTGATTTTCGTTACCAGATAGTATTGGACTTGTTGTTTGTAAATTCATATTGTGCGGTACTTCTAGATTTTCGTATTTTCGTGGATATACCACTGGTTGATCATTGTTTTCAATATTTGCTTTCGTTGAACACAAGTGAATAGTATTCCGTCTATATTTTTTATTGTTGTTTGTTTGTACTATGAATGATCTTGGTTTATTTGTTTCTTCTATTACTTTTGCACTAATCCAATCTCTTGGACCACGTTGCATACGAACCTTATCTCCAACTGATATTGGCGATGATTTCTTGCTGTTTTTATCATGATAAAACTTTTGTTGATTTCTTATTTTTATCATTGCTTCTTGAATATCAACTTTAATTTTTGGTTTTAGTTGTTCTTTTGTTATTGGTAATGTAGATCTTGTTTTTCTGTTCATTAATCGTTGATTTGGTGATCCTAGTTGTTCGTTACGTGCAGTATTACGATAATTTAATAATGCTAACTGTACATTGGAATTCTCCATATTACATTTTTTATTCATATTTTTTGCTGTTTGTACAAATCTTTCACTTAAACCATTTGACTTTGGATATTTTGGACTTGAAGTAATATGATCAAATTGCCAATTTTTTGAAAAATCTTTAAATTCTCTTGAGCTGAATTGTGGACCATTATCTGATTCTAGTATTCTAGGTATACCATGAATTGAAAAGCAAGATTGAAGAACGTCTATTACTTCTTTTGAGGTACTGTTTTTTAATTTTTTAAAATCAAAAAATCCACTATAACTATCGACAATTATAATATATAATCTCGTGTTTGGAACGTGAATAGATCTGTTGCGACTATTTCCCATGGATGTAAAGGTACTTCTTTTGTTATTAATGGTTCTTTTTGTTTTTTTCGTTGTGTACGTTGACAAATTTGACAATTTTCAACATAATTTTTTATATCATTGGTAATACCAATCCAAAACACCTGTTCACGACCACGTGACAGGGTTCTTTCTATACCACAATGACCTTGACGAAGTTGTTGTAATATACGTTTTTGTTGTGATGCTGGTATTATCACTTTCTGACCTTTAAACAATACGTTGTGAAAATGTGATATTTCGTCGCGAAATGTATAATATGGTTTTAACTCTTCTGGTAATTCATTTTTAATATTTGGCCATCCTTTTAATGTAACTTTCAATAACATTTGTAAATGATTATCTTGCTTTGTATCTATTTGTAAATCAGACATAGCATTTTTTGAAATTGATAGCAGTGATAACACTTCCAATTCTTCACTATCTTCTGATTGTTCATTGAAACAATCCCTGCTTAATGTATCGGCTATATGTAGTAGTTATCCTTTTTTGTATATTATTTTTGGCGAGTATCTTATAACTCCCATTAATATTCGTTGTAATCGAGGAGGAGCTAAAAATATTGGTTTTTTAAAAATAGATTCTAACGGTTTATGGTCAGTTTCGATTATTAATTTTTTACCATAAATGTAGTCATGAAACTTTTTACATGCATATCTAATAGCTAACGCTTCCTTCTCTATTTGTGGATAATTTTTTTGAGCAGCTGTTAATGATTTTGTACCATATGCTACTGGTTGTCCATTTTGAATTAATGCAGCTCCAATTGCATATGAACTTGCATCAGTTTGAATCAATACGTCGCTATTGAGATCATATAATTTGAGTGCCGGTGGAGATGATAACATTTTTTTTATTTTCTCAATTGCTAATTCTTGTTCCGTATTCCATTCAAATTCTACATTTTTTTCTAATAATTTTCTTAGTGGATACGTTATTTCTGACATATTTTTTATAAATTTAGCTAAATATGTTATCATTCCTAATAGTCTTTGAAGTTCTTTTTTATTTCTTGGACTATTTAATTTTTGTATTGCTTCGACTTTTTCAGGATCTAATGACAAACCTTTTGAACTAATATACCAAGGAACTTTATTTTTGTTTTTTCATAAACACATTTTTCATTATTTAATTTCAAGCCTGCTGCATGTAATTTTTTAATAACTTCTACTTGTTTCTCTCTTAATTCAGGAATGGTTTTCGCGTGAATCAATATGTCATCCATTGAAACCTCGACTTTGTCACATTCCTTTAATATATTTGTCATTATTTGTTGAAAAATCTCTGGTGCTGGTGAGAGACCAAATGGTAAAACTAAAAAACAATATCTTCCCCATGGAGTTGTTATTCTCTACATAATAAGTTTCGCAACTGAACATATTTCTTTGCGGCCTTGTTCAATTTAATAAATATACAAATTATGTAGCGGAAACCAGGATATCGTGAAGTCGGCATGCTTGCAAGATCTTAGCTCGTCGGTGGGGTGGGTATTTACTTCACTCCTGTTCCCAACAAAAAAATTCATGCCGAATTCTCAATAATTATATTTGCATGCGACCATCACCAAGATCTGTGCCTGATGTTATGGCAATATACTCATTCTACAATACCAACTAAATCATCATCACCACCAACCTAAATTCTTAGCAACCTCTCATAGTTAAGATAATCAGATCTAAATATATTTTCATAATATAAAAAAAATACAACCATATTTCGTTATAATATACTCAATATATATAATTTATTTATTTCAATAAAATATTCTACTATTGTTTTAAATTCAAAATGTTATTACATTATTTACTACTTTCTTCATAATAAAAAATCTATATAATTCACCAAAGGGTTGGTCTCAATTATTCATTCATAATTTAAATTTATATTATTTAAAATTTTCAAAATTCATTAAGATTATTTTTATATAAAATTTTTTTTTTTGATTTAAAATATATATTTTATTCAAAACAATTTTTCATTTATTTTTTTTTCCAACTCAAATTTAATATAATTTAAATTAAACAAATTTAATTTCCATCACTACCGGTGGTTAGTGACATCTAACGGCGATTAGAAAATTAATTGTATCTATAGACAATATCAATTTTATATTTTTTTTTTCTACAATCTACACTATATATTCATAATATACTAGGTAATTTACAATTTAAATAAAGATTAAATTATTTTAATCAATTTTTTTTTTATCTAGCTTATTTATATTGCCACTTGTTTAATTAATTATTTCATCACCATATATATATATGATTTTAATATATTCAAAAAAAAAGACCAATAAATAAAATTTCAAAATAACTCACTTTGATTCCTTATAGATTGTTTTAATTTTTAATTTTTCTTACAATTTTTTTTCCACCGAGGATCATGTGCACAGGACCTTCAGCTGTTGCTAGCTTTATCAGCATTTTTCTATATATTCACTAATTTTTCTAAAATTTTAAATTTTATTTATTAGTTATAATTTTTCTGAATATCCATACAATAAAATAATGAAATTTTAATCATATTTATAAGTGACAATATACTCAACTTTCGAATTAACAATAATATATTTCCTAGCTAAATTAACAATCTTCCTACTTCCTCCGGTGTTCTATCTCCGCTACTTTGTCCTAACACTCTTTTAACCTTCAAGTGTCCTCTATTACTATTTAGAGGTCATCCTGAAGAACTTTTCTCTGATGATGTCTTCTTAATTAAATTTTTCTTCTATGGTCTAGTCTAGATAATTTTAAAAATTATGCTACTGGTAATTTGACCCTATTATCTGGACTATCTATCACAAATAATTTTCCGCTCGAAAATTATTCTTATGTCGCTGCTCTATAATTTTTTTTTTCCTGGTTGACTAATAACTTTTACTTTTTTTAATTAATCGTAGTAACGATAGATTACTATTTTTCGTTACAATTTTTTTTTATTAATTTAAAAGTTTAACTAAGTTAGTGTGAATTTTTATTTAAATTTAATTTTTGTGCATGATACAAAAATTTTCTGATCACGTCTTATCAATTTAATTATTACTCGCCAACTCTCTACTCCACCCGATCTTAATTAATTTCTACCTATCTTTTTTTCTATATCTTTCTCCCCTCATAATCATTCGATCCCTTATTTATATAAATCCTTTCAAATCATTAAATATAATTTACTATCTTTCTCACTTTTTTTTTCCTAAATTGCTGTCCTAGGGCTCCACTTAATACGATAATTTCCTAAAACTTTCCTATCCTTATTTTATCGGAACTCGGATGTTGCACTGGAAATCAATAATTTATTTCCAACAAATATTACTACCACGGCCAGTTTGACTATTGTCAAATTCAAATTCGAAAATTCAAATCGAATGTCAATCGCGACGCGAATTTGATTGTTTATAAAATGTTTAAAAAAAAATAAAAAGTAATGGTGGTTCGTGTTTTTTTTTTTTTTCATATAATAAATAATATTTATCAAATCTATAGTGTAAAATAATTACATTATAATTTGATAAATATACTAAATTGCCGGTCGTAACAGGGCAGGTTCGTAATCACAGGATTAACAAGATTATGAAGCTGAAAACAAGGCCGGTATAATATTATTTAATAATTTTAAACGAATATTCAACGTGGGGCTCTCCATTACCTGAGATAAGTAGTCTCATGCTCTACTAATTTTGGTTTAACAACTTTAAAGCTATTGGAAATATCAGATAAGTATAATTTATGTTTTATATATTTTGAATATGATTCTTTGAGATATATTTATTTTTTTAGGTTATTCTATTGTAGAAACAAAGCCAATATGATGAATAAATATATTGTAATGAGAATTAACATATTATAAATATGTAAGGACGAATACAAGAAATATATATTTTTAATATTGTATGAACATAGAAAACATGGAAATTTAATCAAAGGTATACAGTTACCAGAAATACTTTTTTTTTTCTTTTTGTATTATTAGCAAAACATTTATTTGTTTCAATAATTTCATAATCAACATCATCTTTATCAACTTGTTCAAAAAAATCAAGTTCATTAATATTTTTATTTTGATAATTATTTTTATAACGATCTCCTCGCGATCTATTTAATAACACCCGTTCGGTTTCTTTACAGAAATCACGAAAGTGTTCTAAATTATAAAAAGTTACTGGTAATGTAGCTTCAAATAATTTCTCATTTAAATTTCTTTTCAGAGTTTTAATTAATTCTAAATCATTTGGTCGATTTTTCATTTGATATAAATGTGTCGTTATTACAGAAAAATAATCATCAAATGGTTCAGAATTACCTTGTTTTCTATCAGCTATAGCTGTAGAAATATCAAAATCAGACGAAAGTCTATTATATTGCTTTCTTAAAGCATATTTAATTTCTTCCCAACCAGCATTTTGGTTATTTTGCAAAAATGACCAATACCAATTAGCAACTTTACCTGTAATTAATAGGTGAAAATGTGAACAGAGATGATTCGCAGAGATATTTTGCCTACGCATTAATGTTTCTATACGAAATATAAATTGTTCAACAGAAAAATTCTTATCTGTACTATCAAATTTTATATTCCATATAAAAATTGGACTTTTTTGATCTGTATGATTTCCAATTCCAACCTCCCTAACTTGACTATTTAAATTTAATTCTGGTGTACCACCATGATAATTATTACTAGGTAGTTGATTAATATTTATTTGCTCAGATTGAGAATTTAAATTTTCTGATCTATTAACAATTCTAGAATTAAAATTAAAATTTCTTTCATGGTTTTCACCAACTAAATTAGAAATTTCTGAATTGGAAATTAAATTTCTTGATTGGTTTTCACCAACTAAATTTGAATTTAATAAATTATTATTTTTTTGTTGACTCTGTATATTTAAATTTTGTACTAAAACATCTGACATTGTGTTAGTCAATTGAGTCAATTTATCCGCGAGTATACCCATTGTCAAATTTAAATTAGATTCTACTCTAGCACTCTCTTTTAGTAATTCAGTTTTAGTATCTTTTATACAAGCTGAAGTTACTTCATACATTTCCTCGCGTAATGATTGAATTGCAGCCATAGTCTTAGCTTCACTAATTTTAATCATATTTTCAACATCTTTTAAAGTAAACACTTCATTATTAGATGCTACACTATTACTATTTATATTTTCTTCTTCTATAATAATCATTTCATTTTCTACTAAATTACTTTGAATTTCATTATTTCTTCCGGTTTGAATTACCGGTATATTAATACTATTTAATTTTTCTAACACCGTTTCAGTACTAACAATCGGTTGGACTGGATTACTCAAAATAATTTCACTTTGATTTGCATTACTATTTTGTACATTTTGATCATTTCTCTGATCATTTGTTGTACCAGAACGAAGTGAATAGGTCTGCGATTGACTTTCCGGTTTATGATTTGCCTTAGCATCAAAATTTAGATTTTTTTTCGCTTTATTTGCTAATTGTGCAACCGGAGTGTGCTTAAGCCCTCTACCACCTGAATGCATTTTGCTTTCGTTACTTTTAAACGATTTCAAAATTCTAACTTTTTATTAAATTATTTTTCAATATCTAAATTTTTCTATAAATTTCTAAATTCTTATCTTCCAGCTTTCTTTTCAGCTCCTATATCATAACTTTTTTTTTTTTTTTTTAACTAGCTATAATATTAATAATTTTATATTTTCAGCTTTGATATCAGCTTTGAATTTGAACTAATCATCAAATTTCAGCTTTAAATCTATTAACTATTTTACACTTAGCTATTACTATTAATTTTATATTTTCAGCTTTGAATTTTTAACTAATTATCAAATTTTTAGCTTTAGTAATATAATTTTTAATTTTCAGCTTTATTTCAGCTAGATTAATTTTTTGATTTCTACTAGTGTAATATAATTCAACTTTAACTCAACTAATTTACTATATATTTCAAAATGTATATTTCAATATTATGGTGGTGATGATACATCAGTCGGTAATTGTATATTTTATTTATATGTATTTTTTTTTTTATTTAATTATTGATTATTTTATTTTAGTGAGGTGAATACGAGCTTTGAAAACACCAATCATTCTCAATTATAAATAGAGGCACGCAAATTGCTGGTTCTAGACCTACAATTAGGACCACTCTAATTTAATAAACACAGATTCAATGTTATCTATTTAATAATAATATAATAAATCACGCTAAAGTGCTGTCGCAAGGACTACAAATTGGAATTTTATTATTTTTTTATTTTAATTTAATTTTAGTATCGGTGTTTTAAAATTTTAATGTTTCTTAGCAACGAATTATGCTGATGATAAACCGACATAATTGGACATAAGTTAACATAAAATTTGTTTCACGACGACTAGATGCTCTTGATGTTACACTAAACTTAACCAATACAAGATCTTTATGATGATAGCATACAAATATAATCCTCAGGGATTATTCATTCTAATTTTTTTTTTTTTTTTTTATTTAGTCCTTATGTTTGGGCGCCATTTTGTTATTCTCTACATAATAAGTTTCGCAACTGAACATATTTCTTTGCGGCCTTGTTAAATTTAATAAATATACAAATTATGTAGCGGAAACCAGGATATCGTGAAGTCGGCATGCTTGCAAGGGCTTAGCTCGTCGGTGGGGTGGGTATTTACTTCACTCCTGTTCCCAACAAAAAAATTCATGCCGAATTCTCAATAATTATATTTGCATGCGACCATCACCAAGATCTGTGCCTGATGTTATGGCAATATACTCATTCTACAATACCAACTAAATCATCATCACCACCAACCTAAATTCTTAGCAACCTCTCATAGTTAAGCTAATCAGATCTAAATATATTTTCATAATATAAAAAAATACAACCATATTTCGTTATAATATACTCAATATATATAATTTATTTATTTCAATAAAATATTCTACTATTGTTTTAAATTCAAAATGTTATTACATTATTTACTACTTTCTTCATAATAAAAAATCTATATAATTCACCAAAGGGTTGGTCTCAATTATTCATTCATAATTTAAATTTATATTATTTAAAATTTTCAAAATTCATTAAGATTATTTTTATATAAAAAAATTTTTTTTGATTTAAAATATATATTTTATTCAAAACAATTTTTCATTTATTTCTTTTTCCAATTCAAATTTAATATAATTTAAATTAAACAAATTTAATTTCCATCACTACCGGTGGTTAGTGACATCTAACGGCGATTAGAAAATTAATTGTATCTATAGACAATATCAATTTTATATTTTTTTTTTCTACAATCTACACTATATATTCATAATATACTAGGTAATTTACAATTTAAATAAAGATTAAATTATTTTAATCAATTTTTTTTTTATCTAGCTGATTTATATTGCCACTTGTTTAATTAATTATTTCATCACCATATATATATATATGATTTTAATATATTCAAAAAAAAAGACAAATAAATAAAATTTCAAAATAACTCACTTTGATTCCTTATAGATTGTTTTAATTTTTAATTTTTCTTACAATTTTTTTTCCACCGAGGATCATGTGCACAGGACCTTCAGCTGTTGCTATTTCTATTCAGCTGTTGCTATTGCTGTTTCTATATATTCACTAATTTTTCTAAAATTTTAAATTTTATTTATTAGTTATAATTTTTCTGAATATCCATACAATAAAATAATGAAATTTTAATCATATTTATAAGTGACAATATACTCAACTTTCGAATTAACAATAATATATTTCCTAGCTAAATTAACAATCTTCCTACTTCCTCCGGTGTTCTATCTCCGCTACTTTGTCCTAACACTCTTTTAACCTTCAAGTGTCCTCTATTACTATTTAGAGGTCATCCTGAAGAACTTTTCTCTGATGATGTCTTCTTAATTAAATTTTTCTTCTATGGTCTAGTCTAGATAATTTTAAAAATTATGCTACTGGTAATTTGACCCTATTATCTGGACTATCTATCACAAATAATTTTCCGCTCGAAAATTATTCTTATGTCGCTGCTCTATATTTTTTTTTTCCTGGTTGACTAATAACTTTTACTTTTTTTAATTAATCGTAGTAACGATAGATTACTATTTTTAGTTACAATTTTTTTTTATTAATTTAAAAGTTTAACTAAGTTAGTGTGAATTTTTATTTAAATTTAATTTTTGTGCATGATACAAAAATTTTCTGATCACGTCTTATCAATTTAATTATTACTCGCCAACTCTCTACTCCACCCGATCTTAATTAATTTCTACCTATCTTTTTTTCTATATCTTTCTCCCCTCATAATCATTCGATCCCTTATTTATATAAATCCTTTCAAATCATTAAATATAATTTACTATCTTTCTCACTTTTTTTTTCCTAAATTGCTGTCCTAGGGCTCCACTTAATACGATAATTTCCTAAAACTTTCCTATCCTTATTTTATCGGAACTCGGATGTTGCACTGGAAATCAATAATTTATTTCCAACAAATATTACTACCACGGCCAGTTTGACTATTGTCAAATTCAAATTCGAAAATTCAAATCGAATGTCAATCGCGACGCGAATTTGATTGTTTATAAAATGTTTAAAAAAAAATAAAAAGTAATGGTGGTTCGTGTTTTTTTTTTTTTTTCATATAATAAATAATATTTATCAAATCTATAGTGTAAAATAATTACATTATAATTTGATAAATATACTAAATTGCCAGTCGTAACAGAGTTGCAAAAGTTAGATATGGCTGTGTTCTTTCAGTCACTTTAATTTGATAAAATCCTTTTAAACAATCTAATAAAGTGAAATAATTTGAATCACTAATTTTTGTTGCTATTTCATCTAATGTATTTAGTGGATAATATCGTCTAATTATATTTTTATTTAAATCAGTTGGATCTATGCATATTCTTATTTTACCTTTCTGTTTAACCACTACAATTGGTGAAACACAAGGCGTTGCTTCAGTATTTTGTTTTATTACTCCTTTTTTAACCATAGCATCTAACTCTGATTTTACAGCATCTTTCATTGAGTACGGTATTTTCCGTGCTGGATGCATTTTCAATTCAGCATTTTCCACTAAATCAATATCATATTGAAAATTCTTTAAACAACCAACTCCATTTGTTTTTTCATTTTTTATTTTCACCTCTTCAACTCTAATTATTAACCCAGTTTTTTCGCATGCATTTTTTCCCAAAATTGGTGTTACATTTTGTTTTACTACCATGAATTTCATATGGTACTTTTTTTTCTAATTATTAATTTCAATTCTATTTCACTTTGTACATCAATTTTGTCATTGCTATATGATACTATTCTTTTTGTTGTAGATTTTATTATTGGTTCTTTTAATGTTAATGCTAATTTCTGACTGATCACATTACATTGCGCACCACTATCTAATTTAAATTTTATTTTTTCATTTTTTATTAATACTTCTTCAAACCAATTTTGTCTATCATATTTATTTGATGTAATGCTATTTATTTCATATTCATCTATACTGGATAAACTTTCATTTTTGATTTCATTCACTTTTTTATTCTTCCTTTTTATATTTTGTACTGAGATTCTGCACATTTTTTCAAAATGTCCTAATTTTTCACATTTTCTGCATTTCTTTTGATAAGCTGGACATGACTTAATACCATGTTTGTTACCACATCTTGAGCAATTAAATATTACTTCATTTTTCTTTTTAGCCTCAAAATTTTTCTTTTTACCTCATTTACCATTAAACATTCTGATTTTTTAATGTCTTTTATATGCTTATCTGTTATTTCATTAGCTCTGCACATTTGAATTGCTTTATTTAGTGTTATTTCATCTTCTGTTAGTAACTGCTTTCTCAATTCATCATTTGCTATGCCGATTATAATTTTATCTTTTAACAAGCTATCTTGTAAATTTTCGAAGTTACATTTTATTATTTGGGATTTAATTCTTGTAAGAAAATCATAAAATATTTCATTTTGTATTTGGACCATCTTGTTAAATGTATATCTTTCATATGTTATGTTTGCCTGTGGTGTAAAATAATCTGTAAATTTGTTTATTATTATGTTTACCTGTAACCTTTCTTGATCCGTAAGTGTAAATGTGTTATACACTTTTACCGCTTCAGCTCCTATTACTGACATTAATGTTGCAACTTGAATTTCTGGTGATTTATTGTTTATTTGGCTTGCTAATTCAAACCATTTGTATTGTTGCAACCATAATTTCCAATTATTTGCAACATTTTCATCCATTATGAGACATTTTGGTGGCTTCACAAAATTTGATGAACCACTTGTTAGTGATGGTATTGATAATACGCCCTCATCATTTCTAGATGATGTGTCCTCATTATCTGTACTCATTTTTTTATTTTAAGATTGTACAAAACACGTTTTTCTACTTATAAAAAACACGTTTTTCTACTTATAAAAAACACTTTTTTTTACTTCTGACACCATGTGATATTACTGAATAACTGAATTTCACCACTTCCTACATCTTCGTTATTGCCGAATGAGTATGTTGGTCCATCTTTACATATTGTCTGTCCACCTTTAAAGTCTGTGGAGTCTGCTACACCAATTCTCCCACCTCAATACTTTACGTGTTATATCTCGTCCTAAAACTATTTTCATCTCGCGTTTTCATCCGGAAACTACGTCCGAGGAGGTCGTATCATATATCAAGTGCCGTTTTATGGACATGAATATTAACGCTATTAAGTGTCAAAAAGTTAGTAATCCAAATTCTCATGTAGCGTCATTCAAGATCAGTGCTCCTGATGTTTATTTTTCTACTCTTAAGTGTCAATTCCACCAAAAACAGAAACAGAAACTTTTTTTTGTTTTTTTACTTTTCTGTTCAAGTTTTAACATTGCACACCCACCAAAAACCGAAACAGAAACAGAAAAACTATCTTTTTTGACAACCAAAACAGCTAATTTTTTTCATAATGTCATGGCTGCAAACGAAATTTGATAGAAATGTGCGTCTGCAAACTTCTGCAAACAGAAATTGAAACTTTGAAAAAAAAAGTTTCATTTTCTGTCCGATAAATTGAAAAACAGAAAAATGAAAAATTCGAATTCTGGAACAGAAAAAATATAAAATCGTTTTTTATAAAAATAAAGCGATTTCAAGCAATAAAAATAAATTAGACAAATATTGTTTGTTATTTTATATTATTTTACAAATATTTTTAGCTGAAAAACCTTGTAAATTGGAAAATATCGTAACTTTCTGTTTCTGTTTTTGGTGGGATTGACCCTTTATTAATAATAATTCGTGGCCCAATGACATTTTTATTAAGGAATTTATACCGACTAGATCAGCTAATTCTAAAATACATTTACAAACCCCGGTTGCGACTCCAAAAAACTAAAATGCTTGTCCCTTTACTATCAAAATGTAAGGGGACTCCGAACTAAAACTACAGAAGTATATTTAAATTCTCAAATACTTCCTTTTAACGTTTTTGCATTAACTGAGACTAATCTTACTGATGGTTTTCATGATTATGAGTTGTTTTTTGCTGATTTTAATGTGTTTCGTAAAGATGGTTATAATTGTGGTGGTCGTGGGGTTCTTATTGCGGTACATTATAACTATGATGCTACTTTCCTCAATATTCCTAATACTAGTAATGTTGAATTAATGTGTTAGGATTTCTGTTAGGCGTAGAAGCATTTACGTTTTGAACTGTTATATACATCCTGTTAGTCTCACTGAATCTTACCAGCTATTCTTGAATGCTGTTGATTTGTTGAATTCTACTATGGAGAGTTTCGATGATTTATTAATTGTTGGCAATTTTAACTTACCTCGGCTGATTTGGGTTCATTAATTTAGATAGTGTTGGCGAAAAAATTGGTAAATTGAAAGATGATTACTCTAAAGAATAATTCTAAAGAATTGTATTGGTAGCCTGGCGCAGCCTCTTACAACGCTTTTTCAAAGATCTCTGGCCCTGGGGATTTTTCCAAGTTTCTGGAAGGATTCATTTATTATCCCCGTTCATAAAAAGGGCTGCAAAGCGGAAATTAGTAACTAGCCAATTGCTAAGTAACTAGCCAATTGCTAAGCTATCAATTGCTAAAACTTATTTCTTCTCGCTTTGATAGTTACGTCCTTCAGGATGACTTAAATAACTTTACGCTTTGGTGCTGTAAGAACCATTTGGAGCTTAACCTTAATAAATGCCAAAGTATTACATTTTCTCGTAAACGCATACGTCAACCACTTCGTCATTATTATCTAAACGGGCAACTGGTTCCTAGAGTTGGGGCTATTCGGGATTTAGGTGTTCTTTGTGATAGTGAATTAAACTTTCACTCACATTTTGATAATTTAGTTAGTAGGGCTAACTCTATGCTAGGTTTCGTTAAACGTTGGTCAAAAGAGTTTTCTGACCTTTATGTCACTAGGACGCTTTATATGACGTTTGTAAGACCAATTCTTGAATATGCCTGCCAGGTCTGGTCTCCATATCAACAGGTACATATCCAAAGGATTGAATCGGTCCAGCGAAGATTTGTAAGGTTTGCTCTTCGTGGGCTTCCTTGGGTCGATTCATACAACTTACCGCCATATGTCGACCGCCTCAAACTTATTGATCTTCAAACTCTAGAAAGGCGACGTGAAATAGCTGACATAGTATTTGTACATCAAGTTATTTCTGGCATGATCGAATCTCCTGTTATTTTAGATCGTATGAGTTTTAATATTAATGTATGTTCACTGTGATCTGTATTACGTATTTATGTATTTGTCTTATATGTGTTATATGAAAATCTATATTATATGTTTACTTAAATTGTAAGTATGTGTATGTTATTTTTATGTTTAAAATAAAAAGATAAATATATAGTAAATATATAGATTTCCGATTTCATGAATTTCGATTTTTATAACAAAATGCTGTTTGCAATTCGCATGATTTATTATTATGTATTTAATTGATAATTTTTAAAGCCTCAAATTAATGGGTGACAGTGGAGGGAAGTAGTAGCGTTCTTCCTAGATCGATGAAGCCTGAAGCTAGTGGTTACCTTTTTAATTTGTTTGTTTTTATACATTACAAACTACTAATTGCAATCTAGCCCGTTTTTTTTATTTTTTATTTTAAATTTTAAACCCCAAATTATCAGGTGACAGTGTAGGGAAGTAGTAGCGTTCTTTACAGAATTGCGAAGCCTAAAGCTAGTGGTAACTTGTCAATTTGTTTGGTTTTTGACGCTGGTACGCTATTTCAGTTCTTCCTTAGCGAATTATTTTTATTTTTATTTTTATATACTTATAGTTTTAGAACTACTTTAGTTCTAACAATTTTACTTTTTTAATTTTTTAATGATTTGAATTAGCAGGTGACGACATAGGGAAGTAGTAGCTTTTTTTCAGAATTGTGAAGCCCTGTGTAAGTGGTAGCTTGTTAATTCAAATTTTAATGTTTTGTTGCTTTAATTTTTATATATTTATTTATATTTTATTTATTTAATTTATTTAACTGTTTGTATTAAGCAGTAAGTGTCTAATCTAGTAATATCTGCTTTGTTTTCGGTGGTGGAAACATCAGAGCTTAATCCATTGCGGATAGTAAAATATTTCTCAGCATGTGAGAAAGTGCAAGAAATCCAGCTTAAGGATAAAAACATAATTTCTCTCTATATATATGTTTCTCTTTAACATAAAATACTAACATTATCTCTCCTTATGCTTGTTTTCGCTGATCCAAACAAATTATCGGTCACTTTTTCGGGCCCCATTTTCTTGGTTACGAGAAGATGGAGCTTGGTTCTGAGATTGATGAGGATTAGATACTCGATTACTAATTAATGAAAGTATATAATCGGAATTTTCCGTTCTCTTTAATAAAACTGATCTATGTACCACTACACGACAAAAAATAAAAATTGAGCGCAAGGCTTAAACTCCGACGATATAAAAAAAAAATTAAATTAAAAATTACCCTAGATATATAAAAATTATCGAATTTTTTTTTCTTTAATAGAAATTTCTTTTAAATTCACAGGGTGAACTTAAAAAAAAAAAACAAAAAAAAATATGGCAAAATAAAATCTCAAAAAAATGCTTGTATATAGATAATATATCAATTTCTTCAATAATATATATATATACATATAAATAAAAAATATACAAATTAAAAAATAAAATAATATTTCACTTACATTAAATTCAGTTAATCCTTCAGAAAAAGTGAGCTCAATTTTCTCAGGACCTGAAAATCAATGTTTTTTTTTTTGTAAAAAAAACATTTTTTTATTTTTTTTATTTTCTTTAAATTTTCTTTAAAATTTACACCAAACTAATACTTTTATCTTATTTTTTTTATTAATTTTTATATATACTAAAATATATATAAAACAGTTTTAAGTGGTAAAACAAACTTTAACATTACCACTAAAATTAAATTGTTTCCAACAAAAATTTTCTGCAATGTAAAAATTATATGTTAATCGAAACCGATTACCGCCATTATTGCCATTCCGACGGACTTTAATACAAATAACTTAATGTACGATAATAAATTTACTTTTCTAGATTTATACTAGATTTTTTTCACCTTCTTTTTTTATATATATTAGAATAAATTGCGATCCCCGATTATAAAAAAAAAATATAACGAACTATTAAATATAACTATAAAAATAAAATTATTAACAACCAAAAAAAAATTCGCGGTAACAAAAAAAAAAAAAAAAATACTTTCTACCCGCTTGAATAACACTTTAGTAACTGACCTAATAATAAAATTCAACAGTATATAATATATATGATAATAAAAAAAATGCCTGACTATTCCAAATGATATATAAAAAAAATTAACCGCTACACCCTCTCTCGACGCTGACACTGGCGGGAAATTTTTGATTTTCTAAGTTTTTTTTTCTACTTATTTTTTCTTTTGGAGCCAGTATGCAATTTCATAGATTTTCTTTTCTTCTTATTTAAACTTCAGATAGAATAGAACTTTAATTATCAGCTACGATAGCCAGGCCCCGCGAGCTCACTGGCTAAGCCTGTAAATAATTAACTAATTAGATCAACAAAAATAACCTAAGCCTAAATAAAACTATTTTTTCCTCTTTTACCTGAGCTTTAATCTTTAAAAAAAATTACGATGTAATTCTTTTTTTTTTATCCTTTCCTTTTTCTTTATGTTTAAAACTAAAAAAGATTTAAACACTAACTTTTTTTTTCAGGTGTGTGGAGAAACTATTACTTCAACAACAAAAAATTACTAGATTATACTGCAATTAATATTTTTCTATTTTTTTTCTGATACTTGCTTCTTGTGAGACTACTTAATCATAAGTAAGAATCTATGGAAATTTTCCTACCACGAAATTTTTTTCAAACGGATAAAACTACTAAACTAACATAAAAATTAACGTTAAACTACCATGACAGTAATACTTAACTAAAGAGACATCTTTTAACCGACACTAAAACGTACTACCGCGACAATATTACTACTATTCTTTTTTCTCTTTTTTTTTCTGAACATTTAACAGAAAACTTCTTTAAAAATTACAGAATCTGTAATCCACCTGTAAAAGACATTTAAAAAAAAATTTCCTTTATAAATATACAAATTTTAACTTTCACCTGAATATTATTTTTGAACAATCACAAGCAAAAGTACACACCATTACACAACATGTTTGTTTTACGAAAAGGTCAACAATTGTCCTTTTCTTCAAACAAATATGAAAAAATTGTGCATTTGTAACTATATACTCTGTTTTTATAACTAATTTAGTAAAACGTATCTTTAAAATATTACATTTTCGCGCCCAATGTGGGGACTCGACCTACGACCCAAATATTGCTCATGCTCTACCTACTGAGCTGGGCAACATTTATACTAAACTGACAATAAATACAAATTATGAGCGGTATGAATAAAAATTTTTTTTTTATAAATAAGTTATAAATATAAATCAATAATTATATAAATAAGTTACAAATATAAATGTTTGACAAAGTAAAATCAAATATCTACTATGTTTACTATATATTTAACTTTAAATTAACTTATAAAAATGATTTTATGTACGTAAATCTTTACCATGGTATACACCATGAATTTTATTACCATCTAAATCTTCTAATTCGTACGAATTTTTTCCTACATTTGCTTTTACCCTACATTCTAAGAATTTTTTCGCTAACTTCGCATTAAAATGTTTTGGCATATCACTTTGTGCAAAGTTACGAGTTCTGAGATTATACGTTTTTTGACATTTCTCATAAGCTTTTTTCAAATTTTTTATGACTCCTTCTCGAACAAGTTTTAACTTATCTGAATGTGGTAAAATATTGACATCACCCGATGGAAAATTTTGTAATTTACGAAGTAATTTATATGATGAACCATGTGTAACCATATTAGTTCCGAAGAGAACGTAGTATGGTGAAGTTTTGTAGCTTCGTGTACTGCTGAACGTAGTGCACAAGCTATATGACTAATATTTTCGTCCCACTTCCTATGATCATTTGCTTTTACCCTACATTCTAAGAATTTTTTCGCTAACTTCGCATTAAAATGTTTTGGCATATCACTTTGTGCAAAGTTACGAGTTCTGAGATTATACGTTTTTTGACATTTCTCATAAGCTTTTTTCAAATTTTTTATGACTCCTTCTCGAACAAGTTTTAACTTATCTGAATGTGGTAAAATATTGACATCACCCGATGGAAAATTTTGTAATTTACGAAGTAATTTATATGATGAACCATGTGTAACCATATTAGTTCCGAAGAGAACGCAGTATGGTGAAGTTTTTGTAGCTTCGTGTACTGCTGAACGTAGTACACAAGCTATATGACTAATATTTTCGTCCCACTTCCTATGATCAGATTTAATGTAGCTTCTAATAGCTGAAAGTATTGACCTATTGACACGTTCAGAATTATTGGGGCTAGTATGGTAAATAGCCGTTCTGTCGTGACGTATTCCAAAGCTTTCCATTAGTTTCGCTACTTGCTTTGAAATAAACTGTGAGCCATTATCTGACAACATAGATTCAGGTACTCCAAAAGTATGGAACACATCCTGTTCTAAATATTCACAAACTTTGTTGGCGGACGCGGTACGAAAAGGTTTTAACAATACATATTTCGAAAAATGATCTAGATCTAGAACAATAAACAAGTATGAATATCCCCTGGTTGACCGCGGATAAGGTCCGAGAAAATCTACATAAATTCGTTGCCAAGGACGTTCCGTGATAAATTAACCTCCCATTCGGGGTCTTAATATTATGTTCGGAGCTTTAGTCTCTTTACAGATACTACATTCAGCTACATATTCTTTTACATCTTTAGCTAATGTTGGCCAATAATACAATTGCCCTAGACGATAAATTGTTTTGTTAACACCACCGTGTGATGCATCTGGTGGATCATGAGCGTTTCGGATCAAACCAGTCGTCAGACCAGTTGGAATCCAAAGTTTCCAAGCGTCAACCTCTTGTTCAGGACTACCGGAATATGGTTCCGTTCGCTTATATACAAATCCTTCAGAAACACGGACGTCGGGTAATCTTTTTTCATTTGCCACAACTATGTTTTTGAGTTCTTCATATTCGCCTGTGGCGAAATGTGAAGACTTGAAATCAATTTCATCAGCATGTATACGGGACAACGCATCAGGAACCACATTCTGGCTTTCCTTGCGATGTTCTATATTGTAGTTGAACGCTTGTAGCTTCAAACTCCATCTAGCAAGACGACCACTGAGATCTTTTTGATCCATGAGCCACTTAAGGCTGGAGTGATCAGTTATAACAGTAAACGGTAATAATTCAACATACGGACGAAACTTTTTAACGCTCAATACTGCCGCGTAACACTCAAGTTCGGTGATAGTATAGTTCCTCTGAGTGGAATTAAGTTTCTGCGAGAAAAACGCTATAGGATTTTCTGAACCATCGTCAGACTTCTGAAACAGAAAAGCTCCTACACCAGTCTTACAAGCATCGCATTGTATGTAGAAGTGTTGCGAAAAATCCGGGTTAATAAGAACCGGAGCTGAGCTCATAGCTTCTTTAAGTTTGTCAAACGTGTCTTGTGCTTCTACCGTCCATGCAAATTTAGAATTTTTTTTTTTTTTAAAACATCAGAAATTCCTGATGCTATAGAAAGATCAATTTTTTGCTTGTTACCTGTATTTCACACCAGGTTTTTTTTGGACATAAGCGGAATTTACACAGTTCAAATTATTCATTCAAGTTTCTGTAAAAATTAATTCGGTTCCTATTCAAGTGGAACTTGAATGAATTTTTATATTTACACGCTTCAAGTAATTTTTTTTAAAATATTGGAACAATACATTGAAATGTTTATGTTGGCAACATATGATTGGAAAAAAATATCGAAAGTGTCAAATTAATATGTTTTGATATTCATAAAATATCACAGTCTTCCGCAATCTCTTGAAGAGACAGGTATATATTATTGTAATAAGATATCAATTTCAAACAATATTTTTGTGAAAGTAAATTTCTTAAATAACAATAATTTTCGTTTGACAATATATAGTAAATAATAAAGTTAATTATAAAAAAAAAAATTATTAATATTAATAATACAATGGGGGATCCCGAACCTCCCGACCATAATCAGTCTAATAACAAAATTAATTGCGATTTAAAACAAATAACTTAATTTTTGATAAATCTAAAATTATTAAAAATGGTGTACCAGGTTCGAAATTTCTGATAATGGAAAGAACAGATCCTATTCTAAGTATGGAAAAAGTTTCACCATTTCTACTAAAATCTGCCATATCATCAGCAGCAGGTGATATTAAAAAATGTGTAAAATTGAAAAATGGTAAAATTTTACTAGAAACAAAGACGTTACATACAACAAGCTAAAAATTTAATCCAGCTAACTAATTTAAACACAACAATATATATCAACCAAGTTAAAGGTGTAGCATTTTGTCCAGAATTTAATTTTTTGGAAAAAGAATATATAACTGAAAACTTAAAAAATCAACATGTCAAAGACTTTATAAGGAAACAAAAGAATAAACAAACAAATATAATGGAGGAAGGTAGTCTCTACATTTTTACATTTTCAACAACTGTTTTGCCAGAATACATTGAAGCAGGGTATCAAAAGATGAAAATTCGACCGTATATACCATCTCCACTTAGATGCTTCAATTGCCTACGTTTTGGACACATCACGAATAATTGTAAAAGTGAAAAAAATTGTTCTAATTGCGGTGACAAAATACATAATAATGATATAAACTCAAAATGTGAAAAACAATCAAAATGTATCAATTGTCTACAATCACACCACGCTTTTACAAAAACATGTCCAAATTTTTAAAAGAAAGAGAAATCCAAAAAATTAAATTAATAGAAAAAGAGATATTAAAGAAGCTAATCGAAGGTATAGAGAACAAAATCCGATCTCATTTAATCAACCATCGTAATCAAAGTATTGCTACAAACAACATAATTAAATTCACCTGTAACTGCAACTGTAGTAATCATAATCCTAAAAATATGCAAAAAAATATAACAATCGAACCATCATCTTCAGGAACAAATGAAATTCAAAAAAATAATACTATCAATGACGTAACAATCGATGCTAGATCAAATACTATTCAACATCTGGAAACTGAACATCAGGTAAAAACTCACAAAAAAACTACATCAGGTAATAATAAGATAGACTCCATCCAAGTTAAAATACCACCACTAACAATTTCAAAAAGAACTTTAAAAGCATTAAAAAAGATAGTAAGAACAAAAAATTTAAAATAAATAATAAAAAAAAATGAAAAAATTGAAAAAATTGAAACTAGTAACTCTAGTATTTCCGATGCGGAAATGTTTGATAATGAATTTAATGACTAGTAATAACTTTAATATTATTCAATGGAACTGTGATGGCTTTTATAGCCATTACGAAGAGTTCAAATTATTAGAAAAAAAATAACTCTTTTGTTTTTTGTATACAGGAAACCAAATTTAAATTTAACTATACTCCATCATTAAAAAATTATAACTCTTTTAATTATCAATCAAATATAGTAGCTCATGGCGGAGTTGCAATATTCGTGAACAAATCTTTTAATTGTGAAGAGATAGATTTGCAAAGTAGCTTACAGGCTGTAGCGATTAAAATTTTCTTTCCCATTAAATTTATTATTTGTAATGTATATCTACCTGGCCCAGAAAATATAACGCAAACGGAAATTGCAAACTTAATTAGCCAATTTGATAGTCCTTTTATTTTATTAGGTGATTTTAGCTCCCACAATCTTCTATGGTGATCTCACAAACTATATAACAGAGGAAGAATGATTGAATCAATAATAAATACTAATTCCATTAATTTATTAAATAATGGAAATCACACTCATTTCAGTTTAGCTTATAAAACTTTTGGTGCTATTGATTTAACACTCGTGACACCCGTTCTTGAAAATTATTTTGACTGATTTATTGATGAAGACCTCCATAGTAGTGATCACTATCCCATCATCTTACCGCTTGTTCAAAATTACAGTAATAATACCACAAAGAACATATTTAAAACAAAAAAAGCTGACTGGAATTGTTTTAAAAATAATATAAGCCTAGAACCACCCTCTACAGAATTTAAAAACATTGATGAACATGAATTATATATTAGGAATAAAATACTGTACGCTGCCAAAAAGCAATACCTTTTTCGACTAGTAATTCACTATATATATTTATTGTTGACCCTTTTATTTATATTTATTCTATGAAATTTTATTTATTATTTATACTGAACTTAACGATTTTCTTGACTTAGAAAACAAACGCTGACTTTTTTATTTAATATTAAATTTCCCTAATTGATCATTAGTATAGCTATTTTATAGCTATTATTGATCAATAATCATCTCCCACTATTTAGGTGAAATTTCCAGCCTCGATTGCATTGACCAATTAGCATGGTCAATTATGCAAATCAAGTAAAAAGAAGAGAGCGCATTAATAAATTCTTAAGAATTTATTGGATTATAGAAAAGAGAGTGAAATTATTTTGTGCACGTTTATGTGTGTGTGCCCTTGGCTTGTGTTTTAATCGATAGTGCGTTGCACTTGAAAAATTATTTATTGGCGTTGAATATTTCCGAATATTTGGAAATATTAAATGTAATAAGAGATTTTTGTTTTTCTGCTATGATATTTCCAATATTTGGTGTGAAAATAATTTGTTCAAGTGATTGAACAAAAAAATGCATTACGCGTGTGGGAAAGAATTTTGTGTTTAAGAATTCTTAATATATTGTTTATATTAAGAAATTCTTAATAATTTTTAAAATAATAACTTTATTAGGTATAGGGTAATAGGGAATTAGGGTCAATGATGGACAATCATGATGTCCAATCATTACACCATCACCCCTATGAAAAGAAAATTTGATGTCCAATCATTACACCATCACCCCTATGAAAAGAAAATTTTCGTAAAGGAAAAGTTGTACGAGTCAGTTTCGATCTAAGTTCTTATGTAAAATCTTTTATTTATTAATATTTTAATAAATATTTTTTTTTTGCCGTTTTAGCTTTTATGGTACTTATGACCATAAAAATTTTCTTAATGTATATAAATTTAATGATTTTTTTAAAAAGTTTACAATTTAATTTACAATTTAATTATCGTATTTTTGTAAAAGATCTTCATCTTAATGTATATAAAAAAAAAAATATTTTTCTTAAAAATATTATATTTTTTTGTATTTATGTAATGTTAACAATTAAATTTATATTTATGTATATATTTTTGAAGAAAAGATAAAAAAAATATTATTTATATATATGTATCTATATTTGATAAAAGTATATTTTTCTTAACAATATTATTTTTGTATTTAAGTAAAAATGATAATATAGTAACAAAAATTTATAATTTCTTTTTTTTTTGAAGAGAATAAAAATTCTTATCTCTATACCTAAATTTAGTATACACACACATACATAAATGATATTACTCTTAATTTTTTTTTATTATTATTTATTTTTTTCAACAGATTTTTGCTCTATTTTGAATTTATAAATGATTTCGCGACCCTATTTTATTTATATATTTTTGTGTCATTTTACGTTTATCTATAAAATGGGTTGAGCCAATTTAGTTTTTCGGCCATTATTACTGTATAATTATGGAGATTTTGATGGAGGATCTTTTGTTGGGGTATTTTTAATGTTAATACCAATAAATTCAGTATTATTTGGAGTTATCTGTCCTACTATTTCCTCCGTTGATTTTCTATTTCTATTTTTAAATTTCAATATTATGCTATTATTAGTAATAGGGTAAGTATAACGTAAACAGTTGTATAATGATGTACAATTATGCTTCAAAATCATTTTCTTGATTCTTTTGAAGTTCTATTTGATTTTTAATATTTTCTAACTCGTTGCTTAGAATTAAACGTTCAAATGTCACAAGAAAAGTACACACCATGTTTGTTTTACGAAAAGGTCAACAATTGTCCTTTTCTTCAAACAAATATGAAAAAGGTGTGCATTTGTAACTATATACTCTGTTTTTATAACTAATTTAGTAAAACGTATCTTTAAAATATTACATTTTTGCGCCCAATGTGGGGACTCGACCTACGACCCAAATATTGCTCATGCTCTACCTACTGAGCTGGGCAACATTGATACTAAACTGATAATAAATACAAATTATGAGCGGTATGAATAAAATTTTTTTTTTTTATAAATAAGTTATAAATATAAATCAATAATTATATAAATAAGTTACAAATATAAATGTTTGACAAAGTAAAATCAAATATCTACTATGTTTACTATATGTTTACTATATATTTAACTTTAAATTAACTTATAAAAATGATTTTATGTACGTAAATCTTTACTATGGTATACACCATGAATTTTATTACCATCTAAATCTTCTAATTCGTACGAATTTTTTCCTACATTTGCTTTTACCCTACATTCTAAGAATTTTTTCGCTAACTTCGCATTAAAATGTTTTGGCATATCACTTTGTGCAAAGTTACGAGTTCTGAGATTATACGTTTTTTGACATTTCTCATAAGCTTTTTTCAAATTTTTTATGACTCCTTCTCGAACAAGTTTTAACTTATCTGAATGTGGTAAAATATTGACATCACCCGATGGAAAATTTTGTAATTTACGAAGTAATTTATATGATGAACCATGTGTAACCATATTAGTTCCGAAGAGAACGTAGTATGGTGAAGTTTTTGTAGCTTCGTGTACTGCTGAACGTAGTGCACAAGCTATATGACTAATATTTTCGTCCCACTTCCTATGATCATTTGCTTTTACCCTACATTCTAAGAATTTTTTCGCTAACTTCGCATTAAAATGTTTTGGCATATCACTTTGTGCAAAGTTACGAGTTCTGAGATTATACGTTTTTTGACATTTCTCATAAGCTTTTTTCAAATTTTTTATGACTCCTTCTCGAACAAGTTTTAACTTATCTGAATGTGGTAAAATATTGACATCACACGATGGAAAATTTTGTAATTTACGAAGTAATTTATATGATGAACCATGTGTAACCATATTAGTTCCGAAGAGAACGTAGTATGGTGAAGTTTTTGTAGCTTCGTGTACTGCTGAACGTAGTGCACAAGCTATATGACTAATATTTTCAGATTTAATGTAGCTTCTAATAGCTGAAAGTATTGACCTATTGACACGTTCAGAATTATTGGGGCTAGTATGGTAAATAGCCGTTCTGTCGTGACGTATTCCAAAGCTTTCCATTAGTTTCGCTACTTGATTTGAAATAAACTGTGAGCCATTATCTGACAACATAGATTCAGGTACTCCAAAAGTATGGAACACATCCTGTTCTAAATATTCACAAACTTTGTTGGCGGACGCGGACGCGGTACGAAAAGGTTTTAACAATACATATTTCGAAAAATGATCTAGATCTAGAACAATAAACAGGTATGAATATCCTCCCCTGGTTGACCGCGGATAAGGTCCGAGAAAATCTACATAAAATCGTTGCCAAGGACGTTCCGTGATAAATTGGGGTCTTAATATTATGTTCGGAGTTTTAGTCTTTTTACAGATACTACATTTAGCTACATATTCTTTTACATCTTTAGCTAATGTTGGCCAATAATACAATTGCCTTAGACGATAAATTGTTTTGTTAACACCACCGTGTGATGCATCTGGTGGATCATGAGCGTTTCGGATCAAACCAGTCGTCAGACCAGTTGGAATCCAAAGTTTTCAAGCGTCAACCTCTTGTTCAGGACTACCGGAATATGGTTCCGTTCGCTTATATACAAATCCTTCAGAAACACGGACGTCGGGTAATCTTTTTTCATTTGCCACAACTATGTTTTTGAGTTCTTCATATTCGCCTGTTGCGAAATGTGAAGACTCGAAATCAATTTCATCAGCATGTATACGGGACAACGCATCAGGAACCACATTCTGGCTTTCCTTGCGATGTTCTATATTGTAGTTGAACGCTTGTAGCTTCAAACTCCATCTAGCAAGACGACCACTGAGATCTTTTTGATCCATGAGCCACTTAAGGCTGGAGTGATCAGTTATAACAGTAAACGGTAATAATTCAACATACGGACGAAACTTTTTAACGCTCAATACTGCCGCGTAACACTCAAGTTCGGTGATAGTATAGTTCCTCTGAGTGGAATTAAGTTTCTGCGAGAAAAACGCTATAGGATTTTCTGAACCATCGTCAGACTTCTGAAACAGAAAAGCTCCTACACCAGTCTTACAAGAATCGCATTGTATGTAGAAGTGTTGCGGGTTAATAAGAACCGGAGCTGAGCTCATAGCTTCTTTAAGTTTGTAAAATGCGTCTTGTGCTTCTACCGTCCATGCAAATTTAGAATTATTATTTTTTTTTAAAACATCAGAAATTCCTGATGCTATAGAAAGATCAATTTTTTGCTTGTTACCTGTATTTCACACCAGATTTTTTTTGGACATAAGCGGAATTTACACAGTTCAAATTATTCATTCAAGTTTCTGTAAAAATTAATTCGGTTCCTATTCAAGTGGAACTTGAATGAATTTTTATATTTACACGCTTCAAGTAATTTTTTTTTTAAATATTGGAACAATACATTGAAATGTTTATGTTGGCAACATATGATTGGAAAAAAATATCGAAAGTGTCAAATTAATATGTTTTGATATTCATAAAATATCACAGTCTTCCGCAATCTCTTGAAGAGACAGGTATATATTATTGTAATAAGATATCAATTTCAAACAATATTTTTGTGAAAGTAAATTTCTTAAATAACAATAATTTTCGTTTGACAATATATAGTAAATAATAAAGTTAATTATAAAAAAAAAATTATTAATATTAATAATAAAATGGGGGATCCCGAACCTCCCGACCACAATCAGTCTAATAACAAAATTAATTGCGAATTTAAAACAAATAACTTAATTTTTGATAAATCTAAAATTATTAAAAATGGTGTACCAGGTTCGAAATTTCTGATAATGGAAAGAACAGATCCTAATCTAAGTATGGAAAAAGTTTCACCATTTCTACTAAAATCTGCCATATCATCAGCAGCAGGTGATATTAAAAAATGTGTAAAATTGAAAAATGGTAAAATTTTACTAGAAACAAAGACGTTACAACAAGCTAAAAATTTAATCCAGCTAACTAATTTAAACACAACAATATATATCAACCAAGTTAAAGGTGTAGCATTTTGTCCAGAATTTAATTTTTTGGAAAAAGAATAACTTAAAAAACCAACATGTCAAAGACTTTAAAAGAATGAAACAAAAGAATAAACAAACAAATATAATGGAGGAAGGTAGTCTCTACATTTTTACATTTTCAACAACTGTTTTGCCAGAATACATTGAAGCTGGGTATCAAAAGATGAAAATTTGACCGTATATAGCATCTCCACTTAGATGCTTCAATTGCCTACGTTTTGGACACATCACGAATAATTGTAAAAGTGAAAAAAATTGTTCTAATTGCGGTGACAAAATACATAATAATGATATAAACTCAAAATGTGAAAAACAATAAAAATGTATCAATTGTCTACAATCACACCACGCTTTTACAAAAACATGTCCAAATTTTTAAAAGAAAATGAAATCCAAAAAATTAAATTAATAGAAAAAAGAGATATTAAAGAAGCTAACCGAAGGTATAGAGAACAAAATCCGATCTCATTTAATCAACCATCGTAATCAAAGTATTGCTACAAACAACATAATTAAATTCACCTGTAACTGCAACTGTAGTAATCATAATCCTAAAAATATGCAAAAAAATATAACAATCACAGTCCGAGCTTAACACTCGAATTAAAAAGACTGTGTAAATATATTAATTATATTAATTTATTTCTCAATATTTTTCTCTATTAGTTATTACAATTGTTTAATTATATTATTAAAACAATAGCAATTTATATTAATTAGCATTTCGTGTTGTAATATCTACAATTAATATTAATAAAAGACACTTGGTTATTTCATCTGAGGATGATGAAGGGTTCCTATTATATAACCCAAAAAAAAAACATAATCTATGTGAAAATAATATAATACTCAGTGAAAATCTTTTTACATCAAATATAAATACAATGGGCCGCAAAGGCAATAATAGTGCTATTGTTAATGCTCCGCATAGCAACAATAATAATAATAATAATAATAATAACTCCAATAACTCTCACGTTAATCGATTTGCTCCGAAGAAATGAATTAATGTGTTCTATCAATATTAAAAACTATAACTTTAAAAATACGAGTATTGGAAGAAAAATTTTTTGTGACGATCTTGAAGAATATAATAAATTAATAGATGAACTTAAAAATAAACAAGAAAAATTTTTCGGTCACGATAATAGCCATAGTAGACCTTTAAAAATTGTTTTATACGGATTACACAACCGAAGATATTAAAACCGAAGATATTAAAACTGAATTAATAAAAAAAAATATTAAAAACTTATTGGACGTTAAATTAATGAATATTCGTAATGAACGATATTTAGATCAAGCCACTTATATCCTTTACTTTGAAAGAGGATCAATCAAGTTAAACGATCTGAAGCAAAATTGCAAATCACTATTTCATACAATTATTTATTGGGACTTCTATAGATCTTCTAATAAAGGTCCTACTCGCTGCTATAATTGCCAGACATTTGGACATGGTGCAAAATGGTGTTACCTGGACAGCAAATGCAATATATGTAGTAGTAACCACAAAACTTTTGATTGTCCAGACTACAATAATTTCAAGACTGGGAAAGATAAAATCAATACAATATTATGTGCCAATTGTAAAGATCCTAAAAACCCACATCCAGCTAGTTCTATCAACTGCCCTATGAGAGCTAAATATTTGAAAATTAATGCAGCACTTAAAGAACGATCCAACTGGGCTCGTAACAAAGGTCAAAGGAATCAGTTCCGATTTACACAGCCATCAATAAGTAATGAAGCTTCAGGTACAAATTTTAATTTATTTTCCAAAAATGCAAACGATCTGGATATTACTACTAACAAAAATAACTCCTATAAATATGTAAATTTAAATAGTAATAACAATAATAATAATTGCACCAAATCATATGCAGATACTGTTAAAGGTTGCGATGTAAATAATTCAAATCTTTTTTCACCTAATGAATTACTAAATATTTTTAATGAAATGTTAGTTAATTTAAGTAAATGTAAATCACGTGAAGATCAGTTCTCTGCTCTAGCAGAATTAACAATTAAATTTTTGTATAATGGTAGATTCTAACAAAATAAATGTAAATTTTTGGAATGCTCAAAGCATTTGCATTAGAAGTAAGACAGTTGAATATTTTAACTATATTAATGATAATAAATTTCATGTTGGTATAATTACTGAAACCTGGTTGAAAAGTAAAAACAATATCAGTGATCCAAATTTTGTATGTTATCGTTCGGACCGTAATGATGGTGTTAGAGCTGGTGGTGTAATGGTAGTTATAAATAAAAATATTAAGCATACTCGGCTAAATCAACTTAAAACTCGTTGTATCGAAACTGTTTCAATTAAACTATTTACAAACAGTAGTGAAATTGTTATAATTGGCGCATATTTCCCGGGTGGCAATACCACACAGATTAAAAAGCAAAATTTTATTTATGATTTACATTTGATCAACAGACTTCCTTTTAAATATGTAGTTGCTGGTGACTTGAACTGTCGGCATGCATTTTGGAATTGTAACAGGAATAATGAATGGGGGAAAATATTATTTAATAATCTTTCAATTCATAACTATCAGTTATTAGCTCCAATTGAACCTACTTTCTATCCTAATTCGATGAGAGGATCTCCATCCATTATAGATCTAATTTTATGCAACTGCCCTGAAATTATTTCACATCCATCTGTAGCGCAAAAATTAAACTCACAACATTTACCAGTTAAGTTCGAAATTTTCACCCACCCAATAGCAAATCCAACCCCTTATATTTACAATTATAATAAGACAAACTGGTCACGTTACCGTTCCAAGATAAACGAAAAGATAAATCTAAATGAAATAAATATTGCAAAATTCTCGACGATTGAAGACATTAACTTGGGAGTTAATAAATTTACACAAATAATCAATGAGGGTAAAGATTATGCTGTACCCAAGATTAAAAAACAAAATTCGCCGAAACCCTACATTATCATTCCTCCCGCACTTAAAGAACTAATTTCGTACAGAAATAATCTTAGACGTGACTGGCAACGCTATCGTTTGTTAGGTATAAAACGTAATCTAAACTATTTAAATAAATACATCTCTAACGAAATAAACAAATTAGTTAATGTTAATTGGTCAAATAAACTCGAATCACTACAAAAATGTAGTAAACCTTTTTGGAACATAACAAAATTATTAAGAAAAAAAAATAAAAATTTACCACCAATTAAAATCAATAGTTCACATACCATTTTTACCAACTCAGAAAAATCTGAAGAATTTGCAAAATATTTTTTAAAACAACACCAGATAACTTCTTCGTATAATGACCAGCATACCAATAACCAAGTCGAAAACAGTTTAGCTGCAATAATTTCCACTAATATAGATTATTATAAACAAGTAACCCCACGTGAAATTCAGAATTATTTCAAACATACAAAAAATAAAAAAGCCCCGGGGCCTGATGGTATTCAAAATATTTTACTAAAAAATTTACCAAACAAGGCATTCATATATTTAACACATTTATTAAACGGGTGTCTTAAAATAGGCTATTTTCCAATTGAGTGGAAAAAAGCTCATATTATTGTAATACCAAAACAAAAAAATAATGCATCCTGCCTGGAAGGATATAGACCTATTAGCCTCTTAAATATTATAGGTAAAATTTTTGAAAAATGTGTCAACACCAGAATTTCTGTTTTTGTAAATGAAAATAATATAATACCTAACGAACAAATGGGCTTCCGTAAAGGTTATAGCACTAATCATCAATTACACAGAATAAAAAACAAGATTAAAACAAATCTAGATAACAAAAAATCCACAGGTTTGTTAGTTTTAGACATAGAAAAAGCATTCGACTCTGTCTGGCATAATGGACTTATCCATAAATTATCTGCTCTAAAATTCCCTACTTATATAGTAAAACTTATTCAAAATTTTCTTTCTGATAGGAAATTTTCTGTCTCTATTAATGGTATAAACTCCACCTGGTACAACATTCCTGCGGGCGTCCCCCAAGGATCATCATTAAGCCCGTCTTTATATAATATATTCACGTCTGATATTCCTATTCCTAATAAAACTAATTTAGGTATTTACGCTGACGACACGGCGATTCTATCGGCCTCTGAGTCTGTTTCAGAAATCATGATTAATTTAGAAAGAGCGTACACAGAAATAAAAAGATATTTTCAAATCTGGAAAATTAAAATTAATGACGTAAAAACTCAAGCTATGTTTTTCTCGCGTAAAAGAAAATCAAGCAACTTACCAGCTAGTCCTCTTACTCTTAATGGTCAGTGTATCCCCTGGAGCGAATCCGTTAAATACCTTGGTATCATTTTTGATCGGAAACTATCATTTAAATTACATATAGACCACACGATCAAAAAATGCGACTTGCTTATTAAAATGCTATATGGAATGATCAATCGTAATTCTAAATTATCTATAGAAAATAAAATTATTATATATAAAACTATCTTTCAAAGCATAATGCTGTATGGATCGCCAGTCTGGGGAGAGTGTGCTAAGATTCATATAAAAAATTTAAAAATCAAACAAAATAAAATAGTAAAAATGATGTTAAATCTACCTTTTTTCTTTTCGACTAAATCGTTACACTATCTAACAAATACATTGATGATCACGGATAAAATTTTAAGCCATACAAAAAAATTCAAAACTAATTGTACTAACATGGAAAACGAATTATTATAGTTTTTATCGATGATTTTTTATTATTTTGCTATTATGCTAAAGTAGGTTAAGTTTTTAATTAATTGTAAGCTATATGTTAAGTTTTTTTTTTTTTTTCATACTAAGGTTTTTTAATTAACTTTTCCTTAAATTAAATTTATATCATTAATCATTAAATCATTCTTCTGTTGTATAAATATTTAGCTAAGTTGTAAAGGCACTAACCTGATCTCTAGTTTATAAGTATCAAAATGTATTTTTCTCATATTTTTATTAAATAAATAAATAAAATATATATAATATAACAATCGAACCATCATCTTCAGGAACAAATGAAATTCAAAAAAATAATACTATCAATGATGTAACAATCGATGCTAGATCAAATACTATTCAACATCTGGAAACTAAACAACAGGTAAAAACTCACAAAAAAACTACATCAGGTAATAATAAGATATACTCCATCCAAGTTAAAATACCACCACTAACAATTTCAAAAAGAACTTTAAAAGCATTTAAAAAAGATAGTAAGAACAAAAAATTTAAAATAAATAATAAAAAAAATGAAAAAATTGAAACTAGTAACTCTAGTATTTCCGATGCGGAAATGTTTGATAATGAATTTAATGACTAGTAATAACTTTAATATTATTCAATGGAACTGTGATGGCTTTTATAGCCATTACGAAGAGTTCAAATTATTAGAAAAAAAATATAACTCTTTTGTTTTTTGTATACAGGAAACCAAATTTAAATTTAACTATACTCCATCATTAAAAAATTATAACTCTTTTAATTATCAATCAAATATAGTAGCTCATGGCGGAGTTGCAATATTCGTGAACAAATCTTTTAATTGTGAAGAGATAGATTTGCAAAGTAGCTTACAGGCTGTAGCGATTAAAATTTTCTTTCCCATTAAATTTATTATTTGTAATGTATATCTACCTGGCCCAGAAAATATAACGCAAACGGAAATTACAAACTTAATTAGCCAATTTGATAGTCCTTTTATTTTATTAGGTGATTTTAACTCCCACAATCTTCTATGGTGATCTCACAAACTATATAACAGAGGAAGAATGATTGAATCAATAATAAATACTAATTCCATTAATTTATTAAATAATGAAAATCACACTTATTTCAGTTTAGCTTATAAAACTTTTGGTGCTATTGATTTAACACTCGTGACACCCGTTCTTGAAAATTATTTTGACTGATTTATTGATGAAGACCTCCATAGTAGTGATCACTATCCCATCATCTTACCGCTTGTTCAAAATTACAGTAATAATACCACAAAGAACATATTTAAAACAAAAAAAAGCTGACTGGAATTGTTTTAAAAATAATATAAGCCTAGAACCACCCTCTACAGAATTTAAAAACATTGATGAACATGAATTATATATTAGGAATAGTAATTCACTAAAAAAAACTGTACCTTTTTACGCGACACGTTACTGTTAGTAATATTGGATTAATACACAATTATTTCTTTATAAAGTTTATGATTTGTAATTTATTTGTAATTGAAAATACATTTATATTCTTAAGTTATTGCTATATTTAGAATATTTATATATTTATTGTTGACCCTTTTATTTATATTTATTCTATGAAGTTTTATTTATTATTTATACTGAAGTTAACGATTTTCTTGACTTAGAAAACAAACGCTGACTTTTTTATTTAATATTAAATTTCCCTAATTGATCATTAGTATAGCTATTTTATAGCTATCATTGATCAATAATCATCTCCCACTATTTAGGTGAAATTTCGAGACTCGATTGCATTGACCAATTAGCATGGTCAATTATGCAAATCAAGTAAAAAGAAGACAGCGCATTAATAAATTCTTAAGGATTTATTGGATTATAGAAAAGAGAGTGAAATTATTTTGTGCACGTTTATGTGGCACACACACATGTGGCTTGTGTTTTAATCGATAGTGCGTTGCACTTGAAAAAATATTTATTGGCGTTGAATATTTCCGAATATTTGGAAATATTAAATGTAATAAGAGATTTTTGTTTTTTTGCTATGATATTTTCAATATTTGGTGTGAAAATAATTTGTTCAAGTGATTGAACAAAAAAATGCATTGCGCGTGTGGGAAATAATTTTGTGTTTAAGAATTCTTAATATATTGTTTATATTAAGAAATTCTTAATAATTTTTAAAATAATAACTTTATTAGGTATAGGGTAATAGAGAATTAGGGTCAATGATGGACAATCATGATGTCCAATCATTACACCATCACCCCTATGAAAAGAAAATTTTCGTAAAGGAAAAGTTGTACGAGTCAGTTTTGATCTAAGTTCTTATGTAAAATCTTTTATTTATTAAAATTTTTATAAATATTATTTTTTTTTGCCGTTTTAGCTTTTATGGTACTTATGACCATAAAAATTTTCTTAATGTATATAAATTTAATGATTTTTTTAAAAAGTTTACAATTTAATTTACAATTTAATTATCGTATTTTTGTAAAAGATCTTCATCTTAATGTATATAAAAAAAAAATATTTTTCTTAAAAATATTATATTTTTTTGTATTTATGTAATGTTAACAATTAAATTTATATTTATGTATATATTTTTGAAGAAAAGATAAAAAAAATATTATTTATATATATGTATCTATATTTGATAAAAGTATATTTTTCTTAACAATATTATTTTTGTATTTAAGTAAAAATGATAATATAGTAACAAAAATTTAGAATTTCTTTTTTTTTTTGAAGAGAATAAAAATTCTTATCTCTATACCTAAATTTAGTATACACACACATACATAAATGATATTACTCTTAATTTTTTTTTATTATTATTTATTTTTTTCAACAGATTTTTGCTCTATTTTGAATTTATAAATGATTTCGCGACCCTATTTTATTTATATATTTTTGTGTCATTTTACGTTTATCTATAAAATGGGTTGAGCCAATTTAGTTTTTCGGCCATTATTACTGTATAATTATGGAGATTTTGATGGAGGATCTTTTGTTGGGGTATTTTTAATGTTAATACCAATAAATTCAGTATTATTTGGAGTTATCTGTCCTACTATTTCTTCCGTTGATTTTCTATTTCTATTTTTAAATTTCAATATTATGCTATTATTAGTAATAGGGTAAGTATAACGTAAATAGTTGTATAATGATGTACAATTATGCAAGAAATAGTTATTTTTATGTGCTTCAAAATCATTTTCTTGATTCTTTTGAAGTTCTATTTGATTTTTAATATTTTCTAACTCGTTGCTTAGAATTAAATGTTCAAATGTTTGATTAGAAAATTTTAATGTATTTAATTTTAAATTTAAAGAACCTGTAAGGTTTATACTTGGTATGAAGTTATTATTTAGTGAAATTGTTTGAACGTTATGAGCTTGTATAGATAAATCTTTAGATTTTACGTGACAAGTGTTTGGTATCCTAATTGTACCTGAATTTGATAATTTAAATGATTTCATTGAACCGTTGCAAATTAAATTTAAAGTTTGTTTATTTGGAAAAGAATAAAGCCATTGGTTTGAGCTAGTTAAAGGAAACCAGTGGTTTTTCTAATTCTGTTATTTTAATTTGACAGTTATTAGATAAAATATCTATATGCCTTAATAATTCGACTTCGCAAATATTGTTTTCTGACAAGTGACGCATTAGAAAGAATTAAACAGCTAGAAGAACAAAATAAAATTCTTTGTAATCAAAATTTGACCTTCTCTAAAAACATTGATGGCCTTGAAGCAAAAATAAATGTTTTAGAACAAAAACGAAAACAAAAAAGTATTGACATTGTTAATATTCCTGTTGCTGATGACATCGATGTTAAAGAGAATGTAATTAAATTAATTACTGAAGGTGTAGGAGAAAAAATTGATGCTGACGTAATTGAATTTTGTTACGTAAAAAAAGCAAAAGATAAAAACAAATCAGCTTTGAATGTAGTTTGCGTTAATTTTTCATCTTTGCAAACAAAACAAACCATAATGGAAAAAATTCGATTAAAGAAAATTAGATTAAATTAAAAAATATTTGGTGATTAGTCCAAGATAAACAACATAATTTACATTAATGATAGTCTCACTGCCTATACTCGACTTTTATTGGAAAATACAAAACCGCTGAAAGTATCTAAGAAATGGAAATTTGTTTGGATTCGAAATTCAACTATTTTAGTTAGAAAAAATGAGGGTGATAAAGTAATAAAAATTAATTGTTTTGAGGATTTGTCTAAAATTTAAATTTTATACTTTTGTTTTATTTTATATTAAATATTTTCAATGATTTTTTAAATCCTCAAGATAATTTAATTATTAATAATTCTTCCTCATTCATAACTGAAAATTGTAAATGTTATTGTATAAATCATCCAAATACTGAGTTGGGTTCAGGGTTTTCAGTAGTTCATCAAAATATTAGAAGTATTAGGAAAAATTTTGATCTATTTTACTCACACCTTGCCGCCTTGGAACATTTAGCGGATGTCATATTTCTTTCGGAAATATGGATTTATGATTATGAAATTTCGGATTTTCATATTCCTAATTATACCTTTGCGGCTAATTGTAACGATTCTTATGCATCGGGTGTGGTTGCAATATTCTATAGGAGTGATTTAATTTGTCAAATAACTAAAAGCAAATTAATTAGTGCTGATATTATCTGCTTAAATTGTGAAATTTCTGGTTCTAAATATTGTTTTGTTGGTGTATATAGATTACACAAATATAGCGTAGGTGCTTTTTTGGAGGAGTTTTCAGAGTTCTTGGAAAATCAAACATGCAAAAATTTAATACTTTCAGGTGATTTTAATATTAATCTTTTAGCAAATTTACCAGATGTTGATAATTTTCTGTCAGTTATAGCTGCTTTTGGGTTAAATTCTTTAGTTTCATGTCCTACGCGTGAAACGTTTACGTCCAGTTCTTGTTTAGATCACATTTTTTAAGGCTCCATAGAAATAATTGTATTGGTTATAAAACTGCTATACTGGATCTTAAAATTACAGATCATTCTTTAATTACTATTCAGTTTAATAATAATGTTCATAGAGAAAAGTAAAGTATAAATAATGATTTAAAAAAAATTGATTTTATGTCCTTAAAATCCAGACTTAATTTTGAATTCTGGGAAGATGTCTATTTAGCAGCTGATCCATCTGTGCCTTTTAATTGTTTTCTGACAAAACTAAATGAGCATATTTCTATTTGTAGTGAAAAAATTAGTGTAAATAACTATAAAGGCAAAAAACTTAAACCTTGTATGTCTGTTTCGTTATTAAAAAAAGTTAAAAAGAAAAATTTGTTCAGAATTCGTGTTAGTAAACATCCTGATAATATAAGACTGAAAAGTTACTATGATAAACTATGTAGAGAGTTAAAAGCTGAAATTTAAAATTGTAAGAATAATTATTATAGTCGTAGATTAGTCGAAAATTCAAGAAAAAAAAAGAATGGCAAGTTATTAATAATATACTTAATAATAACGTTCAAAAAGATGATATTACTTTGTTTGAAAATAATGTAAATGTATCTAATCCAACTGATGTTGCTAATTTATTTAATAATTATTTTTCTACGGTAACTAGTACATTGTTGGATGGTTCTTTAAACAACAACGCTAATAATAATATCACATTTTGTTATTGTAATAATATCAGCCATGAACTATTTAATTCTGAAAGTTTTTTCTTTGAAAATTTTTCACCATCTGAGATTCATAAAATTCTAATGTCTCTAAAAACCTCTAATTCAGCATCTTCTGATAACATTTCAAGTAATATATTAAAAAACATTTCTCTTCAAGTTGTTGATGTTTTATGTTATATTTTTAATTTTAGCGTACAGAAGGGAATTTTTCCAGATGACCTAAAAAATGCGATTGTAATTCCTTTACATAAGAAGGGTGATACTACTTCATTAAATAACTATAGACCTATTTCGCCTTTGTCAGTTTTTTCAAAAAATTTCGAAAAAGGTATAAAGAATAGAGTTTTATCATTCCTAGGAAAAAATAACTTTTTTAGTAATTTTCAATTTGGTTTTACAACTGGTAGGTCAACTGAAGATGCTTTGCTAAAGTTATGTACATAGTGAAATTTACACATCTATTAATGATTCTAAAATTCCTTCAGCTCTATTTATAGATATAACAAAAGCTTTCGATATGGTTGATCATTCATTGTTATTGAAAAAGTTGTATAATGCTGGATTCAGAGGTTTTATGTATGATTGGTTTGACCGAATACAAAGAGTTAAAATTAAAAACTGCTTGAGTTCATTTCAGCTTCTCAATATAGGGGTTCCACAGGGTTCAGTTTTGGGGCCTATTTTATTTTTAATTTATGTAAATTCATTGTTTTAAGGGCAAAATTACAGCTTTTGCTGATGATACAGCTTTTTCTTATGCAAATGATAATTATTTTGATACTTATACAAGTATGAACCATGATTTGGAAATACTTAGGCGTTGGTTCAAGGAGCATAAATTAGTTATAAGTAACAAAACAAAATTCATGCTATTTAATATTTCGGGCAGTATTTATGAAAATATGTCTCTTTTTTTTTTTTTTTTTTTATTTATTTATTTATTGCCTTAATCATTCATACAATTTTTGTTTTATAAAAAAGTTTGATTAGTGTTATAGGATATCCTTTACAACTATGACAAGTATTTCTTTTTGCAGTAATATAGTACTATTTTGTTTTAAATAATTTATTTTCAAAAGGAAAATGGCAGAAAAAAAAAACCTTATAATTAAATTTTATAGTTTTATGATTTTTTTGTATTTTTTAGTTTTTATCTTAGAGCTATGTATTTAAAATTAAAGACGAGAACAAACAAATAACTGCTATTAAATGTGCAATTTTTTAATGAGAGTATTCGTGGAATTACAACATTTATAATTAAATTTTTTAATGTACTTTTGTGTTAAATTGTAGATAAATTTCACGTTAGAATTGTAATGTAGTTTTTTGGTTGAAAAATAAAAGGGTAAGTTATTTAAAAGCTTAAGAATTTGATTTTGCTTTATTTGCAAACGTTTTATATGCGTTATTGCACACCTGCCCCATACTTCGCAACCAAAAAGCATAATACTTTGAAATATCTGTTTGAATATTATTAATTTATTTTCAATATTTAATGTTGATTTTCGATGTATTATAGGATACAATAATCTTATTATTTTATTGCATTTTTCTATCGTTTTGTCAATATGTTGTCTGTATAAAAGTTTTTTGTCAACAATAATTCCTAAGTATTTTATAGAACTTTCCCAAACAATGTCTTGTCCATCTAATTTAAGATTTTTACTTGGAATTAATGAAGGTTTTCGGTTCCTTGTAAAAAAAATTGATTTAGTTTTTTGTGTATTTATCTTAATTTTCCACTTATAATAATAATTCTTTACTTCTTCAAAACCTTTTTCTAAATTGTTTATTATTACATTTGGATCTATTGCCGAAGAAAATAATGCTGTATCATCAGCGTATAAACCGAAATCACAATTTTTAGGTTTAGGAAAGTCTGATATGTAAATATTATATAGGATTGGTGATATAACAGATCCTTGTGGAGTGCCAGCACATATATCAAATTCTTTACTTTTAATATCAGTTAGATTAACAAAGAACTTTCTATCTGATAAAAATGCTCTGATAATTTTAATCAAGTAAATAGGAAAATTAAATTTTTTCAGCTTATATATTAGACCATTATGCCAGACGGAATCGAAAGCTTTTTCAACATCTAATGTAACCATACCTGTCGATTTTTTAAAGGAAAAATTTTCTTTTATTTTATTATTGACTCTTGCAACTTGATGGCTAACTGAGTGTGAGGGACGAAATCCAAATTGCTCTGGCGGGAATATGTTATTTTCATCCACAAATTTTAAAATTCTATCTTTGAGGCATTTTTCGAAAATTTTACTTAGTGAACTAAGTAGACTGATTGGCCTGTAGCTAGTAGAATCAGTTTTATTTTTATTTGGTTTAGCTATTGGTATTATTGATGCAATTTTCCAAGCTTGTGGAAAATAGCCAATCTTTATGCAAGCGTTAAGAATTTTACAAAAATATATATAACTTTTTCTATCAAAATTTTTTAATAAAATATTTTTAATTGTATCTGGCCCAGGAGATTTGTTGTTTTTACTTAAACGGATATGTGTTTTTATTTCATTGACTGTGATATGTTTAAATGAATTTATTGTACAGATTTCTATTTCTTTTACTGAATCAGATACAAGTTTATCAGTTTGTATATCACTGTAGTTTGAAGTGATTTTGTGATATTCACAGAACGATTTACCTAACATATTGGCTTTTTCAAGGTTAGTATAAGCTATTTCATCTGCACTTTTTAATAAAGGTATACCTATATTTTTATTTTTTAGTACTTTAGTAATATTCCAGAACGGTTTACTACATTTAGATAGTTTACCAATATCATTAGCAAATTTATTATTATAAATATTAACAATTTTTTCTCTAATAATACTATTTAAGTTAGTAACGCGTACTTTTTCTATATAGACTCTGGTTCTTTGCCATATGCGTCTGTGGTAATTTCGACGACTAATTAATTGCTTTATATCTACAGGAATTTTAGTAATTCTTTGTTTTGTACTTGTATGTTTAAGTTTTTTTTTAATTGATTCATTTGCTGCCTTTAAAATAATATCTGTGAAATTGCTAATATGTAGTTCTATTATTTCTTTTGTTGGTGCATCTAAATTTGAAAGTAAATTTATATTTATTTTGTTTGATAGAGATTTTTTAAATTTAGGCCAGTTTGCTCTATTATAGTTTAGACAGACTATTGGGGTGGACTTAGTAGGAATATTATTTATTTTAAAAACAACTGGCAAATGATCAGAATTAAATTTATTCAATGTAATTGGCGCATCAAGAAATTGGGTGTAATTTGTTAAAATTAAATCAATTGTTGACGGGCATCTTTTTTGTGTATGAGAATAATAAGTAGGACTGTCGGGGTATAATAGGGAAAATTTGCTAGAAATTAGTTTATTATTTAGAATTTTACCCCAAGCATTATTCTTTGCACAATTCCAATTTGTGTGCCTGGCATTTATGTCTCCAACAATTATGTAATTACCTGAAATATTATTAAAAATTTGCAAGTCATGTTTAAAAAGTCCAGCGTCCGTTTTAGTTAGATTTCCTCCTTTAAAATATACGGCATAGATTTTCAAATCACCATGGTTTGTATTTATTTTAACTCCAACAGTTTCAAAAATTTTTGTATTTAGCGCTGTAATATTACTATGTGAAATTAATTTATTTATTAACAGTGCTACACCACCACCTTTTTTTAAATTATTTCTATCTTTCCTATAAACATTAAAATTATTGCTATTTAGGGAAATGTTGCTATTTAGCCACGTTTCAGTAATAGCAGCTATTTGAATATTTTCACTTTTTAATTCATTAAAAAATTCGATTTGCTTGTATTTGCTGGCAATGCTTTGAGCATTCCAAAAGAGAAATTTTAAATCATTATTTAATACTGTCATTGTTGTAAAGGTATTTAAAAGTTAAATTTGCTAATACATTGATTTGATCCATTTTAGTTTTACATTCTCTTAAATTATTTAATAATTCATTAAAAATTTTTGAAATCTCTTCATAAGAAAATAAATTATCATTATTATTATAATTAATTGTATTATTATTATTGTTTGCTGCAACACTCGAATATGAGCGCAAGTCTGTTCGTGCAGATTGTAGAAACACTGAGTTTCTCTGTTGTTGTGGCTGATGATACTGATAGTTTTGTTGTTGTTGAAACCTAGCTCTACTATTTTGTTGTTTTTCTCTTAATTTATTCTGGAGATCGATATAATTTTTCCTAGCTGAGCATTCTAAAGAGCTAGCTTTGTGAGGTTTACCACAGTTTGCACATTTAATAGTTTGCTTCTCAGCTTCAACATTTAATTGGCTGCATTTAAAGGTTTCGTGATTTGCTGCACATATACCACATTTAGTTTGCAAATGACATTTATTTGCACCATGTCCGAACGTTTGACATTTATAACATCTGATCTTGCCGTTATTTATTTTTTTATAAAAATTCCATTTAACGATAGTGTAATTTATAGATTTAGCTTTTGTTTTTAATTCGTTAAGTTTAATTGTGTTTTTTTTAATGTAGACTATAAAAGTTTTCTGGTTGTGATATCTTGATGTTTTAATTGACATTTCTTTAACATCAAGGCAATTTATATCTTTTTCAATCAATTCATTTTTAATTGATTCACAATCAGTAGTACTATCTAGTCCATGTAAAACAAATTTATATGGTATTTCAGAGGCGATTTCATGGCTAAAAAATTTCCATTTATCATTTTCGTTGGTAATTTTTTTGTTTTCCTCAACAAGTGCTGTAAATATTTTATTGTATGTCTCTAAACTAGTACATACAATTTTAGTGCCAATGCTACTATTTTTCAAATAGTATTCTTTTATGTTTAACGTTTTTAACATGGAGTGAATTTCAGTCGTTGGTTTTAAACAAACATTTATAGGTGGTAAACGTACCTTTTTTGGTGAAAAAGTGTTGTTCTGCTGTTGAGATGACGTGGCAGCATCATTTAAATCGTCGTCCATTAATTGGCTTAACGGCGCAAACTTGTTTTCACTACTCATAATAGATTTAACAGTTTTACTAGATTTTATTCTAATTTTTATGTTTTTTTGTGGATTTTCATCTTCCGAGAAAGATGAGACTTCACACGTATATTGCCGTTTAATTTTGTTAATTTTTAATATATTTTATGAAATGTTTTTATTTTAATATTTTTCGCAAAAGTTCTAAGTAACTATAAGAGATGTGTTCCCTTTCAAGGTTTTAATAGAACTGAAAATATGTCTCTTATGTATCATTCACCTTTATGTTTAAAATTTAGTTTATGTAATTATTGTCAAAATGGTAGTTATCAACAAATATTTTATGATAATGTTAACTGTCACGATGATTGTTTTAAAATTGAACGTGTGGATAGTTTTAAGTATCTGGGCATATTTATGGATTCTAGACTTAATTAGTTAGATCATACTGCACATCTAAAAAAATATCTTAACAAAGTAGTTTGTCAATTATATCATTTAAGTTTGTACTGCCCTTTGCGACTATTAAAACTAGTTTATAATGGTCTATTCAAATCTAAGTTGCAATACGGTATAAGTCGCTGGGGTGGCACTAATTTTAATAAAATTGGACCTTTGTTAATTAAGCAAAAACACGCTATTCGTTTAATATGTAAAGTAAATCGTTTTACTCCAAGTTTTGATCTTTTCAAGTCCCTGGGAATTCTTCCTTTAAGGCACATTTATTATTATAAGGTTTTACAAGTATTTTTTGATGAATCAGGTTATAATGTTCCCAGAATTGATGAAAATCACTTTTTAAGAATAAATACGAGAAATTTAATTGTGGTTCCAAAATTTCATAAGATGCACTTAATAAATTGTCAAATATTTTTCGTTGCGGAAGAGTAAAAACTATGTTTTTAAAACAATCTAAATGTTGGCTTTTTGAATTTAATTGTAAGCAAATTGAAAAATTACTGAAACCCTTAACTTAATATTGGTTTATAATTTTTAATTGATATAATTTTTTCCTAGTTAATTAATAATTTATTTTTTTATTTAAAGTAATTTATGTTTAATATTTTATAAGTTTTTATTATTTTTTTTATTATTTATATATATTTTTTGTAATTTTTATTTAATTTTTTATTTTATTTATATTTGTATTAATTTTGTTTTAAATTTAATATTGCCCCAACAATATTTTATTTCAATTATATAATTTTTACGGTACATTCGCCACTTATCTACATAAAAGAATGTTCCTAGCTATTTCATATAAAATAATATATTTAAAGTTTTAATAATGATTTTGCTTAATAATTATACTTTTTTATAAAAATATTTTATTTTTAAAATTTGTTATATTTTTCCTGATATTTTATATGAAATAAAGAAATTTATTATTTATTATTTAAAATATTGTAAATAGGGTGCATTAATTTGCATATATGTTGATAATTTTTAGTAATTATACATTTTCCTATTTCTATTTCAGTTAGAGTACTGTAATGTTCTCTGTTTAAATCTATTATTAGATATTTTATTTTGGGTTCTATAAAAGCGAAAGAATTTTCATGAAGTGTCGGAAATGGAATTATATTTAAAAGTTGATAATTTTCTATAAAAGGTAGGGGAATTTTAAATTCAAAAATAACTTTATTTTTACTTATAGCTGTATTCATTTGACCTAATCGAAATATTAGTAAAGCATCATATTCGTTATTTGATATTGGTAAAGTTACAGAGGTAGGTATTTCTTTATGTATTTGTGTTAATATTTGTTGTATTTGGTCTACGGTCAGTATATTTGGGTTTGGTTTTCCATGTTTTACGTCGGTTATTTGATTTATTAATTCAGTTTGTATGTTTTGATATTTTACCATTAAAAGAACAGTAAACGAAATCAGGGTTTCAAGTTTCAAGTTCTGTGGAAAGCGCGTTCTTCATTAGTTGTATTAGTAAGCTCCATAAGGTTTCTAAGCTTTCCTTCCATAACCAGAAATTGTTTCGAAATATATTCCAGGATTATTTATTATTTGAAATATTTCTGGATCTGTTGAATTGATGTTTTGGACAGAAGTGGCAATTATTGCCATCAACAAAAACCTATCGAAGAGAATTTCCATTTAGTTATTGTTGGTGAAGTTTTTTGTTTTTGTAGTATATTTATATAAAAAAAATTGGTTGGTCTAAACCAGTGATGGGGGGACTTTTTATTGATCGGGCCACTTTACAAAATTTATATTTGTATGGGGGCCTTAAAAATTTAGTTAGCTTAGATAAAACAATGATACCTTACAGTGTATAATTTCTATTATTAAGGATGAGACATTAATTAAATTTAAGTTAATTTTTTTTAATTGATTAAATAGATTGTACACCTAAAATATGTATTTTTTATAAAATGAAAAATAGAAATTAATACATTTTCCTGATGGCAAGTATAGAACCTGAAAATAAAACAAATAAATTTTAATTTTGTTTAAAAATTTTTTTTATTTGGTTACGGTTGGACAAATTACAGATTTCTGCATATCGGTAGGAGTTCGATATATAAATCGAAATGATAGAAGAAAAAAAGATGATAATGCTTAAGGAGCTGTAATATAGCAAAAACACCAAATTTAATCTTTGAAAAAAAAAAACAAGAAATCGTATTATGTATATGTTCATTATTAAATATAAAAAAATTGTAATGAATAACTTTTTTTAATTTTTTAATGATTAACTATTCTGCATCAGAGCGTGGGCCAAATTGATAGCTGTCGAGGGCCACTTTTGGACTGCGGGCCATAGTTCCCCCATCACTGGTCTAAACGAATACAAAAATTTTTTTTTTTTTTTAATTATGCTATGTAGCAGATTTAATGTTTCAAACATCACCAAGTTCGAAATTTTTAGTACTGAAATATCATTTTAGTACGAAAAATGGGGACATTTCATTTGTTCAATATTACAAAGTGTTCTTCGCTGGATTCGAACCGAGCACTTTTCGTTTGAAAAGTTAGCGCTCTACCAACTGTGCTACATAGCTTGAGTAATTTTGTATGTTTTTCATAAACTATAATCTTATGTGTAGATTTTTTTTTAGTAATTCTAAAGGTATTATTTATATATACATTTTTTTATTACTCAAAGAAAATTTTTTAGATTGTTATTATGCATCTTTTTATTTCGATTTTTTACTTTTATGGTTGTATTTTCATCTGAGTCTATTCTTATGATAGTATATGGCCATATTTTCCATAATGGTGAAAATTTATTTTGTCGAACTTGGTTTTTCATTAGTACCTTTTGTCCTACATGAAATCTTTTTTCTTTAGTGTTTTTATCGCAATAGTTTTTACGTAATAGTTTTAGTATCCACCACAGAATTATCAATCACATGTTGTTCATCTTCAATGAATTCTTCTGATTTATTAATAAATTCATTTTCATTCGACTCTGCTTCGGAATTTTCAACATCATTTTCAAAGTTTGACGGTATGTTTAGATATACTTCAGAATCGTGTTCTTCTATTATATTTTCATGTTTAAAAACAAAATCTCTAAATATTTGTACTTTGTTAACATCTGGGTAGTATACAGGTCATATATGAATAAGAATTTAAATATCCAAAAATATATTTTTCAACTTCCTTTCCCATGAAAATTGCTTAAACTCAAATTACGCAAAATTCCAAACTTAATTATTTAATTTTATTTTCTCACGAAAAATTACATATTTAAATTATTAATATATTTTAATTAAATGAATTAAAATATTTTATTTAGCGGTATCGCATTTCAATTTATAAAACGTTCTCACTGACGTTGCAGTTATGTTGTTGTTTGACTTCGTTTAAATTAAGTAACTTAAAATTAATTATATTTGTTTTGAGTCAGTTCAAGAGTTACCTTAAAACCGAACAGTTGAAAATTCTAAGTTTCATAAAATATAAATTTAATTTGTTGTTTTTATATCAAAAGTTTATATTAAATAAATTTAAATAAAATTTGAATTAAATTGTGTTTTTATTATTTTTTTAAAAATATGGAATTGGCGCAGTCGGTAGGATGCCAAACTAATTTCGCGATTAAATTATAATTAAATATTAAATCAATTAATATTTAAATAGTGTTTCAAAACTTTTATTCAAAAGAAAAAAGTTATCAAGAACTATAGTGACAATAAAAATTTTTTTTTTTTAATTATAAAAAAATAAAAAATATTTGTTTGAAGTGTCGTGATCGTGAAAATTAGTATTCTTCTAAGAATACTAATTTATGAAACCATACGAATTACCATCAAAAAGTTCGCAAAACTCAATTATTGAATTCGAAACTATTGCAGAAGAAAGTTATATCGAAATTCTTGCAGAAAGTCAATAAAAATAAATAGTATCATGTCATTAAATTTAATAACTGGTAAAGACCTTATAACAGAAGCTAGATCTGTACCAATATTTAGAGGTGATGGTACTTTTGAACTATCACAATTTATAAGAGAAGTTGAAACCATCGTTGGACTAACACAAGATGATAATTTAAAAGCTTATTTATCATACATTTTGATAAATAAAATACAAGGACCAGCAGCTACATCAATCCGAAGACTTGAAAATGCAACGTGGGATCAAATTAAGAAACAACTCAAGAAATCATTTGGTGTTCAACAATCATACCTGAAATTAAAAGAAGAAGCTGATGCCGTTAAATATTCTAATGTAAGTCAATATTATTATGATTTAGCTAAAATTTTAGATAAGTTAAATATGAAATATAAATTAGATGATGAATCACCTGCTGAATTTAATACATGTAATAATGAAAAAAGTATTCTAGATAAATTCCTCAATAAACTTCCAAGATCAGATAGTATGTTTTTAAGAATTAAAGAAATAAAAACTTTAGAAGAAGCTTTTTTTGAATTAAAAGAAACTGGAATTTGTAATACACCAGTTAATCAAAAAAATTATTGTAGTACAAATAAAAATAATAATGTCAAAAATAATAATATCAGATTTAATAGAAATTATAGTAATCGGAATTTTAATAATGATAGTTATCACAGAAATAATAATTTTGGTGGTCAAAGTTTTAGAAATAATTTTCCCAATAATTTTAACCCTAGTAGTACTTCTCAAATAAATCACAGATATAATCAGTCTTTCAGAAATCAAAATAATAATAGGCATGATTCTTATAATAATCAAAATAGATATCAAAATTTTGGTATTTCTCGTAACACCAATAGACAAGCTGAACCAATGGAAATAGAACATAATAACATAACTTCTTTCGCAAATTTTCCATTATCGTCTCAGAGCCAGCATTTACACATAGCTACTTTGACTATCGAAAATAAGAAATTAAACTGTCTCATCGATACCGGGGCAGCTACATCTGTAATAAATCATAACATATTTCCTAAAAACTATTATAAAAAACTTCCAGAACCAATAGAGATAAGAACTCTTACTGGTACTAAATTGATTACCGAGGAAATCATTACAAAAGTTCCAAAAGAATTTAATGAAACTTCTACAATGTCATGGAAAGCATTAGACCTATCAAATAAAAATTTTCAAGCAATAATAGGATTAAATGTTCTCACTCCTATTGGCGCTGAAATTAATTTACTTCAAGGGGCAATAAAAGTTAATAATGTATAGTTACAAAATTTAATAATTTTTGTCATAGAGAAAAAATTATTGCTAGCACTTTTAATGAATTTGGTAAAAGAGGAAGAGGTCGTCCTAAAGGTGACAAACCAAAAAAACGGAAAACTACCGAAAATATTAATTCATCAATACCAATAAATAATTGTATTGATAGTCAAGGAAATTCTATTAATACAAGTTCTACACAAATTAATGGTGAAAATGACAATTCTATAGTACCAGTTAAAAAGAAACGTGGTCGACCATTTGGTACATTCAAAATAAAAGATGCTAGTAGAGATTTAAATAAGAGAAAATTAACTGGAAAAAAAGGTCGACCATTTATAATAAATAAACCATCAATATCCAATGATAATAATATTAAACATAATAAACCAGGTCGTCCATCTTTAGATTTAAAAAAAAACAAAAAAAATATGATAAACCTGGACGTCCACCTGGTCCACCAAAACCAATCAAAATACCTGGTAGACGTAGTCGTAAACGAAATCCGGATTCACAACCTAAAAAATCAAAAATAGCAGGTCGTGGTAGAGGACGACCATCATTTGCATCGTTGAAGGAAATAAGACCTGAGATTGAAAATAAAACAGAATTGAAAATGGAACAGAAAGAACGAGAACAACAACAAAATGATAGTAGTAGTAATAATTGGGAAACCGATTCGGAATCCGAAAATAAGTTAAATATTTCGTTGCAAAAATCAAACAAGTATGATAATGAAAATAATATAAAAAATAATGATTTTGTTGAAGATGATATAAAAAATATTGATATTATCGAAATGATTTCATTGGCTAATAGTTCCGATACGAACGATGGACGAAGAGGATAAAATTGAAATAGAAAATCATCTTAAAGGAACAGATAAAAATATTGAAAATCTAATAGATAACAAGTAAAAATAAATTATTCAATTCAAAAAAATATTCAATTATTACAAACTAGTATAAATAAAAGTCTACAAGCTTTGGATGAATTATTAAATAAAATTGTTATTGATGACAGAAAAATAATAAAGCAATTACAATATTTACAAATTCTAACCAATATAAATCTACTAAATGAAGAGATAGAAAAAATTCAAGAAAATGTTATTTTTTCTAAACAACAAATTATGAGTAGGTCCATTCTTACACCTGAAGAAATCGATACTTATGAAATAGATATATTTAAAATCCAAGAACTTAGAAGTTCCTTAGCAAGTCAAAAACATAAATTGTATTTTATATTAGAAATTCCTGAAATTAGTAAAACAAAAGCTATTCATTATAAAATTAGTCCTATACCGAATTCTAGATTTGAAGAAATTGATATTGAAAATTCTGATATTATTATTTATCAAAATAAATCATACTATTTTGGACAAGAAAAATATAAAAATAAATTAAAACTTACAAATAATTGTATCTCTTATTTGTTAAATAACTCATATAAAGAATGTTATAAAATTGCTAATAAGAAACAGCAAATAATTGAATTAGATATTGATTTAGTTTTAATTAAGAATGCAAATAATATGATTTTAAGTAATAATTGTAATAATATTAAACACATATTAAATAAAAACTATTTAATTTCATTTAATAATTGTTCTATTGAAATAAATAATATAAAATTCTCTAATGTTCAAAGAGAATTTAAACAAAATGTTATATTACCAAATTTTAATAAATTAGAAAATATAAATTTTACTTTAAATTTAGAAAATTTACATTTGAAACAAGTAGAAAATACTAAAGAAATAAAAGAAATTGTTTATAAGAAAAAGGAAAGTAAAGTAATAAGTTATTTTAATATGTCATTTGTAATTGTTATCTCCTTAGGTTCGATAGGAACCAAATTAAAAATGCTTAAATAGAGATTACTAATTATATTATTTAATTGAGAAATAAACGTTATAATAATTATATAAAAAAAAAAAACTTAATTATAAAATGAGAAATATGTTATGTTGATTGATGAATAATGATCCGCACACGTTGAACTCCAAAAACAGAAGAACCACTTCCTCTTGACATTTCTATTACGAGGTCTTGTCATAATCAATTTAACTCGAGAGTCGGAATAGAAACAGCTGATCGGTTGGTACCACTGATTTTGGGGTTGCCAACATCTCTCCCTGTTTAAAATAGATGATAATCGAGAAGCCTAGCCGGAGCTTGTCTACTTCTGGATGACGCTCTGGATGCAGTTGTTAAATCATTACTTGGTAGAGGTGTTGTCGGAACCGCTGCGTTAGCTGATGCGATGATTTCTCTCGGCGAAGAATTTTGGGATGTTGATAGTTCTGGTTCTTCTTGTAGCCTCGATGAAGGTGTTGATATAGATGGTGATGTTGCTAAGGATGGTGACGGTAATTCCAATTGATCTTGTAAAGGTGCTAACATTGTTGATTCTATTTGTGGTACTTCTATACATGTGTCAACTAGCGTGTCCAATATGAACTGGTTGTGATCACTTCGACGCCTCATTTGGTTGACATGAGCCTTGAAAACTTTTAAACGAGAATTTAAATTGTTAGCGTTAATTCTTACCATATAATTGACATTTCCTATTTTCTGAGTTATAGTGGCTGGAACCCAAAACGATTTATTGTTCTTAAATTGCTGAACATATACGTCTTCCCCTACAATGAATTCCCGCGATTTAGCTCCGTGTTTTTTATTGTATTGGTTCTCCATCTTTGTGTTACGTTCTAACGTGACATGAGATTGTTTATGCAATAAGTCGAAATTTGTTTTTATTTTCCGGTTGATGAACATTTCCGCCGGTGACTTGCCCTGCGGAACATTTCGGTTGGGTGTAGACCTGTAAGCTAGTAAGAATTCTTGCAAAATTTCCGTATCAGATCCAGTGTTACTTAATTTTTTTAGTGCCCTCTTGAGCGTGTCCACAAACCTTTCAGCTTGCCCGTTGGACTGTGGGTGATACGGTGCTGTTCGTATATGTGTTATATGCCTCTCAACGCAATATTTTTCAAATTGCTCACTGGTAAATTGTGTACCATTGTCTGATACGAGGACTGATGGTTGACCAAATCTTGCACAAAAAGCTGATATGATTTCTATCACTTTTCTCGAAGTAATGAATTTGGTCTGAACTATTTCTGGGTATTTTGAAAACGCATCTACCATGACCAAATAGTAGCTGTTGTTGACAGGACCTGCGATGCCGATATGAATTCTTTCCATAGGTTCCGCAGGGACTGGCCATGAAAATAATTTTGACTTCACTGGAGACTTTGCTGCTGATGCACAATTTTGACAATTCTTTACGTAATTCACAATATCAGCATCGATACCGGGCCAGTAGGTATAAGATCTCGAAATCGCCTTCATTTTATCTATACCTTGATGACCTTTATGCAGTTGTCTGATGATACGCTGCTGATAACATTTGGGTATCACCAGCCTTTCGCCGTATAATATGCAATCATATATAACTGAAAGAAAATTTTTACGCATAAAAAATGAATTTACCTCATTTACCAAATTGCAGGACTTCTTTGGCCATCCAGTTTCAAGATAATGACGAACTTCCAGAAGAGTTTTGTCTTTGCATGTAGCTGCTTTTACCATGTTGTAAGTAACTGGTAATTTTTTTATGTTCTCTTGAAGAATCCCGGAAATGTCATCTTCGATTGCAGTTGCTAAAGCTACTACAAAATCTTCGTTTGGTTCTGGATTTTTGTTTATCAAGCGGGAAAGCACGTCCACATAACCGAAATCTGCTGTTGCTATGTATTTGATGTTGAAATCGTATGCCATTAATACTAAACACCAGCGTTGTAACCTGTTAGCTGTATGTGTTGCGATTCCTTTTTTTGAACCGAAAATCGCTAGTAATGGCTTGTGATCAGTCAGAAGAGTAAATTTCCTGCCGTATATCATTTTGTGAAATTTGGTTATGGCGAAGACTAGTGCCAGTGCTTCCTTTTCGATCTGGCTATAATTTTTTTCAGCTGATGTAAGCGCGCGCGACACGTAATAAATAGCTTTTTCAGAATTATCTGGCATGGTATGAGATATACGTCCACCAATACCGGCTGTTGAAGCGTCTGCCGCTACTGTTATAGGCAGTGATGGATCGTAATGCGTCAGTAAAAGATCTGATGATAACAATTTTTTAAAATTTTTGAACGACTCTTGACAGTTTTTTGACCATGTCCAATTCACGTTTTTTTTTAACAATTCGTCTAATGGTGCCCGTAGTTTTCGCATTTCTTTGATGAATTTGCTGTAATAATTTACCGCGCCTAAAAACGACCTTAGCTCGTTGATGTTGGCTGGGGCTGGTAGTTGATTAATCGCCTTGATTTTTGCATTGTCAGGCCGAATGCCCTTGTTGTCAATGATGTGCCCTAGAAACTTGCACTGTGTCGTAAAAAATTGACATTTTTCAAAATTAATGGTTAACCCAAATTCGGAGAACCGTTTCAAAACTTCTTGAACAGTGCTGAAATTTCCTTCAAGCGTCTTGGTTGCAATTGACACATCGTCTAAGTAGGGTGCAGCATTTTGAACACCTGCTAAAATTGATTCTATTGCTTGTTGAAAAGCCCCCGTCGCTGACTTTACACCCGGCGCAAGCCTGTTGAAAGCATATAATCCGCGATGCGTGTTTATCGTTAAAACACGTTTCGTTTGTTCGTCGACTTCCATTTGCATATACGCGTCCGAAAGGTCGATTTTTGTAAAATATTTGCAATTTGCCATCTTTGAAAACATATCGTCTGGCAATGGAAGTGGATAGTTGTGTGCCTCTAATTGATTATTTAAACCGGTTGAATAATCAGCGCAGATGCGTATTTTTCCGTTCGGTTTTTTAACGACGACAATGGGTGCTGCCCATGCTGAAAAATTTATTGGAGTTATTATTCCAGCGCTTTCTAAGCGCTTGAGCTCCTCTTCAACTTGTATGATCGCTGCATAAGCAACTGTGCGCTTTGGAACATATACTGGTATCGCATTTGGTTTAATTTCTAAATGTATTTTAAATTTATTGCAATGGCCTAATTCGTTTTTGAAAACGTCTGGAAAATCATTTTTTATTGAATTGATTAAATGTTGCTTATTATCCAAATTGACCAATTTGCAAAATACATTTATTGGTTGATCCCACAAGTTGAATTTTTCGATTAAATCTACTCCTAAAACATTTAAATTAGCAATGTTTGAAACGAAAATTTTACCTTTTTTATGGACGTTGCCGATTTGTAATGTAGCAAAAAATTCACCAATGAATTTTATTTGATTGCTTGAGGCATCTTTGGCTTTGTGCATTGTTGTTGCTAGGTCTGGCGATCCAATTTGTTCGTACGTAGATTTAGAAATTATGGTTATGTCCGATCCGGTGTCTAATTGTAATTTAAGAAATTGGCCGTTTATATTAATTTCGACAAATTTCCTTAAATCGCTGACGTTCACCCTGTTGACAGAATGAATTCTGTTCGATCTTGATTCTGTGTCGTTTTTGGGTTTGGATTTTTGAAAATTCCTTTTGAACTTTTTCCCCTTTATAAACTTATTGGCTGACTTTGATTTAGAACATGCGACATAACCCTCTTTGTGATTAATCTTACCACAATATTTACATTTGTGATTACTATACGTACAGTCGCGTACAAAGTGCATGTTGCCACACTGCCAGCACGGCGTTTTTGGAGTTAACTTTTGTTCGCGATTTGGATTCGACGTTTGCTGCTGTTTGCTTTTGTCGTGGTGGCCGTAAATTTGTTGAATTTTGTTTGTATCTGTTTCGATTAATTTGGCGTCATTTATCAGATTTATATTTCGTTGAGCTTCGATAACAAGATTTTCTACTGTTATTGGTTTCGCTTGCGTTTCGTTGTCTAAAATTGACAATAGTTTTGTTCTTAACATAATTTCATTTGATGCCTGTAACCCCATAACGAAAATGAGACATTTGAGGTTATCTTTTGTAAAACCATCGAATTTGAAATTTTCGCAACTACGATTGACCCGCGCGCCATATGTAATATAGTCTTCAGACCCTTTTTTCATTGTTTGAAAACATTTATAGCGAAAATTAAATGTTGTTTCTTGAATGTCGAACATTTTAGATAATTTTTCTGTCGTTTCAGCGAACGACAGCTCTGACGGCTTTTTGGGGAGAATGTAATCAACGAATTTATCGTGGGCGACCGTGTTTAATTTTCGAAGTAACATTCGAACTTTAGTCTTTTCATCTAAATTTTTAGCGTCTTCTGTGAATAACCCGTCATATCTAGCATACCATGACGAAAATGTTTGGTTATTTTCTGGCTCATAAACAAACTCGTTTATGTTTTTTGATAAGGAGTCCATGATATTTTCGGTACTTACAGTAGACGAACCACCATTTGCTGACGAAGAATTATTTTCTGTTATTTCTACAATTCGCTTTAACAAGTCTTCATGACGTGCAATTGCTTCTTGTTGCTGTGCTAAAATTTTTGTTAAAATAGGTTCCATCACGCGTTATTTGATGGGTGAGAAGAAAGAAAAAAAAAAATTTATATTTTTTTTTTCTTATTAGAAATTTTCAATCTTTGAAAATCACTGCAATCCTCGTCGCCACTGTTATCTCCTTAGGTTCGATAGGAAACAAATTAAAAATGCTTAAATAGAGATTACTAATTATATTATTTAATTGAGAAATAAACGTTATAATAATTATATAAAAAAAACAACTTAATTATAAAATGAGAAATATGTTATGTTGATTGATGAATAATGATCCGCACACGTTGAACTCCAAAAACAGAAGAACCACTTCCTCTTGACATTTCTATTACGAGGTCTTGTCATAATCAATTTAACTCGAGAGTCGGAATAGAAGCAGCTGATCGGTTGGTACCACTGATTTTGGGGTTGCCAACAGTAATCATAATTTTTATAATTATTTTTGTAATATTTTGCTATAAAAATAAAAGAAGTCAAACAATAGTAATTAAAAATCAAGAAGCTAAAGAAATTGCCCAGGAGTGCAAAAATCCTAAGGATGGGGTAGTCATATATGAATAAGAATTTAAATATCCAAAAATATATTTTTCAACTTCCTTTACCATGAAAATTGCTTAAACTCAAATTACGCAAAATTCCAAACTTAATTATTTAATTTTATATTCTCACGAAAAATTACATATTTAAATTATTAATATAGTTTAATTAAATGAATTAAAATATATTATTTCGCGGTATCGCATTTCAATTTATAAAACGTTCTCACTGACGTTGCAGTTATGTTGTTGTTTGACTTCGTTTAAATTAAGTAACTTAAAATTAATTATATTTGTTTTGAGTCAGTTCAAGAGTTACCTTAAAACCGAACAGTTGAAAATTCTAAGTTTCATAAAATATAAATTTAATTTGTTGTTTTTATATCAAAAGTTTATATTAAATAAATTTAAATAAAAATTGAATTAAATTGTGTTTTTATTATTTTTTTAAAATAAATAAGAATAAAATATAAAATTTACACGATAACCTTTAGTTGCTTCGCTATAGCCGACAAATATACCTTTCCTGGATTTTGCATCCCATTTACGACGTTTTTCTTTTGGGATATGTGTGAAAACCTGTGAACCAAAAATTTTAAAATGTTCTATTTGAGGAAGCTTACCATGAAACAACTCGTACGGCGATTTTCCAAATACATTTGATGGACCAGTTCGATTTATGATATATGTAGCTGTAATTGTAGCTTCTGCCCAGAATTTATAATTAATTGATTTGTTGTGTAGTAAAGTTCGTGTTCGTGCTGATTCCACCAAAGTTCTCATTTCACGTTCTGCCGCACCATTTTCTTCCGGTGTATAAGCCACTGTTCGTTGGTGTAAAATGCCATGCCCATGACGTTGTAAAATTGGTTCAATTTCTTTATTTATATATTCTAATCCGTTATCCGTTCTAAATATTTTGATTTTAATACCCGTTTCATTTTCAATACTATTAATAACTGACTCTAATAAATTTTTTATTTCATTTTTCTGTTTTAAGAAAAATGCTTTTCTATACCGGGAATAATTATCTTTAAATAATGCAAAATATTTAGATCCACCAATTGATTCTACATGCATTGGACCACATATGTCAGCTGAAATTATCTCACCTGCGTATTGTGCTGGATTTTTACTAGATTTAAATGACAACCGGTGTTGTTTACCTAGCATACATCCATCAAAAAAAAAATGTACATCATCTTTGAATGGAATGTTTAAATTTTTTAGACGTTCTCTTATATGTTTTATGTTTTGCTGTTCAAACCGTTCATGCCAAATTTTTATATCTGAAATTGCACTTTCAGCATGAGAAATTTTATCATGTTTTAAATTTATAACATCAAATTTCATTTTATATAACCGGTTAACATCATTACGTTCTCCCACTAGAACTAAGCAGCCATCTTTCAAAAAATTACAATAATTTTTATCACTGTGCATAACAACACCTTTATCAGCTGCACTACCTAATGAAAACAAATTAGTACCTAATTTTGGTACATACCAAACATTTGACAGATGATTTTCTGTTCTGTTTTCACCAACCAAACACAAAATTTTTATATTTCCAGCACCGATAGCATAAATGTGCGAACAATAATTTTTATCACTGTGCATAACAACACCTTTATCAGCTGCACTACCTGATGAAAACAAATTAGTACCTAATTTTGGTACATATACCAAACATTTAACAGATGATTTTCTGTTCTGTTTTCACCAACGAAACACAAAATTTTTATATTTCCAGCCCCGATAGCATAAATGTGCGAACGAACCATCACCAATTTTTATTTTTAATGGATTTTCAAATTCTTTATAATTTCTAAAATAATTAATTTCGTTGCACATGTGGTTACTGGCACCAGAATCTAGAAACCAATCTTGTTTGTTTGCAGTATAACTTGTTAACAAACTTGATAAACCAATAAATGCTGTATCATTTGGTTTACTTTCTTCCTTTTGTAAAACAAAACTGGAATTTGTACCTAAATTTTTATTAATTTTGTGTTTGCAATCTCGTTTGAAATGGCCCATTTTACCACAGCCAAAACACTTGATTGATTTTAAATTATTATGAAAATTACCTGAAGAACTATTTGTATTTGTGTTTGAATGATAATTGCCAGCTGAACCAGTATTTTTATTAATTCTTTTATATTTGGTATTAAACTTCTTGGGAAAAAACGCACCTTCATTTGTAAATTCATCCTGATTCTTGATGCGCTGTTCCTCCATCATTAAACGGCTAGTTAAATTTTTTAATGATATCTTATCATCAGCGCAAGACTCCCATGCACTGATGAAATGACTGATATTTTGAGGCAGCGTAACTAAAATTTTGGTAATTAACATACTATCTGGAACAGGTTCTCCTAATTCACTCAAACTTTGTGCAATTTCCTCTAGTTTTGAAATGTACATTGCTATGTCACTACTGCGTGTAAAACAAGCTGTTGATTTTTGTTCATATACACTTTGTAATTTATCCCACATCTGCTTAGAACTATCGCAATTCATAATGTAACCCAACGGTTGCTGTCCCACAGTAGTCGAAATGATCATCTGTGCTTTATTACCAGCTTCACCCATTCCACGAGTTCAGCTGCTGAACCTTCATCACCATATATGACTTTTGGCTTTACTTTAATTCCGGAGACTACATCAAATAATTCACCAGCTTTTAGGATAATCCTAACCTGGAATTTCCATTGCTCCCAATTTTCTGCAGTTTCCAATTTTTTACACGTACCACTTCATTTTTGAAATCCATCAAAAAAATATTGTATGATTTCAAAAAAATCTTATGATCAAATCACGCGTTATATATTTTTTTTTATTTAAAAAGAACGGTACTTCGTATTTATAAAAAAAAATTATATATATTTTTTTTAAAGAGCTGCAACAATGTTTGGGCCCATAACCTTTTATAGAATTAAAAATGTTCTTGATTAATGAAAAGACTTAATAAATTACTTTTGTATATATATTTAATATATTTGAAATTGAAACTTATAATGATTTTAAAAATTTTAATTAACAGCAAATTGTTAGTTGAATGTTGTTGATACCAAACTTCTAGAAGGAATAGAATGAATAAAAAACACATATACCTAGTTAGATTTAAATCATCATATGTCAATTACTTATTAGTGTTGCCACCCAAGGTGTTAGCATCACTGCAATAATATTCTAATAAGATTCATATAATTTAAAATACCTATTAGATCTCTACAATAAAATTTATAGTAGTGGCACTTTTCCAACTAGTTGGAAAAAGCTCTGCTAATACCAATCTTAAAAAAAGGAAAAGATTCAAAATATACAGATAACTATCGGCCGATATCGCTAACCAACTGTTTATGTAAAGTGCATGAACGAATGATTAATAAAAGATTACAATGGTTCCTTGAACATAATAATAAAATTAATTTGTTTCAATCTGGATTCCGTAAGAACAGAAGTCCTATTGACAATTTAATGTACTTAGAATCAGAAATAATGAAAACTTTTTCATCAAAAAAAATCCTTGTATCTATCTTTTTTGATATCAAAAAAGCATATGATACAGTATGAAAAGAAATCTATTAGACGAATTAGTGAAAATGGGACTAACAGGAAATTTAGTAAAATATATTGAAAACTTTCTGACCAATCGAAAATATATTACAGTAATTGGGAATACATTTTCAAATGAAAAATGTTGTGAAAATGGTGTACCACAAGGTTCGGTTCTTAGTGTAACCTTATTTCTAATTGCAATAAACAATATGTTTAAAAAATTAAAAGCACCAGTAAAATTCGCATTATATGCAGATGATTTAGTGATTTAAATAAACTTTGTTTCAAAATACACTTTCCTTGGTATGACTTTTGATAATAAATTGAATTGGTCTGAACATATAAAACAAATTAAAGCAAAGGCCACAAAAAACATGAATATAATTAAAATCCTTGCAGGTACACACTACGGTTCTGATCGTAAGTTTTTACTTAGAATCCATAACTTGATAATACTACCTATACTTGACTATGGTAGTGTTATATAAAATTCCGCCAGCAAAACAATCTTGAAATCTCTTGACCCAGTCCATAATGCTGGAATAAGATTATGTACAGGTGCTTTCCGTGCCAGCCCTGTCAATAGTATCATTGTCGATTCCGGTCAGTACCCACTAAAATATAGAAGAGACCAACAAAGCCTGAAACTATTTTCCAAAATGTGCTCTTTCAAAGAACAACCATTGACTGACAAATTTCAAAATGAAGAATTATTCATCAGACATAAAACCAAATCGCCTAACTACCAACCTAGCTATGTTCGCCTTAGAACTATAGGAGAAAAATACTCCATTCCGTATAAACTTAAATTTGACCAACATAAGTTTCAACATTCACCTCCTTGGTTATTAGACACAAATATTGATATGTCACTAGCAAAATTTAAAAAAGAAAATACACCGCCTGAAAAATTTAGAACATATTTTAATATAAAATGTAATCAAAGATATCGTAACTATAAAAAAATATATACAGACGGTTCTGTTTGTAATGGGGAAACAGGGTGTGCATTTAAGTATAATAATATAGAAAAAATGTTTCATATTGCTAAATTTTCAAACATATGCACAGCAGAGCTTTACGCAATTCAGAAAGCCATAGAGTACGGAGTAGTAACTAATAATACTAACTTCCTTATATGTACCGACTCATTAAGCTCACTTCAAATCATTCAAAAACTGTATTCTACCCATCCAATCTCTCTTAAATAATAATAATAATAATAATAATAATAAAATAGTATTTATTCTCATATAATTCATTTGATTTACAAAAACAAAGATATAAAATAAAATAAAATAAAAAACTATAAATTTTGCAATGGCTTATATAGCCGTCAGCTTGATTTTAACTACTTCTTTTTTTTTTTTACATGATTACCCTAATAAGTTATTTATGCTTATTTTTGTTATATTATTTATGTTTAGATTTAAATATTATTTATATTTATGCATTTGATTATATTTAATATTTATGTATGTGTGATTAGAAATTTCATTTGTGTTTATTTATATTCTTTATGTTATATTATTTATTTTTAGATATGTTTTATTAGATCCAGTTTAATATTTATTTATGTGTGATTAAAAATTTTCAGCTAATATTTGCCTTCTATATTTATATGCTTCCATAGCGTATCTTGCTAGTGTATTCCAATCTTTACCGTTCAAATAATCTATAGCTTCTACCTTACTTATTATATTTTTACTAAAATATACTTTTCTTATTTCTTTTAATATTGGGCATTCCGATAAGAAGTGGATTACATCTTCTACTTTGTTCATGTTACACATTGTGCATATTGTTGTTTCTGTTGTAATATGTGGTGTGTTATTTAAACGCAACAGTTCACCGCGTATTTTAAATATTGTTGATATTATTTCAGTATCATTTGTATCTTTGAAATAATTTCCTTCCCCCAAATTATGTCTTAATGTTATATATATATTTCGGTGATTCGAATTCTCTGCTCGATGTAAATATAAACGCCTTTTGTCCTCATCCACCTTAGCAATAATGTTGTATATTTGCTCCTTCCATATTATATTGTTATCTAACCTGATGTCCAGTTGCATATTAAAATCTTCCGCTAATTCATTCCATTTTTTATGATACGAAACTTGCTTTCTAAACATTATTTTCGCAAGTATTTTTGGTATTCTTTCATCAGTATATTTCCATATTTTGTCAATGTAGTCGCATTGTATCTTTAATGTATATAGATACAGGGGTGCTAGCCCAGTTTCTACAAATAGCATATATTCCGGTGTATTGTTCGGTAAACGAAATATTCTTTTAAGAAAATATCTTTGAATTTTTTCTAGTTCATCAAATTCTATATGTCCCCAACATGGTGCTGCATAACAATTTACGGATCTTATTACACTGTTAAATACATTATATTTAGTTGAATGCGATATATTCTTATTTGACATAAATAAACCCCAAGTTTTGTTTAACAGTAATACTGACTGGCGATATTTTACTTGAAAGTGTCTTTTAAAATTTAATTGCGGTGTTAAAATTATACCAAGATATTTGTACTCATTTACTATTTCAATTGTTTGGTTGCCTATATACCACTTTTCATTTCTCGCTAATTTACCGCCATTTTTAAAGATCATCACCTTTGATTTTTCTAGATTTATTATTAAGTTCCATTTTGTACAGAAATCGTTAAGTTTATTTATCATAAGCTGTAGCGATTCTGCCGATTCAGCTAATATCACCATATCATCTGCATATAGTAATATTTTTATTATTAATTCACAAATTTGCACTCCAGCCGGTAGAATATCAACTACACCATCAACAAAAAGATTAAATAGCGTCGGACTAAGTACACACCCTTGTTTCAATCCTGTGTTTGTTGAAAAAATTTCTGACACCCCTTCACCATTCCATACTCTCGCCGATGTATCCATGTATAACGCTTTTAAAATCTGTATAAATTTGTATGATACACCAATTTCATTTAGCTTGTACAGTAATGCTTTTTTGTCAATATGATCGAAAGCCGATTTCAAATCTATGAACATAGCGTACATCTTTTTCCTTTTAGCTTTAACTAGTTTTATCATGTTAACTATTGTGAATATATGATCTGTAGTTCCATAATTCTCCCTAAAACCAGCTTGAAATTCGCTTAGTAGATTCTTATTTTTAATGAATTTATTTAATCTACCCAACAATAAACTACAAAAAATTTTTGACATGGTATCAGTAAATGATATAGCTCTGTAATTGGAGGCATCATTTGGGTTGCCTTTTTTAAATATTGGAAAAATAATTGCATTTCTGAATGATTTTGGTATGATAGCGTCATCATACATCCTATTATAAAAATCTAGAAGTTTCATCAGGTACTCATCTGAAGCATTTTTATAAAATTCGTACGTTATTCTGTCTTCTCCTGGTGCCTTATTTTCCTTGCATTTTTTAAGGATTTCCTTCAATTCGCTCAATGTGAAAGCCGTGTCTAAAATTTCATTTTTTACATTATGTTCAGCGTACTGGAAGACGAGCGACCTTATTGGTGGGTTAAGTTGTATGGTAAAATAATCTGCTAGCTGTGTTGGAGATAGCGCAATTCCTTTTATCGGTACTATTCCTTTAATTTTTTTGATTATTTTCCATAGATTTTGCGTATCTTTGACGTAGGTTAAACTGATAGCTAAATCTGTATAATATTGTTGCTTCTTCGTTTTGCATAGATTTTTATACTGTTGGTTTATCGTTATGTAATGTTTCCTATCCAATTCAGTCCCCGTTTTTTTAAATATTTTTAGTAGATTGTACGATTCCTTCCTTTTTTTCCAGCATTTCCAATCAAACCATTTTTGTTTGAAAGATCCCAATTGCTTATTTTTTCCACAATCCCCAGCTACTTTTATTATATTTGTTAACTGATCCTTGATTTGTTCTACGCTATAATTGTCATCTACCATGTTTCTTGTTGTTTCTGTGATTTTCCTGCAATATTTATCTTTAATGTTTTTGTTCCATTGCATTTTTGGTAATAATTTCATTATATCTATATTTTGATGTTTATCATTAAATGAAATTTCTACTGCAATTGGTAGATGTTTAGTAAACCCTTTTTCTTGCACTTCGAACTTTTTGATTATTTCATTCCATTGTCCTTTTACTAAGCACAAGTCTATGACAGAAGCCCCATTTGTACAAATATATGTAAATTCACCATTATTATCTCCAATATCTCGCCCATTTAGGATACTAAAATCGTATTCGTAACATAAATTTATAAGTTTACGTCCTCTTTGATCTAATTTTTTATCATTAGATTTCCTTTTATTCTCAGAGCTTGTACTACTTTCAATGTTTTCTTCACCTATTCTAGCGTTAAAATCTCCAATTAGCATAATATTTTCATAATCGCATTCATTCAAAAAGTTACATAATCGTGAAAATTCGCTGTACCAATTCCCATAATTTATATATATTGGCACAATGTAATATTTTTTGTGTGAATGTTGTATTTCTATTTCTACTAGCATAATTTCTTTATAATTGACAAATCTACACCAAATTCCTGTATATTCCTTTTTTATCCCAAATAAATATCCTTCACTTGGCCTTCCTATATTTAATTTTTTTGCTGGTATCCAGTGTAACTTATGAGTTTTAAAATAGTTTTCAAATTCTTCAATTTTATTTTCCGTTACTAAGGTTTCTAGCAGAAAAAATATTTCGAATTTGCATAAATATTCAAAAAAATCATTATATAATTTTTTACTCATTAAACCTTCTATATTATAAGATACTATATTAAACTTACAACTAATTATATTATTAAAACTAACTGAGCTGACGGCTAATGGTTGTTACAATGATTTTAAACTTTTTTCTTGAAGTAGAGATATTACTTTCTCTCCTAGATCCACCTTAAACAATGCTTTAATAGTTGCTATGCCATCTGCTTCATTCGACATTGCATTTACTAGTCCACGCTCATTACACCATTTCAACTTCATATCATCTGCAGTCAGTAACCCATTTGATACTCGAATTTTTGTTTTTGGATGAATCTTAATAATTTCTTTTCTTATGGCCAATAGCTTATTTTCTTTCTCCCGATACTGCTTAGGTAGATCTCTAGAAACTTTTATACCGATGCCTTCCAGCATTTTTGAACTTCTTAGTACTTCCCATGTAGTTTTTGTAGATCGAAATTCCACAAGAATAGTTTGTTTATTTTTTCCAATTTGTATTGCTCTTTCCAATGTTGTATCACCTTTGATGTTTAGAGTATTCTCGATTATTCCTGCTATTCGACTTTCTATTTCATCTGGCTTCGCTATAATGTTATGGAAAATAACATTATTTTTCTTGCTTATTAGCTTTAAATTATCAACTTCATTTTCTAAATCAGCTATTTTTTTATCTTGTATTTCTATTTTGGACTTTAATTCCACAATTTCTTTAGACAAAGTATCAACAACGCATAGTTTTTCATGAATTGGTTTTAATTTCCTATCAAGCGCTTCTTCGATTTCGGATATAGTCACCATTTTTGTTGCTTTGCTAGTAATTTTGCTCTGCGGGCTATCTGAAGAGGAGTCGGAAAATGCTTCGCTACGTAATCTTTTTTCTTTCTGATTTTTATATTCTTGATTACTATCCGATATACAACTATCTTCAAACACCGATATTTCCTCAGTCATTTATATTTAATACCTTACATAAATTTTAGATTTAATATGAATTAAAAGTTCTATAGTTAGCACTGCCTAAAAGTATGTTATTCGATATATTATTGTTTTGATTATCTTGTTATCTAATACTTCAACCACATTTGCGATCATAAGTTTAGCCAGTTTCGGATTCTTCAATACAGGTGTCTCTGCCCTATGATATTGCTATTTTTAACTATATTATTTTGAGCTTTATATAATAGTTTCCAATTAATTGTTTTATTTACTATTAGATTCTTTTTGCTTATTACATGAACGAACCGGGGTTCAAAGTCCAATTTTCTTCTTCCAATAATTTATTATCAATTCAAATTATAAATTCAAATTTCTGATATTCTTAAATCTTAAATGTCCACGTATATGTAAATTACCACGTACCTTATTTCCTTTTTCTTTCCTTGTTCGGTCTTCACAAATATATGATCCCAGTGATATATAATTGTTATTTAGATTTTGTTATGATCTTGCTATGATCTTCACTGACACTTATTATACAGATTTTGATTTCTTATATTTTGATTTCTTATATTTTAATAATATCCTTGTTTCCTTGTTTACTATTTCAACCTTCAATATACAGGCACTAGCAATGTTTAAATATTCTAATTTTCAACTGATTTTTTAAAAAAATATTTGAAATAATTTTTTATTTAATATTTTTTGGAGCGCTTATCAATTTCCACTTTTCTACTTATTAGGGTTACCGCCTATCCTCTTAAAATAAAACATAATAAAACATATTTTACAACTTAGTAAACAAAAACAATTTGCATTCATATGGATCCCAAGTCTTATGAATATTGAGTATAACAATAGAGTTGATTTACTTGCCAAAGAATCTATAAAATTGCCTTACGAAAATCAGTTTTCGTTTTTCTACAAAGATTTTAAAGTAGTAATTAATAAAAATATTAAAATATATTGGGATAACGAATGGGTACAAGAACCTACAGAAACAAACTACGCTGCATAAAAGAAAAAACGGAATACTGGAACTCCATCTATCAACATAATAGAAAATAGTCAATCATCCTAACTAGATTAAGAATTGGTCACACAAAAATTACCCATAAATATATAATAGAAAATAAGAACCCTCCAATATGTGAATACAACAACCCATTTACAGTTAAACATATGTTTGAAAACTGTTCTCGTTATGCTACCGCCCGTGCTACTTTTAATATTCCTAATCATTGTATATTAGCAAAAGATACTATTGAAGACAATCAGTTAATAATAGAGTTTATAAAAGATATCGGAATGTACAACAAAATTTAAGTTTGCATTCCTTATAAATAATGAAGACAATTGTTTCTTTTTTCTTTTCTTATTGTTTTTTTTTTCTTTTTATAAGAATAAATACATAATATAGCGTAATATAATATGAAATATGTAAATAAAATAAATGTAATAAAAATAATAGTATGAAATTTAGCTCCAATTATACCTAACTTAAAACTAAAACTGAATTACTATAGAATATAATATCATTAAAATCCAATTAAGTAAAGTAATGAATATAATTAATAATTAATTAATAACTAATAAGTAGAATTAAAATGAATTTAAATATACCAAACGAATAATAATTTAAAACAAGTAATTTAAATATAAATAATCATGAATTATGTACATATAAATTTGGATTTATTTTTATTTTATTTTTGGTACTTAGTCTTTAAGAATTTAGAATAAGTAAAAATTATATTTTTAGTCTTAAGTTTTTGTAGTTGTATTTCTGATTTAAGAGCGTGATAAATTTATTTTATTTTATTATAAAATTTAGTACAAAATGCAAGCAAAAAGATTAGCAGTTGTAAGAAGAGGAGTATTAACGTGTGTAGAAGAAATCAGTAAGGACATGATTATTGAAATTAAAAAAGAACTGGAAAAAGAAAAGCAAAATAAGAAGAGAGAATGGGTTCGCAAATGGATTGCAAGGCGGGAAAGACTTGGAGCATCAGTAACATTAATGAAAGAATTAAGAACTGAAGATGTTAATTTTTTTAAAAATCAAATGAGAATGACACCAGAAAGATTTGATGAATTATTAAATAAAGTTAAATCAAAAATTCAAAAACAAGATACGTTAAAGAGAGCTGCGCTTCCAGCCAAAATTAAATTAGAAATAACATTACGTTTTTTAGCAACTGGTGATAAGTTTCCATCTCTATGCTCCTTTTATCGAGTACCTATTTGTAGCATATCAACATTTTTACCCGAAGTATTGCAAGTAATTTGTGATGAACTTGCTGAATTTATTAAGGTTATAAACTATGTCAAAGTTAAAATAATTAAATTGATATTACTTTGAATTATATTTATTTAAGTTAACAAAAATAAATTCAAATATGTAATATTAATATTATTTATCTTCAAAGTCAGAATAGCTGTTTCAATCTACAGAATTCATTGTGGAATTCATTGCCATTTGCAAAATTGATGTATTTGAATTGCTGTCGGTAGCTGACCATTTGTTAAATTTGATTCATTTGCTTCCGAAATATTTCTTAATCTTTTTAAAAGTAAATGTGATGAGTTTAGTTGAGATGGGATGTTTTGGTTTTGTTCTTGCAGTAATATTTCTGCATCTACTTGAGCAATAAATTCACTTTGCAGTCGAAAAGTAATTTTATTTGGCAGTTTCCTTAACTTTTTTACTAAATATGTACCAAAACAATCCAAATCATCATCATTGTTTGCTTTTACTTCTTTGCATGCATTTACTGTATTCTCCAATGATTTTATAATATAAAATCATTGTATATTTATATATACATGTATATTTATATATATGTTACGGTAAATGTACATTACCAGGTAAATGTACATATTTACCGGTAAGTGTGTACATTAGCTGCAAGATTTGGCAAATGTACATATAACATACATTTACCGATTATTTAGTAATCATATTTACTTTTACCTAGAGGTAATGGTAAAAGTGTAAAGGAATAAAGTTAATTATTCTAGTACAATTGATTAGCAAATTTTGAAGTTAAGTTCCAAGATCCTCCAACAGATTGAGCCACTTACGCCATAGATAAAATCAATAAATAATCACTAGCCCAATCTTTTGGATTTGACGAAAACAAAATACTATGTAACCAAAAACCAATTTCTTAATCATTTTTTTAAGGTTATATGTTTATTATTTTGTGTTTATGTTTTTAAGCGTAAATTAAATCTCAACAAATTTTTTTGGTCCATTATTAAACAGCAATTATTGTAAATATTACAATTTTAAGTAAGTTTTATTATAGCTCATGATTTACGTAATAATTTTTTAAATATACATATACGTCAATGCTAAATATTGCAGAAATGAATCAACTAGAAGAATTCAACAACCAATTAAATGCGATAATCGCGAGTAAAAATAAAAATAATGTTTATATGAACAAGAATATATATGACCAAATTTTAAAGGAAGTGGTATATGCTAAACTAAAAGAACATTTTAAAACACCACTCGATTATCGGCGTTTACAACGCTATAATATTTTAAATATAGGTAAAGAAAAACGTTTAATTTTCCCAGTTGGTAATAGCAATGGAAGCACAAGCGTCAAATATTTTGTTACAACAGAAGAACTATTTGATATAATACACAATGTTCATGCAAGTATCGGGCATGGTAGTCGCAATAGGCTCATAAAAGAGTTAAGTAATAAATACAAAAATGTCACAACTGAGGCAATAATGTTGTATTTAAGTTTATGTACAGCTTGCCAACAAAAATCAAAAGGCAAAAAAAAGGGCATAGTAATAAATAGATTTAATTGATTTGCAGACTCAACCCGACAACGAGTTTAAATTTATTTTAAATTACCAGGACCACTTAACAAAATTTTTAATCCTGCGTCCGCTGCAAACAAAAACCGTACTTGAAGTAGCGGAAAACTTGTTGGAAATATTTACTCTTCTAGGAGCTCCGTCAATACTTCACAGTGACAATGGTCGTGAATTTGTTAACAAAATAATTACGGAACTTGCAGATTTATGGGACGGTATTAAAATAGTACATGGGAAACCAAGACATTCCCAAAGTCAAGGTTCTATTGAACGAGCAAACCAGGATGTGCAAAATATGTTATCCACATGGCTGATTGCAAAAAAGACTAACAAGTGGTCTACTGGTTTAAAATTTATCCATTTGATGAAGAACCGGTCATACCATGATGGAATAAAACAAACGCCTTACGAAGCTTTATTTGGTGTAAAAATGAAATTGGGTCTTAAAACATCATTTTTGCCAGAAGATATAATTACTGAAGTTTATTCAGAGGAAGATTTAACTAATGTAATTGAGTCTACGACATTAAATGAGGTTCTTCAAGAAATTCCATCTACAATACCTAAAGAAACAACTGCAAACCAATCAAAGACTAGTGAAAATTTATACACTTTTTCTGAAAATATAGAAAATTTAGATATTAAATTATTTGATGCTACTGAGTTCGTACCTATATGTGTTAAAGACGTTCCGGATGCCGCACTAGATACATTATTTTCAGGTCCGGAGGAACCAAATGGCAATGTTACTATTTCCACAGGAGGTTTACAAAAATCATTAAGTTTACAAAAAATAAAATTCTCTTTTTTACTTAAAACAATGTAACTGATTATATGTTTTTTATATATAATTTCTAGCTGTTGACAAAATAAATATATATATGAATTAATTTCCACAATTTCTAAAATTTCATAAGCTAAAATTTCATTTTCTTTAACTACAGGCAATACATTTGTTTTTTTATATATTGTGCCTGCGTAACTTATTTTATCAAACACAAATTTTCATTAATAATAATATTGGAATTACCAATAACTTTAATAATATTTTCAAAGCACAGAGAACTTTTTATTTTAGTTCCTTTTTTTAATGGATTCCACTTTTCTATTTTATAACAAAGAATTTGTTCAGCAAAAATCATTCCATACTTTATAGCTAATGATAATGGAACATTTATTCTAGAATACATATTTTTTAAATAACTTTTCAAAACTATATGTTTTGATTCGAATTTGAATGTCCACAAATATTTTAAAGGCCCGGATTTCTGAATAATATTCGGATAATGAACTAAAAAGTGGTGCTTAGGCTTTAGTGTATCTTGAAATAAACCAGTATATTTAGTATTATGGATTTTAATTTTTTGTTTAAGCAAATTATTTTTTTCTGAATCAAAGTGAGAAAGCAAACAAATGTCAACGATTTCAATTAATATTAGTAAAAATGCCCATACTTCATCATGTTCCGGTACTAAATCACCGATAATTAAAGGTAAAAAATGCAAAAAAGTTAGCATTTCTCTTGCTGACATATTTAAATTTGAATTTTTCAGATGCAGTTTCGTGATAGGTCTAGAAATATTCCCCAACTCATGTTCACCATATTCAAAACTTTGTGTACGATTATTAAAACTCTCTAATGTAAAGTATTTCTTCTTGATGCAATGACGAATTATATGAGATATGTCATACAGGCATACGCCTTCAAGCAAATCATGCATGACATCAACTGCGTAGTTTTGAACAACATGGTAGGAGTTAATGGAATTAAAAATAGAATCTTCGTTAATACCGATTTATAACATCTATATTATAGTTTTCTATGGTTCTTAAACTTGTAATATCTTCTTGAGACATAGTGCGTGTTTTATATTTTTCGCTCTGACAAAATCTACAAAAGTGTAACGCTGAAAAAGACTTAGAAAATCCTAACACATTGTTTAAACCCAGGTTATCTCCTAGAATTAATCCCAAGATGAAGTGAATCTGGAAAGATCCTTCAGATGTATTTATGATCAATCCATTTTCTTCCAAATTATTAATTTTTTCAACTAAATTAGAAAAACAAATATTATTTCCAATAATTTTAACATCTTTTGAATTAAAAAATCCTGATACGAAAACACTATCAATTTTTGACACCAAAAAGTATGGTGCACTGGGAAAGGAATAATATACACCTAAAATTGAAGAATAATGTGATCCCAAAGGGTTGTTTACCTCAAAATCGTCAAAATACAAGAAATATGGCATTACAAGTTTTCCTTCAAATTTTTTTATTTTGTCTAAACATAAACTGCCCTTCATGAAATTGTCTATATAATTTTGATTTTTGATATTTTCCATATTTTCAAGAAAACATTTCAACACTCCTGGAATTTCAAAATATCTTTTGAATTGAAATTCGATAAGTAAAATAACACCTTTACATAAAACTTCTTCAATTTTTTGCTTTCTTTTCTGGATGACATTGCTAATAGAATTATTTAGAATAATTTGTGTTGGTTCTTTATATATATTGTTTTGTTCTAAAAATTGTAAAAATTTGTACTCAGTGTCAAAATCTTTGAATGGTTCTATGCAAAATTTTAAAATATCTTTTAATTATTTTTTACTAGTCTGTGTTAATATGCTATCACTATTTAAAATAGTTTCAATTACATTTGCAATAGGATTAGTTATCATGACTTTAATGTCATCTTGCATTTCTAGAACATCTTTTCGTGCATAAGAGAATTTACTAAAATATTTGCAAGTAAACCCCAGTGTATTATCACTGAATGATTTAATATTATAATATGGTTCTGGTGTATTTATTGTGCAAATTTGCAAATTATATGAATCGGACATGAATTGAGAATCTTTTGTTAGTTCGGTTTGATTTATTTGAACTTCTTTTTGTTGATTAAAATTATTACATGTTTTTAATCTACTAACTTCAGTTCTCATGTGCTTTGAAAATGATCGATACGATGTAAAACTTTGTTCACAGCCTGAAATACAGCAATGATATAAACTATTTGGCTTTAAACGATGATATAATTTTAAGTGAACAAATAATTGTTCTAAATTAGTATATAGTTGTTTACATATAAAACATATTATGTTCATTTTAAAAATCGAAATTGGCTTCAGTGCCTTTTATTAATGCTAAATAAATATTTTAGCTTCAAGCTATTATATAGTAAGTATATATTTATAAAAACGTAAAAATATTTTGGCTTTATGTCATCAAATAAAATTAAGTATTATAGTAATAAGAAATATTTTTAAATTAAAATTAATTAGATAGATCTGATATTAAACCAGATATGGCAGGTGATTTTATGTCGCATTTAATATGAATATCGTACAAATACCTTTGTAGAAAACTCAACACTAGAACTGCTTCTTTAGGATATTCTAAATGAAGAACTTGAAAAGTTTTGAAGCAGATATCTAATGCCTTTAAAAAATTTGGCAATTTATACGAAATATTATAATAGTATACGTAGAAATCTGTTAACGTAGATAATTCACTTCCAAGTATAAAAACTGTCGGCTGCAGAGTAGTTTTAGATTCAAGACACTCTTGCGTTAATGTTTTTATAGAATTTTTTAAATCATTTGCTGTTTTGGAATGTCTTAAACACTTATTGCGAGAATCATTAATAGATGCTTTTGTTAATTTTCGTTTATTTGTCTCTTTATTGTATGTGTATGTTCTCGATGTTGCTACTAATAGCGCATGCAAAAGCATAAATATGAGAACAGCTTCGGTTTCTGCAGAAAATGTATTACATTATAATATGTATTAAGCATTTTATAATTAAAATTAAATTTATATATACCTTTTATTATACTTTTGGAACATAACAGCTCCAATAATTCTTTGCTATTGCTGTCTTTAATATCTTTTTTAATTTTTTTTATAATTTTAGCTGAAAAATCATCGTATTTATCAAATAAGTTGCTCTGTTTTCCAGGGTAGAGATGGTCAAAGTATATATAAAATTCCACCTGGCCTTTTCTTAGGAATGTGCATAAAATATATATCCTAAAAATATAACTTAAATATTAAAATCTTTATTATGAAAAACGAATGTTAGCATACCTTATTCTCAGTTGGAAAACTAGTTACAATATCAGCAATTAAATTAAAATATTTTGGTGTTGCAATTTTTTTTTTATAATTTCTTGGATAATAATATCTGCCAAAATGTGTCGGTATTTAGTGTTAAGTCCTTTATTTAGTTTGTAAAAATTTAAAACAATTTCTCCCTGTGCCTTCAATAATTCTCCAATATTTAAAAACTGAAAAACTTATTACATATAAAATAGATATTGTGTATTATCTAAATATTTATAAAATTACATCACACGATGAATTTGATGCTGAAAAATTACAATTTTCACACCAACGTTCAACAGATGAGGTCATTGACAATGTTGGTGCTGCCTGCACAATCACAAAATTTTAGTTATTATCTTTAATTATATTTTTTTATAAATTAAAGAACTTACAGATGAATTTTCCTTTTGCCAAGTAATTAATTTATTTTCAAAAATGATACGTTGTCCGTAAAACTTTTTCGGACAAATTTCACTTAAGTGATGATTTTTCATATATTTTAAACTTTCCAGAGTTATTCCGTGCTCTGCATTCATAGAAAATAAAAAATTTGATATGTTGGTCGACAAAATTCAAAGTGCGTTATATCCACATTTAAATTTTTTTCAGATGATATATCAAAATGTGTTGTTTTTTAATGCCTAACATTTTTATATATCACCTGAAAAAATTTGAAATGTGGATATAACGCACTTTGAATTTTGTCGACACATGTATTATTTAGCTAACAAAGAAAATTTTCTTAATTCTAAATACTTACTCAAAAATTCGACGTAAAAAATTTCTCCATTTAAATTTTTCAGTAAATTGAATAGTTCTTCGTTTTCTTCTACTTCGTTTTTTTCTACTGGACGGGTATAATTATAGTATAAATTTCCGTCCGACCCAAGTGTTAATTCACTTTGTTGTTCAGTATTTATTTTCTGCAACTAAATTTTCTTCTACAATGTCCGACATAACTGAAAACATGTCTTAACTGAAAACACGACTTAACTGAAAGAAAACCACGTTGCGAATAAACGTAATACAACGACATCTCGATTTCATTAAAACAAAGAGAATTTTATTCGACTCTATGAAATTTTTACTTCAATAACATTGAATCAAAGAAAATTTTCATAGAAATAAAAAAAAAAATTAAATTTCTTAAATTCAATGAAATTTTTACTTCAATATTACAATTACTATTTTTTAGTTCAATATTACAATTTTTAAATAACATTGAATCAAAGAAAATTTTCATAGAAATAAAAAAAAATTGTTTTATTGACCTAAAGAAATATTTTCTAAAATTCAATGAAATTTTTACTTCGATTCAAATATATTTGACATTAGTTCAATATTACAATTTTAAAATAACATTGAATCAAAGAAAATTTTCATAGAAATAAAAAAAACATTTTTTCATTGACTTAAAGATATATTTTCTAGAATTCAATTACAAGTTTTAATTAATACAATAACAATTTGTTATTAATTTTAAATCATATTAGTATTGAATTTAATAAAATAGTTTTTTTGATTTAAAGTAATTATCTTTATTTCAAACCAAATAAATTTATTTGATTTGATAATAATTTAAATACAACAAAGAAATTTTCTTCAGTTTAAATATTTTTTTCTTGTTTCAATGAAAAATGTAATTTCTGAAAATAATGAAAAGGATTTCTTTGATATTATTACATCTTTTTTCTGAGTGTAATGATTAATTAAGTGATTCAAAACTTCTTTTAATTTTTGAAATTGTTAACTAACTATATAGGTTAGTTTAAGGATCTAATATAATTTAATATTTGTTTTTGAATGTTTAATATTTATTTATAGATCATATCTTTGGCTTCTCTCCGCAAACCCCGTAAATCCAAAATCCATTATTTTTTTGTATATGAGCTATTTAAAGTTTTAAAATCTGGACCCTGGAAAACTTACAACTAAATCTTTTTTGAGAAAGTCAAAGTTTTGGTTATTTTTAAATATTGTTGCTTATGTGCAGACATTTTATTGATATACCAGTTTAAAGGACTTACAGGTTTTTCCTCCTCAATAATAAAAAGGTAAATTGGATTTGAGAGCTTTTCATTACATTTTATTCGAAATATCGAAATAAAAACATAAATTCAATATCCATAAAAAAAATTAAATGTCCTGAAATTAACTCCATCTATATGTCGAAAAAACAATAATATATTTTTTAGTTAAAATTGGATTTGATATTAATGCGCCGAAGCCCATATGTACTTTTCCCGGTACATTTGCCAATTATTTCTACATTTTACAAGACCTTGATATAATATATACATTCACCCGTAAATGTATGTATAACAAACATTTTCGAAATAGAAAACTTAAATTTACCCATTGGTGTGCTTTATGTGCACATTTACCGGCGAATGTGTACATTTTGACATTTCTTACTATAACCGTAACATATATATATAATCGATGATATATTTATATATATATAATTTTTATATTCAATTATATATAATTATTATACGGTATCGGTATATATATTTTGTAGGAAAACATATACAAATTAAGAAGCCACATAATACTGGAGCTGAATTTTATAATTATAAAGGCACATACAGTATTACACTTTTTGCCATGGTAGATGAAGATTAGATTACAAATTCATTTATGCAGATATAGGATGCAATGGACGTGCTAAAGACAGTGCGATATTTAAAAATTCATCATTAATTATAGCACTGAAAAATAACGAATTAAATATCCCGGATAATTTGTAATTGTTGCAGATGATGCTTTTCCGCTGAGAAAGAACATCAAGAAACCATACAGTAGATGTGGTCGCCTTGCAAGAAAGCAACAAATTTTTAATTATCGATTTTCCAGAGCTCGCCGGATAGTTGAAAATGCATTTGGTATTTTAGCTTCTCGGTTTGCTGTTTTTGATGGGCCAATAAATTTAAAAACAGAAACCATTGACCTGGTTGTAAAAGCTTAATGTATTTTGCATAACTGGATAAGAACTACATGTGAAACAATATATCTGCCTAGCTTATCAGTTGATCATGAAGACCACAACACTGGTGCGATTATACCAGCAAACATATAAAGTAATTGATATCATTAAAATTTAAAGTCTTTGAAATTAATTATTTTTCTATTGATAGAACTTCTAATGAGTTTAACCGATTTTGTCCCATTACGCTAGTTTTATTTGTTTTAATATTTTTAAGTGTACTTAAGCATCTTTCCGATTCTGCACTTGTTACTGGAGTAGTCAAAACTATTTCAACTAATTTTTTAGTCTGATCAAAATTAAAATTATTCTAGACAATAAATTTATATAATCCCGAAACTGAATTTAATTTTTGAAATAATTAATTATTATATATAATAGTAAGTTCGCATTTAAAACTTCAAAATTTAAAAATGAAAAGTTTAGTCTAGTTGGCTAGAACTCTAACATTTGCAAAAGGCAAATTGTAGTTATAATTACAAAATTACTTAGGATTGATAATCTTAAAAGAAGCAATTTAAAAAAATATATTTAAAAAACCTTACATCTATATTTGATATAAAAAAAATCTCTTAATAAATTAAAACCTTTTTAAATATGCATAAATAATATTTATAATATTTATATGTACGTAATAGCAAAATAAATTAAAATCTCTTAAATTTATTTTATACAAATTTTCATACGGGCAGTAATTATTTAGCCCACCACCAATGAATAAGTTTACATATATATAATATGCCCACACAGTTTTTCGCTCATTAGCCATAAAAAGCAATATGAATTTATTCTTATTAAAACAATAAGAACTTATTTTTTACATTCTCTTAATCGCTTTTTCTCTTTAAGAATGCTTATGATGGATACACATTACACACAAAAAAATATTGTATTGTTTTGTATGGAGATGTAGATGAGTAGAGAATTTCTATGATCATTTCATTATATTATATAAGTTATGTATATAGTATGTGTTTTGTGTATGCATATTCAATTTTCTTGGCTACACAAAGAACCAACACATTGCAATATATGGTAATATTTTATTAACGGGCTAGCCAAAAGCAGCCCACTTTAATAGAAAAATAAAACATATTCAAAATATCGTTTACAAAATTAATGTATTTAGGTGGGTTATGACCGTAAGTTAATTTTGCATATTGTATTCTAATTTTTTTGTATGGTTATAATGTACTATATGAATAGTATTTTTTGATGGGCGGCGTAGAATTTTTGAGTAGGAAAAATGCAAATAAATTATATATTTTTTATTTTCGAACAAGAAATATATGCAAAAAATATGAAAGATTCGTAGAATATAATAAAGATTGCTTGAACTTTCTAATTTAGGAAATATTGTATTTTTTACAAATTATTTGGCATTTTTCTAGAGTCGGCTTAGCCCACTTAGTCCATAAGGACCAGCCGCCGCTGCAAGTAGATATAAAAAAGACGACTTGCGCATCGTGTAAAATCATTCTACTTGAATGTAGACGACTTGAACGATTACTTGAAGAGTGTAAATTTTGCTGCAGAATTTGTGCCACGAAAATGTGGTTTTCAAATTAGCGCATATGCATCGTTTTGAAACCACTCACTCTCGTGACCACAGGAATTGTTATGTAGTTGACATTATTGCAATAGTATTTTAATTCTTATTGTATTTATTTTATTATTCCCGATTTTTACATTATTGATTGATTGATTATTATTATTATTATTAGCTTGACTACCCTTTACAATTCATATAAAAATATATACATAATTAACTTAAATCTAATTTATTGTAATACATATTATTTCATTTGATTTTAATTATTGTTTTATATTAATTTAATTTAATTCTTATCTTAATTGATTAATGATAATTAATTTTATCTATTTAGACTCGAAACAAAATTAAAAAACCAAAAATAAGAGTATATACATTTTAGTGTCTTCCCAGCAATCGGCAAGAATATTGAGCTTATGATGTTGTAGCTCATCGCGTTACCCACCCCTAGTCAAGTTTATTTTACTAAACTGCCTTGACAATACAAGCCGCGAGCTTATTAAGAAATAAATACTCAAAAAGGAAATATAATGTTCACTATAATTTTTATTTAATTTTTAGCTAATTCATACTTTAAGTTTGAAATTTCTATTTTATTTAAAATTTTAGATGTAATATAAAATAATTTTAATTTATTCTGATCTATAATATATTTAATTTGTTTTATATTTTTGTTCTTATATATATAATATAATCATTTTATTTTACGTTTTGATTTCCGTTTTATTTAATAATTCCTATTTGGAACTAAATTTTATTTTCACTAATAATTTTAAATTTTTTTGAATTTTACTAACTTGTCTGAATTAATTTTCTTTTTATTTTAAATTTTGAACAATATTCTTTAATTAAATTTTATTTGTAATATTTGTATTTAAAATCAATTTTTATTTTATTAGGAATTTTATTTAAAATGAATTGTTGTTTTTAATAATAGTAATTACTATTGTAATCAAATTCAATTTTATTTTTGAATTGTAAATTTATATAAAAAACTAATTTTAAATCTGTAATTTGAATGATTCTTGAGTTTGGATTTTATTTTTATTTATATTTATTTTTAATCTTTAAATTCATTTTATTTTAAATATTTATTAATTTAAATGACTTTATAATTTGTCAAATATGTGAATAAATTCTAATTTGAATTTTTATAATTCTTATTGATTCTTTTTTTTTTTGTAATTCAATTTTTATTTTTAATAATTTTGTATGTATTTCAATTATATATTTTTACTATTTAGTAAGGATTGTACTTTACTGTTATTGTAAAAAAAAATATTTTATAAGTTATTTTAATTTTTAATTGTATTTTTAATTTTTGAAATTAATATTTTGAATTTTTTTATTTAAAGATTGTAAAGATTTAAATTTTTGAATTTTTTTATTATAAAGATCGTAAAGATTTAAATTTCGAGTACATAAAAAAAAAATATTTTTGATTTTTTTTATATAAATCATATAACATATTGTAAAGACTTAAATTTCGAGTATAAAAAAAATTAATATTTTTGAATTTTTTTATATAAATCATATAATATATTGTAAAGATTTAAATTTCGAATATGATTTTTTTTTATATTTTAGAACTGTTTTATCATTGGTACATCTTGGTACAACGATCTAAGGAGCTAAAATGGCGATGGGCAGGCCATGTTGCAAGATTACGTGATCACAGATGGACATCTATAATAATGAACTGGAAGCCTATAGGAAAAAGAAGAGTAGGCAGACAACGAAAGAGATGGGAAGATGATATATCAACTTCGTGTAGCCAATGGAAAGATAAAGCAATAAATAAAAATGAGTGGAAAAGTCTGGGGGAGGCTTTTACCCAAATTAATTAATTTAATAAAATTTGAAATTGAATTAAAATTAAATTTAAAATTTAAAATCTAAATTATATATATAAAATTTTGCAAATCATTAAAGATTTAAAATAAAAATGAATTATAAACTTAAAATTGAATTTATAAATTGAATTATATTATACTTTTTTTGTAAATATGTATACAGGGTGTAACAAGCTATTAATAATAATAATAATAATATCATTTTGAAATTTTTCTTGTTACATACAGAAATTTTCCAGCGTAGCTGATTGCGCAAACAGGAGCTGTTCTTGATGTTTTACTATGTTCTCTTTTCTTTTTTTTTTTTAACTAATTGTAGTTTTAATTTTATATATTTTTTTTTCACAATACTATTAAATCTTACAATTTTTACAAATCTTTACTTTAATATATTTTTAAACTATTGAAAAATTACTTCAAACTATTTCAAATACAATAAATTCAAGTTTAAATCAACTACCAAAAATTATCTTCAAATTGATTAACATAAGAATCTTTATATAAAAATCTCTATATTTTTATTTATTTTTTTATGTGTTTTACACACTAATTTTTCTTAAACAAAATTATTAATAAAAAAAATTATTAATACTACATAAAGTAAATTTTTTTTTTTTGATAATATCGATGATATATATTGATAATGATGGCTTGAATTATCTTTCATAAATTTTCTAAGTAACTTCTGGTAATTTGATGGAAAGTCGCTACAAAAATAATTAAATTAATATAATTACTAATATAAATTCTATCCTCTCATCACATGTATAAAATACCTTTTTTTTCTTTTTTATCCTGACTAACTCTTTGGACTTTGGACTAAAGCTTAAACTTTATACTATAACTCCTGTCCAATTCCAGCAGTTTTATTCTATTTTTTTTTCACTAATTTTCAATTAATATTATTTTAAATTTTGTCAATTTATTACTGCCTAAGATATTAAATTTTAGCTTTTGCTAATTTTTTTTCAATTTTCCGATATTTTACGTCTGCTTGGATTGATGTTTCAGCTAAGTAGAAGGAAGTAGTCCAGTTTTTTTTTTCAATAAGCTTCCAATTAGTTTTTGCTTTGGCACCTATAATTTATATAGCCAACATGCGCGAATAAAATTCGCCTAATTCATGCGCTGGCTACTCTGTCCTAAATTTAGACAAGCTTTGGCAACATGATTACTTCGGCCTTCTTAGCTACAATGTCATGTCAAGTTATAAGCTAAAAGTCATGTGGTCGGGTCAGATGTCGTGTCGTCCATTTTATAAGTATATTTGTTTATATTAATTATTATTTTTTTTTTCATTTATTTTTAGTGAAATCTGTTTTGTTTCTTTTTCGTTTAATTATATTTTTAGGTCACGAAATTGCATATATTTTTTATAAGCCGTCACAAAACAGGTACTTTGGTTAAATGTACCACCCATTGTACAAAAGGATCTGGAAATTCGTGAACGATTATTTTTCTTTATTTAATAAATAACTAAAAACAAAAAAAAAATCTTTTCTTTTTAGGATTCATGTTGAAATTTACGCTGATAAAATAAGCAATTATCGTGTAATATATTGAATAAAATCGGTTTTTGGAAAATAATTAAAAAAGGAATTTTCGTGGACAGAAAAACAAAAATAAACAAATTATTGAACATTACGAAACAAAATAAAGTTAAATTGACGATTTGTGTTTCTATTTTGTCTGCGGAATCGACCCACATAAAAACCCTGAGATCGTTATATAATTCTTGATTTATTTTAAAGCTTTCGCATGGAAGACACTAACTAATTTTCTGTCATCCATATTTGTGAGTTCATAGCGAATTTGGGCAACTATTCTAGAAATTTTACTTTTTAAGAATTTTTTGGCTAGCTTCGCATTTATTTTTGTAGCGAAATTGCTTTGTAAAAAATTTCTTCGGAAAACGATTTGGCCAATTACAAATTTTCGATGCCTTGATCTCAAATTATACACCTCATGTTTTTTATGTGTTTTTTCCAACATTTTCAAAACTCTATCTCGCATTATTCTTATTCTTTCTTCATTTGATAAAACATTTAAATTCTCATTTAATCCATCTAGTCGTTCCAAAATTGGGTACATGGATCCATGAGTGACCATGTTACAACCAAATAAAACATAATATGGTGATGTTCCTATGGATTCATATACTGAATTCCTAAGTAAACCAGCTATCTTCTGCAGATTAATATCCCAGTCACGATGATCATTTTTAATATATGTTCTTATTGCAGCTAAGATAGATCTGTTTACACGCTCTGATTGATTTGACTGCGGAGAATAGATTGGTGTTCTTAGTAGATTCTGAAATTTTTTAGCTGTGAACTTTACACCGTTGTCTGAATATATTGACTGTGGGACACCGAATACATTGAAGACGTCCTCTTCTAAATATCTACAAACATTTAGAGACGTTGGACTACAGAATGGTTTTAACAAGACATATTTAGAAAACTGATCCAATTCTATATCTATAGATGTGTACCCTTTTTTCGACCTGGGATATGGTCCCAACAAGTCTATATTAAAGACGCTGCCACGGGCGTTCCACAAGGATTTGTTGGCCCGTTTCCGGACGTAAAACAACATTTGGTGCTTTTGATTCTTTACACGAATCGTAATTTATTACATAATTTTGATTTTGTTCGCCATTCCTGGCCAATAAAATAATTGTTTCACCATATAGATAGTCTTGCTCACCCCGCCGTGAGCTGCATTTGGTGGAACATAAAAGTTTTGAATTATGGATTTAGTCAGTCCGTTCGGTATCCACAATTTCCACGTATTCGCGTCTTGGTCTGCGTCTCCGATCCGTCTTTCCGTCCGTTTGTACACTCGTCCGTCACTTATTTTGAAGTCAGGAAGTCGTTCAGTATTGTCTACTACTGTCTTTATTATTTCCAAGTATTCATGGTCCGAAAATTTTTCACTGTTTTCAATGTCTAGTTCTGTCACCATCATCACGATTTCATCTGCATTATCGGCGCGTGACAAAGTGTACGCAACTACATTCTGGCTGTCTTTCCTGTGCTCAATATTGAAATCGAAGCCTAGCAGCTTTAAGCTCCACCGTGCTAAGCGTCCACTTAAATCTTTTGGTCCCATAAGCCGTTTTAAACCTGCGTGGTCAGTTATGATTGTAAATGGTAATCCTTCAATATACGGTCTGAAACGTTTGACGCTTAGCACTGCAGCCAGACATTCTAATTCTGTGATGCTGTAGTTGCGTTGCGCCGAATTTAATTTTTTTGAAAAAAAAACGCGATTGGGTTCTCTTTCCCATCATCAGACGTTTGATACAAAACACTACCAACCCCTGAAGTACACGCGTCACACTGAACAAAAATCTTTTAGAAAAATCAGGGTTCACCAACACTGGTGCTGATGTCAGTGGTGCTTTTAGTTTTTCAAAAGATTCTTGCGCTGCTGAAGTCCAAGTGATTTTTTTGTAGTCTTGTCCGCCGTCTTAAGTGTGTCTGAAATTGCTGAAGCTACTATTGCAAAATTGTTGAAGAAGCGTCGGTACCACCCTGCCATTCCCAAAAATCTTCTAACTTGTTTTGGTGTTTTAGGTGTCGCGAAGTTGCTGATCGCTTCGACTTTCATCGGATCAGGTTTTAGACTTCCGTCCGATACTATGTAACCAAGATATTTCAATTCTTGGAAACAGAATTTACTTTTGTCCACGTTAATTGTCAGTCCAGATTTACGTAATTGTAGCGCTACTGTATTTAAAGTGTACAAGTGAGATTTTAAGTCCGGTGAAATTATTAATAAGTCGTCCAAATATACAAAAACTCTGTCCCGACACATTCCCGACACACTCTGTAATCGACACATTCTTTGCGCGGCATTACAAAGTCCAAACGGCATTACTCTGAATTGATATAATTGTCTACCAGGTATTGTAAAAGCAGTTTTTTTCTCGAGATTTTTCTTCCAGCGATATCTGCCAAAAAGCATCTTTCAGATCTATACTACTAATGTACTTCGTATCTTGTAACCTGCTCAATAATCCTTCAATGTGTGGCAACGAATAAGCGTCTTTTTTTGTGACTGCATTTACAGCTCTTGAGTCCAAACACAGCCTGATTTTATTTGGCTTATATACCAACACAACGGGTGAGTACCACGGACTATTACTTTCTTCTATAACTCCTAGACTAACCATCCGATCTACTTCGTCATACATCATTTTTTCAATAGCCGGTGAAACTGGCCAATGCCTGCTTTTAATCGGCTCCGCATTTCCGGTATCGATGATATGAGTTTCGATATTTGTCTTTCCTAGTCCTTCAATTTCACAAGATGGAAATTCTGATTTGATTGTGTCTAATTGGTTTTGGTCCGTTTTCGAAAGTACGTATTGATGTTTCAGTTTCTGGTCTGTTTTTGTCACTGTCTCATTTGAAACGTTGTCTATTAAGTCAATTTTATGTTCGTCCATATCAGTCAGTCCCAGTCCACAAGTTGTAATAGATGGAAATTTCGCGATTATTGCGTTGATTTGTCTTTCTTCGTCTTCTGTCAGTTCATGTTGACCTCGTTCAGTCTGTGTTACTTGGAGTTTATTCTGATTTTCAAATGTCGGTCTTAGTTCAACTGTCTTCCAAAAATCTGTCCCTAAATATAACTCCTGTTGTAACGCAGGGCATAAATATAATCTAATGTGTTTTACCGTGTTGTTACATATAATTGGAAGGAAAACATGTCCTATAATATTTTGTGGTGTCCCGCCAGCTGTTCGTACTGTTGTTGACATTTTCGTGTATGTCATATTAAGCTTTTCAATTAATTGCATACATCCCGTTCCTAAAATACTCACGTTCGCACCGCTGTCGAAAAGTCCGCGTATGTGTCTGTCCTTAATCTGTACTGTCAAATACTGTCAATCTGTACTGTCTCTAAAATTGTGGTCGCAATACATTTTCGACATTTTCTTTCTGTTCTATGTCGTAATCTACACTTGTCTATTTGTTTTTGTTTCTTGGTCTTATTTGAATTTGTCTGTGAAAAGTTTTTAAATATTTCTTTCCGTTTTATTGCGTACTCTTTAAGTCTCTGTCCATATGTCTTGATTTTACTTAGTGTCGGTTCTGTTACTATTTGTTGCCTGGGTAAAATTTTAATGTAGTTTTTCTGTTCTAAATTAGTCGCTGTTGCGTTTGCTGATGTTTCTGATTGATTGTTTTAATGATTTGTCTGTTCAATTACTATAATTTTATCTTGTCTGTGTTCATCAAATATCTATGGCGATAGTGTTGTCAGTTTCGAGATCATTACTGTTCCGGAGTTTCGAATTTTACACGCTCTGACTCCGAGTTCATCGCGTGTTTCTTGGCGTTTTCCGGAGAACACTTTGGACAGAACGGCTTTGCTACTTCTTTTGTTCCGCACTTATAACAGAATAGTTTGCGTTGAACCTCGCCGCAATCTTGAAAGCTGTGACCCTGTTTATCGCAGTTCTAACATATAGTAATGATTGAAATCAAAACGATAAGTTTGAGTTCTGAATTATAACTGATCTTTATTTCATTTCAATAATTATAAACTAAATTCTTAAAGCAAAAAAAAAGATACAATCTTAAATGCGATCTTTGTAAATTGAAAATAATGCCAAGCGCATTAGATTTGCATAAAGAAATAATTTAAGTATCGCCTTACAATTATTTCTTAAGAAAAAACATCATGATGCTTGTGCAATATTTACACAAGTGTTTATTAAATTTACGTTCTCATCATATTTCTTATGAAAGAAATATCTATTATTTCTAATGCAAAAGTAAATAAGATTCCTTGCATTAGGAATAATATTATATTTAAGATAAGAACTAGAACCCACATATAACTCTTCCACCCTGAGATTCTTCCGTCTCGGGAGAACTAATTTTTGTGATTTTATCTTTTATTGATACGTTATTTATGATGTTTTCCCTTTTTTTACAAAAAATATTTTTAAAAACTATAATAATTACAATTACAATTATACATATAATGAATGATAATGAAGAATGAATTACATTGCTTTTAAAATCTATAAAATTTAATGTTTCTCTATTCTTTATATTATTTATATTAATATTTTCCAATGTTAAGTTATTTAATTGTTTAGTTAATTGAAAATTTGACATAGGCATTATTATGCTAGTTTTAAATATTTTATCATTGTTATAAAATTTAAAATTATCAATTTCTAGTTTACAATTTGAAAATTTAATTATATTATTACCTTCTATTACGGTATTGTGTTTAATACAAGTTTGGTTTAACAAAAATTTATCAATATTTTTAGTTATTATCATACCATTTTCAATTTCTTCTATAATTTTTTCTTTATTAATTCTTATTTTACAAACATTGTTTTTTGATAATAGATTTTGAATACATTTATTTTTATGTAATTTTAAATCCTTTACAGTGGTTACATTATTATAAAAATTATAAACTTTATTTTCTGATATAATTATTTTTTCACTTTGAATATCTAATTCTTCGAATTTCAAATTTGGAAACGGTAAAATTAGTGCATTATAGAATATATTATTTATAAAATTAGGTATTAATATGACAAAGATCAAAGTATTTTCTTTTATTAACACTGAGTTTTTGATGAAAGGTAAGGTGTTGATAGTAATATTAAATTCTTCAGTTTCTTCAGTGGTTAAGATATCATGCGCGAGAACGTTTAATCTGCTAAGCAGTAGGTTGTCTTTGATTTTTTCAATTTCTTTATTTAAATTTGTTATATCAGAGTATATTTGTAAGGTATATTCAAATATATCAAACTTATTTATTACTTCATTTGTTAGTATAGTTATATTAGAGAGATAACCATTTATTTGAGTTTGTTGGGAGTTAATATGGTCTTTAATTTTTTCAACTGTATTTATTAAATTTTCATTAATAATTACTTGTTTATTTGATTGTTCGGTTAATTGTTTGGAATTTTGTTCTAAGGTGTTTAAATGATTATAAATCTCTTCAGCATCCTTATTGTCCATGGTTCCTATTAAGAATTTAAAACCTGAACCGATAATGTTTACTAATCCTCTTTTATATCTATGAGTTCTGGGTATTATACTATTGACATTACGTTTTAAATAATTTAATTCTCTAATCTCTAATGAGTAAAACATAATTCTGATTTGATTTGTTAAAAGATAAAGTTTTTACATTATATGTTAATGTTTTAACTAAATTATTAAATTCATTTAAGTCTATAATAAGCAGTATTTTCGTATAGTTGTCGACAATTTGTATAGGTTCCATTTTTACTAATGTGTAACCATTGTCTTCATGAATAGGATAAACTTCTAAATTTTGCGTGTTTGTTTGTATTGTCCATAGGAGTAATAAGGCTGTAGCAACTTCTAGTTTCATCTGCAAATAAAATAGATTTAAAATGAATGCATGGAAGAGCTGGAAATAATTTATGAAATAAAAGTTCGTTTCCGTTTGGACGTAGGTTCTGAGTAACCATTGTTATTTAAAGTCTGTTAGTATTATTGTTAGTTTCATCTGATAATAGAATGAACTTGATATTTATATTTACGTTTCTGTTGTGTCTTATAATATTTTGTATTTCTTTTGTTGGTCCTATCAACAACATAATTATTTTGTTTAGAATATTCTTTGAGTCGTTTATACTTTGGACTAATTTTTTGTATCTGCCTGTCTTGTACAATATTTTCTGTAATTTTTGGAATAGGATTTCTATTTTTGTTTAATTTTTCAGTTCTTTTTACTTTTTCAATTTCAAATTTTTCCTTTAGGTCATTTATATTTTTCCTGTCAAGGTTTTTTGTAATAAACTCTATTGGTTTTAATTGCGTTGTAGAGTGAATTGTATCATTATATATTCTAATGATCTTATGGAGTTTGTCATCTAAACCTTCTTTATTTCTATCTACTGTCAAAAGTCTCAGGTGTTCGTTTAGTGTTCCGTGCAATCGTTCTATGTCACTATTTCCTGTCTTATGTGATGCAGTAGTTTGGTGAAAATGTATTTTATTGTGTAATATACATCTTTTACCGTCCGATATTAATTTGTTGATTTTTCCTAGATATTGTATTCTTTCTTTAAGAGCTTTTAATATTGAGATCCATGTTCTGTCATCCAGCTTGTGGATAGTAGCATATTTTGAAAATTTGTCAATAGTAGTTAGATAAGGTTTATTCCTTTCAGGAAACCAAATGTCGATATGAACAATCTCATTAAAGTTATTAGGCGTTTCCGTGACGTTAAAAGTTATTTTATTGGGGTTGCGGTCATGTTTTGAAAGGTTGCATGTTTCGCAATTGTTAATTATTTTACTGATTTCTACCGTTAGATTAGGGTAGTAAAATTTGTCTTTTAATTCCGAAAAAACTTCGTTTATACCTCTGTGATTTTTCTCTAAGTGTTCATTTTTAATAATAGTAAGTATTTCGTTTCTGTCCGAAATATCAATTAATTTAATAGAGGATTTCAAGATTTTTAATTTTTTATTATTAGAAAAATATTCTTTATAAATATTTTGAAATTTCAAAAATAGATCTTTGTTTTCGCAATAGATGCACATAATACCTTTATCAATAATAGTTTTTTGCATAATAGATAGTAGATTACTTTCTTCAGATACCACTATATTATTATGACATTTTTTGTGAATAATCTTCAAAGTAAGACTTTCTTTATTACCATAATATAAATAAATTTGATTTTTAAACAGATTTACCGGTCTGTCAGTTATAAAAATTAAATTAGAGTCATCTTCATCAGCACTATGAATAGTGGCATCAGTAGACATATTTTCATTATTATAGAAATTTTCTTCAAACAGAATAGACAAATTGAGATTCGAATTCGATATTGCTTCTTTGCTATCAAATTCATTTTCATTAATTATTCTTTCATTATTATTAATTTTTATTCTAGAAAGCCCGTCGGCAACGAAATTTTGTTTTCCCTTGACATATTCAATGTTAAAGTCAAACTCATTTAATCTAATTTTCCATCTTTGTAGCTTGCAATTGGGCTCTTTTAACCCATTGAGCCAAATAAGTGGACGATGATCTGTTTTAATAGTAAAGTTCCTACCAAATAAATAAGGGCGAAATTGTTTAGTTGCCCATACAATGGAGAGGAGTTCTTTTTCGATTGTAGAATAGTTTATTTCATGTTTATTTAAAGTTCTAGATATATAGTGAATTGGGTGGTTATTTTGCATTAATACGGCACCTAATGCATAATTTGAAGCATCGGTAACTAATACGAATCGTTTCTCGTAGTCTGGGTAGGCTAGGATTGGATCTGTAGTTAGCAATGTCTTTAGTTTCTCAAATGAGTTAGTATATTCTCTGTCTTTTAAATCTATTTTTGCGTTTTTTCGCAAATATTTGGTCATTGGATGTGCAATTTTTGCATAATCTTGCATGAACTTTCTATAATATCCGGTTATTCCTAGGAAAATCTTAATTTCTTTTTGGGTTTTTGGAACACCGATTTTTAAAATAGCTTCTATCTTTTTAGGATTTGGTTTAATTCCATGTTCAGTAATAATGTGACCTAAGTAATCCGTTTCCCGACATAAAAATGAACATTTTTCTACTTGAACCTTAAGATTTACTGAAGCGAGTTTTTTTAGAATTTTTTGTAGAGAATCGATATGTTCTTGAAGAGAACTTGAGAATATTAAAATATCGTCCATATAAACGATACAGATTTTATTTATGAATTCACCTAGGATTTCATTCATCATTTTCTGAAATGTGCCAGGTGCGTTTTTTAAGCCGAAAGGCATTCTCAAAAACTCGTAGTGACCAGTAGCCGTGGAAAAGGCGGTTTTCGCACGATCTTTTGGTTGGACTTCGACTTGATGGAATCCTTTCGCTAAGTCCAAGGAGGTGAAATAAATAGATTTTCCTAATTTATCAAATATTCCGTCAATATTTGGTATAGGAAATCTATTTTCCACTGTAGCTTCGTTTAGCTTTCGATAATCGATGACTACGCCCCAATTTTCCTTTCCGTCTCGATTTACTTTTTTTTGGTACGACCCATATTGGAGAGTTATAAGGTGAATTCGAATGTTGTATTATATTGCTTTTTAGCATTTCTTTAATTTGTTTATCTACTTCATCCTTATGAATTTGTGGATAACGATATAATTTAGAATAAATAGGAATTTCATTTTTTGTTTCTATAGAATGTTTTATTTTATTTGTGAATGTTAAATCATCACCTTCTTTATAAAATACATTCTTATTACTTAAAATTACATTTTTTAATGCTTTTTGCTCTTCTGAATTTAAATGTGAAAATTGAACATTATTTAAGATATTCGAATCATTTATTTGATTTGAAAATATCTCGACTTCTTCGTTAATATAACAATTTTTATTATAATTTTCTTCAGTTTCGTTTAGAAAAAAAGCAATTTTTGCATTACGGGTTTCTATAGTGCGATTTTTATAATTTATTACGGCATTTAAAGGAGCTAGAATGTTGTTACCGATTATTCCGTCGAATTTTGAATGAAATTTAATTTCTAGAAAATCAACAAAGTAATCCTTTTCATTAAATACTTCAAAAAGTGGAAATCTATTTTTGAACTTACAATAACAATTATGATTTAAAGTTTTTAAACTTTGATAAATAGGAATTTTCCATTTTGGATTGCAAAGTTTTGGATTAATAATGCTTGATTCTGCACCGGTATCGATGAGAAATCTAAGAGTTTTAATAGGATTATTTATTGTTATATAGGGTAGTTGTTTTGGAGGCCTATTAATGGAAAATTTTCATTTACTTCATTATTTGATATATCCATAGGCTGAGGAGCATGATTATTATGAATATTAGTATTTCTACTTCGATTATTTTGAGAATAATTCCTAGATTGCCGCGAATTATTGTGGTTTTGTGGAAATCTATTTTGGAAATTTTGTATATTATTTTGAGGAATGAACCTTTGCTGGGTGTTACCTGATCTATTATCGAAATTATTATTTATATTCCTCGAATCGTTTTTGTTTGCAAAATTCCGATTATTAGTATAACTATTATTTTTACTATGATCAGTACTTTTATTGTAATTCTCATTTTTATGGTGATAATTATTATTTTTGTTATAATTATTGTTATTTCCATTATACCTATTGTTATTTTTATTATGGCCAAACTTTTGATAGCCACAGCTTATTACGATTAAATATGCGTCGTCTAAAGAGGAGGGGTTTCTACTAAAAATAACACTTCGTAGGGGTTCTGGTAAATTGTTTTTAAAGGTCTGTAAAGCAATTCTTTTATTACTTTCAATAACTTCGTTATCTATATTCCCTCTTAGAGTATAATAATTGTTTAACCTACACAAGTACTTATTAATTCTATTATAAAATTCTTCGACAGTGGTGATTACACGTGAAGATCTGATTTTATCAATTAAAATATCACAGGACAATTTCTCACCGTGATTTTTGATTAATATCTCTTTAATTTCTGTCCAAGAAGTAACGTTGCCATGACGTCTTAACGTAACTTTAGCATCGTCTATTATTTTGTCTATTAAATATCCCATAAGTATTTTTTTATTTGCTTGGTCGAAGGTATTAATTGTGGGGATTATTTTATTTACCCTATCAATAAACTCAGGTAATAAATTTATATTTTTACCATCGAAAGCCGGAATGTGATTAATAAGATCTAACATTAACCGAAATTTCTGAAATGCACTAATTTCATCCATTTTTTTTTTGTAGTTTTATATAGGTATAAAAAAAAAATTAATTTCAGAAAAACTTTTTTTGTTAAATTTTACTTTATAAGTCAGTAATTTAAAAAAAAAATTATTCTAATTCGCAATAAAATTTATAAGCTTATTCGCTTTAGATTATATTCACTTAAATTTTTTTTTTTTTTTTTTTAAGCAATAATTAAAATCCGTATTCTTTTAGTAGTAAAAAAAAATAAAATTGGAACAACTCACTTTGACTGATGTACTTAGATTCTTAGTAGATGACCTGGTAGATAAAATTGGAACAACTCACTTTGACTGATGTACTTAGATTCTTAGTAGATGACCTGGTAGATAAAATTGAGATTTGATGAAATGATAAAATGATGATCTCTGAAGACTGATGATGATGATTTCTGGAGACTGATGATGGTGATTTCTGGAGACTGATGATCACTGATTTTAAACTCTTTTATTTAACTTATTATCTCTGGATACAATAATATTTTTAATAAAATATTAAATTTTCTTGATAATTTTTCCTTTAAAATTATTTTTATATTCTGGATACAATAATATTTTTAATAAAATATTAAATTTTTTTGATAACTTTTTCTTTAAAGTTATTTTTATTTTTATAACTTTACACTTTAGTTAATTTTGTCGAATTTCTATAGTTTTTGAGATTGCATATTAAAATTATGATCTCATAGCACGATAGGTTCGTTTAAGGAGAATGCGCCAGTAATGATTGAAATCAAAACGATAAGTTTGAGTTCTGAATTATAACTGATCTTTATTTCATTTCAATAATTATAAACTAAATTCTTAAAGCAAAAAAAAAGATACAATCTTAAATGCGATCTTTGTAAATTGAAAATAATGCCAATCGCCTTACAATTATTTCTTAAGAAAAAACATCATGATGCTTGTGCAATATTTACACAAGTGTTTATTAAATTTACGTTCTCATCATATTTCTTATGAAAGAAATATCTATTATTTCTAATGCAAAAGTAAATAAGATTCCTTGCATTAGGAATAATATTATATTTAAGATAAGAACTAGAACCCACATATAACTATATATATTTTGATGTGTTTCTGTTCTCATTTTTCTGATATTTTATTTCTTCGAGTTCCATTTCCGCAATTTCATCGTCGTGCTCTGCATACTCATTTACTTCATGAACAAATCTAGTCGGCTGTTTTGACTTATTCAGCACGCGCTCTGCTTTCCTTACTATACTTCGAAAATGATCTACGGAGAATATTTCAGCTGTTAGAATCATTTGCTGAATTCGTAGGTTTAAATTGTTTCGCAGAATATCAACCAATTGTGCCTCGCTCATGGGTGTTTTGAATTGTAAACTCCATACTGTTATGCCGGTACAAAATTTGTCAAATGTCTCTGCGGGTTGCTGTTTCCTACTCATCATAGTCATAAAAATTTCGCTGTCAGATTCTAAGATTCGGTGTAGGTTAACTAATGCTGATTTGAATGTCGTCCAGTCAATATTATTGTGTCGTGTAACGTATTGAAAGTACCACGTTTTAGCATGTCCTCTAAGTAATATATGTAGTTTGTTCGTTACGTGCGTCCAGTCTAAATTGTAATCTCTAGTCATTTTTTCGATACGCTCTACAAAATTTATCACTGACATCGGTCCTTTTCCGTCAAACATAATACCCCAATAAAACATTGGTGATTTTCTGTCCGTATATAAATTCTATTCTAATCTTAGTTCTTGGAATCTACTTGTACTCGTTGTCTGGGTTGTTCAGTACATTGTTGTCTGGGTTGTTCAGTAAATTGTTGTCTGGGTTGTTGTAATGGCGGTTGTACTGTCGTGTATGGTCACTCTCTGTCATTACTTGATGTCGGAGTATTATCACTATATTCGATTATGCGCATAGTAGTTTCATCTTGTTGAAAATTGGATGAATTCAAGTCGCCTAATGGTGTTTGATATCTATTTTTGTGGACTGAAATTGAATTATTTTGTCTGTCATTGTCTAAAATTTCGGTATTGTTTGTGGTTTGTCTTCTATTTGTGCTGTCAATAACCGTATGTGTTGTCACCGAGTCTGACATATTATTCGAAGTTTGGCTACGTTCATTAACGTCTCTTTGTATATTCGTAGATGTTACTAATGATAGCTGTTGGAGTATTTGCGCTATTCGCGTTTTAGTTTCAACTGAATCGGCATCTAACAATTTTGATCGATCTGTAACATTTACCATTACATCTTGTATTTGATTTATAATATTTGCTTGTTGGGCAATACTTGAACTAATTGTATCGATCTCGTTTTTCTGCATATTTTGGTTTGAATCTTTGCTTAATTTTTCATAGTTTATATCATTTTCCGAACGATACCTTTGAGCTTGATTTTGAAGCTTAGCTTGCTTCTGCAATTTTTTCCCTTCAGCTTCTTTTCGTAGTTCCTTATCCCAATCTTCTACACTACTTAATTCTTGTTTGTCTTGATAGTCTAACGATTATCTGCTTCAGACATACTACTTTCTGACTCCTTCCGTTGGTTGGTATTTATATCACTTACTCCACTCGTCGATGGCATATTTCTCGCTTCTAATTGTTTTTCCAGCGTTTCGCGAGTCGTATCACTACGAGTTTTAACTTTTTGGACATTACTATTCGTAGATTTACCCATTTTTACCCAGAATATTAATTTTTACGATGGCCGATTTAAAAGGAAATTATTGGATAAACAAATATAAAGATACAGTTTCGAAAACGAGACCTTTTTTTATGTTGTCAGTCACTGTTAATGTTATATAAGTTGTAATAAAAAAATCTGAAAAATATATTTAATTTTTATACCTAATACATGTGTGTATTATATTAATCTGAAAAAAATTTATCATCTAATACCTAATATATATCTATAAATACCTAACTTCAAATAAACTTTCTATTTAATATGAATTATTTGCACTATTACAAATTCTTCTAAAATTAATTTTTGCTAGATTAACTAACCGGTGGTTCCCTAAATCAACGAATTCCTAATGATGCATGGCTTATTCGATAATTCGATCTATACTTGTGTTTTTATTTTTTTGTTTGAAAGTTTTATATTAATTTTGCCCCCATACTATTACTTTTTTTTTTTTTTTTAAAATATTCTTGTCGTCGTCGAAAACTAAATAATTTAAATTTCTACACTCATATATTAAACATGTATTTTGTAACTTAAAAGGCTTACGTATTACGATCAATATTTGAATTTTTCGAAATTTATTTAATTTTCGATATAATCCAAATAAGTTCGAAACAACAATGGAGAGAGATTAGTCGAACTATGTCAAGCATTTCAACTAGTCATCGGTGGCACCATCTTCGCACACAAAGATATCCACAAGTATACCTGGACGTCACCTGGAGGCCGCACACGCAATCAGATCGACCACATATGCGTAAGCATAAGATGGCGTAGTTCGTTATCCGATGTCAGAAATAGAAGAGGTGCAGATATCGGCAGTGACCACGAACTTATCACTGGTGACTTTAAGATCAAGTTGAAAGCATAAAGAACAACCAGACATAGAAGAAGAAGACGTTTAAACCTCCAACAACTCCAAAGTGTACCTACGAGAAATGAACTAGTGAACAACCTACTAGAGAAGACATCAACATTAGCGGAAAATCATACATGGGATGACATTGTAGCGGTATTCAATCAAGTCGGAGAAGAAACACTTGGTATAGCACAGTTAGAATGGAAAATATGGATCTCTGATGAAACATGGAACCTTATATCTCAAAGAAGGGAACTAAAACGGCAGCTAATTAACAACACAACAACTAGCAGTCAATACAACATCGCTGCCAAACACGTAAAGAAAGCCGCTAAAAGAGACAAAAAACAGTTCCTGGAGAAATTAACCAAGGCGGCAGAAACAGCTGCGGGACAAAACAACATGAGAGAGTTACATCAGATTATAAGAAGTCTCACAAATCGCAAGTGTAATAGGAACCAACCAGTCAGAGATCGCAACGGCGTGCTATTGGCGAACATAGATGCTCAAACTCAAAGATGGAGGGAACATTTCGAAGAAATCGGCAATACCGTAGATGACAACAACGAAACACGGTATGTAGACGAAATCAACAGCCACACAGACAACAACTTAAGAATATCGTGTGAACCACCCAGTGTCAATGAGATAAAAGAGGCTATAATGAAGATAAAGTGTAACAAAGCAGCTGGTGAGGATGGTATCGCAGCCGAATTGCTAAGCGCTGACAGCAAAACATCAGCTGAACTTCTATATCCTCACATCAGAAAGACATGGGAAGAAGAAAGTCTACCCACATCTTGGAAGAAAGGCATAATCGTGAAAATACCAAAGAAGGATGACTTGAAAGAATGTAACAACTGGAGAGGAATAACTCTACTTAATTCCATATATAAGATACTTGCAACAACTATACAAGGGAGACTTCAAAACAAAATCGAAGGAAATCTACGAGATGAACAGGCTGGCTTCCGCCCAAACAGAAGCTGCGTAGATCAAGCCAACACTCTGCGCATAATAGTCGAACAATCTATAGAATGGCGTACACCTCTATACCTGCTGTTCATCGATTTCCAGAAGGCCTTTGACACCATCAAGAGAGTTGCAATATGGAGAGCATTATGTAAGAAAGGAGTACCCCAGAAAATAATTAACATTATTAGAGCAATGTACGAAGATGCGGATCTCGCGGTACTGCATAATGGAAACATCAGTGCCTCTTTCACTACAAACACAGGAGTAAAGCAAGGATGCCCACTCTCACCTCAACTGTTCATAATTGTCCTGGATGAAATTATGAGAGAAGTCTGCATGCAGAGACGTGGAATAACTTGGAGTCTCACACGACAACTCGAGGACGTAGACTATGCGGACGATATTTGTCTACTCTCACACAAGCTCAGCGACATCCAAGCTAAATTGGAACACCTCGCAAGATTAGCACGATGCGCCGGATTAGAGCTAAATACCCAGAAGACTAAGGCCATGAGAATCAACACCTGCAACAGAGGAGACATTACCATCGAAAGAAACCACGTCGAATATGTAGATAGCTTCTGCTATCTAGGTAGTATAATAACAACAGACGGCGGCGCAGAAGCAGATGTTGATAACAGACTTCGAAAAGCAAAGTCAGCATTCGGACAACTACGACCTATATGGAGGAGTTCCCAGATTTCCAGAAACACGAAGCTCAGAATATTCAACTCATGTGTTAAATCAATACTAACATATGGTAGCGAAACCTGGTTGATTTCGAACAACATCATTCAAAAATTACAGGTATTCATCAACAAATGTCTCCGTATCATATGTCGAATATTCTGGCCAAAGATCATCAGCAACGTGGATCTGTTAGAAATGACAATAGAGGAACCAATTGTTAGACAGATAAAGAGGCGCAAATGGAAATGGATTGGACATACCATCAGGAAAAAAGCCGACAGTATAACCATGATGGCGTTAGAATGGAATCCTCAAGGCAAAAGATCCAGAGGCCGTCCCAAGAACCCCTGGAGACGATCGGTACTCCTGGAACTAGGAAAATGCAATCTCACTTGGAATTGTGTAAAGACAGCTGCAACCAACCGAGTGAGATGGAGATGCCAACTGGACGCCCTATGCTCCCAGGAGGAGTGATAAAGGAAAAAAAAAAATCCAAATAATTAATAATAAATTCTCAAAAAAAACTTCCGTTTGCTGGTATATGATCCTAAAAATGGGGAAATTTCTGATTATTTACAAAAACTATCTTGGTTAAGAATTCAATTTGGACTATTGTAATTACCCCATAAACAGCGATTTACTGCTAGGTAGCTGTGCCTACAGTTACGCATTTATTTCGACTAAAACACAATATCCCGAATAAATTCCAACCTCAATTATATGTGCTATTCCGTTTTTTTTTAAATGTGATATTATTTGATTCTACTTTATAATTTACTACAAAAAAAAATTACTAGAAATGATAAAACGAAAATAACTTAAAATATGATATTATATTAATTTTTACTTTAAAATATTTATTAGCTTTACTCTACTATTAATTACTCTACTATATATTCATAAAAGTTAACAAAAAAAATAATAAAATTTACAAAAAAATATATAAGACTAAGCTTATGAAAATTTAAATTTATTTTTTCTGAGCTCAAGTTCCATATAGGATTTTCTTCCTATTCTATAATCGGCTGATTGAGCCCCACATTGGGCGCCATTTTGTTAATAATTGTTTACATTATTTTTCTTACGAAATAAAAACCCACAAGACTGACATTTTCGTCAGCGTTCAAACACGTTTAGTTTCTCTGAACCACTTGACAATAACAGTTACAGGTGGGATAACTTACGTCAGGTGCTTGTTGTACCCTCATAGCTACATTACGACATGCCTGGCATTAAGCACAGCATAGCTCGCCGGTTTGTGGGGGGGGTTTGTTGTATTCATTAGTGGCACGTTATTAACATTATTTTTGCATGTCTGGAGTAGTCTACATGCTGGAGACGAAGCTCAGATCAAAGAATTAAAGGATAAAGTCCGTACCTAATTTTACACTATAAAGTAGAAATTGAATTGAAGTAATTTCTTTTTATATTTGACTCTTCACACCTTATATGCAAACTAAATAGTGTTGTCTCTGTTTCAACATAAATATAAAATAAATATGTATAGTGTGACCAGCGTATAAAAATAGGGTGCTAGTTTTCATACAATTTTCAATAAGTTTGGCATAATTTAAAAATAATCTAGATTTTTGTGCGCTGCGATGGTATCACTGCTAGTTATAATTCTGTTTGTGTGTGTGCTGTCTGTTTTATAAAGTTCGGAGTGAATATTTAAAAGTTAAAATTATTAAATAAAAACTATTGGTGAATTAATTAAAAACTATATTTATTAAAGAAAATTAATAATTAATTAATAAAAACTATAAAAAAAAACATTTAATATAATGAAGTGTGTAGTTAAAGGTTGTGGAAATTGTGATAGAGTAAAAATTCATGACGTCTGTTTTCACAGGTAAGCGACGTCTTAAAAATGTTTTATGAATCATTTAAAGGTTCCTTGTTTAATTTTGTTAGTTTTGGTTATCAAAATATAATAGTTTTAATTCAGAAAAGTTAAAATATCGCATAAAATAAGTTCATTGAATGAGATGTCAATGCGTGTTTAGTAATGTGTGTGTTTCATTGTACCCCAAACAAATTTGGGGTACAATGAAGAAAAAATGGTTTTTTTTACATTTTTTTAGTATAAATCGTACAAAAATATAATAAAAAAACATTTATTTTGTATTTTTTAAGTAGTTTAACTATATTTAAAAACTACAATAATGCATTTTTCATTCATAAAATTATTTTTTTTGTTAACGCTTAGATAATTTTTGTTCACACAAACATTGACAATGGGGTACAATTTGAAATGAAGTTTAATTTAATACAGTGTCGCCATGTGTTTTACTCTTGGGTCTTACTTTAAAGGGTGCTTTGACTGTTTTGATAATATTCTATTTCTTAGACAGCAAAATTATTATACAATTAAAGAATATTTTGTTTTAATTTTTTTTAGAATACCAGTGATAAAAAAAAGAAGAGATATTTGGTTAAGTCAAATAGGTGTCTCAAACGAATCGATCAAAGCCCGCGACAGAATTTGTTCTAGGCATTTTAAGGAGGACGATTATGTAGACAATCATAAGAAACGAAGAATTTTGAAGAAAAGTTCAATCCCTTCACAAACTTAGGAGAACCTACTATATATATTGTTGAAAAAGACAACGAAGTAAGCTCTCTTGAAGCAGATAAAATAGATCCTGATGTTGTTTC
>OY987255.1:43081904-43151032 GCA_963920725.1 Rhamphomyia laevipes | reverse complement strand
TGAAATTTTTTTACAAATATACCACAATTGCCAAAACCTAAAATATACTCCGATGAACTTAAAACAAGCTCTGATTACAACGACAGACCCGTCATCTCCAGATACTATTTTAATAACACCACATCGACATACAGAGAAGGTTAAAATTTTAAGAAAATCTACCAAAAAATCTTTCAAAACAATAAAATATTTACACCAAATTAAAAGAAGAAAGTCTCTAAAAATTGCAAAGCTACACAATATTCTTTATGATATAAAATCTAAAAATCTAGTATCAGATGAGATAGTTGATAACATAAATCAATCTATAGGTACGAATAGATTAATTATTGAAAGACAGCTTCAGAAAGCAAAGGGAAACTTATCGCAACGAATGTATGAACCAGAGCTAAGAATTTTTGCTCTAAACCTAAATTTTTTATCGCCAAAAGCGTACTTGTATATTAGAAATACATTTAGTAGCTGTTTACCTCATCCACAAACTATAGCAAATTGGTACAAAACACTCAACTGTAATCCAGGATTTACTTCTGAAGCATTAACTGCTATTAAAAATGCTGTAACAGTAGCTGAACAAAAACAACAAAAATTAATTATCAATGTTACTTTTGATGAAATGCACATTCGAAACCATGTTCATTGGGATGGGAAAGATTCCACGGGATTTGTTGACATCGGAGATGGTGGTGAAACTAACGTCCAAGCAACTCAAATCTTAGTCTTCATGGCAGTGTGCGTGAATAGAAGCTGGAAAATTCCTGTAGGATATTTTGCTATTGCATCACTAAATGCCGATCAAAAGAAGAACTTAATTCAACATTGTTTACGCAATATACTGGAAACCGGAGCTTTAGTGATCGACAAATATATCGACTGTAAAGTCACTTGGTTGTGACATTACAGACACCAGTGGCCCTATTCCGGTAATTCCCAGGGAATTAGGAATTGGAGTTTTTGACATATTCGCGCATTTGGAATTATTTTTTCCCAAAGTGTATTCCGGCGACCGGGAAAAAATGTTTCCTGGGAAACTTAATTCCCAATTCGCGCAGTTTAACTTTCAAAAACTCCATAGCTATTTAGAAAAGGCTAATAATTGCATTAAAAGGAATAAAGATTTTTCTATATTTAAATACAATTATATATCGTAAAATATTTTTTTCAATATTCTACAATTATTAAATATTATTATTACAACTTTTTTTTTTTAATAATTGTAAAATATTTAACGAAATATAATGTTTTTAAAAAATGTAAAATGTCATCAAAAAACTGGAGTATATCTTCGCGCCATCTGAAATATTAAAATATAAACTCTTCCTCTACAAGATATATATTTATATTGATTAAAATTCTCACCTTTATTTAATTATATTCTATAACAATGTATATAATAATAACCAACACTTAATTTATAAACAACTTTGACAACAATTTGACAAAATTATAAACATCAACATTTGCTTAAGTACGTTTTTACCCCTATACAAAGTGAAGTAAAGCATTAAACATTTTTGAACTACATTTTAGGTGAAAATACTTCATTTTTCCCACAAAAATTAACAATGTACTAAAATTAACAATAAATATTATAATGAAGTTTTTGTGACTAAGATGTTTTTAAATTTTACTTTTTTAGTTAATTTTGAAAACTGAATTTTCTTAATTTAATATGGTGTAAACGCACATAATATGTATTTGACAGGAATTAATTCCTTGCCTGCAGGAATAAACTTTTTGGGAAATAGGAACAAAAAATCAGGAAAAATATTTCGAGGAGATTTCTAATTCCTAATTCCCAATTCCTAATTCCCTGGGAATTACCGGAATAGGGCCACAGTACCCCCAATATATTTAAAATAGAAAATTTAAATAAAAATTTCACCGTGCTATTAGATCCCATTGTCATATGTTAAAACTTATTAGAAACACATTTGGTGATCTTAAAATATTTATTGATGTGTTGATAACAACAAAATTGAATGGAAGTATTTAACATTATTAGTTGAGTTACAAGAAAAAGAAAAATTACATATGGGAAATAAATTGAAGAAAGCACACATTTATTTCACACAACAAAAAATGAAAGTAAAGTTAGCAGTGCAGTTATTAAGTAACTCAGTGAGTGATGCCTTAGATTTCTGTAGAGAGGTACTGAAAATCCCGGAATTTGAAGACAGCAAACCAACTTCAAAATTTTTAAGATTTTTTAACGACTCATTTGACATGTTAAATAGTCGAAAATATAGTCAGTTTGGATTTAGTAAGGCTCTATGTGCAGAAAATATTGTGGAAATAAAAAAAATTGTGGGAGAAGCTATTCATTATATAAGTAACCTAAAAACGGTAGAAAGAGAGAAGATTATTATGCATCGAAGAAAGACTGGCTTTATTGGTATAATTGGAGCTTTGAATAACATGCAGACCCTGTATCCACGTATCATAAGCACTGGTTTATTTATATACATATACCTATGTATAAATTAAACCAGGATCATGTAGAATTATTCTTATCATCCATTCGATCTAGTCTTGGATACAACAACAATCCAACAGTAAAACAGTTTCGAGCTGCGTATAAAAAGCTAATAGTAAGGGTCCAAATTAGAGAAAGTGGAATTGGAAACTGTGTGGCCTTAGAAAATATAGAAATACTCCATGCTACAAACCAGAATGTAGATTTAGAAATTAACAATACCAGCGAAAAATGTAGAATGCTAGAAGTCATTCAGGAAAAAGTTGAACAATGTTTTGAAACATATTTAGAAGATCATTCTTATATGTACAACTCTTTTAATGCAAATATATTATCAGAATATTCAGAACACATTGTAGAATATATTGCTGGATTCGTAGTATACAAGATGTTTAAAATTATAAATTGCACTGAATGCTTAGGAGTATTGGAAGGTGAAATGCGCCTAAACACACTTGTGCATTATAAATCAGAGGGATATCTTAAATATCCTTCTAAGGATGTTGTACTCGTGTGCAAAATTGTAGAGAAAGAATTAAGAGCTTTCGAACATGTATTTGAAGATGCCAATATATCTTTACTGAAAGGAAAATATTTCAAACAAATTCAAATTAATTGTTTGGAAAAAATTTTATTTATAAATATATTTAAAAATGAACACATGAAAAACAGTAGTCATTTCAGTTTATTATTAAAATCAATAATTCAAAAATATTTGAATACTCGATATTTTTACATATCAAAAAAAAAATCTGAAAAAGAATCTGTTCGCAGTAAATTTACAAAATTAATATTATTCAAAGGAAACTAAAATTACTTTATAAATAATATAAATAAAAAAAATATTACAACTAATTTTTTTTCTTTTTTTATTTATCTCTTATTATTTGTACTAATGATCAAAAGGCTAGAGCGTGTTGCCCAGCTCAAAAAAAATTCCTACTACACTGGACTACCTAATACATAGATAATTTGTTGTATGAGTGTGCGTTAAATACTTCAAATAATTTTGTGCACACTTTATCCTTTAATTCTTTGATCTGAGAGACGAAGTATGTGACCACTTTACCTGTATTTGGGACTACGGAATATATAACACAGAATTGAACTTAAAAAAAATTTAAACAGCGACATATAAACAAAGGTTAATCACACCGGGCCGACATTATTGCAATAGTATTTTAATTCTTTTTGTATTTATTTTATTAATCCCGATTTTTATATTATTGATTGATTAATGATAATTAATTTTATCTATTTAGACTCGAAACAAAATTAAAAAACCAAAAATAAGAGTATATACATTTTAGTGTCTTCCCAGCAATCGGCAAGAATATTGAGCTTATGATGTTGTAGCTCATCGCGTTACCCACCCCAAGTCAAGTTTATTTTACTAAACTGCCTTGACAATACAAGCTGGGAGCTTTAAGAGTATTGTCTCTTTTCTGATATGGAAAGCAACATTAATAAAAACTTATAAACACGATCATATCGCCATGTTTCATTTCGGAACCGTTTTAAAAGTTCCTCACCGAATAACTTTTAATCACTGACACATCCTATTAAGAAATAAATACTCAAAAAGGAAATATAATGTTCACTATAATTTTTATTTAATTTTTAGCTAATTCATACTTTAAATTTTAAATTTCTATTTTATTTAAAATTTTAGATGTAATATATAATAATTTTAATTTATTCTGATCTATAATATATTTAATTTGTTTTATATTTTTTTTCTTATATATATAATATAATCATTTTATTTTACGTTTTGATTTCCGTTTTATTTAATAATTCCTATTTGGAACTAAATTTTATTTTCACTAATACAATTTATTTTAAATTTTGAACAATATTCTTTAATTAAATTTTATTTGTAATATTTGTATTTAAAATCAATTTTTATTTTATTAGGAATTTTATTTAAAATGAATTGTTGTTTTTAATAATAGTAATTACTATTGTAATCAAATTTAAATTTTATTTTTGAATTGTAAATTTATATAAAAAACTAATTTTAAATCTGTAATTTGAATGATTCTTGAGTTTGGATTTTATTTTTATTTATATTTTTAATCTTTAAATTCATTTTATTTTAAATATTTATTAATTTAAATGACTTTATAATTTGTCAAATACGTGAATAAATTCTAATTTGAATTTTTATAATTCTTATTGATTCTTATTTTTTTTTATTTTTTTTAATTCAATTTTTATTTTTAATAATTTTGTATGTATTTTGATTTTATATTTTTACTATTTAGTAAGGATTGTACTTTACTTTTATTTAAAAAAAATTATTTTATAAGTTATTTTGATTTTTAATTTTTGAAATTAATATTTTGAATTTTTTTATTTAAAGATTGTAAAGATTTAAATTTTTGAATTTTTTTATTATAAAGATTGTAAAGATTTTAATTTCGAGTATAAAAAAAATTAATATTTTTGAATTTTTTTATATAAATCATATTATATATTGTAAAGATTTAAATTTCGAATATGAAATTTTTTTATGTGTTTTTCTTTTTCTTAAACAAAATTATTAATAAAAAAAAGTTATTAATACTAGATAAAGTAAAAAAAAATCTTGTTAATATCGATGATATATATTGATAATGATGGCTTGAATTACGTTTCATAAATTTTCTAAGTATGTCTGCTTTATTTATATATATTTGATTTATTTGCAACTTCTGGTAATTTAATAGAAAGTCGCTACTAAAATAATTAAATTAATATAATTACTAATATACATTCTATCCTCTCATCACATGTATAAAATACCTTTTTTTCTTTTTTATCCTGATTAACTCTTTGGACTTTGGACTAAAGCCTAAACTTTATACTAACTCCTGTCCAATTCCAGCAATTTTATTCTATTTTTGTTTTTCACTAATTTTCAATTAATATTATGTATTTTAAATTTTGTCAATTTATTACTGACTAATATATTAAATTTTAGCTTTTGCTAATTTTTTTTCAATTTTCCGATATTTTACGTCTGCTTGGCTTGATGTTTCAGCTAAGAAGAAGGAAGTAGTCCAGTTTTTTTTTTCAATAAGCTTCCAATTAGTTTTTGCTTTGGCACCTATAATTTATATAGCCAACATGCGCGAATAAAATTCGCCTAATTCATGCGCTGGCTACTCTGTCCTAAATTTAGACAAGCTTTGGCAACATGATTACTTCCGCCTTCTTAGCTAAAATGTCATGTCAAGTTATAAGCTAAAAGTCAGGTGGTCGGGTCAGATGTCGTGTCGTCCATTTTATAAGTATATTTGTTTATATTAATTATTATTTTTTTTTCTTTTATTTTTAGTGATATCTGTTTTGTTTCTTTTTCATTTAATTATATTTTTAGGTCGCGAAATTGCATGTATATTTTACAATTCTGAGAAATTATCTAAGAATTATATTTCATAGTTCTTCTTAATATCTTCTAAATTAAAAGTAGATATTTTCAAAGTTGCTGACGATGTATCTGGTTTATTTAAAATATCATTGGAATTTTTCTTATCAGACATAACTTCTCCCCTCTTTGTATCAAGATTCGTCTGAATCGTCGAGTTATCAAAATTTACATTATTTTCTTTAATAGTTTGAGTTTCTATATTTGGTAAAATAAATCTTAGTTCATAAACATAAATATTATTGAAATACTTTTTATTGTTATATTTATAGTACAATTTTTAAATGGTATAAATTAATTTCCGTTCAATAAAAACTTTCGCTCATCATAACTACTACCTATTTAAAAATATATTTTTAAATTTTTTTAAAATTAACATATTTATTATCTTCTTCTTCTCTATTTTCAACAAATTTGCAATTACTTTTATAAATATAATTTTCACTTAATTTTAATTCATGTAAAGGTGCATTTTCTATAAATGTATATATATTTGATTATTTGTTGTTAAAATGTACTCAAAATCTGCAGTTATTTCTTTATAATTTTTATTTGTAATAGGAATTATTAATTTTTTTGTTACTTTAATTGTTAATTTTGGAATTTTGTTGGCAAAAATTATATTTTCATTTTTTAATCTAGCTACACCTAATCTTACATTTAAAAGCTTTTTAAAATCTATATCGAATTTTTTAATTTCATCGTTAGTTAATATGTTTGGTTGAAGTATACCTATACCTAATCTAGCAGAAGCAATATTTTGTTGAATATGATCGATTTTGTCATGTATAATGTTAAGTTTAAACATATATTCTATAAAAATATTTTCTATTGATAATTTCTTTGTAATTTCGTCTACATTTTTAAGTTTTTCTGTCAATTTTAATCTATCTGTTTCAATTATGGTTTTTAATTGTGAAAACGTTTTATTAAAATTATCGTTAATCTTGATTTGTTGATTCATATTATTTATTATTTCATGATTATTTTGGTCTGTAATTAAAAAATGATTTTAAATATTTTGCCTGTCTTGTTCGTCCATAGTACCAAACATCCAATTCAATATTGTACCCATACCTATGTATGTGGCATTATTGTATAAACTTTATTTTTGATATCATCTATTTTAGTTTGTAATTAATAATTGATTTTGGTTTTTATCAACTAATTTTAATGCTTCATCGAAATTACTTAAAATATCTAATATTTTTTTGGGATTTATAACATGTAGTATTATATTGTATTTGCTTACTATTTCTTCGATGTCCAATTTAATTTCTACGTAGCCTGTTTCAGATTCAATTTTTTCAATTGTCAACGATTGATGTGTTATTGGTATTAGTGTTAGGAATAGTATCCACATCAGAATTGGTTTTACCTGCAAATTTTAATGGTCTTTTATTATTACTTTCGTGAACTCTTTGTAATTTATATTTTCTGAATTTTGCTTGTTCTTTGTGCTTTAAACTTGCATAATTTTTAATAAAACCATTATTTCGAGTTTCACGATATTCTTCTTATTTTTATTTAATTTTGTAATTATTTTACCTTTTTTGTCGTTTATTCTTTGTCCGACTAAATTATAATCAATTAATTTATTTTGTACTCTGAGTGGTGTGGTTTTAATTGTGGAGTGATATGTATTATTATAAAATTCTAAAGGTTTAAGTAATTGATCTTTTATATGTATTTTGTTTTCTGTATTTAAAACTCTAATTTTTTCTGATAGTGTGTTATTTAATCTTTCAATATCTGAATTACCGGTATGACTATTGGGTTTAATAAAATGAACATCTATTACTTCTTCACTACAAAATTGCTTTATATTAATTGTATTAAATTCATTGTCACATACTAATTTTTTCATTTTACCTTTTATAGATATAAACAATCTAATTTTTTCTATTAGTGTTCCACTGTTTCTATCTTCTAAATAAAAACAAACCCCATGTTTTGAAAATTTATCAATAAAAATAATAAAAGAATATTTACTGTTAACATATGTATCTCTCAGATAAAATAGACCGGATAAGTAAAAGCAGTTGTCAAATGTCCGATTTTTTTTCGGGCGTAAGAGGGGTGTTTTTAATTGTGACGGCTTCAGAAATGCAACCCGCGCATAATAGCTCTGTTTATTGAAAGAAAGCTCTTTTAAAAACCTCTCAATGCATTTTTTTTATAGAACTATCCCCGGTAGCTCTGCAATATTAAAGTAGCATTATTTGTTACATTCCTAAAAATAGAATAATTTTTTGGAATTTATTCCTCAATGAATTTTTCTCGGATCTTTTCTTGGAAATAAAATAATATCTAGTATTAAGATATATTTCTATAATGGATTTTGTTAATAGCTAATAATGGTTATTCTGAAACATAAGTTTGGTTTCCAATATACAATACAAACAAATTTTTACCAACCAATGACTGTTGAGTTTCAATAGATATTTGTTTGAAATATTTCTCAGTCATAACAGAATCGTGTGTTTGTTCAAGTAAATCTTGATAAAAACGCAAAATTTTTCTACAGCATTGTACCTATATAAAGAAAAAGAACTTATATTTCGTAAACAAAATTTAAAAAAACTTTATTTACTTCTTCGAAATTGTCGTACCGTCGGATTGTTGTTATAACCAAGATTTGTTCTTATAGAACTAAAGAATAATTCTATATGGTCTTGGTTTAACTTGTAGTATGCTACAAATTTCAATAAACCTGTTACAATAAATCTGAAATAGGTGAAAAAATAATGTTATTATATAGTAATATTGTTATTATTATCTTTTTTACATTTCATAAATTGGTTTAATTGTTTTCATACCAGTAATAAGTCCAATAAAACCAGTTTTTCTTTTGTGGTGAATTAAATTAACACCTTCAGTTGTGTTGACAAAATTCATTAATTGCACGTAATTTGATTCAGAAATTGATTCAATAAATCCGAAACCACCATATCTTCGTGAATTAAGAATATCGAAAGTATTATTTATAATTCTAATAAAATTCCATGGAATTCCGGCAATTTAAGTATGTTACGGTAAAAATCAATAGCATCAGCAACAGATTTGCTGAAAAGTTGTACCGCTAATTTAACTCGCATTTTTTGATTATGAAAATATACGAGCGCTCTTCGCAGTCTAAAGAAAATTATTTGAATTATTAAGTTATTATTTAATATTTAAAAGTTTTCTAATGGTTATATATGTTTATATTACTTATTTCCAACGTGAAGTTGTTCTTTGTCTTGCAGACGTAAAACATATTTTCAATTTATTATTTAATTTTGGTTGTTTTTAAATATTTTAATATCACCAAAACTATTTCGTACCAATTTCAACATATGTACAGGTTCAAGAATTACTATTACGTTGGAATTATTAAATTTAAAAACTGGTCAATGTCTAAAATATTGCATCCTCATAATGACATTGTGTTAATATTTGTACCATCAAATGTCACACCGACCAATTCCGCTCCAGTAGCTAAAATATTTTCCATACATAGTTCCACCATATTTTTCTTTTGTAAACTGGTTAAGGATACTATAGGAAAATACCCTAAAATTATTTTGCAACTACGATTAATGCACACAGCCATGAAAACAAGCATTTGTTTTGCTATTATTTCACTTTTTCCTCCATCTCCTATATCGACACAACCAATTAATTTCTTGCCATCCCATTCTTGTTGCTTCCTTATTGCCATTTCATCAAAAACTAAACTTACAAGAATCTTACCACCCGTTGTACTTGCAATTTGAACATTAGTAGCAATGTTGTTAAATGCTTCAGATGTAAAACCGGGTTCACAATAAAACATTTATACCAAGAGCTTAAGGTTCTAGTATGAAGCAAACTACAATGAAATGTATCTCTTACATATTTATATGCCTTTGGTGATAAAAAATTTAAATTTAACGCAAATGATCTTAATTCTGCTGAGTATTTTTTTTGTACCGACTTTCCTGAACACTTCAATAATTGCCTTTCAAAAAGTTGTTTATTTAAACTACCAAAACTATTCAAAAGATTTGCATCTTCAAAATTAATTAAATTTTTGCTTTGCAAATCATCTATCATACCATACAGTGAATTAATAGTTTTCAATTTTCTCCTAACTGATTTTTGCAATGTATTAATAGTTTTGTTACGTTTTTTAATCACTCTTTTTAAAACATTAAAACAAGTGATATTTTTGTTGGAGACATTTTCAATCCATCATCACTACTGTACAAAGCCCCTTTTGCTGTGTAATAATAATAACTTTTTTTGGGGCACTGATTTTGGGTCATCAGACTCAATCTCGGGTGCTGGCATATTAACACTATCCTAAACGCAATATAAAATTATAATTATTATTTTATATAACATTTTAAACTTAAAACTTACATAATTTGGTAAAATTTCCTGTAAAGTCACTCTATCTTCCGATATTGACGGAATAAGAAAATCCATTTTCTAAATATTATATAAAATTATAATTATTTATATAATATTTTTAATTTAAAACCTGCATTATTTGGAAATCTATCTTCCAAAATTGACGACATATCTACATTATTCGTAGAATTTTCTTTTTCAGCAGGTACTGGCTTCAACGTATATAAGAATAAAGATTAGAATATAAAGCCAAGAAAACAATAAGAAGAAAACAATAAGAAAGAGAATTATAATAAAATTAAAGATTAGAATTAAATGAGAAATAAGAATAAAAGAATAAAATTGAAATATATTTCCTAAAAATTAAAAAAAAATATTAATGAAACAATTTAAAATTCTTGTTTAAATGTTACCGAATTTTGTGAAGGAACTGCAGTTTTATTTAGCAGTTTCCGATGTTGAGTTTTAAAATCTTGCGCTGTAAAATGTAACGCACACACCCTAAATATCACACAATAATCATCTGGTAACAAATTTAATGCACCAAACCAACTATTTCTTATTTCTAAATCAATGGGAAATCTAAAAAATTATAAAAAATAAGAATCATATAAGAAATAATAATAACGTCTCAAACAAAAATTATCCTGAGTACAACACTGTTCAGAAAATGAACAAAATTAAAAGCATTTTTTAAATATGGCGCCAATATTATCATTTGAAAAAATATAAATAATTTTAAGTTGAAGTTTATTATAATTTGAATCAGATAATTCTAAATATATCCCTACTTTTCCATTAATGTGATATCTACGAAGTATACCTGATATATTATTTGTGATATAAGTTTTTTCTATTAAATTTATCTTCATATTCTTTGTCTTTCGTATCTACTAATATTATTTGCGTTTTTTAAATCCATTTACTACTGTCTCTAATATGGATATCTGGTCATTTAAATTTTCTTCCTGTGAATGTATCGTTTATACTTCCATTGATTCCTTATTATTTAGTTAATTTTTTAAAGCTAGATTATTTTCATCAAAAATTTCTGCTAAATTAATTTCATTATTTTCTTGATTAATTCCACTAAGAAAATCAGCAACCTTATTATCTTTTCCTTAAATATAATCTATTTTAATATCGAATTCACCTAGTTGTATCAGCCACCTTTGTAATCTAGGACTGATATCTTTACTTGTATATTTTGCTTGTAACCACTTTATAGGTTGGTGGTCTGTTTGTAAGTCGAATTCTCTACCAAAAAGATAAGGCCTAAAATATTTTGTACCCCAAATAATAGCTTTTTCTAATAATTCTTTTTCTATGACTGAATTATTTTTTTCATGGTTATTTAATGTTTTTGAAACATAGCAGATAGGATGACCGTTTTGTATCAACACTGCTCCCAGAGCAAAATTACTTGCGTCTGTAACAAGTTTGAATCTTTTATTATAATCATGATATTTTAATATAGGGTGATCGTGATCAGTAATCAAATCTTTCAATTTTTCTAAAGCCGATGTACAATTTGGATGATTAATATTTATTTTTGTTTTTTTTTTAAAAAAATATTTTGTAGTAGTGTATTTATATACGTTCTGTGGTAAAGAACGTATATATACTGTATAGAAAATAATGAGCACTTTAAGCATTTTTGCACATTAATTATTAAGAAATTTTCACCTTAATGAAATTCGACACCGCTTTAATTTAATTAAAAAATATTTATACTTAATTATAATTCCGTTATTTTTCTACTTCCGGTCAAGAATAATAATGTAATATGATCTAAATTGATTTACTTTTCTAAAACTTTTGGTAATTTCAAGGGTCAATGAATTGATTCGGATGCACGTGCATTAATATTGTTTTTTCTCACGCTTACAATTTAGCATAAACAACTAATTAATTTTTTATCTGATTTAGTGCAATAGAAATAATTATTTTTTTTAAATCAATATTTGCATAATTAAAAATTCTGTCAATTATGCAATTTTGATTAATTACATATATTAAAAATTATTATTACCGGAAAAATAATATCATATTACAAAAGTAATAATTGCTAGAATAAAAATCATGTTTGAACATGTCGTTTGGAAAAATGATATAAATAGAATATAAAATTCGAAATAATTATTAGTATTTCTAAAACGCTCCAAAGTTTAAGTTTAATTGTTTTAAAATTACTAAAATGGCAAATATTATGGAAAAGTTTCAAAACTCGGCAGCAAGAGCAGATAACGAAGCTCTAGCTCTAGCAGTAGATGAATTTATTGTAGGCAAAGAATATGCAGTGGTAGACTTCGCTTTTAAGGAGACCAAGATTGGTGTAAAGCTAATAGTTAATTCAAGAAACTGGACAGCATATGTGAATTTTTTTACCAAACAGAATGATTAAAATTGCAAAAAGTGATGAAGAACTCGAATCATTTTGATTTTATTGAAAAAACCGAATAAGTAATGGATGAAAATAAATTGTAAAGTAAAAAAACTAGAAAATAAAAATTATTATTATACAAATAAAAAGCATGTTCTTATTATTTAATAAAATAAAATTAATTAAATATGAATTAATATTAAAGAATCAGTTTCTTTTATAATAATTTAGATATTATAATTTCAAAGTGAGTTCTGGCGGTATTAGTATTACCAGTATTTTTTTAATCGGACCCAGAAATGAGAGAAAATCATAGAAGTTCATAAGATTGAGTTGGATTTCCTATTATGTAAGCTTGAAAATGTTTTGAAAATTTCACAATTTCTATTTTTTTAGCAACTGCAAAGCAAAGAGAATCTTGAATTAATATATCTTAGATTACGAAAATTAATACTGAATTACAATTTGTAACATTCGTTATGACATGGCCAATTTTAAAATTTACTCCTCGAAAAATAACTGAATTTGCTCTTTTGTTTGGACGTTCAATTATATTACTTAAATCAATCTGTAGCTTATAATATTGATCATCTATATTTGTAATTTCTGGAATATCATAGAAAATGTATTCGTCCTGAAAAAATAATTCTGTCAAAATCAAAGAGGAAAATCTTAAAGAAGATTTAATGGCCAGCGTTAAAGGAACGTTAAGTCTTGAAGTTATATTGCGCGCATATAATTTATGAATTCGATGTTCGGCTTCGAATCTGAAACACCACAAATATTTAATTGCACCAAGATATTTTATTATCCTAACATAATGCACTAAATTGTGGAACTTTGGCTTCAGATGATCGTCAAACAAACTTTTATAATGTTGGTTATGCTCTTTAATAAAAACTCTAGTTAAGTCAAATATGTATCATTAAATGTAGGTAAAAGTAACACATCTATTCATTTTACTAGCAGAACTAAAAATTTATAAACCTCGATATTTTCATCTACAAGATCACCTATTATTAGAGGCACAAAATGTACAAAAGTTTTCATCTCTTTAGCACTCATTTTAAAAGCTGCTATTTCTATATGATTTTTTTCTATTGAACCACTAACATTTCCGATTTCTGTATCACCATAAGCAAACATTTGCTCTCTATAATTTAACGTATCTAAAGTAAAAATTTTGTTTTTCATAAATAATATTCAATTCAATTCAAATAATACCTTTATTCATTTCTTTTAACTTATAATTTTTCTTAATCTAATAAAGTAAAGATAATACATAATTTTATATTTGCTTATATTTAATAGTCCGCCTTTGGAACTCTCTAAATATTATAGCTTTAATTATTTTGGTTTTTATTTCATTTTATCTTTATTTTTTAATTCAATTATGAATTCAATATATTTTAATTATTTGCAAAAACTTTTAATAAAAATCAAATTTAAATTCCTTTTTTTATATTATAAAATCTTAACCTACTATACTTAAATATAAACAACAAACAAACACTTATAATAAATCAAAAACAATTATATACGAATATATATGTTTTAATTTAACCACCATATATACTATACTTCCTATATTTAACGATATCTTTTTTATCATGTTCAGGAATATGAACATCAAATTTTAATTTGTATCTGACTGTGTCTTTGTAATAACTATATATTTTTAAATCTGTCTTCTATTAAAGTGATATAAAAGGGGTAAACCATTTTTATCTTGTATAAAATCATTTATATCTAAAAATACAAAACTTTCAGGAGGCAAAAAACCATTTTCCATTGATTTTTTAAAATACATTTCGTTAGGATAATATAATTGATATATTAGCGGATTTTCTTCAATTTCATTTATTCTATTCCAATGTTTTCTATTTAATTTAACTACAAAATTGTCTATTCGTCCCATTTTGGCCTCATTATATATAAATTTATTAGAATAATAGTATTTATAATTATGAATTGGATTTCTCCATTTGTTAATACAAGCTCTAATGCATCTTCTCTCAAATTATCTGTATATTTCAATATTTGTTGAACTAACATTAAACCATATAGGGGAGCCATATGTAAGAATAGATCGGATTAAAGATTTATATGCTATTATTTTTAAAAAAGTTTTTTGCAAGCCATAAATTCTTTTCTTGCTTTTAATATTTGATTATTAATATGACTTGTGTAGTTTAATCTATTATTTAAATTTACGCTTAAGTATCTAACATTTTCTCTATGAGGTATAATTGCTCCCGTTGGACTTTTAATTTGAAATTAAATCTAATGATGGTCTAAATAGAATACTTTCGCTTTTGCTCTCATTTATACTTAGTTTCCAAGTACGAAGAAAGTTAAAAGTATTATTATACATAATTTGCAATTCGTATTCTATGTCACTTGAGTTTTTTGCACTTGTATATATGGTAATATCAACTGCATATGTTATTCCTTTATTTTTTGGTTTTTCAAATATTGGATTTGTAAAAATGTTGCTAATGTATGTATTAAAAAATGTAGGAGCAAGGATTGTTCCTTGCTGCAAACCATTTTTAACATTAAATGAATTTTCTGTTTGATTTTTACCATCGGATACTATGAATTTTTTATTGGTGATTAGTTCATATATAATAAATATTAAATTTTCTGGGAAATCTTTTTTAACTAGTTTATAAATAAGTCCATCTATCCACATTGTATCAAATGCTGTTTTGGTGTCAATTAAACATGCACCAACATAATTTTTATTGTTTAATTCCCAGCATACATCAGAGGACATTTTACTTATAGCATGTATCGTAGAATGGTCTTAACGAAATCCAAATTGCGTGTCTGGTATTATCTTTAGTTCATTTATAACTAAATTTAATTTTCTAAAAACTATTTTTTCAAATTTTTTACTGGAATTAGGTAATAAGTTTATTGGCCTATAGCTTTCGGTTTTCGCGGGGTCTTTACCTGGTTTTAAAATGGGTATAATTTTAGATATTTTCCATTTTTTTTGGTATAAAATTATTATTAATAATATTATTAAATAATATGGTATATTGTTTAATCACCACTATTGGTAGATTTTTTAAAACTATATTTGGTAATTCGTCTATTCCTGCTGATGTTTTGTTATTCAAGTTTTTAGTGAAAGTTTTTGGGTCTAGGTCATTACTGTCTGATAGATTGTCATTATTAAATTGAGTATTATTTTATCTATTTTCAATTTTTCCTTTAACTTGTAGAACTATAAGTTTTATGTCGTTATTAAGTTGTGTATTTTCATTATTTATATCTATCATATGAACTTTTTCATAATGCTTTCCTATTAAGTTTAACTTAATTTTACTATCTGTTATTATATAATTTGAATCTTGATACCTATCAGGTTCATTTATATTTAACTTTACGCTATTTAACAGTCCTTCGTTGTCTATTTTTAAATTATGTATACCTATATCTTCATTTTTTCTAAATAATTTTTTAATTTCTGAGAACATATTACCATTCTTCGGATCTATGTTCATTAACTTATTTTTCCAATAAATATTTATTTTTATTTGAACATTTTCTTTAATTAATTTTTTAAGATTATTTATTAAAGACTATATTCTACGTATTTGAACTTGATTTTGTTGGTTTAAGTTATTTCTCTTAATTATTTAATCTAGAAATTAAAGTCACGTTAGTTTTATGTAGTTTATTTATAATTGGTGTTCTAAAATTATCAGAATAGGTTCTTTGTTTTAATTTTGGTACAGTTAACTCTATGCTTTTCTGAATAAATTTTTCAAGTTCTAATGTTTTTGTTTCAATTTCTACATTACTTAGATTTATATTATTTGGAACTAATTTGTAATTAATTATTGTTATTATAAAGTTTTAAATATAATTTCTCAGTGTTATTCATAAATGATTTCCAATTCACTTTTTTAAAATTATATTTATATTTAACATTATTTTTATCTACCAAAAAGTTTTCATCGTTTCGATTTTTAACTATTAAGAGAACTGCAGAATGATCACTATCGTAATCTATAGTTTTTAATTTATTTGTTTTTGTATGAATTTTTAATCTATTATCTATAAAACAAATATCTAGATATGAACACGACCGAAATGTTGGTTTTTCTGTTGAAAGTAATTTACATTTAAATTCTATTTCATTATTTTCAATCCAATTTTTTATATAATTTCCCCTAGGATTATTTTGTGTGTTTCCCACAAAGAATTTTTAGCATTAAAGTCACCACATATAATGAAGTAATTATCTAGTTTGTTTAATTCTAAAGTTTGAAAAAGCGCTTCAAATTCTTGGCTAAAGTTTTCTTTAAAATTTTCCGAGGCATATGCCGATACAAGAATTAGATTTTTATTATTTATTAACTTTATAGAATATAATAGTAGTTTCCAAACATTTATTTGATATCAAACTATTTTTCGAAATTACTCTATATCTAATATTTTCCCTTACCAGTATAGATGTGACTCCCCTCAGCCTATCTGTTCTTATCATATTATATTTATCAAAATTTAGTCTATGTTTCTTATTTAATTTAGTTTCATTTAGAAAGACAAGGTCAGGTTTATGATCTTCTAAAAATTTCGTTAAATATATTCTTTTTTGTTGTGAGATTAAAGAGTTAACATTAATTGACAATGTGTTTATGGTGTTTAAATCAATCAACATAATAATATGGTTCAAATAGTATATCAATTCTTTTTTTTATTTTCAAGAATATCATTTTCTAAATTAGTTAATCTTGAACTTATTGAAGATATTGTTTTTAAGATTTCTTGTAAATTTTTTTGAATATCATTGTTATTATTTATATTATTATTTGTACTACTATTTATTACATTATTTGTATCTTTATAATTATTTTTACTATGTAATATATCTGCATATCTAATCATTGGATTAACAAAATTATTAAAACTAGCCTAATTATTACTATTTCTAATTTTTAAGTCTTCTCTTTTGTATGTATTTTTTGTACCAATTCTTGATATTTTTTGCATCCGTTATATGAAACTGGATGACCTTTTTCTTTACAAATTATACAGAATAGTTCATCTGTTATATTTTTATCTTTTAGTTCACAATTACCTGGACCATGACTATCGCCACATTTAACACATCTGTATTGCAAAGTACAATTTCCAGCAGTATGTCCAAATCGCTGGCATTTCACACATTGACATATTTTGTCCTTCTTATGTATTTTTTCCCATTTCATTAAACGATAATTAATTGATTTAATTTTATATATTTCATTTAAGTTGGTTTGTGGTGAAACTTGTACTATAAATATAGAGGTATCATAATTTTCTGATACCGAATGTTTGGTTTTGAATCTAATTACATTCACAAATTTTACATTTTCATTTTCAAAATGCTTTAAATCTTTTAAAATATCTTCTGGGTTATTTATGGAATCCAATCCTTTTAATATTATCGATTTAACTTTATCCTCTTTAGGAGTATAAGTATAATATTGGCAACTAGTCTCTGTTAATAAATTTTTGATTTTTTTGTAAATTTCTATATCTTGACTAAAGATTGCATACTTATTTGCATTTTTTTTTATATTGAACTCTTTAATTTTCAAATGTCCAATAATTGCTTGTTTAATCAACTGTATTTGTTTATTAAAAGCATATAATGGTGGGACTTTATCTTTTTTAATGATTACTTTATTAACTTTTGTCTTATTTGTATCTTTTAATTCATTTTTTTTATTTAATTCATTGTTATTTTTACTTTTTGTATTATTACTTATAAATTCTGAGTTTTGTATTTTATTTTGCTCTTTTAGTGAGCGTATAATTTGATTGCCATTAGTATTACTATTTTCTCTATTATATATTTCATATTGAACTTGTTCAGATGACACTGACTTATTACTTTAATTAACTTCACTCTCACTAAGTAATTCAACATCTGAAATAGTATTGACATTATTCTCTGAGTTATAGCTGAGTTATTATAGCTGAGTTGTTGGCTTCTGATATTTGTTTAATTATTTGTTTTAATTTATTAATTTCTCTTTTTATAATAGAGTATTTTCTTCACTTACCTCTTTATTGTTCTTTGTTTTTTGCTTTTTATTAATTTTTTTAATTTGACTTTCCGAATCAGAATTATTGCTTTTTTTTCTTTTTTTTTTAATATAATTTTAAACTATCTTTTTTTTTAAAAAAAAGCAATAATTCTGATTCGGAAACTCAAATTAAAAAAATTAATAAAAAGCAAAAAACAAAGAACAATAAAGAGGTAAGTGAAGAAAATACTCTATTATAAATTCACTATCTTTTTTATCTACTTCTCCACTAGAGCTTTCATTCATGTTCACGATTTTAATTTCAGATTTTATATTTCTTAACTATATATATATATTTTTTTGTTTTTTCAAAAGTATTTGTAAAGTAAATTTAAATTACATGCGTTCTCTTCCGCAGTTCAATCTTCATAAATCATATAATTTAATATTTTGGACAAATCATATTTGCAAAGGCCATGAAAAATATCATGCATTATATCGCAAGCAATGTTATCAGTTACATGAAAATTTGAGAGCGTATTAAAGATTGAATTTTCTTTTAAACCAGTTTTTTTAAAAATCATTTATTAATATATCTTCCCGGTAATTATGTTTATTTCTTATAAAATCAGGATATTCAATGATATCAATATATGTTTGAAGTTTACTTGTTCTACATATTCTACAAAAAAAAAATTGAAACAAATGATTTGACGTATCCTAAAGCTGAATTGAGTCCTAAATTGTCACCAAGGATTTGGCATAATTTAAAATGCACATTAAAGGTTTTATTGTCGGTGTTAATATTTAAACCATCGGATTCTAATTTTTAAAAAATTTCCAAGAGGGGGACCTAATGATATTCTATTTCCATGTTCATTAAAATCATTAGATCTTATAAATCCTGCAACAAATATATTATTTAATTTACTGATTTGGAAATTAGGAATTACCGGAAAACTATAATATATACCACACAACCTTATGATTACCTGATTTTGATCCAAGAGGATCATTAATCTCAAAATCGTCCATATATAGGAAAAAAGGAATCAAAAACAAAGATTTTTCCAGAATTTTCCGTTTACAACATTTGTTAAATTTTTCTCACTCGACATGTATATTTTAAAATACCAGGTGTTTCAAAATATTTTCGTATTTGAAAATGCATGTCCATTAAACAAATTTCTACTTTATTGGCTACTGAACTTAAAGTAAAACTTTTTGGCCCCTTAAAAATATTACAATTTTTTAAAATGCTTTAAAAATTTATGTTCGGTACTAATATCATCAAAAGGTAAGGATTACATTTTGTAAGTCTGACATAAATTTTAATATTAAAGTTTCGGTCGGTTTTGTTATATGTTCTGTCACAAGATTTTCAATTTCAGTTATTAATTTCCGCGGAAATTGCACATTTTCATGTAACTTTAATGTAAATAAAGAAACTGATTCAATAAAATTTGCAATATCTTCTGAAGCACCAAAATTTTTTATATTACTTTCATTATTTATAATATTATTGATTTCATTATTATTTAAATTATTATTAATATTTTCCAAAATAATAGGTGATCATTTGTAAATAATATATTTGTATTTTTTTCATGCTTATGCATGTGTTTTTTGAAAGCATAAATATTTTGAAATTTTTGTCTACAGCTATTTTGTGTGCAGTTAAATTTATAAATTGTTGGGATACCATGAAATACTTTCATGTGATTAATTAATATTTTAGAAGTTGAAAATTTAGATTCACACATATAACAAATCAATTCAATTGTTGTTGTATAATTTACTTTACGAATGTTAATTTTTTAATTTATTTATTAGATTAGAAACTTCTGAAAATTTTTCAGATTTCAAGTCAAAAAAATACTGCTCCATAAAAATCCAAGTTAATTTGCTTATGTGTGAATACTGAATTTGATAAACATAATATAATTTGATAATTACGTCCAAACATTTTTTAAAGGTGCAAAGCTTATATTTTACGCCGTCACAGAAAATACAAAATTCCTTGAGGTCTTGTAGCCCTGGTCTTACCACAATAACTTTTGGTTATAATTTTTTCTTTTCTTTAGCAAGATCATTTTGCAACTTATCCAATTTTGGTTGCAAATCATTTATATTGCGTATATGTAAAACAAATTTTTTTACTCGTTCTTGGAGGATGAAGTACTGTGTGGCCCTGCAGGCGCTCAACATTGGTTGTAGGCAAAATCTTATTGGAGAAGTTCCATATTCCAATAGGATTGTCCAAAAACAACCATAAATCAAAATAAAAATATAGCCAACAGGTTATGATGGCACATCTCTAGCTTTAGGTATATTTTTTTTGATAGTATATGAAAATAAAAAAATAAATAAAATAAAATTATTAGTAATTTGATAAAAATTAAAACTTTACCCTCTCTATAGTATAATAATCCAATTATTTTTTTAAAAAAAAACCACCATGATGGTTGAAAAATATAATAATATGAAATGTCGAGATAAATGTCATTTTGACTTTACCTAAACATTTCATGTTCGAATTAGTGCATTTCTGTTGGTGAATACAGAAAACCCCAATTAGATCGGGTAGGCCGTATTTTTGAATCGCAACAGGCGGAAATGCGAAATTTCGAAAAGGGAAGAAAAAGAAAAGAAAAACGTGTTTCGGGGGCTTCGGAAGGAAGATCTCGGAGAGAGTAGACGTGTTGTCTGAGTCTCCGATAGTTTTTTTTAGTTTTTTTGTTTTTTTTTTTTATATAAGATAAAAAACAATTTGGAGTGGTATAATTATTACCACTATAATAACTAAAAAGAAAAAAAAAAACCAACGTACCATTAACTTAAATGTACTGGAAAATAAAAAGAAGCGGTCCGAAAAAAATTAAATTATTATTTCGGTGTCAGTAGAGGAAATTGGATTGTTGGAGAATTTGGATGGGTCGATCGAGCTACTGATCGACCAAGGCAGGAATTATTTATTATTTGGAAGCGCTGGATGTGGATGAGATCCAGAATCAACAATTTCATCTCAAGAGATTTTGCTGGATTCAAGTTTCTTGTTGTAATGTCAATAGAATGGTGCAAAGGAAGACCAGCAGCAATAAAAATGGCGTTCCATTGCGCTGGTGACAATTATTGGTTGAATTTTGGTTTATAGTAGAGTAGTTTTTTTTTGGTTTTGATTTTGGTTTATTATTTGCGTAGAGTAGTATTTTTTTTGTGATTTTTGATTTGTAATTTTAGTAGAGTAGAGTTTTTTTTGGATTCGAATTATAGTATCTAGCGTAATTTGGTTGATTTTGATTTTGGGTAGATTTGTAGAATAATTTATTTGGTTTTTTTTTTTATTTTTTTTTGTAGTTTTTTTTTGCGGTAGTTGTTTTTTTATATAATTTAAAACAAAATAAACATTATTTTTAGCCGGACTGCGCCAGACATGTCGGGACAGGCACCGTGCAGATAAAATATAAAAGGTATGTAAGTAGTTAATATATGTATGTTCTGGACCACTTTTTTCCATACATATTCAGACTTTTGACCAAATTTTTCTAGACCACTTTTTCCATACATTTTCTAGACCACTTTTTCCATACATTTTCTAGACCACTTTTTACCCCATACATATTAAGACTTTTGACTAAATTTTTCTGATATTAAGACTTTTGACTAAATTTTTCTGGACCACTTTTTTTCAATTTTGATCAATTTTTTCTAAATCAATTTAAAAAAAGTCGCCGGCCGAGGATTTGAACCGTTATAGTTTGAATTGTAAGTTGGAGTCGCTACCAACTGGGCCACCAACAGTTTTGATTTTGTTTGGAATACCGATTGTGTGTTTATACACAATAACAAATTTGGCAAAAAAAAAACCTAAAACAAGTTGTCGATACAAAAATAAATTTTGTTTTTGTTGCTATTTGCTTTTGTTGTCTTCTTTGTAATTTTGTGAGGTCTACGCAATAAGATATTTTTTTTTTGATTAAATTAAATGCTATATGAATTTATAATCATATATAATAACATTGAACTTGATCATAATAATTATAAACATATTTCTTAATTAAATATTTTTACATAATATATTGATGAAAAGAAACAACAACAAAAAACATATAAAATGAATTTGTGTATACGAATTCTAAAATATATGATATTTTTCATAAATACTATAATGAAATTTGATTTTTTAGATTGATTTTTTAGTGAAATTCTTCATTTGAAAAATATGTACATTTATTTACGTATTTTGTGCAATTACAAAAACATCAATCTGAAAAACGAAAAGAAAACTATTTGCTATTTGCTTTTGTTGTCTTCTTTGTAATTTTGTGAGGTCTACACAATAAGATTTTATTTTTTTTCAATCTGAAAAACGAAAAGAAAACTATTTGCTATTTGCTTTTGTTGTCTTCTTTGTAATTTTGTGAGGTCTACACAATAAGATTTTATTTTTTTTGATTAAATTAAATGCTATATGAATTTATAATCATATATAATAACATTGAACTTGATCATAATAATTATGAACAAGTTTCTTAATTAAATATTTTTACATAATATATTGATGAAAAACAAACAACAACAAAAAACATAAAATGAATTTGTGTATACGAATTCTAAAATATATGATATTTTTCATAAATACTGTAATGAAATTTGATTTTTTAGATTGATTTTTTAGTGAAATTTTTCTTTTGAAAAATATGTACATTTATTTACGTATTTTGTGCAATTACAAAAACAACAATCAACTATAAAAAAACTTACATTGCAATTTTACATTTTATTCTAAATTTATAATTAAAAATAATTTTAAATGGGTTATCATTTTTTATGCTGATTATAGTTTTATTTCAAAGTCTATTTATTATCAATTGCATTTTAAGTTTTTTCTTTATTATTATGCATTTGAATGTGCATTTAAAAATTAGTTTTATACTAAAAATTTAACTAGACGGACATAAAAATTAAATTAAAATGAATTTTACAATAATATTATCGATGATAACATGTACTTGGGCAATGCCAATGATGGGTGAATTTTTTAGAAATTCATCCAACATTACATTTAATTTATCTGGGAATGCTATAGCATTTCAAAATAATTTTGGAGGCAAAACATCCTTAAGTAAAAAAGAATTTTTTTTTGTATATAAAAGTTATTTATATAAAAATATGTATTGCAGGATGAAATATTACCTTTAAGCAGAGGAGATAGGTTTATATCGGTAAGTCATAATTTATTTATTTTTGATTTTATTGTTTTCAAAAATTATTGTTTTCGTATTTAGGATGAAAAATACTCGAGTAGCGGTGGTGTAGATGTCCTCAGTAACAACAACAAGAACAATAACAATAACAACAACAAAAACAACAGAAACAACAACAACAACTATGGTCAGCAGCGGCTCGACCTAATGGGCTAGGTGGGCTAAGCCCACCATAAGAAATCGTAATTTAAACTGCACAAAATATCTTCCAAAAAAAAAAAAAAAATTCATATAAAAAAAAAATTCATATAAAAAAAATATTTTCATATTGTGTATTTGGTCTGCCTACCCTATAAAATATACGTATTTTCATATAGTAATTAAATTATGTAATAGAAATGAAGGAAAAGAAAACGAAAAAATTCTTGCGGACTTAGTCCGAAAAATACATTAAATTTGCTTTGCAACTTTTTTTATATGTATTGTTTTCTAATATACCGCGGTTGGGCTAAAAAATAGTATCCCACTGCATATATGTTTCCTCTATAGAATAAAAATTTGAATATAAACATTTATTAAATGTATTTATGTATACAAACATTTATTTTCCATATGCATGAATGACGATGTTATATATATGTTTTTTGTATTGAGAATTTTCTTCTATGCATATAGTAGGCGAGAATAATGTATATGGTAAATGAAAAATAAAAAAAAAAATCTCTGAAAAAAATGCATGAATGACGATTTTTTTTTTTTTTTTTGTATTGAGAATTTTATTCTATAGGCGAGAATAAATTTATATAGTAAAGTAAAGCAAAACTAAAAAAAAAAAATTCTCTGAGAGAAATGATTTATTGGATTTTTTTTACAGCAAAAATGTTATAAATATGTTTCTATACTGTTTTGCTTCTGTTACTTTAATGTTAGGGACTATTTAACAGTAGCCCGTAGTACATAATATTTTTCCTGAAAAAAAATTAACAGCATAATGCTTATTTTTTTATACATTGTCTGTTAAAAAAAATTAATGGAAAAAGCAATAGAAGAATATAGTCAAGTGCGTATATCGTGTATGCGAATATTTATTTTACTATTACTATACATACGTATGTATTATCGTATAGCATAGTTTTAAAGATTTGAATGCTTTTCATAATTCTAATTTCAATTTAATGGTGCGGTTGTCGGAAAATTAAAAAGGCAGTTTTTGATATAGAGTTTAGAATAAAATAATTTATAAAAAAAATTCATTTTAAGTGTTATTGCTAGTTTGATCCGCTGTTTTGCTGTTTTTACGGTGACCAGAAGTTTTCAGGCATTTATAGTATTTTGTATTTTTGTAGTTAAATTTTAAAATTATATATATATTTTTATATTATACACGTATATATATGTATTATATTTATTTATAATTTTCATATTACATATAAATATAGTTTTCATATTATTATAGCATTTTCCGGTCAAATTAGTCTTTTTACACATAAAGATAGATAGTCTTTAAAAATATAAAGATAGTCTTTTAAAAAATCAAATTAGTCTTTATAAATTTCAAGTTAGTCTTTTTACATTTAAAATTAGTCTTTTTACACTTTCAATTAGTCTTTTAAAATTAAAATTTCTGTGTTTTAAACCTATTATTTAAGTAGGATCAAATAATATTTTTTTTTTAATTTTGTTCAAATTAAAATTTTATGAATAAGAAGCATTTATTAAATTCACCCAAAAATCTTAACGATATTTTTTAATTTTTTTTTCCAAAAGATAAATGTTTTGTTCGGCAGCTGTTAAGTGTACCAAGAGAACATAACTTGGTAAATGCAATTGCACAAGGTGTTTCAACATTGACCGATCAGGATTGTCGAAATTATTTTTTAAATATGACGCTAAAAATACCAGATGCTATTGCTGGCGAAGAATTACATTAAAATTATATTATCGCTTAATACAATTTTAATTTGAACAAAATTAAAAAAAATAATATTATTTGTTTGTACTTAAATAATAGGTTTGAAACACATAGAAATTTTATTTTTAAAAGACTAATTTGAAATTTAAAAAGACTAACTTGAAATTTAAAAAGACTAATTCGAACTGATTTTTTAAAAGACTATCTTGATGTGTACAAAGCCTAATTTGATCGGAAAATGCTATATATTGTATATAACTCTCATATTATTTTTTGCTAAATATATGAATTTTTCAATATATGCTCTAATGATAAATAAAATAGATTACTTATTGGAGCATCCATTTAAATCTTCATCATTAGAGGTTAAGGTTAAAATTAAAGAATTAGGATTACATCAGCCAATCGATTTTGTTTTGTGTTGAGGAACCTGGACACTAAATTCCAGTTTACGCTTTGAGTGTAGTACCTCATGTTAAAGTGGAAACCTGCACAATGTCTTTTCTTAATTTCAAAAAAAATAATTAGCCCACCCAGAATTTTACAGCACGAACCGCCACTGACTATGGTAGTAAACCAGATAGGTTTATATCGGTAAGTTATAATTTATTTATTTTTGTTTTTATTGTTTTCATATATAATATAAATATACGAGGGCTGATTGATAATTACGTGGACTGACATAGAAGACACAGTTTTTTTCAGTTTTTTTTTTTTTATTTTTCAACGTAGTCACCTTTTAGGACGATACACTTAGTTAGACGATGTTCCAGTTTTTTGATGCCTTCCAAAAAATATGATTTCTCCAACCCTTCAAAATAGCCATTTGTTTCGTCGATGACCTCAGCATTTGACCCAAATCTCTTTCCTGCAAGCCATTTTTTCATATTTGGAAACAGGAAAAAGTCAGAAGGGGCCAAATCTGGAGAATATGGTGGATGAGGAACCAATTCATATCTCAATTCTAATAATTTTGCTGTTGCAATTCCTGATTTGTGAACTGGTGCATTGTCTTGATGAAAAAGAACTTTTTTCTTTGCTAAATGTGGTCGTTTTATTATAATCTCTTCATTCAAACGATCCAATAATGTTGCATAATATTGTCCTGTGATTGTTTTTCCTTTTTGTAAATAATCGACATGGATTATACCATGAGCATCCCAAAAAACAGTGGCCATCATCTTGCCAGCTGATGGAACTGTTTTTGCCTTCTTTGGAGCCTTTTCACCTGTAGAAATCCACTGTTTTGATTGTTCTTTTGTCTCTGGTGTGTAGTAATGTATCCATGTTTCATCAACGGTTATGAATTGACGCCAAAAATCGACGTTGTAATAACTCCAAAACTTGCTTTGATGTTGTCACACGATTGCGTTTTTGATCAATTGTAAGCAAACGCGGCACCCATCTTGCAGATACCTTTTTCATATCCAAATATTGATGTAAAATATTAAAAACACGTTCCGATGAGATGTTCACGATGTCAACAATTTCCCGCAATTTCACTCTTCGGTCATCTAGTACGATATCATGGATTTTATCGACCATTTCTGGAGTAGTCACTTCATTTGGACGCCCAGAACGTTGTTCATCAATCGTGCTGGTACGGCCACTTTTAAACTCAGCAAACCACTTGCAAACCATTGATTTCGAAGGTGCAGATTCACCATAGTATTTATCCAACTTTTCTTTAGTTTCCTTTGCTGTTTTCTGCCTCAAAAAATAATGTTTTATCAACACACGAAATTCGTTTTTATCCATTTTTAAAAATTCACTGAGATTGACTTACTTAAACGACTGTTACATGGAAAGTATACAAGATATCGACTTTAAATTTTATATATAGCCTAGTAAATGATTTTAGAGGTAAAAAATACTTACTTTATACCTGTGCATTACCTGAATCACAGGTAGTCCACGTAATTATCAATCAGCCCTCGTATATAGGATGAAAGATATTCAGGTAGCGGTGGTGAAGATGTCAACCCCCGCAACAACAACAACAACAAAAACAACAACGATGATGGCAGACAATTAAGGGGTGGCAAGTTCACGGGTAATTTCGAATTAAATTATTAAATACTAATTTTTTTTTTATATTTTAATTGTTTATGTTTTTATTACTATTATATGCATGCAGTAATAAAAACTCAAAATCCATATCCACTACCACCGTCAGAAGAAGTTGTCCGGCTAACATATCCTACTAACATATTTTTAAAATTAATAATAACAATATTAATAATAATAATACTTTTTAAAATAAAAAAAAATTTAGTTTGTAATAGAATTTATGTTTGTAATATATATAATATGTATATCAAAAAATAAAAAAAAAAAATTAAAATTTTAAAATTTTTTTTTTTATTTTCTTTGTAAGCATTTTAGGAATAAGATTATTTTTGTTTTTTAGTGTTTTTAATAAAATGTGATTACAAGTTCGATATTAATAATGGAAAATAAATGTTCTTTGAAGACTTTTTATGATTGTAGTTTTTGTTTTTTCTTATATAATTTTATTGTCATCGAGGGTTGAAGACTGTTTTATTTACTTATTATTAAATTCTTTGAAAATAAATGATCTTTGAAGACTTTATGATTGCAGTTTTTGTTTTTTCTTAATTAATTTTATTGCCATTGAGGGTTGAAGACTCTTGACTCTTTGTTTAATGTTTGATGCTGTTGTTGTTGCGGAGGTTGCTGATCTTTAGATGAGAATAATAATAATTTATCAGTAACATTATTATTATTATTAGTTTCTTCTTCTTCCTCGTTGGTTAAATCGAATATATAGACGACTTTATCTTGAGTTAGATGCTGTTGTCGTTGCTGTTGTTGTTGTAGAGGTTGCTGATCTTTAGATGAGGATAATAATAATTTATCAGTAACATTATTATTATTATTAGTTTCTTCTTATTCTTCCTCGTTGGTTAAATCGAATATATAGACGACTTTATCTTGAGTTAAATCTATAGTTAAAATCATTATGGAATGTGTATGAATACACAAATTGTATTTCTTATTTATAACAAAAAAAAAATTTTTTTTGTTCAATGATTAAACAAATTTACGATTAACTGTTGAATTTGGTAAAAATGTTAATTGATTTTAATTTCATTAACGTTGCATTGGATTAAATTGAGGATGTAAATTAATTACATTTGGTGTTGTAAGCGAATTGAGGTTGAATTATATTAATTGATGATTCAGATAATTATATATATTTTCATAAGAAATAAATTATAATTATATTTCCATTGTGATGCAAATATTTTAAAATATAAGACAATAATTTTTTTAATTGCTGTAAATAAGATAGGTTGTTTCAAAATATATAGTTAATGATGTATAAATAAAAAAAAAAAAATGACATTCACATAAATATTACATTTTAAAACCTTATTTTTTTTTGTTGCATTTTATCAATATGAAAAAGAATTTGATATTCCGATAAATAAGATTATTTATGAAGTTTATTTTATAGATGTGTAAATAACCAACATTTTATTACCATATTTTTTCATTTCCTTTAACCTTGTCCTGGAGTTAAAAAGAATTTATACCTTAATAATATGCAAATAAGTTGATAAAAATATTTTCATTGTCATATCATCTTTTTCATGAAAAAAATATTCCTATAAAAACCGAGAATTTTTCAAACTACTTCACAGTGCAAATTCGTCCTTAAGTCAAAGTTTTTCTTTATTTGCGATATAAAATTTAACATGGACAAATATTTAGTTGAAAAGTTAAATGCTGGTAATATTACAACTTTTGACGATACTGTCCTTAATACCAATGACTTAGAGGTAAACAAAGACTATAAAATTGTAACTGTTGCGGTGAAAAATATTAAGACCAAAAATATTGGAAACAGTATTTTGGTAGGTCTGGATAGTGGTTTTAAATATTGGCTCCCTTCAAAATTTAGCCGAATAATTGAAGAGCTAAATCTTACAGATGGTGACCACAAAGTCAATATAAATATGAAATATTTAGGTCGCGATAGCTTCAACTCTCCCAATTTCAAGTTTTCCGTGCGTAAATAAAAAATAAATATTATAATGTGGGGTTGCATATGCAGCAGAAACGTGGACTCAGGCTGTAGACTTAAAATCATGCATTGAAAGATTAGAAGAACAATTTGAAACTTATACATTAGAAATTATATTAGAGTTAAATAAAGTTTATTGTGATTTTAAAATTGAATGTCTGAACAAAGAACTCGAATATTATGAAAGTGGTCTTAAATTAATAGAATGGTATAAAAATAAAGTGATAAATATTGAAGATTTTCTAAAACTTATGAATCGTATTGAGTTTTTACGAGGTTTTTTAGAAAATTTAAAACATTTTGTACCGGAAGAAATATACAATAAGTGCGTAGATAAAAATTAAAACAATGTTTCTATGTGAAATTTGCGGTCTTAGGTTTTTAAAAACTGAAAAATTTAAAAAACATTTGAATATATGTAAAACAATAAAAATAAATGAAAAAATTAAAAACAATAATAATGATAAACAATTTTTATGTGAAAAGTGTGGTAAAAATTTTTTATCAAAAAAAAACCTTACTGAACATATTAGCGTTGACACAATGATACATCGGTGGCATCAACGTCAGCATCATCATCATCATCAGATGTGAAAATTTTTTTTTGTAAAGAATGCAGCAAATATATGGAAAGTAACCGCTCAACATCACATTTGAAAAGCAACACACATAAAAAAAATGTAATGATAACTATAAATGATAATGTAAAATTAATAAAATCATGTTTTAAAAATCGGTTGGAAACGTTTTTAATTGAAAATCGCAATGAAGCGGAATTAGATATAAGTAATTTTTTAAAAATTATTAACAAAGATCTTATAAATATATTAAACAATAGTGTTATAAAACATAAAGCATTTAAATTTAATTTAGAATTATTCGGTGAATACGTTAAACCCCAACAAATAGTTAAAGATAACGAATACGATTTAGATATAAAGTCGTTTAATACGGAAATGAGTTTAATTGAAAATACTCAAAATATATCGGATACGCTAAATAAGTTGCTTAATCGCATCGCATCTAATGCAGATGAGTTTCAAGAAAAAGAATCGCGCATCTTGAAATTAATATCAACAAATATTGTCCAATTTGCGGATCGACATATATTCCATTACCAAAATACCTACAATTGAAACATGCATGTATAAATATTAAAAATAATGACGAGTATTGTTTTAAATGGTGTATAATTGCGTCTTTAAAGCCTCAAACTGCCCATGCCAATAGGATAACTTCCTATAATATTTGCAATATTTCAGATGATGAAATTATTGTAGGACATTTAACGGTTAAATTCTCTAGTCTTCAATTTCCACTTAGAATTCAAGAAATTTATAAATTCGAGGAAATAAATCCTGAAATTAGTTGTAATGTATACGGTTATGAAACTATAGACCAAAGTTTGCAAATTGTAGGACCTTTTTATCACACAAAATATCAAAACAGAACTCATCATATTAACTTACTTTTATTGCAAAAGGAAGAAAATTACCATTACGTATACATAAAAAATTTATCTAGACTTATGCGTTCGCAAATTACTGGAAGCACACGCGCAATATTTTTATGTTCAGTTTGCCTGCAACATTTTCAGACTAATGAAAAATTAGAACAGCACATTCCATATTGCAATATAAATAAAAAGAAAAAAAAACCCAACGTACCATTAACTTAAATGTACTGGAAAATAAAAAGAAGCGGTAAAATTTTGGTTTATTATTTGCGTAGAGTAGTATTTTTTTTTTGTGATTTTTGATTTGTAATTTTAGTAGAGTATAGTTTTTTTTTGGATTCGAATTATAATATCTAGCGTAATTTGGTTGATTTTGATTTTGGGTAGATTTGTGGAGTAATTTATTTGGTTTTTTTTTTGATTTTTTTTTTGTAGTTTTTTTTTTGCGGTAGTTGTTTTTTTATATAATTTAAAACAAAATAAACATTATTTTTAGCCGGACTGCGCCAGACATGTTGGGACAGGCACCGTGCAGATAAAATATAAAAGGTATGTTTATGATAATTTTTTTTGAAAATTGGGGAAAGACCCATAAAACAAACTTTTATTTTGAAAATTACTGCCGCTTAAAACTAGTGAACTCAGTTAATAACTGGTTGTTTTATATTTAAGGAAAAAAAAATTTAAAAAAATACCTAAATAAAAAAAAGATAGTTAGATGGGCTATTACAATTTACAAAAAAAAAAAAATCTTTTTATTATTTGCTTTGGAGTTTTTATTTGGTTAGTTTTAGTAGGGTTGGCTAAGGCCACCATACCCACCCAGGATTGATGACGTCGCCGCATTTCCCTTGACCTCTTTCCTTGTTGATGTTGATTTGATTTGCAGGTAGGATCGATTGGTTGACTCACGCCCCACAGACTGAGCTAAGCTGGCAAAAAGGAGGAAATCCCAATCGGTCCTTGAAACTTTCAAGTTTTTTTTTGTATACAAATTCGGTCTTGTTCTGTTGGTGGTCCGCGGTTGTGGATCACTCAAGACCTGGGGCCCGCATGATGTGAAAACCTTGGAAGTTTCTAAATCGCGTCTCCTCCGCAATATCGTGAGGTAACCAGACTCAAAATTTTTTTGGATTTTTTTTTTGTGGTTGAAGAAAAGTCAGTGGCAAAGAAAAATGGGCCAAATATTTTTATTGGTCGAAGTTTTATGGTGCACGGTTACCATTGCCACTTCACAATAAAATTAAATTTAAATAAAATTTAACATGCCAAAGCCAAGTGGTGTCCTCCGGTTCAGTTGAATTTGTCAACCGAACTGTGCGGCGTTACAACTGAATTTAGTAAAAGTGCAAGAATGCAATCTCTTGAATCTAAAAAAAAAGAAATCAAATTTAAAGAAATATTACTATATGTGTGATTTTAATTTAAAATGTGAATCATAATTATGGCGAAACGAAAAAAAAATTACATAAAAATAAAGATTCATAAAATTTAATTCAATTACTTTTTTCAGTATTTTCTGATTTGGCTAATATAAGCAAGTCTTTAGATAATTTATCTTTGATTTTTTCATCATAGTAGTCAATAATTATTAATACAAAATTATCGTAGTTAAGTAGCAATAAATTAGTTTTTTCAGGATAAAGATTTTCAAAATCTATTTCAATCTATAAAATTAAACTTTTAAAGTAAACAGAGCTTGAAATATTAGGTTTAAAAATTCATACCAACTGATAACCATTTGCATCATTGAAACATGGCCATTCCAATAATAAATCCGTCAAGCTATTTACACTACTTTTTTGAAATTGTGGTATTCTTAAAATTGCAGTTTTTTTCCAATATTCACAAACAGTGTTCTGTGGCGAACAATTATTTTTTAGCCAGCACTATAGTTCAACTAAGTTGATTTCTACAATAAAATTTTCAATAATGTGATTTTATCGTATATAGTTTAACATTCATGATATTAGTTCATTCTGAATTATATCCTCCTCAGCAAGCTGCATATCCATGGACGTAGTAGCTTTGGGAAATTTAGAACACCATCTAGCATGAAGCTTTCCAGTAGGATTTTTTTTCCAGGTTTTCGATCCATAAAGTAAATTTTTTGTCATTAAATGTTAATATAAACTAAAAATATTTTATAATTTGAATATAATTACAGCTGTTTCAGTTGGAAAACAATCCTGTATTGCATTCGCCCAATTTCTCATGTCGGTGTATGTCATGCGAGTTTTTGTTGTGACAAAACGATCGACGATGCAGTGAGTTAAATGATTTTGTTGCTTACTATTTAGCTTTTTATGTTGTTCATAATTTGATAAAATCATTTGTCCCTTAACTGTCATACTCAATAAATTACAAACTTGCACTTTTGTGGGAACTAAATAATCTCCTTCTGGAAATACCGGCCCAGGAGATGTACCTCTGGATGATGAAAGACTATTCGATGTTTTTTCTAGCCATTCAAATATTTTGTTTGTTGTGGCCGCAGAAAGTGTATCCGCATCGCATACCATTGGTATACCCTTTGAAATGGCATAATAAAATCATTATAAAATAGTGAATAAGTATAACTTACCTGTTCTCTACGCCATTTTTTTATACCACATGTAAAAAGCACCCTATTTCCAAAAAATCCGCTCTCATCAATATTTTTAAAAACTATGTCTATTTGGTTTAGTTCTAATGCTTCTAAATGTTTTGTCATATTTAATCCCCATGTGTCGAGTATGGCGTAAACGCCATCAGATAACTCCCAATACTTAAAAAGTTCTTGTTATCATTTAGTTCGTTTGAACCTTCCGTATTAACAGGAATTACAATGCAACTTTCATAATTTATAATTTCTTCTTCACAAAAATCACTTTCCATATTCATGTTTAAGTTGTCACTTAAATACACAAAAAAATTACAATTATTATTGTTAATTTACACCACTAAAAAATATTACGATAATTTACATCCGCCATCAACGAAAACTTTAAACAAAATGGAAATGATGCACAGTACAAAAAAGTGCATTCTTTTTGAATAGTTAAACAGTTTATAAGAATTTATTTTTAAATTCTAAAACGAAATATATTTTTAAGAAGACTATCTACTTGAAACGATATGCTGTCTTATTATTTATTTTTAAAATATATAAGTTAATAAGTATTTCTTTTTAAATTCTAAAATTTCATATAATTTTACAAATTCTCTCTACTTCAAATGAAAATAGGTCCTAGTATTTACTGTTATTAATATGAAAATTCTTTATTTTTTTAAGTAGTTTTTACTTTTTAACTTAAGCCGTTTGCATATTAAATTTTAAATAGATTACTAATTGATTGACAAATTTTAAGCACCATATCTCTATATATTTGAATAATATGAAAATATTTTTAAAAAAATGTGCCGCATTTCTCTCTGTGTAGTACTAATAATATTTTTATTATTGCTATAATCAAATTCCAGAGGCTGAGAAGGTATGTGATCTCCATTCACAGCCAAGTTACCCCGTTGTAACTTGTAATGTTGAAAATAAAATGTATTTTCTGCTCTTTCACCAGAATAAGCTTTATTAGAAACCATGCAAAATATTAATAAATTAGGCAACTGGCCAATAACTACATTATCAAGCGCTAATAAATGACTTCCGAGATGTAAAGTAAAAGTTTTTACTTCGACTCGCTTGTACGGATAAATCGCATTTCTCGTTTGCAAAACTTTGTGATGTGCTAGTAAAATATCGGTATTCAGAAATATATGATTTATGTATAAAGTTGATTCAGGAATTTTTATTGATGATTCACCAGTCGCAGCCTCCATTATGCAAAAATCAGGTTTTTCTAGATTTAAAGTAACTTTCAAATCGACATTATTTAATAGATATTTTGGCAGATTAAATATATCGGCATGAATTTTGCCCATAAGCTCGACTTTATTGCCTTCTTTAATTAATTCTCTTCTTTTATCTAATCCAGGATTTTCCTTATCTATAATAGAATTAACTTTTTACGTATCTAAAAACCATCCAGAAGACTCGAAATGAGTGTGTGATGCATCAGATCCGTAATTTAAAAGGGTTTCTATGTATGCTCTGTAATGGTAATTATTATCTGATTGTGATACTGGCATATTATTTAAAGATACGATGCAATTTCGGATAGGCGAATGCAAAATATTATTCACAACGCCGACTTTTGGGGTAATCGATTTTGGATCAGCCGATTTCGATTCATTTCCTCCTTTAATTTGTAGCACCATTCTTAAATGTATATTTGAAATATCTCTATAAGTTTCGCCATTTCCCAAAGATACAAATTCGATAGAACTGGCATTATCTAAAGATGGCATTAATGGGGCTAAAAGGAACTTTTAGGTAATGGCGAAAATAGGTCCAATTTGCTTTTCATGCATTCTACATGTGCCGCCATATTTATCTATTTTTAGTTTGTAAATATGTCTGATTTATTACGAGTTTTTAGAAAATTTTGTAATTTTGATATATATCTTCCTTTGGTCTACTACCAATATCTTCTTAAACAGCCTTTCCCGATTTAATTGCTTGATTTTTTAATGTTGATATCCCCGATTGCCACAATGGTTTCAAATACATATTTAAAAATTCCCGAGAAAAAAGCTCCGACACTCCCTCTACAGTAGTTAAGCAAAGCGGGTTCTACTCCAGCTTTTAACAAACCCTTTGTTTTGTTGTTTAGTTGGTTTGTGTGTATGTGATGGTTTGTTTCCTTGGTGTATTGGATGGTTTGTGTCCGTGATGTGTATTGGATTTTGTGTCTGTGGTTTGTGTGTTCATAACATATTTGTGTGAGATAATTTTTTTGTGTATTGTTTTAAGAATGCCTGAATATATCCATAATAGCATTCCGATGATTTTTTGTGTGGTGTGTTAAGAAAAACTCTGTAACAAAGCAATGGGGGGTCAATATATAAAAGGTTTTTTGGAAAAATACAATACTATTCTTCTAAGTGAACACCAAGATTTAATCATTGATTTTTATATAAGATTTCCAAATAATACAAACAAATGTGAGCAAATAAAATGTGAATGTACACATACATGTGCATGTGTTATTGAATATTTAAGACAGTGTCAAATTATGAAATTAATGGCCTACTATAAATATCTAGATAAATCCATATAAATTAATAAATAGTAACAAATTAATAGAGCCACAGTGAAGATGTTTTGGTGTGAAAATACCCGTCATGGTCATAGATATTGTGTCTGCTGTAGAAAATGGAAATCATTCAAAATAGTATATATTAAATATTTGGGTTCTATAGTAGAGATTGGGGTAACACCTGAAAATGGTGAAATGGTTTTATTATTATTTATAAGAAATGGTGAAGCGTTACCAGCATATCTTAACTGGGATGTTAAATTTCTTGAATGGCAGCATGTGAAAATCGAAGTTATGGGTGGGGACATAGGAATCGCTGGTAAAATAACTAATACACCTAGGAAATATGAAAACAAAATAAATAAGTTTCCGGTGGATTGTCCGTTCTTATTGGGAGAAGATTGGGAGCAGATTGCAAAGAACAAATCAGAACAAGAAATAGAATCATTATCTCTTACTACATCTGTATATAGGAAAATAGAAGAAATTGAACCTAATAAAAATTTTGAATTGCAAGATAGACTTACTAAAGCATTTGAATATTTAGAGAGTGTAAAAAAATCTTATGAATATGATGGAGAATATTTACTGAAACCGCAAATTATTGGTTTAATAGATAAATTACAATAAAAATGTAAACAATTCTACTGTAGAAGATGATGTTTTACGTTTATTAATATTAGTGGAAGATTACAAAGATGTTTATCAGGAGTACTTACAAAAACGACGATTGTAATAATAATATTACTTAAACAATGATCTAGGAAAAAAACAAAAAATATTTCATTCTGCAGATAAACCTTGAAGAGTTAACTTGAATTCAATCAATTAAATATGAAGAAGTTTTCACCTATCACTATTTTAAGCTTACTATTTATTTTATTAGAATTTATGCGGCTCCTGTTATTGCTCCTACTATTGCATTAAATGATGAAAATAATGGAAATGCTACATTTAATGTTATACTTCCTAGTAATGAAATAATTCAAGTAACTCTATCAATAAAATTAATGAAATATGTAAATCCTCCTGATGAATTACCTGATATAATAACATCGTCAACAGAACCAGCAACAACAACAACAACAAACAATATATCAGATGAGCAAACAATACAATCAGAAGAATCAGCTAAAAATTATGTTACCGTTGAAGAAGCGATTGAAGGATTTAGACATGATTTAATTAAAAAAGAAAAAGAAATTGCTGGTTTTATCGAAAGTGAAAATATATTCTATCGTCATTTTCAATTGGAGCATAGTGATGAAGAAAAAAATCAAAATACGATGTTCATATGACAGCAATTTTAAAAAACGAACGTTGAAAATAAATTGCCTTGAATATATGGAAATTGAAACTCAAAGAATTTTGAGTAATGGTGAAGTGGAAAGGTTTACAAATTATGATACATCCTATAGATTAGATTTGGTGATAATCGATGTGAATAAATTGAAACAAACATATCACATGGAAATATTTTAAATATGTATATTATTGTTTAAACATAATAATAATTATTAATATGAGTCAGAAAATGTGGAATTATGATTAGAGTTTTAGAAAATATTTTATTTTCGTGTTGCTAAATTTAGAATCTTGCGAAGTATTTCTTAAATTATGGTTATTGTTTGTATTTTTTTATCACATTTTTGTATTCAACCATGGCTCAATGAGTGAGTTCATTCAAATTATAAGGTATAAAATTTATTTCAAAATATAGGCAGCTAGGCTCCGGTTCAACACTCTACCGGGGCCATGGTTGATTTTTTTTTTTTTTTTTAAATTTATATATTAATTAAAACTATTATTTGAAATTGTTTATTGAATAAAAGAAAATATGTTTTTATTTTAGAATTTCTGTTTTATTTATCCATGAGTTATGTTGACTTGAAAAACCAAGCCATTTTACAAATACTTTATCTTTGTTTGTTTTTAAAAAAATTTCAATCAGATACATATTATTATGTTTTACTTTATTTAGTTCTAGATCATAGAATCCTCCTTGAATAGGTTGACCTTGATAATCTTCAAGTAAGTATGTTATGGGATTGGTATTTTGAATTTTACGTATTTTAAAAATTTCTGTTGTCCAATTTGGTGTGTAACCTTTTTCAAAAACATGCTTGTATTTACTTATGCGAACATTATCACCAATTTTATATTTGCCTGCTGTAAATTGTTTTATATGTGAATACACAGTTGAAAGTAAATATTTAGAATTTTCTTTTGTAACATCATATGGTCGCATTTTTATTGTTCTATGTTTTTTATGATTATATTCATTAATTAGTTCTTTTAATATATGAATCCATTTATAAGAGCCATTCAAATTAAAGTTTTTCCACATCATATTTTTCAAAGTCCTATTAAAACATTCAACTATTGATGCTTTTAATGAACTGTATGTAGAATAATGATTAATGTGATTTTTTTGCATTAAATCATGAAATATTTTATTAAAGAATTCAGTTCCATCATCTGTTTGAAGATTTTTGGGTTTTCTTCCAGCTTTGAATATTGTATTCATTGCTTTAGTCACCTCTTTAGCAGTTTTGTTTTTAATTGGAATTGCCCAAGCAAATTTTGAAAATGTATCAATTACTGTTAAAAGATATCGATGGTTTTTATTAATTTCGCATATGCACCCATTTCAACTAAATCAGCTTGCCAATGGTCATCAAAACCTTTAATAATAACACGTCGTCTGTGAAATTTTTTTCGAGCTGGTCTATGTAATTCGTTAACAACATCATTCTTACTCATTTTGATGTAAAATGATAACTATACTATTAGTTTTTGTTTATATATATTTTGATGAACTTCACTCATACTTTGGTTCAGTATTAATTTTAAAAGGTTTAGTAATAATTGTATTGTTTTCATCAGTCTTTTTCGCATCTGATATTGTTTTTATATGATTAAATACAAAAGTTTTTGTTCTTTTTGTAAAACATCTAATACAAGCTTAACCTTTTTTTCAATTATATCATCAATATAGCCTTTTGTTGCAGCATCATTTTTGCGAGCTGGTTGGTGAAGGTTAACAATTCGTTTATTTTGTACGTCATAGTCATTTTTCTCATCCAATATAAATCCAATTCCATAAGGTCCTGTGGGCCTCATAGGTCCTTCAGGTCCAATAGGTCCTACTGGCCCAGCAGGTCCTACTAGTCCTTGTAAAGGTTTTCTGATTTACAAATTATGTGATTTCTTAAAAATATCTTCTTTTTATTGTATAATATTAGCCTCTCGCAGCTCTTCCAAAATACAAATAATTTCGTTATTATGATTATTATGACCAGGTTTTTGAGAACCTACTAACAACTGCAATCTATCAACTAGCTATTTGGATCATCCCAGTAAACATAATCAAGCTTTTTTTAGAAACTTTCATCATAAAACCCTTACCTAATACTGTTTTTGTTGATGATGATGATGATGATGTCTTTCGAGTATTATACTGATGTGGAAATATTTTTTTAATTATTAAATTATATTTATTACCACTATTTCCTCGGATTTGTTGATTTGAATCAAATTTGCGTCTATGTGCATTGGTTTCTATTAATATTTTTTTATATGTGTTTAAGTCTCCATCAGTATATTTAGTTGAATCTGGATTTTTCATAAATATTAACTCTTGCAATCCAATTGTGCTTTTATATGAACTTTTATCAATAATTATTTGATTTTGTTTTACTTCTATTTCTTTATTACCAATTTTCCATTCAGCAGAACTTTGATCAAAATATGGACCAAAAGTTGTATCAAAAATTTTCGGTATAGAAGTAGTAGATTCAAATATTTAAGTATATTTTGATATAGTATTAGGTTTCTCAATTAAATGTTTTGTAGATGTTGGGGTTAATAAATATTTTGGTGAAAATTTTTTAGGAGTAGATGTATGAAATAAAGTATTTGATCCATCTACACTATCATCATCATCATCATCAGAATCAGTTTTGTTTGATTTTTTTTACAAGAAACATCATCATAAAATCTTGATTGCTTCTCTTTTTTAATTGCACCAATTGATTTTTCTTGTTTTATTTCAGGATAAATTGATTTTTGTTAAATTGCTTTTGCAACGTTTTTTAGTGGCAATGTAATTAGTTTAAAATGTTCTTCTAATACATGTTCTGCTTCCATCTGGCCAGTTTTTAAAGCTCGATATTTTCTTTTTACTGCTTTACTAGTCTTAATAATATCTTTTATAATTTTCTCGTTCATATTCAATTAATCTGTTTAGTTGTTGAGCTGTTAATCTGTTTAGCTGTTAAGCTGTTTAGCTGTTGATCTGTTGAGCTGTTGAACTGTTCTGATTATATATGTTATGATTAATCTATATAACAAAATTCATCAAACCCTCTATGTTCACGCCGCTACGGTACCATCATTGTGTTCATCACCTTTCGGCATTTCTCTCTAAATTTACTCTTTTATAAATTATAACCGTACCATATTACGGTTATCCCGGTTGATTATTCCATAATCACACCATTTCGAGTATCGAATGATTGATTGCCAATCTTTATAATTGAGTCGAAATACCAGATTTCTTTCTCTTTCGCATTAGGCCGTCAAGCAGTTATCATCGTAAGAGTTCAGCGTTGCAGTTTTTTTTATAAGTAATTAAATTAATATCAAGTATAAATTTTTTATAATACAGAAAAGACCATATCGGCATTAAATTTTAAATCTAAATTTAATTAATCTAAACTTAATCATTTTGGATTAAATTTGAAATATTAAGAACATTAATTAATAATATATATTTTTTTAATTGTTAAATTAGTAGACATTTATATTTGAAAAAGTGATTTAATAAAATTGTTAAGAATTGTGAATATATAAACACAGAACAATATTCTTTTATTTCGTTGTGTACGGGCATACGGGGTCGCTTTTCCGCGAAAAGCAGATTAAAAAATTTAGATCTGTGGTGACAACCTAAGGTTGATTAAAAATTAATTAAAAAATCGCTAGTGAACTCCCAGTTCCTCCTGTCCGGAACATTTGGTCCTTCGAACCGCCAAAAAAAAAATATATACAATTTTTTTTTGGGAAAACAGCATCACGTGGCCCCAAGCGCGTGAAGGAATCATCCCCACGAGGCCCTAAGCGCGTGGACAACGCATCGAATACATCACGTGGCCCCAAGCGCGTGAATAAAATCATCATCACGTGGCCCCAAGCGCGTGAAGAAAATCATCTCCACGAGGCCCTAAGCGCGTGGAATATAAATTCATCAACTTTTTAACCAAAAATATAATAGAACTTCAACAACACCACGAGGCCCTATGCGCGTGGTAATCACCATCATCGAGAACATCTAATCATCATCAAAAATAGTTCGTTCATAATCATCAAAATTCATTCATCATCAACAAAATCGCTCGTTCATCATATCATCATCAAGATCATCTATTCTCATCTTCATCAAAGCTCATTCATCATATTTTAAATTATCCAAAATATTTTTCTCAAGTAAGTGAAAATTAAATTATAGTGCAAAAAAAAAAATATACTCGTATATCACCAAAAAATAAAAATTACCCCAAATATCTGTAAAAAGATAATAATAAAAAAAAAAAATTACATTGACAAAAAAAAAAATATTTGCATTTCATTTCATTTTTTTTTCTCGGTTTTTTCGATACATTATATGGTTTGTGCATTACGCTTATTAGAATTGTACAGGTGTTTTAAATTATATTTCTTGTCTTCTTCCGCTTAATAAGGAAACATAAAATATATTTAGTTTTTTGTAGGTTGAATGAACCGTAAAAATTCTTTTTAATTTTTTTTGTTGATAATAGTGGTATATTCGATAATTTTTCTCCTATTGCAAAATCTTGGAAATATCCGATAAAAATTATTTAATTTTGCATTGTAATATATCGAATATTTGATGATAATAATAAAAAATTATAATATTGGTGAAATTATTGTTCTAATACATATATTTTTCTTTCGTGATATTATATTTTTAATACACGACCCTAGTACATACAAAATTATTCCGATTGTGTCATTTTGTATGATATTTTTTGATCTAATAATAATTTGTTAGGCATCGTTAATATAAAATTATCTTTATAAAATTATATATATATATATATATATATATATATATATATATATATATATATATATAAACAAAATTAGTTTTCAACTAAGGAAAATTTCTAGAAATAAAAAATTTTTGCTTTACAAATTTGTTTCAAATTTTTTTTTTGCAAATTTTTTCCCGTGGTACTTACATTTTTTTTTAGTACACGGCCCAGTATATACAAAAGTATTCCGTTCATACATTTTGTATTTTATTTGCAAATAGTAATTCGTTGGGAATTACCTATATAAAAATTACCTATATAACAATTATCTATATAAAAAATTATATAGACACATATCAAAAAAATTAGTTGTTCAACTAATGAACATTATCTCGAATATATTTATAAATATACCCTCGTACTTGAAATCTTAAAAAAAAAATTGGTACAAAAATACAACTAAAGAAAAAAATTAAATTTTAATAGAGGTTGATACCAATTGAGGGTGCACGTTTAAAAAAATTTTAAAGCAAAGAAAAAGCGCTTTATTTGGATTTTATTTGTTCAGCTTTAATACGAAAGCAAATTTTAAATTTGTTTTACGGTGGAACATATTATTACAAGTATACCTGTGCATATTTAACATTTGTACAGAAAAATTCGGGAAAATTATTTATTATTGACGCTATTCAATTGTAAATCGAAATTTTAATTGGTGGAATTTTTTTTAAATTAAATTATCGGGCAAATTACAAAGTTTTTCTTCAGAAACGGTGTAATAAGTGTTTGAAAATCATAAAAATAAATATAAAATTATTTTTTCATACAGCTTTTTATTCAAATTCAGATATTTTTAGTTAATTTACAAATTAATTTTTCGTTTTTTATTGGGTTTTTTATCAAACGCCGATATTATTGTACCAGCGATCTGAATTTTTAATTCTTCGTGGTAAAATTATTTAGTAAAAAATTAATTTTTAAATATAAATATTGTTTATTAAGTTGCCGTGTTCTTTTTCTATTTTATTTTCAAATTTTGTGTTTACGCCACATATTGCCGGTAATTTGGTGTGTTTACGCCACATATTGCCGGTAATTTGGTGTGCTTTTTAAAATATTTTTTTAGTGGTCAATAATAATTTTTTTTTTCCGAATTGCACATTAAAGAAATTTTTTTTTTTTGTTTGATTTAAATATTTTTTCTTGGTGGTTAGATATTACAATTATAACTTTTTCTTTTGCTGAAAATTATATTTAAACAAGTAGTGCAAAATGGAGGAATACCATACATTCTTAATTGCATTCACTACCTTTCAAGATATTTCAAGCCATATTCCCACAGATTTAAGCCTATTGTCACACGGGACTGTGTTAGCTAAAAAATCAATAATTTCCAAAGATTGGGATGACTTACGATCATCATACCAATTATTTCAAAGTGCAGCAATGCTCACGACCATTCAAGCCGAACCAAAACTTGAAACTTGGAAATCCGAAGCCAAGAAAAAGTTCTATACGGCTCAAGATTCATTCATGAAATTTTTAGCTAACGTTGAGGATCAAATCTTAAATGCAACAATAAAAAGCGAACCCAATTCACCAGGTGTTTCTACAAATCCGAATATCAGTAATTCGGACCAAATTATAGTACCGCCAATTGATATTGATGAGTTTTACGGTACATACGAGACTTGGCCCTCATTTAGGGATATGTTTTTAGCAATTTTCATAAAGTCGTCAAATCTGTCAGATGTTCAAAAACTACATCATCTGCGCAGAAAAACAAAACATGACGCAGCTCGAATAGTTCACAAATTCCCAGTCGAATCAAAAAAAATTTCATTAGCCTGGAAATCTTTAGAGCAGCAATATGAAAATAAAAGGATATTAGTCAATCTGCATATAAAAAGTTTACTTGACCTATCGCCTATCTCCTCAGAATCTATTTCAACGCTAAAAAACCTATACGAAACTGTTAATGATGCGTTAGCAGCGCTATCATCTTACGATATAGAAATTTCCCTTTGGGACCCGTTAATTGTTTACTTAGTTTCGCAGAATTTACCTGTTGAAACAAGGGGTCTTTTCGAACAAACTCTTTCTAATCACCGAGAAATCCTCTCCTGGTCCTCGCTCGAAAAATATCTCAAATCTCGGGTACTCACCATAGAAGCTATAGGCGAAGCAAAAAATAAAACCAAACAAATAGTTAACCAAAAAAGCGGTAAACCAAACACGGTTCAAATTTTCGCTACTAATACTAAATATAATTACGAATGTTCCGTTTGTAAAGGGAAACATTCCATCAGGCATTGCCCCAAGTTCCTTGATAAATCGATTCAAGAACGCCAAAAAATAGTTCGCCTAAAAAATATATGTATTAATTGCCTTGCAACGTCGCATCAACTTAATACTTGCCCAAGCAGATTTAATTGTAACGATTGTGGCAAACGTCACAACACGTTGCTACATATGCAAGCCGTGAAAGCAAGACAATTGCCGCAATCGCAGCCCAAATTGTCGCCAAACGCTCCCAGCTTTACCGCAGTGAATACACATGAAAATCCCGTAGCAAACACAACTGCGCATTCATATCATACTGCTGGCCAACCCCGCGCCAGTGATGAACCCCACAAATCCGTTATTCTAGCTACGGCTATCGTAAAAATTGTTAGTAATAACAACACGCATATCGTTAGAGCTCTTATAGATCCCGGATCAGAAGCGACATTCTTAGCGGAATCTGCTCTTCAACGATTACGGATTCCATCAAGTTCCTCCGTTACGCGAATCGTAGGAATAAATTCGGCACAAGGTGGAATATCGCAAAAGACCAGTGCTTTTGTAATCTCGTCATTAATCGACTCAAAGGTACAAATATCCGTCAGTGTACTCGTACTTCCTAAACTTACAGGAATGCTACCAAAGCAGCCACTTGACAAGTCCTCCTTACAAGAGATAAACTGTCTACAATTGGCTGATCACTCTCTCAACCATCCGAGTAATATAGAACTTATTATCGGCGCTGACCTTTATTCTCAGTTACTTCAAGATGGGGTCAAAAAATACAATTCTTTCGTGGCGCAAAAATCAGTTTTTGGATGGTTAGTATCAGGTGTATCCCACAGCCCTGTTAAATCCTCTTTCTTTAACGGTCTACAATTGGAAAAACAAATCGAAAAATTCTGGGAGGATGAGGAAACTCCTATCCCGGGAGGATCACTATTGTGAAAGACTATCGAGAAACTACCATTCGGAACGCGGACGGCCGCTACACCGTTCAGCTCCCGTTTAAAGATAATTTTCCAGCCTACATTTTTTTAGGGTCCTCTAGGAACATCGCTCTTAGACAATATTTCAGTTCCGAGAAATCTCTGCAAAAGAAACCGGAATTGAAAAAGATGTACTCTGACGTTTTAAACGAGTATATCACCCTGGGTCACATGTCCCCGGTTTCGCCGCATGAAAGCACCAACCTTGATCATCCGTATAAATTCCAAAGCTATTATCTACCCCATCATGGAGTAGTAAAGCCGGAAAGCTTAACAACCAAGCTCCGGGTTGTCTTTAATGCTTCCTCCTCGACAGTAAATAGTTTCAGCTTGAATGACGTACTGTATGCAGGCCCCACTCTCCAGCAAGATTTGATGCTCCTCATTCTGCGATGGAGAAAATATCCATATGTCTATAGTGCAGACATCATGAAGATGTATCACCAAATTTGGATTCATCCCAGTCAGGTCAGAGTCCCTCTTTTCGTGATTTAACGTGCACACCTAAGCCGAAGGCTTCTATTACACGTCCCCCATGGGAGCGGCTCCATTCATGGCAGAAGTGACCCGTTAGAACAACAAGTTGTTCCAACTACCAGTCTATTTCCCCCGTGCAAGCGGTGGAAACCTTACTGGTGGAAGCGGGACCTATCTAAATCCCTGACTGGAGTAAGCAAGCCAGACCTCCGAACAGATAGCGCTGTTCAACCCCGGAGTGACATAAATGTCCCCCTAGGCGCGATATGCCTATAACCACAGCCACCACGATACTCCCACAAGGGGGCCTAAAACCGTTGTCGGTGATGGAGGATTAAATCCTCCAGGGCACTCACCGACCCCGTGGTACCCGAATCTTTAAAGACCTCGGGTCGGGTCTTCGAGCTTACGCTCTAGGCTTTTAGGGCCTTGCAGCCCAGGCTGGCCTACAGCACACAACACAAAACAGAGAGCACACACTAAACAGCACAACACAACAGCACACAAGACAACCTACCACATCAGCACTGGTGCGCCCTCACAACCGACTTCCAGCCATGCAGCGCCACCGACGTCCTACCACCGCTCAGCAATCAACCAGGTACCTGTAAAGAAAAAAAAAAAAAAAAGAAAAAAAAATACCAGCCCATTCACACAAAAGTCACTCTTCTGGCAAATACCAATCTTGCAAAATCATTCAACTCTCTCACAATATTCGCATCCTGGAGTACTCGCCCAACTGCAAGCGTATATTATATCGGAAAACCCCCACGGATTCGAAACAAGACTATAGCTTGAAAACCGTAACCTTGGGCGTTAATTGCGCCCCCTATCTGGCGATTCGCACGCTTCATCAGTTAGCCGATGATGAAGCGCACAACTTTCCTTTGGCGGCGCCCATATTAAAAAGAGATTTCTATGTCGATGACGTCCTGTCGGGCGGGTACGATATCCCCTCTCTGATTAGTGTGCAGCAACAGCTCATAGATCTTCTCAGGTCTGGAGAGTTTATCCTCAAAAAATGGTCTGCTAACCATGCCGATCTTCTGCAGCATATCCCGGTTGAAAATCGAATCGCCGCGGACATGCTCCCCATTAATGATGATCATATCATCAAAGCGTTAGGTATTTATTGGAGGGTAAAGGATGATGTTTTCACCTTTACGTTCCAGAAATTTACTAATAACCCGCCATACACCAAGCGGAAAATCTTCTCCAACATTGCTAGATTGTTTGACCCTGTGGGTTGGTTGTCCCCGGTAGTAATCCTAGCTAAGATCCTATTACAAAACATCTGGAAGGACAAAACGGATTGGGATTCCGTCGTCGACCCAATTCGTCAAGCCGAATGGCAAACTTTCTACGCCGATTTACCTAATATTGCTCATATAACCATCCCCCGGTGGCTTAACTATCGACCAACATGTTATGCTCAGTTCCACGGTTTTTGTGACGCCTCCCAGTCTGCAATAGCAGCGGCGGTTTATCTCCGGATCACCGACGCGGACGGCAATGTCTCAGTTCATTTGGTCTCGTCCAAGACCAAGGTAGCTCCGGTGAAAACCATTTCAATCCCTCGGCTGGAGTTAAACGGTGCGGTTCTCCTAGAAAAACTGCTCAAGTCCATAATAACCGGGTTGGAGCTCGACACCTCCACCTTTGTATTGTCCCCCTCCAAATGGAAAACCTTTATTGCCAACCGGGTGACTTAAGTGCTGAATGCAGTGGGAGAGGTGCAGTGGCGCCATGTTCGATCGGAAGATAACCCAGCCGACATTGCTTCCCGTGGAATGCCGGCTTTAGCTCTCAAGTCTAATACGTTATGGTGGTATGGCCCTGATTGGTTGCGCTATCCAGCCGATCGCTGGCCGCAATGGGAACTGCGGGTAACTAAAACGGATCTATCCAGCCCCGACCCGAGCCTTCGCCACTCATGTATCTCACGGGACCGACACTAGCGGCGACACTTTATTGACGCGCTGCTCCACGTACTCACGCGCTCTGAAAGTAATCGCATATATATTTCGTTTTTATCACAACTGTCTGTCTCGGAAGCGAGGTACGCCTCGCTTCGATACGGAAATATTAAGTCTACAGGAACTAAATACCAGTAAGCTTTGTTTGATTCGACTAACACAGCTCACGCATTATCCCGCGGAATATAAACAACTCCAAGCTCATCTTCCCGTCGCTCAACGAAGTTCTCTGTTAGCTTTAAATCCCTTCTTAGATGCTCAGGGTATTATACGAGCCAACGGCCGACTAGCTTACTCTTCTTTCTCCTACAATGAACGGTATCCAATCCTCTTGCCGGCGACCTCTCACTTGGTTGGGCATGTACACACGGTGTGTTTGCATGGCGCCAACAGCCTGATGATGTCTCTACTCCGTAGGGAATTTTGGATTCCGCGTATCCAATCCATTGTACGTAGTCATATTTACCATTGTACTACATGCAAAGTTATCCGAAAACAAACTCGCAGTCAAATAATGAGCGCCCTTCCACGCGAGCGCGTATGCCTGAACAGCCCTTTCGCATTTCGCAACAACGTAGGTTTGGATTTCGCCGGGCAGATTAGTCTCAAGTCCAGGAAAGGTCGTTTCAGTCCTGCTCAAACGACCAAGGGGTATGTCTGTTTGTTTGTCTGCTTCTCGACCAAAGCCGTTCATCTGGAAGCGGTGAGCGATCTTACCTCCACCTCCTTTCTTGCCGCATTCGACCGTTTCACAGCGCGACGAGGCCTTTGTGCTGACCTCTATTCCGATAACGGTACCAATTTCGTTGGAGCCGACCGCTTACTCAAGCTCGAGTATCAAAAAGCCGTGCGCGACGGTACCGCTCACATCGCACAACTCTATGCCGCTCGCGGCCTTAATTGGCATTTTATACCGCCTGGAACTCCGCATTACGTAGGATTATGGGAGGCCGGCGTAAAATCGGTAAAACACCATCTTCGACGGGTGACGAAATCTTACATTTTCACTTTTGAAGAATTAGCTACTGTGCTAGCAAAAATCGAAGCGTGTCTAAATTCACGACCGATCACTCCCTTAACGAGTAACCCCTCGGATCCAACGTGTCTCACTCCCGGACACTTTCTCATAGGAGATAGTCTTTTATCCCCTCTTGAAACCAACTTCTTAGAAGCCCCCACCAATTCTTTAAAAAGATGGCAGCTGATGCAGCAAATCCAACAAACCATCTGTCAACGTTGGAAAGAAGAATATATTTCGCAGCTTCACCAACGGCCAAAATGGAGGACGTGTAAAGAGAACGTCAAGTTGGGCGATATGGTAGTCCTCAAGCAGGAAAACCTACCCCCCACTGAATGGCGCCTAGGTCGCGTGATCGCTTTGCATCCGGGCAAAGATAAAAATGTGCGAATGGCAACTATCAAGAAGGTGCACGGAGACGTCACTCGCCATGTGGTAAAACTTTGCGTTCTCCCTATGGAACCATCGTTGACTCCACCCCCAGCACAATAAGCTTGACTTCATGAATCCTCAATCCATAGCCCACTAATTTATTTCTTCTTCTATCCCTACTATAACAATGTCAGTACAATTTAAAGTAACCTTATCAATATTATTTTCATCAAATGTTAATATTATTTATTTCAACAGTATTTATAGCTGTCAATAAATATTCAGTTCATTCAACCGTCAAAAAATACAGTCCGCTACATATCGTCTAGTCGTTATTTAATGATCTCTGATTAATTTTGATTAATTTTACTCATCAATGCAACTCTTTTTTCGTCTAATACAAAAAAAAAAAAAAAAAAATCGACACACATAGTTTAATATCATCATACATCCCGTTTTTCATTTCCTACCATCCTATGCACTATAATTTTAGTTTTTTACTTACAGGAAAGGATAGCGAGTCGAGGCGCTTCAAACCTCAAAAGCAACTTACCTATGGGAGGAAATGCCCATAGCGGACCTATCTAGTCGTTCAACATGACTCATCCACCAAAGGTAACCAACGATGGTACTCTGCACTTGAACGTAAGACCCGCAAGAGTCGACCGTTCCTCGGGGGAGGCCCCAAAATGTTCACGCCGCTACGGTACCATCATTGTGTTCATCACCTTTCGGCATTTCTCTCTAAATTTACTGTTTTATAAATTATAACCGTACCATATTACGGTTATCCCGGTTGATTATTCCATAATCACACCATTTCGAGTATCGAATGATTGATTGCCAATCTTTATAATTGAGTCGAAATACCAGATTTCTTTCTCTTTCGCATTAGACCGTCAAGCAGTTATCATCGTAAGAGTTCAGCGTTGCAGTTTTTTTTATAAGTAATTAAATTAATATCAAGTGTAAATTTTTTATAATACAGAAAAGACCATATCGGCATTAAATTTTAAATCTAAATTTAATTAATCTAAACTTAATCATTTTGGATTAAATTTGAAATATTAAGAACATTAATTAATAATATATATTTTTTTAATTGTTAAATTAGTAGACATTTATATTTGAAAAAGTGATTTAATAAAATTGTTAAGAATTGTGAATATATAAACACAGAACAATATTCTTTTATTTCGTTGTGTACGGGCATACGGGGTCGCTTTTCCGCGAAAAGCAGATTAAAAAATTTAGATCTGTGGTGACAACCTAAGGTTGATTAAAAATTAATTAAAAAACCGCTAGTGAACCCCCAGTTCCTCCTGTCCGGAACACTCTACGATAACAACCATTTTGTGTTTCACTATCCCTATCTATAACTAAAAAACCATATTTTTTTCCCCAACAATTAAGACACATTTCATGAAATTGTACGAATGTCATATCATTGCTGACATGATCTGTATAAATATGTCTTAGATTCATATCATCCTGCTTAAAAATTATTAAAAAGTTTGCATTATCTCGTATGAGATGTTTTGGAATATGGGTATAAGATTGACATAAGTAAAAACTATCAATATTATTGTGACGACCCATACAAAAATATTTCCGAATATTATTTTGTCTATCACATGCGGCATCATCGAAAATAAATATAGAATGTGATTTTGCTTCTTCAGGTGGAATTATATCACTGTTATTAGAAAAAGTATAGTATCCGAGTTGGAATAGTTGCCATAACTTGATTAAGAAACTCATGTTTTGGTTGGTGTAGAGACTTAGAATATATGTAAATATTTTCAAACTTCAATCCATTGGGTTGTTCTAATAAGCTTAATATGACATTTGTTTTTCCACAATTCGATGGACCCACTATTGGTCCTCGTATACTATTTGGTAATAGTTCACCATGTTTTTTTGTTTTACACCAGTTTCCTTTTATTTTTATATCTAAATTATTTACAGGTAAAGATTTGTGTTGTTTAATGAATTTCATCTTGACTACTGATAAATTTTCATAAGTTTTAAATTTATATATTGAAATGTTAAAACAAAACATTAATCATTCATAATAAGTTAATCTATCCATAATGATTGATTATAATAAAATTAATATCAGTCAAGAAAAAGCTGTTAAAGGAAAAGGTCTTCTAAATAAAATTATAAATAAGTTGCCATTTGAATTACATTTACCCGGTGGTTATCAATATTGTGGACCTGGTACAAAATTACAAAAAAGATTAGACAGAGGTGATCCTGGTATAAACCCATTAGATGCAACTTGTAAAGAGCATGATATAGAATATTCTAAGTTTAAAAATATCGAAGATCGACACATTGCCGATAAAGCTTTAGCAGAAAAAGCTTGGAAACGTGTGCTTGCTAAAGATTCTAATTTCTTAGAACGAACGAGCGCTTTATTAGTAACAAACGCCATGAAAGCTAAAATTAAATTAGGAATGGGTGTAAAAAAACATATTAAATTTAATAAAACTAAAAAAACTGTAAAGTTATTTCAAAAAGCTGTAAAAGATGCTAAAAATGCTATAAAATTACAAAAACCTTGTAACAATAACGATGCTATAAAATTAGCCCTTCAAGCTGCTAAAAATGTGGAACTGGTGGAGTCATACCATTTCTAGTACCTCTTTTTGCAGGATTATCAGCTGTTGGAGCATTGTCTGGTGGTGTAACTGGTATAGTTAAAGCGATAAAGGATGTAAAGAATGCTAAAAATGAATTAATTGAATCCAGAACCAAAAAACTAATAGAAATCCTACCCAAGAGAGCGTTAAGCGAAATTGATTTACATAATTATGCTAAATTTATACCACATTTTCGTGGAGTGTTTATGTGTGATAGTTTACCTATAAAAGCACTAAATAAAGAGAGCGGTATTGTTAATTTGGATAATTCATCAGGTTCTGGTACTCATTGTGTAGTATACAATAAAAATAAAAATGATGTAACATATTTTGATAGCTTTGGAAACTTGCAGCCACCTATTAAATTAATTAAATATTTAGGTTATAATTTGCAGTATAACTACAACTCTTACCAAATCTATGGTAACCGACGAGTTCATCGAAAACAAGTTCATCGAAAACAAGTTCATCGAAAACGAGTTCATCGAATGCAAGTTCATCGAATGCAAGTTCATCGAAAACGAGTTCATCGAATGATAAATTCATCGAATTACAAGTTCATCGAAAAATTATTATTTTTTAACTATATTATTTTTTCTGATTATAGATAATGAAAAATACGTGTTCCATGACTAAACAGAAAATGATATAACAGAACAAGTTTTACTTGAAATTTTTATAATTCTTCTTTTTTATTTTTTATTCTTTTCGTAGGCTTTTCCCTGATTATTTCCCTTATTAATGAAAATTAAAAATGTATCACACTTATTACTGACAACTTATTACCTTCTTTTACCTATTTATTTTATTTATAAATTTTGCGCGGTCAGAAGGAGTTTAAGTTTACCTACTTCAGTACTAATTAATAAAAACTTTCCCAGTAATCATTTTCCATTTATTGTTTTCAAATAAATAAAAAATAAAATAAATAGCTAGTTAATGCCGGCAATTCCCTGTTCTTAAGTTTATGAATGCGAAAATTATTTTTTTTCATTTGAATATCATTTAAATTAAAAATTAATGTATGTTTTCATAAAATAAATTTCTTCTTTATAAGTACTTCAAATAAAATTTTATTTTTGTTGATCATTGCAACTTCAAAATCTGTCATGATAGTTTAGAGTTAAAAAATAATATAGTAGTTAAAAAAAAATTTTTTTTTCGATGAACTTGTAATTCGATGAATTGATCATTCGATGAACTCGTTTTCGATGAACTTGCATTCGATGAACTCGTTTTCGATGAACTTGTTTTCGATGAACTCGTTTTCGATGAACTCGACGGGAATCAAAACTATAATACAATAAGATGTGGCCATCTATGTCTAGCTTTCTTAAACCAACTGCTAAAATAATAATTTATCAAAACACTCGTTTCGTTGTTTTCTTTCACGGATTTGTTCAATGATATCTATATCGCTACGTCGTTCTTCGAATTGTCTGCGTAAAACTTGACAAAAATCTGGCCACTGAAATTCCAACTTTTGATCAAATTGGCCCTACGTTCATTGGAAATTATAGTTCCGACGTGATTTTGATCCAGATTATCATTATTTACATAATTATGATTTAAGTCATAATTTGAATTTCTATTCGGAACCGAATCTGTATTTAAATTTCTATTATGTCTTGGTTGTGAAAATCGTTCACTATTATTTTGATTACTAATAACCGATTGATTAATAGTATTTCTATTATGGTTTTCCACTAATGGTGGAGGAAAAGAGAAATTATTATTTACATTATTTGGTAATGTTAACCTTGGTTCTGGACGAATATTCATATTTTGTATCGACTGTTCTACGGTTTCCTTTATCGATTGTTTCAAGCTAGCTTGCAATCTACTCATAGCTAGATCTTGGGTTACTTCTACCGTTTTCCTAATAATTTCCGTTAAAGTGGATAAATCGAAATAATTTCCGAATGAACCTCTTGGATCTGAATTTGAATTCGATATTTGGTCGGTTATGGTTGCAAACTGGTTTGATGCAGCCATACTTGGGGTTAATAAATAAGTCTGGGATCTGGTTGTAACATTAGTTTTTAATGATGCACCAGTATTTTTGGATTGCTTAAGTTTGTGGGTTTTAATATTTTTTACAAGACATTCCTCACGACAAATTGGACACGTTTGGTTATCTTTTAGCCATGTGTTGATACATGCGCTATGAAATACATATTGACATTTAGTAATAACTATGTTATTTGATGTCGACAGTAATTCGCTACAAATGGAACAATGAGTTTCCATATCTGCTTTCTTTGGTGAATGAAACATTTCAATACTCAAAGAACTAATAATAATTTCAAAATTAATGAACAAAATGCTTTTTCACTAGCAATCATTAATATTTTTAATTGATACCAAGCGCGAAGTGTGGTACTGTTCAAGGTGTTTACTGAACACCCAAACCTATTTATAGGAACTTAAAAAAAATATTGCAAATTAAAAAAAAAACATACAAAATTTTTAATTTTACTAAATTTTTAATTTTTATATAATTTTTAATTCTACTATAACAACAATTTTTCATATAATATTTTTCTACCGTTCAGTTAAAATTATGAACATACGACAGTAATACGACACCAACAAAAAAAGTATTATCTGTAACAACGAACCAACAACAATTTTTCTTATACCTAACCATGTCTATAATAGTATAATATAATATTTTTCAAATGTTCATTAAAAATTATGAACCAAGCTTTTGTTAGATAATTTCGTATTCACAGAGAATATTTTTGAAAAATTGAGAGATTATTATGAGATCTACATATAGTGTTCAGTTTAAAATATGAACCAACGAAGAAATTATTTAAATTTATATGTAAGTAGGAAGGAAGGATAGGATATAAAAGAATGGAAGAGAATATTTCTCTATATGCATATGCATATTCAAAACTATTTGTGAATATATAAAAAAAAAATTATATAGTAGGCAAATATTCATAAATAGTTTTGAATATGCATATGCATATAGAGAACTATTCTCTTCCATTATTTTATATCCAAATCCTATCCTTCCTACTTATGTACATAAAAATAATTTCTTCGTTGGTTCATATTTTTAACTGAACATTATAGATAGATAGAACTTATAAAAATCTCTTAATTTTTCAAAAATATTCTCTGAGAATACGAAATTATCTAACAACAAAAGCTTGGTTCATAATTTTAAATAAACTTTTGAAAAATATTATATTATACTATTATAGAGGCATAGGTATAAGAAAAATTGTTGTTGATTCGTTGTTACTATTGGGAATTTAATGTTATAAGAAAACTATTTTTTTTTTTTGGCATTGCGATATACATATTACTGTTGCGTTCATAATTTTAAATGAACATTTGAAAAATACTATAAGAAAAATTTCGAAATGTTGGGTCGTTGTTACTATTGCGAATTTAATGTTACAAGATTTTTTTTTTTTTTGTAGGTATATGTATATTCTTGTTGCATGTTCATAATTTTAAATGGACATTGGAAAAATAATATAAGAAAAATTAAAAAATATTGGTTCGTTGTTGCGGTTGCAAATATTATAAGGAATTATTTTTTTTGTTAGGGTTGCAATATATTTTTGTTGCTTGCTCATAATTTTAAATGAACGTTACAAAAACAATATAAAAAAAATTGATAAATTTTTGTTCCGTTGTTGCGGTTGCGAGTTTATAAATACAGATTTTAATGAAATTTGGCTCACAGGTTCATTTCAACTTCATCCGATAACGATTCTTTTAGTGGGTCCATTTTAGAATTTCTTGTTTATGTCGAGAGCAATCAGAATTTTTTTTTGTTTTTATGAAAAATGACAAAATAATTTATATCACAGATTTCGATGAAATTAGTTGGTTTCATGTTATGTACCATCCTAACTAGGTAGAGGTCAGTAGTTTAATAATAAAATTTCCGATTAATGTTTCATATGTTCTAGCTAGAGCATATAGTAAATTATTATCTGTTTTGAATTTTTTTTACAAACATTAGTTTTGTAATCTAGTTTGTGCTTATAAAATTTAGAGCCAGCAGATTAGTGGTTCCCTATTCCTATTTTTTTGTATTTATTGAACTGAACACCCGATATAAAGCCATTAGCTTCGCCACTGATTGATACACAGCGAAATTAAATTTAAATAACACAATACTAATTTTTAATACTAAAGAAATAAACTAATTAATAAACTCGATTATACATATGTACATAAACTAAATTAAGGTAAATCACAATTCTATGGTGTATTACAATTAATTATTAATCATTATTAGATACAAATGTCGGTCGGAATTTTGCTAATTACGGCCAAATTTCCGCATGTCCATTACAATTTGCATACTAAAATTTTCGTTCAAATCCACGAATAAAACATAATTCATTCCATGCAATTTATTTGAGAAACATTAGTGATTTTATCATATAACACCAGAATCAAATTTGCCTGTCGGAACTTAGCTAAATATAGCCAAATCTCCGAATTTCCTTTGCGAAACTGATACTAATATTACAACAACAAAATTACTAATAACTAAAACTTATTTGTAAATAAATAAAGTAATTCAAATCTTTGGAAATCTAATAGCACCACATTTTCCGGTCGGAATTTAGCTAAGTACCAGCCAAATCTCCGAATTTCCATTGCGAATCGATACTCTAGAACGCCAAAATTCAAAATATAATCAAATTTACCGATAAATTTCCTGAAACTACACTAATAATTTTATATATTATTTCTATACAGATTCAATACTAATACAAAACGTTAAACCTAATAATGGACGTTAATTAGCTATAATAAACAGCCAATTGAAACGTATTTCCGAAAATTAAAATTTCAACCTATGAACCAATATTTAATCCCTCCAAGGATAATACATAAAATATTAATTACTAAAAATTGAGTGCCAGGAACCTTGATTATCTTCCGGTCCTTTCTTGTGCATCATTTGTAATGAACAAATGTTCCACTTTTCCAGATACCTTTGTTACTTCAGGTCCCTGCTCTGGCGCTATTTTTAATGAATGTATGGTATCATTTTTTATTTTTAGCCAAGTATAATATTGGTTTGGTAGAAATAATTTAATTAATGTGAATAGGTCACTAAAATTGCGCGCCATTTGTAATAAACAAATGTGCAAAGAGCTTTAACCAATCAAAATCTTCTAAACATTTAAAATCTATTACCAATTATCCAATAATAATATTAGGGGGGGGTTCACAAATTACGCGCATTTGTGAACCCCCCTATTGTACATTCATACAAAACTTGCGTGCAATATTAAACACAAAAAAAAAAAAAAAAAAAATCAAAGATAAAATATACTAAAAAAATTAAAAGAAATATAAAATAAAATACTCTAAATTTTAAATTCCCCTAAAACTAACATGTAACACCAAAATTAGATATTTATGTTTAACGAAATGGATTTAGATGTAATACCATTTTAAAATTTGCCCACCCATCCATGTGATATATACTAAAATCCTAAAATAAACCTAAATGTATGAGTATGATCCCTACATATATCCTATTTAAATCTTACCTACTGCATAATCTTATAAAAACATTAAATCCTGCGAAGGAAAAATAAAAAAAAAAACCTTATTCGAAAAGAAACATTATTTCGTCCATTTTAAAAATAGTTTTTATTAAAAATCCAAAAAAAAAATAATTCAAAAATGTATATACACAATAATAAAAAAAAAATAAAAAACTGTGATCAAAAAGAAAACAAAACTAATACTACAATAAAACTCTAATAAAAATTAATACATATTACAACAACAACTAATATTTACATTATTTTGTTGTAATTACTATATATGGGAAGCCATTAATATTATAAATTCAAATAATTGTACATGCAATTTGTACTTCTTTAACGATTCTGTTCGCCTAGTACAAATTATGCATATTCCTATACGAATATGAGATTCTACTTTATTTGAGTAATGATTTTAAAAACAAAATCTTCAAAATAATGATATTTAAAAAAATAAAAATTCTAAAAAAAAATCGTGCAATTAATAAAATTCTAATATTATTATTAAAAAAAATCTAAATTTTTGTATGAAATAAAAATTCTAAGTTAAAATTTGGATATAAAATATTCCTTAATTTTGACAAAAATAAAATAAAACCTAATACCGAAATTTCTTGAACTATTGAAAACTAAAATGACTAAATAAACTATGAAATAATCTTATATATATATATATGAATCTATCCATAAAATGAAAATTGCCAGGATTTCCCAACCCGTAAATTAGGTGATTTACTAGGAAAATTCGGTGATTTACTTTATTTGAAAAATAATATTCAAAGCAATTTTTTTTAAAATTAATCGCGAAAAAAATTTAAATAAAATAATAATAGGAATAAATTCAAATTTCTAATTTCGTAAATAGCCAGGGGATACCAGACTATTAATAAAATAAGAAAATGAATTCCAGGAAATACCTGTCTTACATTTGATGTACTACTTGATGATGATTTTTTTTTTACTGTACACCTTTTTTCCTTACCACCGATTTTAAGGGTATTTAAATCATTTTGAACAATGGTCTAATTAAAAATTATGAATTTAGATAGCTGGATTACAAAATTAACGTTTAATTCATAATTACGGAAATTTAATAAAAATCATTACTCATACATACAAAATGTAGGTAATAATTGATTTTTAAAGTTTATTGAACTTTATGAATTCTACTAGAATTCTAAAAATGATATAAAATGATAATTAAAGTAAATTCCCTAAAAAGCAGGTGAAACATAAATAGGATTCCCTTTTTACATAATATATGCACTAATAATTTTTATCCCATGATTTATTTTTGTGGGGATAAACTACAAGTTTTTTTTCTTTAATTTTTCTGGTGTTGGAACATGGAACTTATTCAAATTGATAAGTTTTACAAGTCCACAATTCCACACGGGGTTGTATCTTGACTAATTAATCGTTACACCTAAAATTATGCTATGCGAAAATCTTGATCTTCAATTTTTATTGCAACTAACTCATATCAGAGACAATTATATAGAGATGTAGGATATAGAACAAAGCTATAATTTTATTAGAAAGCTATATTTTATTAGAAATTAGAAAGTTATTAGAAAGCTATATTTTTAAAAAAGCTTGACCAGTTTGCTCTTTTCAATAACCAACCAAGAGATTTTTATTTGCTGGTTTTGCTTTATTGTTGTTTTAATGTTATTGAAAACAACTTTTCTCTTGTTAAAAAATATTGGTATTTCTATTGTTTAATAACTCTATTTGTTTAAGGTGTGTTATGATTATCAGAATTTTCTTAAAACAGTTGATACGAGTTTTTTTATCTATCCAAAAAGTCTGATGAAAAATGTTATGAAAATGTATACCCTCAGGTTGTTCATACAAAATAGCATGCGATTATTTTTCACAATTTAAATTATTGATCGAAAAAACAATTCAATATTGTTTTTTATATTGTTTTAAATTTTTAGTTAATTTATTTTTTATTATTCGTAAATTTAAATTTATAGTTTTAAGATATTCTTAAAAATAAATATAAAACAATAGGTCTTTTTGTTGTGTCGGCCTTTTATCCATGTCTGCCTTTTGACTATTTCGGCCTTTTATTTGTCTGCTTTTTGTCCATGTCGGCCTTTTGTCCATGTCGGCTTTTTGTCTGCATTTTGTACATGTCGGCCTTTTGTACATGCCTGCCTTTTGTCCGTATACGGTATATACTACCTCGTATCGTTTGTTTACCTCCATCAGCAGTTTTAACTTCTGAGCTAAACTTTGCATAAGGTAAATTAGAGTTTAATAATTCTTTAGCGCTGTCGAAACCTATACAACTTGCGGTCGCTCCACTATCTAGTAAACCTAGTAATTTTTTCCCAAAAACTTTTATTTCGGCATATGAGCGAACGTCATTTTTTAAAGTAGTGATGAAATTACAAGATTTCGATTTGTTCTAAATTGCTTCCAATTATAACGATATCTAAGGGAAGCGCGTTTATAGATATGATTTATTGGTTCTGTTTTATTAATTGTTGAAATACCATCAACTTTATTATAAAAAAAATTTTACAAGTAAGTTTATAATCTTTCAATCTTTGTTGATACGTTTTAATGTTAAATAAGTGTGGTTCGTCACCACTACTATCAATATTCTTTTTAAAATAGAAATATTCGATTTATCCGATTTTAATTTATGATTTACTTTTTCGGGAAGTAACTGATGTTGTTGTTCCCCCGATTCATCAAGTTTTTTGTGCGACAAATTTTGCAATTTGGCTTATAAATATTTTTAGTTCCAAATATTTTATAAATATTTTTATAACAAAATATTTTTGGTGGTAATAAGCACTCAGTAAAACGATGCCCTATTACATCGCAATTCCAACAACAAATAGTTTTATCATTATTGTCAGAATTGGCATTGATTACATCAATCTCATTATTTTCTAATAATGGTGTTTCAGTTAAATCTACACCGTCAGTTTGAATTTCTGATACATTCCGAGATGGATATGGTTAATGAGTAAAATTATTTCGTTTACGTATATCGTTATTTAGGTCTTCTTATGCTCTACATAAGGAACGTAAATGGTCTATGTTCCAAACGTCTACATAGAGAAGATCTCTTCGTACATCCTCCCGTAAATTTCTTTTTATAATATTTAATAATTCTGCATCGGAAATCTGATCTCTCAATTTATCATATAGATACATAATTGATTCGTAAAAATCATCAAAACACTCGTTTCGTTGTTTTCTTTCACGGATTTGTTCAATGATATCTATATCGCTACGTCGTTCTTCGAATTGTCTGCGTAAAACTTGACAAAAATCGGGCCACTGAAATTCCAACTTTTGATCAAATTGGCCCTACGTTCATTGGAAATTATAGTTCCGATGTGATTTTGATCCAGATTATCATTATTTACATAATTATGATTTAAGTCATAATTTGAATTTCTATTCGGAACCGAATCTGTATTTAAATTTCTATTATGTCTTGGTTGTGAAAATCGTTCACTATTATTTTGATTACTAATAACCGATTGATTAATAGTATTTCTATTATGGTTTTCCACTAATGGTGGAGGAAAAGAGAAATTATTATTTACATTATTTGGTAATGTTAATCTTGGTTCTGGACGAATATTCATATTTTGTATCGACTGTTCTACGGTTTCCTTTATCGATTGTTTCAAGCTAGCTTGCAATCTACTCATAGCTAGATCTTGGTTTACTTCTACCGTTTTCCTAATAATTTCCGTTAAAGTGGATAAATCGAAATAATTTCCGAATGAACCTCTTGGATCTGAATTTGAATTCGATATTTGGTCGGTTATGGTTGCAAACTGGTTTGATGCAGCCATACTTGGGGTTAATAAATAAGTCTGGGATCTGGTTGTAACATTAGTTTTTAATGATGCACCAGTATTTTTGGATTGCTTAAGTTTGTGGGTTTTAATATTTTTTACAAGACATTCCTCACGACAAATTGGACACGTTTGGTTATCTTTTAGCCATGTGTTGATACATGCGCTATGAAATACATATTGACATTTAGTAATAACTATGTTATTTGATCTCGACAGTAATTCGCTACAAATGGAACAATGAGTTTCCATATCTGCTTTCTTTGGTGAATGAAACATTTCAATACTCAAAGAACTAATAATAATTTCAAAATTAATGAACAAAATGCTTTTTCACTAGCAATCATTAAAATTTTTAATTGATACCAAGCTCGAAGTGTGGTACTGTTCAAGGTGTTTACTGAACACCCAAACCTATTTATAGGAACTTAAAAAAAATATTGCAAATTAAAAAAAAACATACAAAATTTTTAATTCTACTAAATTTTTAATTTTTATATAATTTTTAATTCTACTATAACAACAATTTTTCATATAATATTTTTCTACCGTTCAGTTAAAATTATGAACATACGACAGTAATATATCCCAACACCAACAAAAAAGTATTATCTGTAACAACGAACCAACAACAATTTTTCTTATACCTAACCATGCCTATAATAGTATAATATAATATTTTTCAAATGTTCATTAAAAATTATGAACCAAGCTTTTGTTAGATAATTTCGTATTCTCAGAGAATATTTTTGAAAAATTGAGAGATTATTAGCTTAAGCCGGGAAATAGGGGGGTTCACAAATGCGCGTAACATTCATACAAAACTTGCGTGCAATATTAAACAAAAAAAAAAAGAAAATCAAAGATAAAATATACTAAAAAAATTAAAAGAAATATAAAATAAAATACTCTAAATTTTAAATTCCCCTAAAACTAACATGTAACACCAAAATTAGATATTTATGTTTAACGAAATGGATTAAGATGTAATACCATTTTAAAATTTGCCGACCCATCCATGTGATATATATACTAAAATCCTAAAATAAACCTAAATGTATGATCCCTACATTATATCCTATTTAAATCTTACCTACCGCATAATCTTATAAAAACATTAAATCCTGCGAAGGAAAAATAAAAAAAAAAACCTTATTCGAAAAGAAACATTATTTCGTCCATTTTAAAAATAGTTTTTATTAAAAATCCAAAAAAAAATAACACAATAATAAAAAAAAATAAAAAACTGTGATCAAAAAGAAAACAAAACTAATACTACAATACAACTCTAATAAAAATTAATACATATTACAACAACAACTAATATTTACATTATTGTTGTTGTAATTACTATATATGGGAAGCCATTAATATTATAAATTCAAATAATTGTACATGCAATTTGTACTTCTTTAACGATTCTGTTCGCCTAGTACAAATTATGCATATTCCTATACGAATATGAGATTCTACTTTATTTGAGTAATGATTTTAAAAACAAAATCTTCAAAATAATGATATTTAAAAAAATAAAAATTCTAAAAAAAAATCGTGCAATTAATAAAATTCTAATATTATTATTAAAAAAAATCTAAATTTTTGTATGAAATAAAAATTCTAAGTTAAAATTTGGATATAAAATATTCCTTAATTTTGACAAAAATAAAATAAAACCTAATACCGAAATTTCTTGAACTATTGAAAACTAAAATGACTAAATAAACTATGAAATAACCTTATATATATATATATATATATGAATCTATCCATAAAATGAAAATTGCCAGGATTTCCCAACTCGTAAATTAGGTAATTTACTAGGAAAATTAGGTGTTCTATGTGGTGTCATTTCAAATTCTGTTAAACGGACGGTCTTTATTTAGCGATGAACAAATTTACTCTACGGCAGTATTATTACTACTGATGTAGGATAGTGTTCTAAAACCGCGTAATATAAGAAGTATTTTTCAACAAATTATGAAAGCTTTTTTTTTCAATTATGAAATGAAAAAAGATTTTTTTTAAAATAAATTTAGAGAATATAAAAATCTCAGCGAAATTAAAAATATTTATTTAGAAGCAGGTAGTTGAGGGTTGAGACAGAGGGAACAGATTTCAAGAATTTGCAATTCTTTTTTAGACAGAAAACAGAAAAATAATATTTGAAGTTCAGTTTTAGGATTTTTTTAAAAAATATTTTACTATATTTAGAGTTCGAGTAGTTACACAATTACTATGTATGTTGCGCTGGACTTGAACTCTAAAAATATGAGTTAAGTTGAAATTTTTTTCTGGGCACATTAGAAATTTCGATGGGGCAAATTCGGGTATAAAAAATTAACTTTTATGTTAATTTCTGTTAATTTTCTTTTTTTGAAAAATGAATGTTTTTCTTTTTAAATTTGGTCAATTTGTAAAAAATATATTTCATATTTTTAGCACATTAGCTAAAAATAAACTATACAACCCATAAAATCCAAAAAAGGAAAAGACATTTTGCAGAAAGAGTTTTAATTTTTTTTTATACAAATATTTATTTCCTGCTCCCTTCTCCTTGCCCGCGATATTTTCAAAAGGCATGAGAAGAAAAAAAATAGAAAAAACAACAAAATAATAAGTAAATTGCATGGCATACGATGTCCATTTTTGAAATTTACATAATGCAAAATATTTTATATGAAATAGAATCATAATTTACATTTACACATTCATTGAATGTATGTATATGTGAAAATTTTACTATCTGATATTGCATAGAAATTGGTAATGACATGATAATGCATAGACAGATGTAAAAGGGTGTTTGCATTATCAGACTTTTTCTTAAAGTGATCCTTTGTCTGATGGAAAATAGTACAATGTGTGAAGGTAAAAAAAATAATCAGACTTTTTGGATAGATAAAAAAACTCGTATCAACTGTTTTAAGAAAATTCTGATAATCATAACAAACTTTAAACAAATAGAGTTATTATACAATAGAAATACCAATATTTTTTAACAAGAGAAAAGCTGTTTTCAATAACATTAAAACAACAATAAAGCAAAACCAGCAAATAAAAATCTCTTGGTTGGTTATTGAAAAGAGCAAACTGGTCATTGTAAAAGCTTTTTTAAAAATATAGCTTTCTAATTTCTAATAAAATTATAGCTTTGTTCTATATCCTACATCTCTATATAATTGTCTCTGATATGAGTTAGTTGCAATAAAAATTGAAGATCAGGATTTTCGCATAGCATAATTTTAAGTGTAACGATTAATTAGTCAAGAAGACACAACCCCGTGTGGAATTGTGGACTTGTGAAACTTATCAATTTGAATAAGTTCCATGTTCCAACACCAGAAAAATTAAAGAAAAAAACTTGTAGTTTATCCCCACAAAAATAAATCATGGGATAAAAATTATTAGTGAATATATTATGTAAAAAGGGAATAATATTTATGTTTCACCTGCTTTTTAGGGAATTTACTTTAATTATCATTTTATATCATTTTTAGAATTCTAGTAGAATTCATAAAGTTCAATAAACTTTAAAAATCAATTATTACCTACATTTTGTATGTATGAGTAATGATTTTTATTAAATTTCCGTAATTATGAATTAAACGTTAATTTTGTAATCCAGCTATCTAAATTCATAATTTTTAATTAGACCATTGTTCAAAATGATTTAAATATCCTTAAAATCGGTGGTAAGGAAAAAAGGTGATCAGTAAAAAAAAATCATCATCAAGTAGTACATCAAATGAAAGACAGGTATTTCCTGGAATTCATTTTCTTAGTTTATTAATAGTCTGGTATCCCCTGGCTATTTACGAAATTAGAAATTTGAATTTATTCCTATTATTATTTTATTTAAATTTTTTTCGCGATTAATTTTTAAAAAATTTGCTTTGAATATTATTTTTCAAATAAAGTAAATCACCTAATTTTCCTAGTAAATTACCTAATTTACGAGTTGGGAAATCCTGGCAATTTTCATTTTATGGATAGATTCATATATATATATATATATATATAAGGTTATATCATAGTTTATTTAGTCATTTAGAACACTATCCTACAGCAGTAGTAATAATACTGCCGTAGAGTAAATTTGTTCATCGCTAAATAAAGACCGTCCGTTTAACAGAATTTGAAATGACACCACATAACTAGAAATCAATGTGTGTTATTAGGTGTAATAAAGATATCTATATAGAGATGGTATAATGTTCAAGTTCTTTGATAGGTTGCAAACATGTTTTATAGGTTGTGTCTGTAAAACTTGAAAATCTGTAATACTTCTGTAACCACCAGTAGAGTAAATTCGATTTTATCTTACTACTCAAAACTACTGTTAATGTAAATTTGTTTATGCTAGTGTAAATCATCTGTAAAATAAAATAAATAAACTGTTATTGCAGTCGTTTATGTTTTTTCTGCACGTGTATTCCTGAAAACGTTTCGAATGATTTTCGTAACGTAAATGTCATTTTGGTATTCCTGAAAACGTATCGATTCTTTATCGAATCGATAGATTCTGTAATTGATTTTTTTAACGTTTCTATCGAAATTTGAACGTCATCAATTTTGTTAACGCTATTCATGTATTTCACAATTAAAAATTTATGAAATTAAAATTAACAATTTTTGGCTGTTTCTTTAAAAAAATGTAAGTTTTAATTTATGATTATAGTATATTAATGTATTTATACATAAATATACAAAATATATATATATATATGAAAAATATAAACTAAAATTAATAATTAATACAATAATAGGTCTAAAACTACGTCTAATAAACAATATGAAATTTTAATTTCATATATGGAGGATCATAAAGATTTGGCCAGCGGATTTTTATCAACAAAGAATGCTCGAAGTAGAGCAAAAGTATTATGGAGAATATTGAGTGACCAACTAAATGCCAATGGGCCACCTATACGCGAACCTTATAAAAATAAATTACTTCTAATGAAATTGGAAATAAAAAAGAGGATGCTAGAAGTTTAAATTTAAATAATTTATTTAAACCTATTTATTAATTTATTATAATGTTATGCTAAAATGAATTTACTTGCATGTTATGTTATTATTTTTGGAAATTTACTTTTTTATATTATTTTTTAATTTATAATGAATTTAATATGTTGAAATTGAAATAAAAAAACATATTATTTTTTAAAAAACAAAATTTTTTTAAAAATACTTAAATTTAAATTTGTTTATTTATTTAATATGTGAAATCAATTAGTTTATTAATTTTAAAAAGAAAGAGCTATTATATCTCTGTTTTCTTTTGCAATCGTGGTTAAGTTATTTTCAGCATCATCAAATTCATCATTATCACTTTCATGGTCTTCCAATACAATATCAAATTCTGGTACATTGTAATTAATGCAAATGTTATGCATTGCGCAGCAGGTATTTGTAACCTGTATGGCTTTAGCCAGTGTATAATGCAGTCCTCGTTCTCCTATTATACATCTAAATCTGCCTTTCAGCACTCCAATAGTTCTTTCAACTATGTTTCTGCATTTAAAATGTATATCATTGAATTTTGATTCCATTGTCCCCTCACCTGCTGATCTGTATGGTGTGAGTAACCATGGCTGCAAAGAGTTCCCACTATCGCCTTAAAATAATAAAAAAATTAAATTGGGTTTTTTTATGATATAAGCAAACTTACCTAATAACCAAATTTTCTTTTCACCATTTTTCCAATTTTCTTCTAAAAACTTCTTTTGTTCACTCATACTCCATATGAATGAATCGTGAGAGGCACCAACATAGCACGCATCAATGCATCTAATATTCATTTCATAGTCACATACCTATGAATATTGAAGAAAAAATATAGTTTTTTTTATATTTTTTGAGTTTAAAATTATACATACAATCATTGCTATTGTATGATATCCTTTTCTGCTAAAATAATGATGCTCATTATTTTGAGGTCTAATAATCTTTATATGTGTGCCGTCCACACAACCAATTATTCCTGGAAATGTATATTTATTAAAAAAATGTTGTTTGGATTTACATTTATCCTCTTCCGTCAAATGGAAGGATATCCATTTTGAACATATTTTATTTTCTAAAATATTAAGCGTTTCTTGTATTATTTTAGAAACAGTTGGTTGTCCCATTCCAATTAAAAAATCCTGACCAATACTCTGTTGATAGCTTCCTTCTGCAAAAAATCCTTCTGCAGGGCGGCTGCCAATTTTAAAATGTTTGGTATTGAAGAACTTCTTGTTTTCAATGCATATACTCTCCATTAATTTCGCCCAGAAAATATTTGAAGGCATCTTTTGAAAGACGCAACAATTTCAAAAATCTGAAAAATTAATTTATTATTTATATAAAGAATAATAATTAAAGTTAACGTTAACTTACTTTTTACTTGGTAGTTCTAGAGGATTAGAATTATCACGTATAAATTTCCTTTTTAATTTTAAATTTTCCAACATTTGTTTTTCATCACTATCACTATCACTACTATAAAATAAATCTATGCTAGACAACATTTTTAATTTATTGTATTTTATTTGTTATCATTAATTCAATATAATTTCAAAATATTATTGTATTATTATACTTTTGTCAAAAATAATTTTAAAAAATTGACAATTAAAAATTATTTTTTTTGGTGAAGTTAGCAAATTTTTAAGGCTACAACGGCAACATTGTTTAACGTTTACGAACGTTTTCTGTAATTGAACGTTTACAAACGAACGTAAATCAAATACGTTTCGATTGGAAAAACGTTACGTTTTCAGGAATACACGACATCGTTTAAATTCCGCCTATGTAAACAAAAAAAAAGCACATGTTTTTTGTTATTTTCTTCTGTTAAAATTCTCGATCAGTTTATAAACTTAAAGTCCAGCCTTTGTAAACAAAAAAGTAACAGGCGTAAAATCAAAACAGAAAAACATACAGTCAACTTGTGTGTTTATTTATGCAATTCTTGATTACGTAACTAAAATTATTCAAGTTCATTAACAATGAGTTCAATACGCTATATAATAAACATACTAAATGTATTTATAATTTTTATATATAAATATATTATATATATATATATATTATATATATTGAAAATTATTTAGATATCAAATAATAAGGTAGATATAAAATTAAAACCTATCAAATTACAAAAATTATGTTATATCAAATTGTAATAATTTGATATCTTTTATTTTAGAATTACTTTTTTTGATAGTTTTTTAATTTTATATCTATTATTATCTCATTTATTTTTATGTTAATAATAAAAATATATGTTCATGTTACAAAAAAAAACAAGATTTTTTTTAATGTAGTATAGTATCTAGAGTTTTTATACAAAAAGTAAATACCTAAAAATACGTTACATTTGCTAATATTAAAACGTTTTTGCAAACGTAATCATTTACCATAATATAAATGTGAGAAAATTTATTTAAATAAACCGTTTTTTTTTTTGCAAACGTAATCATTTAAAATACTATAAATTGTG
>OY987255.1:42866292-43081704 GCA_963920725.1 Rhamphomyia laevipes | reverse complement strand
GACTGATTCACAAGTAGTTCTGAGTTGGCTATAATCGCCACTAAGACCCTCGTCGACACTCATCGCAAACCGTACCTCAGAAATTCTTAACGTAGCTCCACGTCAATGCTGGTCACATGTCTGTGCTTCACGTGGATTACTACCAGCCGAACTTATTGGATCAAAACTTTGGTGGGAAGGTCCTACCTGTTTGAGATAATCACGTTCTGACTGGTCGTCAGAAAATACATCATCATCTATCGACGAATGTATACTGGAAGAATGCAAACCTGATTCTACAACATTATTCAATTATATTGCTGTTAATGATAATCATGTATTTACCCATTTAATGTTACGCGTTTCTTCTTGGTCTAAGCTATATCGAACTATTGGTTATTGTTATCGATTTTATTTCAATGTTCGAAATAAAAATGCTTACACTTTTCATCCTTTGAGAACATCTGAACTGGTGAAGGCACAAGCATTTTGTTTACAATTCGCGCAACGCTCCGCCTTTCACGATGAATTATCTCGTTTACTAAAAAAACAGCCACTATCATCTAACAGTCCGTTAATTAAACTTACTCCGTTCATTGATTCCGACAATATCATACGTGTAGGTGGACGCATCAGTCATTCGGAATTAAATTATTCTGCTAAACATCCAATTATTCTACCGAAAGCTAATCGTATCACGGAATTAATCATAAAACACACACATGAAATACAATTACATGCTGGAACGTTTAGCTTATTTGCTATCTTACGACAAAAGTATTGGATATTTGGTTGTCGCAACTCAATTCGTAAATTGGTTCATGGTTGTGTAATTTGTTTTAAACAACGAAAAAATACTACAAATCAACTCATGGGTGAACTCCCTGCTGAACGTGTTCAGGTTTCTAAGCCATTTCCTCGTGTAGGCATCGATTATGCTGGTCATATCACGCTAAGAATGTTTCGCGGCAGAAATCCCAAATATAGTAAAGGATATATTTACTTATGCGTCTGCTTCTCTACTTAAGCATTACATTTAGAACTAGTCAACGATCTAACCATTAATTCTTTTCTTGCAGCTGTAGATCGATTTTGTGCTCGTCGTGGAAAGCCTACTGATATAGTAATAATTTTCAAGGTGCTGCTCGCAAATTAGATGAAATGTACCAATAGCTTGCATTACAACATCATATTGATAGCGTAATGGATCATATTAGTAAAGACAACTAACTTGGGACTTCATTCCTCCAGCTTCACCTCACTTTGGCGGATTGTGGGAGGCAGGTGTGAAGTCCGTCAAAAACAATATCACACGTGTTATTGGTGAACATGTTTTAACATTTGAAGAAATTTACACGCTGCTAGCTCGGATCGAAGCTATTTTAAACTCTTGATCATTGGTATCTGCTTCTGATTCTGATGTTGATGTACTTACACCAGCATATTTTTTAATTAATGCCTTTAAATCAGTTTACCGTAAACAAATTAAACTAACTAAAACACCCCCGACTAAACTAATTCTTATTCAACAGTAATTAAATTTTAATCCCAATAACTGTAAATAAGAAAAAACTTGCAATAATCCGTAACCTCCTAATTTTAATATAATCCCAGCTAAAATTATAGATCCAGAAACAGGAGCTTCTACATGAGCTTTAGGCAATCATAAATGAACTAAAAATATTGGACCACTTGAATAAATTACTATTGCTTGGGAAATATCGTCAATTTTCCTTTTTATTCTCGTCCACCCTTTTGCATTTTTTTTATTTGGGTTTCATTAAAAAAAATTGAAATTGTGGTGTTTTCTTGTTGTAATTCAAAACATTTTTTCTTCAATTCTTTAATTTGCTTCAACATCATATTCACTTTACTGTAATAAATTTAATTAAATTAGTATATACTTGAAATTATGTAATAATATCTCACCATTCAGAATTTAAATCTACGTTGTCTGTCTATTTGTCAGATTTACTTAAAGCCAAACAAGGTTCAACAACTTCTTCGATTTAAACTTCTTCAGGTTCTTTTAATAAATCACTAGTCATTGATTTTATGTTTTTTTTATTAATCACATCGTTGGCTATTAGATGTAGATGGAAGATTTTTTACTAAAGAACTAGATGGAAGATGTTCTGTAGGAAATGTATCTGGTTTTAATTTTTTAAGTTTTTTATTGTTGTGACTATGACAACCAAACACAGCACACATCACCATAATTTAATTTAGTTATTACTTTAATATAAATTATTAATATTATATATATTTTAATACTGTTAATGTTTTCTAAATTTTATAATTCTAACTCACTCTACTGGATACAATCGAACAATTGAACACAATTTTGTTTATTAATATTATATATATATTAATTATTAATATTATATATATGTTTTCTAAATTTTATAATTATAATTCTAAATTCTAAGTATTTTAACCTGACTCCGAACACAATTATGTTTATATTTATATTAACTTTCAGCATAGACACTTATACTAGACAGTGCATTCTTAATTACGTTTTAAACGTGTATATCTAACGATATAATGTTCAACAGATGGCACTAGTATGTGCAATTTCAAAAATATTTTTTTTTTTCATTTTTCCTTTTTAAAATGTTCAAATAATGATATACACATAGAAAAAATTATTACCAAAAAAAAACTCACAAAAACAACATAAAGAAAGAATTTTTTTTAAGGACAAAGGACAGTAATAAAAAGTATTACTATTCTTTTTACAAGAGAAGATTGCAAGTACAGAAAGATATATATATATATATATATATATATATATACAATTAAATTTTTCAATGTTGAAAATATATTATGTACAAGTATAAATTGGGTTATAAAAATATGTGTAAAAAGAGGTAAAAAATCATGTCGAAATTAAGAATTAAGTAATCTACTGAAAAAATATTTTTTATGTCCTGTAATTTCTGGTGAATAAAAACTAAAGTTTATTATTTAAATTTAATATGTTTATTGTCGTTGAAAAATTATAATTTTTTTACTCTTTATATTACTTTATGTGGTTCTGAAAAGAACTATTTATTATTTTTTAAAAGAAATTTAAATTAGGCACGTTCACCACGAATACGACGAGCTAATTGAATATCTATTTAAAAAAAATTATTTTGTTTCCCTAATAATAGTTAACTTTTGATTTTCTCTACTACATTTATTTTTATTTTGTATTAACTCAAATTGCCAATTACAATTTTTTGTTAAATTACTTTTAAAAAAATTTTTAATAGCTTAGAGTAGCATTTTTGTGAAAAATACCAATGATAATTATTATTTTTTTCCATCTCTTCAACACATTTATCGAATAAAAAATTCAATATTCCTTTAATATTGCACTTTTTTACAAATAACGAATTAAAAATTTGCACCCACAAAAGAGATGTGTGAAATAAAATTTCACTAGGAACCTTTAAAGATCCAAAATTAGAATTTTTGTCGTAATTTTTTTTGAAAATAAATAATTCGTTGTCCATGTCCTCGAAAACTTCTTCTGGTTTCTTTAATATTTCCATGCAGTTTTGCATTTTACAATCAAATCCACATTCAACTTTTTTCAGACAATATCCAAGAAAATATTTTATTGAATTTTGTTGCATTGGCATTATTTCATCAATTATACAGTATAAAAGTCCCAAAATTTCAGTAAATTAATATACTTTCAAAATATCGATATCTAATTTGAGTTATAAGCGTTTCCAAATTTCGAAAGTAAAGCGCCCAACATTTCCAACTTAAGCTTTTAGAAATTTTCAATATTTAGCCCTTCTGCTTTGCCCAAAGATCTCGGTGTACAGTCAACACGCTAACAAATAAATCCAATCTAGCATGATAATCTAGTTTTAAATACCACATATAGGTAACCAAAGGAATATTTATTTTGGGGGTATATAATTGAAGTATTGATGGCACTCAGTTTGTTTTCCGGTACCTAAATTGGTTAGAAAAGTCATCACACTCATAACATGGTAATTAAAAAGTACATTACTCGCAATCAAATTTTGAAAGTATTTTTATGAAACATAAAATTAATGAAATTGAATCCGATATCCGAGCTAATTATATATACATATATTTGATTCTTTAGAATTTTTCAGATACATAAAAAAAAACAATTTTTGTAATATTTTTTTTTTCCAAGCAAGATATCTAAGAATTTTTTAATTATAAAAAAGCATATACACCTAAATGATGAGAAAATTCTGTATATGTACCTATAATGAGTAAATCACATTGAGAAATGAGAAATTCATATTGAATATATTTTTGTTCCTATTTGAAAGAGCAAAAATATATTTTTGTTCCTATGTAAAATAAAGTATATCTTAAAAATATATGAAGAAAAATTATTAGATATACTTTCATACATTTTTACACGTAACGCCATCTATCGAGATGATGAGTTTAGGCAGCTCATATTTGTTATATGAAATGCACTGTCTAGGTATGTGTCTATGCTTTCAGTTACATTTCAAAATAGTTGTCGACGGATGACGTACCTGCGCTGTAAAAACCAAAATAGAAACTCGGAATATATTACCTTATTAAATTCTATATACCTTGGGATATGATTATGAAATGAAATATGTATATGATTGCTCTTTTTTCCGCTTCGAGCGTGGAAATCACTTTACGTAATCTCGTCCCTCGAAGACAACCGGTTTTTTCATACAACGCTGTGATTACACTATAGCCAAAATGTCTGATAGAAAAGTTAGACTATTCTGTCTGACAGATTTTTCACAAGTAAAATAATGCCTGACCCAGAATGACGCGGCAAAATGTCGCGTCGCTTTTGAAATTTCGAATTTTGAAGCGTATAAAGTCAAAAGCGACGTAATGAGTTTTTTTCAAACCACATTGAAAAAATTGTAAACAATTTATTTAATGGAAAAAATTAAATAAATTCTAATATCTATGGATATTGTGTCATTATAAATTAAAATAATTGTAAATAATATTAATTGAAATGATTGAATTTAAAAAATTTTAATAAATAAATTTATTGACACATTCGAAATTAAAATTTATACGCGGCAAGCGGCAAAAGTAGAAAGTAGGTCTACTCAAGCGTCGCGGCAAAATTGCCGCATCAACGCGACGCTACATTGTGGGCAATTTCATATATGCCTATACATTCTACTTTTGAAGCGTTGTTGTCAAACGCGACGCGACAGCTTGCCGCGTCATTCTGGTTCTAACATAAACCATGCTGGCTATTTGATGTCAGACATTTTTGTCTAACATTTCAATTGTAATCTAACATTTCAATTGTAATCATGCACAGTATATAATTAAAATTTCATTTAGAACGGACGTGTTTTTAATTCGCTCCGCAATAATATTTATAATTTTAATAATTGTCAAATAAATTTTTATGCTGACTTATTAGTTCTGTGTGTTTATTAATTAAATTAAATTTTTAAATTATAATAACTCAACATAAAATTTAAAATAAACGAAAAAAAAATAAACACTAATTTTGTATCAATTAATTAAGTTTACGTATTTTTTGTTTAAAATTATTGTGCAATTTTTGATATATATGTATATAAACAATAAAAAACAATATAAACAATAAAAGAAAGACATATATATTTCACCTATATTTTTGTTTAGCACATTGACTTAATTAATATATAAAATATTTGCTGGCAAATCTGTTTCGCGAGTTCTATTTACAAATATAATTTACGAATATAACTTACAATTTAAAATAATGAATAAGTGTAGCAGTGATAAGTGTAGTAATGTTGATAGCGCTGTTGATGCTGTATTTAATGATATAATATCATGCAGTGGAATTTGTAATAAATTCTTTCACCCTCAATGCGTGGATATTTCACGGAATTGTTACAGATATTTGAATGATAATAAGCAATGCTTGTCTTACTATTGAAATGAATGTAAGTCAATTAAATTATCTCATGTTATGCTGGCAATTAAAACAAATAATGAAATATTACAATCAATTTCTGATTCAGTAAATTCCGTAAAACTCAATGTTCGCAACAATGAGACAAAATCTTCAAAGACCGAGGATAACATTAATTTATTAATGCAACATGTAGATGAGTTAAGTTCTGATGTTTATAAAATAGACAGTAAATACAAAGCCCAAACTGAAAATCTATGCTTACTCTCAAATAAGATTGATAAATTAAATGTAAGTTTGGACTCGTTTAAAGATTTTGAAAATAGAATTATAGTCTATTTATCGGATAAACTTAACTTTCAATTTGATAATATATAGTTTCATCTATAAGAAATTTGAAAATTTCATCTGAAAGTAATTTATCTAAGTTTCAATCCTTTTTTGATAAAAATTTATCAGATAATTTTGAGTTTTCTAATAAAATTCAAAACTCAATACTTCAATTAAATAATTCTGAAGAATTAACAGCAATAAGATTAACTTTTATTAATATTATTGAAGAAATTAAAAGTCTGAATTACGTTTCAAACAATAAAGTAATGTCACCAGTTCTACAAAATGGTAGTGGTATACCTTTATCTGAAGAGATTAATTCAATTGAAGTACAAAATACAGTTATTCAAAATGGTGAGGTTAACACTGTTAACAAAAACCATACAATTACTAAAGAAAATAATATACGTGCTACAATAAGTACCAATAACGACAAAATTCATCGTTGTTCTTTATATATCAGAGGACCCACTGATTTGGATGCACTTTGGCTAAAAGAGTTCATTGTTAGTAGTTTTGGAATTACTGATATAGCTTGTAAAAACGATTCTTCGAAATATTTGAAGAGTGAAAAATTAAAACACTCCAGTTTTAAGGTCGGCGTTCCGGTGCACACAATTGTATCATTACTGGATATGGATAAAGAGCGGATTTGGAATAGTGTTAATGCTACTGCAATGATTTGGGTAACAAAAAAAACTCAATCACCCAGTTCCGCAACTTAGTCTACTTCAAAGTCCAGTAATAAAATCAACAATGCTAGGAATAGCATAAAATTAAAAACAACAAGGAAACATAATAATAACAATAACAAAAATAATATTTCTTATAATGATAAAAATTATAATAAGAATAATAAACATAATAACAAAAATAAAAATATAAATAAAAATAATAATAATATTAATAATAATAATAAAAGTAATAGGAATAATGTTAATAAAAACAAAAATAATATTAATAATAATAATACTTGTAAAAATAATAACAATAAAAATGATTATATTAATCATAGTAATGGTATTAATGTTAATAACAATAATAATAATGTAAAATGTAGTAATAATAGTTATGGCAGTAGTTTTGGAAAAAAATATAATAGAAGTGTGCCCTTAACCTTGCAATGACACAGTATGGTCCGTCTGTCACAGCTAATAAATATACTAAATTTGTACAAGGTGAAACAGTAATAATTGGCAAGCCTCCTTCTTTAATTCTTCCGCATACTACTAATACTACTAATACAATCCTTATCCTAACTAATAATTCACATACCATTAACAACACGAAAGAACATGATCCCTCTACTCTTAACACTTCCTCTAACTTCATTAACCCACTAATTCCACCTGTTGTTCGTATTACTCATAATTCAGTTGAAAGTGGTGAAAACCTTTATGATCATAAAATATTTGAAAATGTTAGACTTTATCTAGCTTTTTTTATAATACCGCTTGCGTCTTTGGTAAAACTAAGACAAGTTTGAAATTAGGGATCCAGCAGGGAGGTCTCCCTTCAGATCATAAAGAACTAAAAAAGTTATTTATCACATTCAGATATCACGAAGAATTGGGATACTCTCGTGAGCTTGTTGAAACTGATCTGAAAACATATGGTTCATATGTAAATAATAAAAGAAGAAATGACCTTCAAAGAAATAGAGAAACCGATTTTTTTATTATCAATTGACTTTGATATTTTATTAGAATGTGTTGATATTGATTTATCAGTTAGCCGTTTTTATGAAACTCTATTACATGGATTTAGCATGTTTGTTCCTTCTATTCGTAACAGAGATTTCAACTCTAGCCCAACCTGTTTTACTCAGGACTTAAAAAAACTTAGAAATAAAAAAATAGGGCCTGGAAAAATTATCTAAAATATAAAAATGATGAAGCCTATTTGCAATTCTTTGAATTATTTTGTTCACTCAAGGATCTATTAGACATTAAGTACAACTACTATCTTAGTGACATGGCTTCTCAAATAAAAAATAACCCTAAATCATTCTGGAAGTTTGTAAACACTAAAAGAAAATCAGATCAATTCCCAAACTTCATGACTTTTCAACGTGAAACTTCTAATGAACCAAATCTTATTGCTAACCATTTCAAAGATTTGTTTCCTACTTCATATTCAAATAATTCCTTTCAAGTAGATGAATCAAATTTCTATCATATGGACAGCAACCCGGAAGTTCCTCTCACTTCAATATCTTTTTCAGTCACACAAGTACAGGAATATCTGAATAGATTAAATAATAATTCATTTCCGGGACCAGATAATGTTCCTGAAACTATCCTAAAAAATTGTTCTGAATCACTAGCTTCTCCTTTGAGGACTTTATTTAACAAATCATTACAATTGGAACAATTCCCTAATTTTTGGAAAATATCTTTCATTAGACCAATCTACAAAAAAGATTCAAAAACAGACATATGTAATTATAGATCAATTGCAAAACTTTCAAGTATTCCTAAAGTATTTGAGCTAATGATTTACGATTCCATCTATAGCCATTTTTCTGGACTGTTAATTCGAAACCAACATGGTTTCATGAAAGGCAGATCAACTGTTACCAATTTGGTTGAAACTACCTCTATTTTCTTAAAGAATATGGAGGCTGGGTATCAGACCGATGTAATTTATACTGATCTGAGTAAAGCTTTTGATCTTTTACCTCTTAGTGTAATTTGCCTTAAACTTAAGAAAATGGGATTTCCCTTATTCTTAATTAATTGGATTAATTCTTATCTAGAAAATAGAAGTTATTGCGTTAAATTTAGATCTGCTACTTCTGATCCCTACTATGCAAATTCTGGTCTGCCACAGGGCAGTCACCTTGGCCCCATTATTTTTATTATTTCTATTAAGGATATATCAACTGTCATTAAGAATAGTAAACTGGGCATTTATGCAGATGATATGAAAATTTATAAGAAAATTTTATCATCATCTGACTGTCTTACACTACAGGATGATCTCAATTCCTTTAAAACGTGGTGTAAACATAACAAATTATTATTAAAGATTGAAAAATATGCTTTAATAACATACAGCAGACGCACGAAACCAGTGTTATATAACTATACATTTGATAACATGCAAATTGCAAGAGTCACATGTTTCAAGGATCGTACACTTTGATAGCAAATTGACTTTTAAATTCCATTTTGATGCTATGCTGAACAAATCAAACTCAATGTTGGGTTTTATCAAGAGATGGTCTAAAGAATTCGATGATCCTTATATTTTTAAATCGTTATATATTTCACTTGTAAGACCTATTCTTGAATATGCAAGTCAAGTTTGGTCACCTTTTTATCTTGATCACATAAAAAGGATTGAATCAGTGCAAAAAAAAATATGCTCTTCGTAATTTACAATGGTTAAATGTTAAATCAATTGATACTACCTCCATACAGGAAATAGATTGAATCTTTTACAATTAAAATCCCTTGAATCACGGAGGTTAACTGCTGATATCTTATTCATTGTTCAAGTTCATAATGGCCAAATTGATTCCTATTATACAAAAAAACATACTAATTACACAACGTAATAACAGTAATCGGTTCCGGTCAGAAAATATATTCAATGTAATATTTCACCGAACGAATAATGGGAAATACGAGCCTATTAATAGAATGATTAGAGAAATTAACAGGTATAAAAATCACAATGACCTTTCGTCAACAAAAGAAATTAACAAAAAAAAAATTACTGTTGCAAGTGTCATAGCATTACCAAATATTTTTTATTTTAGTAGATGTCAATAGCAATTTACTATTTCATATTGTTTAATGTTTTTTCATTAAGTAATACATTTATTGTATAATTCATAATATACGTATATTTATATTTTTATATATATTTCATATTTTTTAGTTTTTAGTTTTTAGATTTAAGATTTAATTTTGTATAACTTAATTTTGTATAACTTATAAATTTGTAATTGTTTGAGTTAAACGTAAATAAATAAAAATATTAAAATAAAAATATTTTGAATAATATAGTTGTTCACACCTCAATAATATATATATCTTTTATTTATTTAGTAGTAAACCAATTTTTTCGCTCAAATAATCACCGCAAAGTAATTAAATTTTAAATTTCAGGAGTAAATCTTATATTTTTATCAAATATCGCCATTTGCAAATTAACAAATGTCAAAAAAAATCTATAAAAAAGTCTGAAAAGTTGTCTAGAGAAAAATCGTGATTTTTCTATCGAGACAGAAATCTTGTCTGGTTTACACTTGACATTTCGTAGACAGAACATATGTTCTGTCTAAGAAAAACTCTGGTGTAAACCGCAAGTAAGACTTCGGTGGCGAACCGCTCTGGTGAAAAAAATCTATTAGTACGTCGCCTACTTAAAGTTAATTTACGCTGTGATTACACTAGCCATAAATGTCTGATAGAAATGTTAGTCTTTTCTGTCTAACAATTTTTTTTCAGGTAAAAAAAACACGCTGGTTATTTGATGTCAGACATTTCTGTCTAACATTTCATTTATAATCATGTGGTCAACAAAAAATCAATTAACTATAAAAATATTAAGATAAAAATATTTTGAATAATATAGTTGTTCATACGTCAATAATATATATCTTTTATTTATTTAGTAGTAAACCAATATTTTCGCTCAAATAATCACCTCAAAGTTATTAAATTTTATATTTCAGGAGCAAATATTAAATTTTTATCAAATATCGCCATTTTCAAATTAACAAATGTCAAAAAAAATCTATAAAAAAATCTGAAAAGTTGTCTAGAGAAAAATCGTGATTTTTCTGTGGAGACAGAAGTTCTGTCTGGGTTACACTTGACAATTCGAAGACAGAACTTATTTTTGTCCAAGAAAAAGTCTATAGTGTTAATGTACATTTAATGCGATTCGTTAATGTACTGATTTTATTCATATAATTAAAAAATATTAAATTTTTAATTATTAAATTTATTTTAAATATAAAAAAATATTATGACATTTCAATTTCATCCTGTTAAAAAATTCATTCTGGAAAATCTGAAAAATTTCAAAATAAATAAAGATTAATAATGTTATATTAAGATTAATAATATTAATATAAAAATTACCTATTTGGGTTTTGTCGTAACTTGTTACTAACATTTCTAAAAAACATCACAAATATTTATTATTTCACGGAATACTTCATAATATATATATATTTTTAACTTTTAAGTTAAATAATATATATTTTATTAAATATTTTTAATTTAATTTACCGTAAACTAATAAAAAAAACATCTTTATTGATAGAGTAAAAAATGTGCGTGTTTATTTTTATTAAATGTTAGTAACAAATTAACAAACGGCGGAGTACGTTTTATGGCTTAAAGGGTTCGCAGTACCCCCAGTGTGCAAAATTAGGATTTTTTTCTGAAAAGTTACGGAAAAAATAAGGAATTTCTGAAGGTCTTAAAGTTTTTCTTAACTGGCCAATCCACTATCAAACCGGGTTGTCAAATCTGGTTGTTGTCAAACCGTTTTGATAATGCCCATTATGCAAATTGTAGAGGCCTCTCCAAATGAGTATTTTTTCACACGGAAATCCGTGTGACAAAAGTGAACTACACTACCACTAATGCACCAATGTGATGTGTTATACAAAACTTCTAGGTAGGTAAAAACCAATATATCTATATTTTTTTTTATATATATAAAAATAAAAAAACAATAACAAAGAAATATTCTTTAAAGAATTGTGCAATACCGCTAATTTTAAAGTGTAATTTTAAAAGTAATTTTAATTTTAAAGGTAAAATAATTATTTAAGTTCATAAAACAAGAGGTTAAATATTTTATTTTTATATATAAAAAAGTAATTAAAAAATTAAATTTTATTTATTTATCTTCTTTATTGTATTTTAGTAATAATTTGTTTTATTTGTGAACTTAAAACTATTGTAAAAAAAAAACTATATAAACTGAATTTTTGTGATAATATTAATTTAAATTATTATAAATGTTGAATAAATTTTATAACGTGTTATTAATATTTTAATGTCAAATGTATTTATAAGCTGTAAATAAAATATTTATATTATTTTTTAAAACAGATATGTTTTTATTTTATATATACATTCCATTCTAAAAATTAGAAGTCTACTTTGGCGCACGGAATTCATACTGCTTTCCATGTGCATGTACAGGGAAAAGAGATATATAGGTGAACTGAATTCATACTGCTTTCCGTGTGGATGTACACGGAAAAGAGATATATTGGAGAACTAAATTCATACTGCTTTCCGTGTGCATGTACATGGAATAGTGTTCTACTTTCATAGGGAATTCATACTGCTTTCCTTGTGTTTTCGCACTCACCAATTCATTGAAAGGTGTCGACATTCCAGGCCCATTTTCTTTGGCCAAGCACACGGAATTCCGTGTACCAGGAGAACTCTTTTCCGTGTGAATCGTTACATTTTAGAGCTGGAAAGCGCACTGCTTTCCGTGTAAAATGTATGTTGGAATGGATGGCTATGTTTGAAGATTTGAAAACTAGGTTTGAAGGTTTTCCAAATTGTTGGAATTTCTCTTCAAACATAATTGTCATTTCTGTTTGAAGTTGTTAATTTTATATGTGGATGCTGTATTGTGAACAAGCAAATTTTAAATTTTATTAATGTTAAATTTCTTTAACCAAAAAAATCAATTTTTTTTATCTAGCTCAATTTTTAAAAACCCCGATTTTTAGCAAGATTTACCCCTCCATTTATCAATACCAATTTTGAAGTTTCAATTGTCAAGTGGTATAGTTAAAAAAAAAACTGAATTTATTTTGAAAATAGTGTTTGTCCAGAAAAGTATTTAATATTAAATTATATGTGCCTTATCTGAAATGTTTTCTTCTTCTTAAACTTAAATTCAACTGTCAAACCACACAAAAAAAATCAATCTCGTCGCAAATTTCTTTGAACACATGAAATCTCAAATTTTTTGATCTGGTCAAAGAAATTTAAAATAAGATTTAAAAAATATATAAAATGGCGTGCGAAAATAAAAATTGCTTTAGAGTTTATTGAATTGTATTTGCCAATATAATTGCTACACAAGCATCTTCGGTATCCATTATGTATTAATGTGTTGTTTATTGTAAAAACTAAAATGATATGTTTCCTCTTTTAAAATTAATCACAAAATGAAGTTTGACAATTGATTGATAAATGGATGGTGCGTTTTCAAACAAAAATATCCAACGGGGTTGTCAAACGTGTTTGATAATGTATGCACCGCTAGAAAAATATATGGAGAGGTTGACAAAAATGCTGAATTTGCCGAAACTTTCCCCTCTTTTTTTTGAGGTATGGTGAAAGTTTCGTATTGAAACTGAAGGTTTTCTTAATAAAATTCTTCCTATAAAAAAGGGATTTTCTTCAAGAAAAAATAAAGCAAATCTTTAAGAAAGAATAAAGCAATTCTTTAAGAAAAAATAAAGCAATTCTTTAAGAAAAAATGGAATTATTTTTAAGGAATTCTGATGGTTTTTTTTTGGGAAAGAAATAAGAAATTAAAAAAAAATAGATTTCTATAATTATGTTTTTTTTTATAATTTTTGTTTTAAAATGAATTATAAATTATAAATTTTAAGTTGTCGTGATACTTATATTTTTTGCTATTGACTTGTTTAAACGATCCTTAGTATTATAAAAAAACTTTTTTAATGTTTCGTCAATTTCTTCTACCGTTACAGCCGGAAACTTTATATTGATAACATCTAAAATTATAAAATTACAAAATTAAAATTACAAAATAATATAATTTTTGTAAAAAATGTGCATACTTTTAAAAATAGTTATTAATTGGAATTGCTTGATAGCAATGTTCCCAGCTCCCAAACCTAGCCACACGTAAATTATTTGCCAACGTCATTCGTCATTAATTTTTTAAAAATATTTTTAACAAAATTAACGAAATCTCCTGATTGTGTTGATAAAAAAAATTGTTTCTAAAATAAATAAATGATATTAAATATAGCTTACCAAATATATAGCTAATTTAGCTTACCAAAATGTTTTGCACGTCCTTTTCATTTTGTTTTAATTTATTGTCAAAGGTCATTAGATCTTCTTTGGAAATAAATGGAAGTGGTGGCAACAAGTTGTTCACATTGTTTTCCGTTGATTTTTTTATTTCTTTAATTTCCTCTTTTAAACCGTAAACTTCTTTTCCTAATACTTTAATGCTCTTTTTTAAAGATTCATGCGTTCATGCATAAGATAAACAGAAAAAGAGCAATTTTAAAATAACACCAATAATATAAATTTAATAAGTTAATAAGCGAAAGTTATAGCAATGTTATATTGGAAAACTTACTACAAAAATTACCAAATTATCACTTTTTTCACGATTATTAAATTATTAACTTTTTTCACGATTAAATTAATAATTATTTTATTAAAATGAAACTAAATTATCTTTAGCTTTATATAAACGTAATTTTAAGGTTAATACTTTTTTTAAACACACGTTAAGTTACAGTCACATACTTACGACAAGTTAAGTACCTACAAGTAAAGTAAAGTAGCCTTTCGATTCGTTAAGTAGACTGGTCACATAGCTATCGATCGTAATCGCAAATATCTGTCAAAAATATTTTGGAGGGATATCGAAAATTTGTTTTCTGTGAATATATTGTTTTCAATTCTTTAATTTAAAGTGATTTTTTATTTATTTTTAATAATTTTTAATGAAAATAAGGAGTATATAAATATATATATATAATTGTGTTTAAAAATATAGTTTTTAAAAAGGTATAAAAGTGTATAAAATAAAAAATTATAAGGTATGTTTGAGCTATTTTTAATCTTGTATGGTTTATATTTATCATATATGGCCATGCAAAAATCCAAAAATAAAAGAAGATGGTGGGTTAGACCTTTAAACCAAGATCGCAATACTTCACAAGCCAGTTATTTCAATACGTTTTTAAAAATGAAATCTATTGATCCGGAAGAATTTTTTGGCCAAACCAGAATGACCAGAAATGTTTATGATTTATTACTAACATTGTTAGAAGAAGATCTAACAAAAAAATCTCTCCGTCCGTCAATAGACCCAGAATGTAGACTAGCCATAACTTATTTGTGGTAAGTAAATGAAAATATTAAATGTTTCACTTTTATTAATAATTATAAAACTAATTGATATATTTCAAGTTATTTGTCGCAAGGCGTTTCACCAAAATTTTTGGCGTGGTCATTTCGCATGGGAAGAACAACAATACGAAAAAAACTATTGTATAAACTTGTAAAAAAAAAACTATTGTATAAACTATTTATTATAAACACTATTAAATATTGTAAAAAAATATTAAACACCCAAACTATAAATTTTTCAAATTGAAATTATCTGTCAAACTCAAAAGTTTGGAAAAGTGGAATCGCAAAAGTAGAAATCAATTCAACTCTTTCAATTCCAATCGATTCGAATCGCACTATGTGACCGACCAATCGATTTTCCATACAAATTATATGAAGATGTCAAAATGGATACTTTACTTAACTTGTCGGTACTTAACTTGTCGGAACTATGTGACTCCCACTTTATTTTAAACTTTCTGTTTTATTAGTATTCGTAAAGAATTTTCATAAATATTCCTTAATGCTAGAGATACTCTCGCCCACCGCTCTCGACCCTGTTTGAATGTCAAATGATGGTTCTGCTGTTGGTGTAGAATTTTTGAGTGCATACCCTCAAAGCAGCAGAGCGTCACAAAAATATAACCAAACATTTTTTTTAATATAAAATTTCAAGTTTTATAAAATTGTTATATTAAATTTCATTAGTTTTTACTGCTTCAATTAATTTTTTTGCAAAACTCATCTTACTTCTTTTACAAACAATTTTTTTATGAGAATAACAATATGAAAAACTGACATTCCAATCCGGCACCGCGGCAAAAAGTAGAAATTCAACCAACATTGTTGTTGCACCGGCGGCACGAGCGGCACAACGGAGTTGAGTTTATCTGCTTTCATATAGTTCTATACATCTGAACTTTTGTTTGACAGTTTGGCATAGCGTCAGCGCGGCAACGAGAGCGATTCATCTCTAGCATAAGAATTTTCATAAATATTCCTTAAGAATTTTAATAAATATTCCTAAAGAATTCTTAAGGATTATAAAATTCCAGTATGCAGAATTCGGAGTTTGAGAATTTTTTCTTACCAGTTCCGAAGGTGAGCGAGCTAGAAAGAAGCGTATCAGAGGAAGATTTAAAATCAAAAAATAAATAATTCATAATTTAGCAAATGTTTCTTTTTTTATTTTCCATCTGCCTCTGATACGCTTCTTTCTCGCTCGCTCACCTTCGGAATTAGTAGGATAAAATTATCAAACACCGAATTCTGCACACTGGGTCATAACTGATAATTGGAATAGTGGTGGAAGCAAAAACTATAAAAACACAATTGTTTATCTTCACTACTGGTACAAGTTAAACTCGATTTCGATTGCTTTGCTTTGACATCGTTTAATTGCCTGTAATATAATCTTAGAGTAAAATTTTTATAAAAATTTACTCTAAGAATATAATAAAGTAAAAGTAGCAGTTTTTATTTCGTTTTTGAATTGCAATACTGAAAAATTGTATTTAACGTTTTGCAAGTGTCCATTTTTGGAGAAAATATATCACATCTTCAATTTTATAGAATATATTTAAATATTTAACACAAAAATGTCATTTCCTGGACTTCCTCCTTTACCAAAAAGTTTAAGTTCTGTAAATGACTCTTATCGTAATATTCCATCAGCATTAAATCAAAGTTGTATTTGTATCACCAGTGAAATACATTGTAATATGAGAAATTCTAACACGAATTCAAGTAATTTAGATTCACAATTAGCCGTGTTACAAAGAGAAATGTATGGATTACGCCAATTAGATCTATCATTGCTTTCACAGTTATGGGCTTTAAATGAGTCAATACAGGAATATCAGCTCATTCTCCAGGAACGGGATACACTATCACCACCTTCGCCATCACCATCCGACATGAATTCTATTTCTTCTGACTGTGATGAAGATTTAACATTCTCGTCTTCAATATTAATGAATGCAAAATCAACGAACCAACAGCTTCAACAAAGGAAAATGCGATCTAATTTACAACAAAGAATGCGTGGAGCACCTCCTCCACCACCAACTCGGAAAAGTCAACAGAGGCCTTTGTGAGAAATATATTAAACTACATGTCTTTTTTTAGTTTTAAATAAATTATTATTTGATTAAATATTCTGTTAGTAAATACATTCATCGATTAATTTATTATGTATTGTATTATATAAAATGTGATTCTTAGTCATTACTTGTGTATATAAATAATTATGTAAAAATATATTTCGGAATACATATTAATTTTTTTTAGTGGCCTTCTCATTTCGTATTTTTACGATTCGTTTATTATAACAGTATTTTGTATATTTACATGGGTATACTATATTTTTACAATACTAAATTATCTTTTTAAAGAAAAAAACTAACAGATACTGATTTCTCTAGCCTCTAGACATGGAAATCATATTTACATGAATAAGAATAATATTTTTGTAGTTAAAATGTGGTATGGTAGTTTATCAAAAGCGAGTTTATCGAAAAATATTTTGAAGGAATTAAAAACTTAAATTTTTTCTTTATATACAGAAACTTCAAATGTGTTTATAATAGCATTTGTTGGAAAAAATGTGTTTTAGGTAAAAAATATTGAAAAAAATGTTTTTTTCCTTTGCAGGTTTTCATTAATTGTGGGTAACTCCCTTCATTTATACATTTTTTGATTTTGGTTAGTTAGAAATTTTTTTATATTTCTGAATTTAATAGATATTCAGTTATCAAGTAGTGCAGTTATTAGTGATAATACTTAAAATATTTAGAAATAAAAAAATAAATTTGAAAATGGATTTACAATTCTTCAGTACTGAAAACAAATTATTTTTAAATTTATGTTTATTCTATAAGGACAAAAGTTATGAAGGCAAAATATATTGGCGCTGTGAAAACCCACTGAAGCGCATAAGCCTTAAGTATCCCTTATTCGTAAGGGATGACAGACATCTTATCCGTCCATAACAAATACATTAATCATGTCCGCTTAGCATAACCCACTGAATTTTTTTGAAGTGGATGACGGATCCCTTATTCGTAACCCCAGAGATAGTCTCGCCGTTGAAGAAGTCTGCGCCGTTGAAGGTTTGGAATGTCAAACAAAAGTTAAAATATATAGAAATATATGAAAGCAGACAAACTCGCCGCCGTCATGACGCCGGGGACGCTCGTGCCGTAAGAAAGTTCAATCGATTTCAACTTTTGAAGTCGTTGCCGTTTCCAAATGTCTAATTGATATAAAATTTGTTGTATGACATAAAAATATTGTTTTGTTGATTTTTTTTTTTATTTATAAAAATCATTTTTTTAAAATGGGATTTGTTGTAGAATTAATAGAAATAATTAAAAAAAATTAAATTTTGTATAACAAAAAATGTGGTGGATATTTATATGTTATTTATATAATTATTTATATGTATATTGTATTATTATAAAAAAGTGAATTCCATTTGTGAGAAAAAATGTAATTTTAACTAAATAACATGTAATTAAAGTTAAAAATATAATAACAATCTGAAGGCATATTTTATTGTAAATTATTTTTAACACAATATTTGATATATTTAATTCACAATATTTAATAGAAATGGTTTTTTAACATCAACCAATATACTTTTATTTAAATGATTCAATGCGGCGAGTCTGTCTACACAAAGTCGTCACCAACGTCATAAGCGTCTTTTGGCATTCCAAACCGACAACGGCAACGGCACGAGTGGCGAGACTGTCTGAAGCATAAGAAATGCAATTTTTTCATATAAACTTAAAATGCGCTAGCTGGTGGTAACCCTCTGAATTAAAAATTGAAATTTTGGTATGACTTCTGACCGTATATTATAGATATTAAAATTATTTTCTGTAATTGTACGTGTCATTTCATTTTGGCCATTTTTAAATTTCATTTTGTTCTTGGCTTGTGTATAATATAATTAAGCAATAAACAATTAAGTGTTGTTTTATTATTACGTACTGATAAATTTTTATAATTAATATGTGGGTTTAGTTTTAAGTTTTAATGGTTTTATTATAATTATTTAATAAAACACTTTTGCTTTTAACTTATCCACATTTTATTGAATTCTATTTTTATTTAATTTTTAAGTTAACTTAATTTTAAATTAATGTATTTAGTTTACTTGTTCTATTAAGATCATAAACTTTTATATTTATTATTTATTTAGTTTATGTATTTTATTAAGATCATAAACTTTTATATTTATTATATACATATTTATTATTTTACATTATTAACTTAATATACTAATTAAGCTTAATATTTTAAATGTTCAAAAAATTATTTATTATTATTAATTTTTTTATTTATTACAACTTGTGATATTACGCCATATATCATTACTTTAAACACGACACGACTTATTCAATTGACTGACTAATTACCAATGTTATTTTCGAGAGAAATTTTTCTCATCCTGCCGATTGTTAAAAATAGCGGTACCGTTAGGAAGTCTGGTGATGGAAAATTACCAGCGTTCCTATTGGACCGTCGAAAACGCATTATGACAGACTGCAAAATTTGTAATAGATTTTTTTGGTAGGATTGTGGCAATTGACGCCGACTTGTTCTCAGCGATGTTAATAGCCGCAACCGCCACAGTACTCCCCCTCCAGTGAACCAGTAGAACGATTATATTATAGGTAACGTTGAGGCTTAACAATACGTCTACCAGTGCTAGTTCTAGTTGGTATAAAACTAACATTTTGTTTCAGGTCGAATGAAACCTCTTTTGATTTAACTGTAGGCTTTATACGATTATTGGTATCAAGAGGTGGTTCGATATTTTTAGTTGTTGGTTCATCCGGTTCATGAAAATAACGTTTTAGTCTACTAACAGAAATATTTGTTTCTTTATTTTTAATGAGTAAAGTATAATAATGTTCGGTTCTACTGATGATTTTAAAAGGCTGCCAAGGCTTTTTAACTGCATCGGTTCGTACGAATGCATGCGAGCAGTTTGAAATTTCTTTAAAAATAAAAATTTTATCCTTTACATGACGAGAAGAAGGACTAGGAGAAAATTTGGCTATCTGTTCTTTTAATTTTACAACGAATTCGTTTTGGATAATAGGTCAAATCTCGAACCTTGATCAGAGACAATACTTAGTGGCGTGCCGAATCTGCTTATCCAACCTTGATATAAAGCAAAAGCTACAGTTCTAGCTGTAATGTTTGGTATGGGAATTGCTTCTGGCCAGCGGGTATACCGATCAATAACTGTCAGACAATAACGTTGACCTTCTGAGATAGTAAGTGGACCTATTAAATCTATATGGATCTCTTCGAACCTATTGCTAGTCAATGGAAATTTGCCAATCGGTTTTTGCACATGTTTCGAAATTTTATTTTTTTGACACGGTAGACATGCTTGAGCCATGGGTTTCAAATCTCTGTCCATGGATTTCCATACGTATTTCTGTTTTATTTCCTTGCAAGTTGTTCGAATACCAGGGTGCGATAACCCGTGAACACTATCGAATATAGCTTTGCGGAAACATTTTAGAATAAATGGTCTAGGGATACCCGTAGATGTGTCGCAAAAAATTTCAAGATTCGAGCAAGGCAAAGGCAACTTTTTGAATTTTAAGGATGAATCGGACTGAATCAGCTCTTTTAACTCAATATCAGTTTCTTGAGCTTTGAAATTTCAGTAAAATCGATTGCAGTAGGAATTGAAAATGATTCTATCCGTGATAGAAAATCGGCTACGGAGGTTTCCTTACCTGGTACGTGACGTATATCTGTGGTAAATTGCCCGATAAAGTCTAAATGTCTCAATTGTCGCGGAGATGCTTTTTCTGGGTTTTGCTGAAACGCGTACACGAGTGGTTTATGGTCGGTAAAGAATAAAAAAGCGCGACCTTCTAGCAAATATCTGAAGTGTTTAATAGACGAATAGGCTGCTAGAAATTCCCTGTCGTAAGCACTATACCTTCGTTGCGTCTTATTTAGCTTAACTAAAAAAAAACTAGGGGTTGAAACACGTCGTTTACCTTTTGTTGAACGACAGCGCCGATGGCTCTGTCAGACGCGTCTACCATAATAGCCAGCTCAGCGTTAAGAGATGGGTGAACGAGGATACACGCTTGGGCAAGATCAATTTTCGACGTATTAAAAGCTTGAACCGCTTTTTCGGTTCAAGGAATTTTCGATTTATAATTTTTCTTTGAACCTTTTAAAAACTCGTTTAAAACTGCTTGCTTTTCAGCTGCTTTCGGGATAAATCGCCGGTAAAAGTTTAGCATGCCCAAATATCTGCGTAAATCTTTGACGGTTTCTGGTTGCTAAAAATCGGAAATTGCAGTAAAGCGTTCCGGAGATGGCCGGATCCCATTCTCGTTTATTTATATCCTAGAAATTTAACCTCATTTTTCATGAATGAGCATTTTGCGGCGTTTATGACGAGACCGTAATTTTCAAAACGTTGAAAGATTTGTTCAAGATATGGTTTAGATGATCCTCCTCGGTTTTGGACGCGACGAGAACGTCGTCGATGTACGGAAACGCGAAATTTAGACCTCTAAAGACAGCATGTATGAAGCGTTGGAACGTTTGCGCGGCATTTTTAGGCTAAACGTCATTCGATTAAATTGAAAAAGCCCGAACGGTGTCGTGATGGCCGTTTTAGGAATATCCGCAGGTTCGACCGGGATTTGGTGGTAAGCTTTTACCAAATCTATTACCGAAAAATATTTACAACCATCTAATTGGTTTGTAAAATCATTTAAGTACGGTATTGGATACCGATCTGGGACGGTAACGCCATTTAAATTACGATAATCACCGCACGGTCTCCACTCACCGTTTTTCTTTTTTACGAGGTGTAACGGACTGGACCATGGACTATCAGACGGTTCGCAGTAACCCAGTTCGATCAAATGTTCGAATTCTCTTTTTGCTAATAAAAGCTTGTCTTGAGAAAGACGACGAGCTTTGGCCGATATGGGGGGACCTTTCGTCTGAATGTGGTGTGTTACATTATGTAGAACAGGTTTGGCGGTCCTGCCTTCATGAGTAATATCTTTATATTTGTGGAGAAGTGCCTGTATTTTTGTGTTTTCCATTGATTTCGAAATAGTAGTAAGGGCCGATGAAGGACTTGAGGTTAGTTTACCTGTGCTATTTAAAGAAGTTAATGGATCGATCAGCCTGCGTTTCCTAATATCTAGCAAAAGACCGAAGTGGTTTAAAAAATCCGCACCTAATATAGGTTTTGAGACATCAACTATTATAAATTTCCACGAGAAGTTTCTTCTTAATCCTAGATTAAGGTTCAAAGATTTCTTACCAAAAGTCTTTATTTTAGTTGAATTCGCTGCGTATAATGGAAAATCGCTATACATCTCACGCTCTGTAACCGTTTTTGGTGGAATTACGGATACGTCGGCACCCGTGTCAATTAAAAATGATAATTTAGTGGACGGGTCAAAAATGAACAAGCGACAATTTGTATGCAACTTATCACATGTCGCCAAATGTGATAAGCAGGTTAGTTTTCCGAGACAGAAAATTGACATGGTTTTATGCACTTTTGTGCCTTTTCGCCAAACCGAAAATGATACCAACACTTTTTGCTATTCGAATTACTTTTTGAACGGCTTTTTGATCTAAAACGAGCAGGTGACTTTGATCGATTAAAACTTCTACCGCGAGTCTCTAATGTATTCATACGTTTTAAAATTTCATTTAATTGGTGTTGTATATCCGGTTGGTTTTGTGTCTTTTCATTGGTTTTAGTGGAAAGCGACCATAATGCTGACGGGTTAAATGTTTCTAAGATTTTGTCGGCCTGTGCCGCTAGTTCATCTAAACTACCTGAACTTATTGCTAAAACTACCTGTGCCTGTTGCGGTAAATGCTGTAACCAGAGATTTTTCAAAACCGAATCTTGCAAATTGAAATCGTTGCTTGATCGCATTTGCCGCAACAATTGGCTGGGCTTTTGGTCTCCTAACTCCATCCCTTGTAAAAGTTTTTTTAACTTCTGACTTTCAGATTCGGATAAACATTTTATTAAGGTATTACGAAGAGTAGAGTACTTTTCGAAAGTTGGTGGTTTTTCTACTATGTCACTAACAAGCTTTAACATATCCTCATCGAATGCAGCGACTACATAACAATATTTTGTATCATCAGTTGAAATTCCACTTGTAATAAACTGTGCTTCTAGGTGAGAGAACCATAACGTTGGATTATTTTTCCAAAATGGCGGATCTTTAATAGAAACTTTTGCAACTTGAGCGCTATATGGACTGTTGGGCATATGAACTGTGGAATTAATTGCGTTAGCCGACCTAGAACCAGCGGTGGTAACCCATGAAGTTGTTATTAATGGTGTGTAAGGTACACTTGTAAAGTTGGCACGTCTAATGTCCAACGGTGACCAGGTCGCTGTACATATGGTTCAAAAGTTAAATCTATATTAAAACAATTCCATATATATTTTACCAATAATCGTGGCGTTTATGCCTTGATGTTTCTAAAATGGCACAAGCCCTTTTAGTTTGGTATAGTTGTAAATTGTTATAATTTATTACTTGGCATAGAAGCCTGTAAGTTAAATAAAACAATGTTCTTTTGACTTTGAATGTTAATTAAAAAGTAAATTCTTTATTTTAATTCTTCTTCTTTTATACCCTAAAATTACCCCTACTCTTATTTTAATTACACATACTTTTCTTAATACTAATTATAAATATTTCCAATATTCTATATTAGTAATATTGGGCGATATTTGCTAACGCTAGCAATTTATATCCTTTAATATTGAATTCTTTAGAATTCAATATTTCTTAAGAATTTCTTTAATGTATTCCGTATGCAGTTAGTACTGCACATGTAAATATATATATGTGCATATGAATTAATATACATATATATATATTTACATTATCGTGACATATTTTAGGGTTCAATATTTTAGTCTTTTCGTTGTGTGGTATTTTCGTATGCTATACCGTAGTTTGTTATGTAAACAAAGTGTTTACAAAATAAAACTGACCTACGGTACCAAACACGTGGATAAGCATATGTGTTTAGTGGCATACACCACACCACCCCTCCTGGCGGAAAAGGAGGAATCTTACCCTAAGTAAATTCCTGCTTTCTAGCGTTAACAGATATTATTCCCTTACATATATTGTCAATTTTAAATTTACAAAATTATTGTAATTTTCAGAAAGATTTTTAAAGTTACAAATTATCATAATTATTCAAAATTTTCTTAAATTTATAATTTATTAGGTTTACGACATTTTAACTTAATATTTAGAGTACAACTTATTTTTATCAAAAGTAATGCAAAAAAAATGTAAAATTTTAAATTCACGTAAAATAATCAAAATAATGTAATAGTTAATATTATGTAATAAAATTTGTATAAGTAGTGTAATAAAAATAAATATAAAACTTAAAGGAAAATAAAAGTGAATACAAAGTGTATGTAAAATTTATGTAAATAATGTAATAAAAATAAGTAAAGAAAATTTTTTTTTTTTTATTAAAATAATAAAACATTATTTTCAACGTAGTATTTATTTCTTTTTTTTTTTTTTTTATTATTATTTCGTTTATACATATATATATATTTTTATGTTTACCGATAAAATGTTAAAATTATAAATCTTTAACTTCCCCTCTTTTCACTCTTGTTTAACTGTTTACCTAAAATATACTATTCTACTTATTATTTATACTATTATAACTTAAAATCTATAGGTTTCCAGGCGTCCCCTTCCCCCTAAAAATATTTTTTTTTAAAAAAAACATTTAATTTTCTGTTATTACCATTAAATACGCGTAATATGGTTTAATCCTATTTCTATGTACTATCATTTTTTTTTATCTGATTTAATCTCGCAATTCACACCTTCATTGCCTATTACTTCATATGGACCAATATATATTGGATCCAACTTCCTTCTATTTTCATTTCTAAGTAAAACTAAACTGCCTATTTCATAATTACTATCTTTTACTTTATAATCCCTGTCGAATCTATTTTTCCTCTCTAATTTCTTTTTACATAATATTTCTCTCGCATCTCTATGTACTATTTGTAGTTTATTTTTTAAATCGATGCTATAATCTTCATAATTGTATACTGGTTGTATTGTTTTTATTAAATTTTTTTTTATCTGATTTAATCTCGCAATTCACACCTTCATTGCCTATTACTTCATATGGACCAATATATATTGGATCCAACTTCCTTCTATTTTCATTTCTAAGTAAAACTAAACTGCCTATTTCATAATTACTATCTTTTACTTTATAATCCCTGTCGAATCTATTTTTCCTCTCTAATTTCTTTTTACATAATATTTCTCTCGCATCTCTATGTACTATTTGTAGTTTATTTTTTAAATCGATGCTATAATCTTCATAATTGTATACTGGTTGTATTGTTTTTATTAAATTTGATGGTAGTTTACATTGTTTACCATATACAAGTTCGTAAGGTGTATATTCCGTTTCCGAATGTACCGATGTGTTATAACAAAATGTATAATATGGTATCCATTTATTCCAATCTGAATGATTTTCTGCAGCATATGTTCTTAGATATGCTCCTAAAACTTTATGTGAGTTTTCTAAAGCTCCTATACTCTCATGGTGATATGCTGTAGCGAACAGTTGTTCTATTTTCAGCATTTTACACACATCCTTAAAAACATTACTCATAAATTCTGTTCCTTGATCCGAAGCAATTCTTTTTGGCACTCCATATTTTAATATATAATATTCTACGAGTCCTTCAGCTACGGTATTTGCTTCTTTGTTTTTAAGTGGTATATTTTCTACAAATTTTGTCAGCTCATCTTGTATTGTTAAAATGTATTTATATCCATCTGATGTTTCTTCCAATGGACCCACAAGATCTATGTAGATTTTTTCGAAACTTGTTTCACTCGTTGAAGTTACTATCATAGGATGTTTTTTCTGATTCATATGTTTATTCCTTTGACATGATTCGCAGTGTTTTACAAATGCTGTTATATCCTCCTGCATTCCTGTCCAGAAATATTTACATTTTATATTCTTCATCATTCTGTTGATTCCAGCATGTCCACTAGTTGGTAATATATGGTAATCATTTAGTAAAAGTTTTTTCATCACGGGGTCGGTAACTCTAATTAAATCCTTCATCATGTGCACTTGAATATCCTTAAACATCTCATTTATTAATTTCTTTAAATTATTTAAATTATTTTGTTGACGGCCGTCTGCTAATTTTAATAATTCTCCTTTCGTTATATAAATTTTATCTAATTTTAATAGAACCATGATTTTCTGCACATCCCCCCTAGCAATCTGCCGAATGCTGTGGTTAGGTATGTAGTGCTATCTTTTGGTTTAACCATTACAATACAATTCCTTTTCGGAATGTAAGCCAAAACTTTGTTTGGACCTAAAACAATATCATTCTGCCCCTTTAACTTCTCAATTTCCTCCTCAAAACTGTTTACTATTTTTAACTCAATGAGTTTTAATCCTGCTGGTAGTGGTTTTAACAATGTTTTTATAATTTCGTCGTCTTTTCCTATTACCTGTTCCTTTTCTTCATCCTCTTTTGATTTCGATCGTGTTGTTATACCAATAAATAAAATTTTTAAGTCGTCTGACGATATTTTTATTCTACTTAGTGCATCTGCCGTGCAATTTTCTTTTCCCGGTGAATATTCAACATAAAAATTGTATTCTTCTAGTAATAACCGAAATTTCGTCAATCTTGAAGACGGTTCCTTTAGCGAAAACAAATAAACTAACGGTCTATGGTCTGTCAAAATTTTAAAACGTCTCCCGAATAAATATGGTCTATAATGTTTAATGGCCCATACTATAGCTAATAATTCTTTCTCTATTGTACTATAATTTTTCTCTGCACTGTTTAATGTCTTACTAGCGTATGCGATTGGTCTGTCGTCATTATTAGAAAGTACTGCTCCAAGAGCAAAACCCGATGCGTCTGTTCTTAATATGAATTCTTGTTCAAAATTTGGAAATTGCAAAATTTTTGGGCTAATTAAAAATTCTTTAATTGTCTGAAAAGCTTCGATACAGTCTTTGGTAAAATTAAATTTAACATCTTTTTTCAATAATTTATTTAGTGGAATTGTTATAGAAGCGAAATTCGGAATGAATTTTCTATAATAGTTTGCAAATGCAACGAATCTCCGTACTTCATCTGCATTTTGTGGTTGTGGAAACTTTTTAATTGCATCAGATTTTGAAGGATCAGGCCAAATGCCTTTCTCCGAAATTATATGGCCCAAATACAAAACTTCTTTCCTTAGAAAATTACATTTACCTGGGTGAATTTTTAAATTTACTTCCCTGAGCCTTTGAAATACTTCAATTAAATTCTTATTATGGGATTCTAAACTATTCCCGAATATTATTAAGTCATCTAAGTAAACAAAACATCTAGAATACGTTAACTCTGACATCGCTATTGACATCATGCGTGAAAATGCGCTGGGTGAAATTTTTAAACCCATTGGTAACCTTGTCAATTGATAATGTCCATTTTCCGTGGAAAATGCCGTACATGGTCTACTGTCTTTGTCCAATTCCATCTGATAATAACCTTGACTAAGATCTATACAAGAAAAATATTTAGCACCTCCTACCATATCATATATATCGGTGATATTTGGTAGTGGAAATTTATCATCTTCGATTATGTCATTAACTTTTCGGTAATCTATTACCATCCGGAATTTTTGTAAACCTGTAACTGGATCTTTTTTCTTTGGTACGATTAACACTGGTGAGTTCCATGCTGAAATTGATGGTTCTGCTATTTTATCCTTTACCATTTTCTGGATTTCTTCCTGTATGTCATTTTTCTGTGAGTGTGGTACTCTGTATGGTTTTGTATACGAAGGTGTTACTCCTTCCTTTATTTGAATTTTTGCACTGCCAATATTGGTAATTGTCAGTTGATCTCCATCTAAATGAAATATGTCGTTAAATTTAGTACAAATTTTCTGTACACAATCTTTCTCGTCTTTGTTTAATGTATTGTAATTAATTTCTTTTAATAGTTTTTCTACTCTATTTTGTGGTTTTATGATGACTAAATGATTCTGGTTCAACCCAGTTTAATTTTACGTCACTGTCTCTTGTATTTAGTATTTTAATAGGTATTTTACCATTTATGGCTTTGGATATTGATCCAGCCATAAAAACCCCCTCGCATAATTCGGTTTGATAAAATATGCGTTCGTCTTCTAATTCTGTACTTAACCAATATGTTGATTCACATCGCGGTGCGATTGTGATTGTATTAATATTGTCTTTACTTAATATAGGTAAAATAATTTGTTTATTATTTATTGTAAGTTCTAAGATAAATTTTTCCAAATTTATTTTAGCTTGATAAGTTTTTAAGAAATTTGCTCCCAAAATACCATCTACAGGTACGGGAAAGTCATCTTTAACTACGTGGAATTCGTAATCAATATTTATTGATCGAAAGTCTAATTGGTTAATAGCAGTTCCTAATGTTTCCAAATGTCCTGAAATACCATGAATTATAGTTACGTTATTTGTATTTAAAGTACTGTTTTTTAAATTTTTTTCTTTAATAGCGCAAATTGACGCTCCTGTGTCTACTAAAAATGTTGTTTTAATGTTATTTATATTTATGTTTACGTACAGTCCGTTTGAAATATTTAATGTCAAAACAATTTCATTTTCTTCGCCTACATGTTGTATTCCCCTACCGATTGGTTGGCTTCCCCCTCGGTGGGTTGCTCGTTTCCCTTTTCTGTAATCGCCAAAATCCTTGAATTTTCGGAATTGATATTATTTGTATTATTTGAATTATTGTGTCCAATTTGATGTCTATTTCCAGAATAATTTCTGTTCCTGTTATAATTATTGTTATAATTATTATTATTATTGGTATTGTTATTGTAATTTCTATTAAAATTGTTATTATTATTATTATTATTTCTATTAAAATTTGTGTTATTGTTGTTGTAATTTCTGTTATTATTACTGTTAAAATTATTATTTCCCAAAGATCTATTATTGTTATTATTATTGTTTCTATTATTGTTGAATCTATTATTATTATTATAATTATTATTTCTTCTTATATTATTATTATTACTATTATTATTATTATTATTATAATTATAATTATTCCGATTAAAATTATTAAATCTGTTATTATTTTGATTAAACCTGTTATTATTATTTTCGTTATTTAGCCGATTATTATTTCCAATATATCTCACTATTTCTGTTGTCCCTGGATCTAATTCTAATAAATGTTGAATTGCGTCCTTAAAATCCTTGTGACGCGCACTATCCAAGATAATTCTGTATCTCTCATTTACTCCTTTTTTCAAGAATGCCAATCCTCTACGATTGTTGGCAGTTGTTAAAGCAGCTCTTTCTGTTTCGCTTTGTGCACTGACTTCTTGATCCGTCATTCGTGCAATTAGATTTTCCACATCATTGGTAAATTCTCTTAATGGTCTATTTCCTTGTTTGATGTTACTTAGTTTTGTTTGAATTATCTCTATGGAATCTTTACTTCCGCATTTTGTTTTTAGTAATTGTTTTAATTCCGCAAAATTTGTTGGTTCGGTATTTCCTAATTCTGTCAATGCTTTTCCCTGTATTTTGCATTTGATCAGAAATTTTACTAAAATAGCTTTATCTTCCGTTTTTAAAATATCGTGATAAAATTCTATGCTGTTCACAAAATCTCGAATTTTTTCTTCACGGGTTTCATCCTTATCAAAAGTTAAAGTTGGTAACTTTTGAGCTACATTAAAATCAAAACTAGCCATTTCTGTTGTTGAAATTGGGGTTATTGGAATATTATTATCTGGTTTTGTTTCCTCAATATCATCAGTTTCAGTTGTTGGTATTGGAATGTCTCCTTTTATTTCTTCAGTACTTGCAGCTTCAATATTATCAGTTGTTTCAGCTTCTTTATAATCTTCTTCGTCGCTTTCGTTGTCTTCTCTTACTGTTGTATTTAATAATTCTACTGATTTTGAATCTAGTATGCTTTTTACTTTTCCATATGTTCTTTCAAATTTTTCTTTGTATTGTAACGCTAAATCCTTATTTAACGTATATAATGTCTGCCAAGTTTTAGAGAAAGTATCCTTAACTTCCTTAACATAAGCTAATTTCCTTAATATATACCTTGAACTATATTGTCTATTAGGTGTTTTCTTAAAGTTTTTAATTATACCTTGTAAATTACCTAATTCAACCTCTAAAATACTTAACATTATCTATTTTATTAATTACCATTCTAACTATTTTATGTATTCTAAAAAAAAAATATCCTTAATTGAAAATCTACAATGGTCTAATTATTTAAAACTATTTAAAACTACAAGTAGCCAACAAACCGATATGTAAACGTTATATATATATAAAAGATTTCACACACAACAAATTTTCAAAAATTATATATATATAGACTACTTTTAGGCGTTTTCAAAAATAACTCACTACAAATTTTATTATCTAATACTTAAACCCTAATTATTGCTCGAAAGTTAGCATAACATTTCCTTACTTAAAAAAAACTTCCCGTCCAAAAATTCTAAAAATAGAACTTTTGACAAAATCAAAAATTTTATTTTTATGTTATTTTATAATGTGAAGAAAAATAATATTTTTGAATTTGTTTTATCATGTATTATATTATTTTGTTTTTACAGCGCGTCGATTCTTTGAAAGATATCCCAAACTTCTTCGTTTAAAATTTGGTTAGGTACCGCTAAAAATCTTATATTTATATTTATTATAATGGGATTTTCAGCTTTTTCTATTATATCTATAACTTTATATACGGGACCTGCCATTATAATATAACATAAAGATTTTCTAATATAAAATTTTTAAACTGCGGCAATTGTGATTTGCCGTTTTATTGTTTTGTCTAAATACTGTTTTGCTTTATGAATAACAAAATATATTACTATTACTAACGCTAAAATAATAATTATCAGTTGCAAATCAGTATATTCTCTATTTTTAACTGTTTCTACATTATTGTTTGATGCTCCCGCATTATTATTTATGAAAATTTCCTCCTCCTTAGTGGCGGAGTTGGTTTGTCCCATTTTAAAAAAAAATATTAGCTAAACTATCAATATTTGAAAACAGTTAAAGAGTTAAAGTGAAAACAGAAAAACAAAAATTTTTTTTTTTTTTTTTTGATATCGAAATAACAAAATGTATTTATATATATATATATTATATATATATATATGTATTATCGGCAAAAAAAAAAAAAAAAATCAAAGTAAAAAGGACTTTCTGTGAACCTTTATATTTAAAAAAAAAACATACATATGTACTTAAAACTAAAGGTTATCTATTTGCGTGAAAATATCCAACAAATCATCTAAAATTAACTCTAAACTAGGTTTAATAATTATAATTTCTTCTTCCTTGAAATAACACATTTTTTCTCTTGACGTAATATAAAATAATGTTTGCTTTTCGTGTGGTCTTTTTTTTTTTTTTTTTTTTAAAATTTCTTTGACCCGAAAAGTAAAAGTAAATATATATATATATATATATTGATTTCTAATATATATATGATTTTTTTTTAATTTATAATTTTGTAATGATGATACATATTCCCAAAGTAAATAAAAAAAAAATGTTTATGATTTCTTTCTTTTTATATATATATAGTAGGTACTTGTTTAATAATATAAATATACTTATATATATATGTATACATGAAATTATTATATATGCTTATATATGCAAAAAAAAACATTATTAATTTTTTTTAAAAAAAATATTATTATTATTAAAAAAGAAAATTATTGAATTTCGAAATAGTTTATTGACTTTTGTTGCTGTATGCAACTTCTAAAGCATTGAAGCATGTATTAAACATATCGTCTAATTTAGTTTTTGCTTCACTTTTGTTGTTTCTTTTCCTCTCGATTTCTTGTTTCTCCAGTACCGCTCGTTGTTTTTTGAATTTTTCGCGTTCCTCCTGGGTGATGGCTATCTTTTGAAGTCGTTTGAGCTCCTTTATCGCGTTTCTAAATTTTACTGCCGCTCCTCCTCTCGGCTTCTTGGTGTTCTGTTGTGGTGCCTGTTGTTTTAGGTGGCTACCTTTCGTTCGCTGCCTATATTCTTCTATACTCAAGGGTCGTGGCCCGCTCTTTGGATTCTCTAATGCTTTGGTGAACTCCGCTTGAATCTTCCTATTTTCAGTCTCTCGATTTTGATGTTTGAATTCTTTTAAATGCTTGACAGCAGCTCCTGGCAGGATCGCCATGTAAAGTTGGCACGTCTAATGTCCAACGGTGACCAGGTCGCTGTACATATGGTTCAAAAGTTAAATCTATATTAAAACAATTCCATATATATTTTACCAATAATCGTGGCGTTTATGCCTTGATGTTTCTAAAATGGCACAAGCCCTTTTAGTTTGGTATAGTTGTAAATTGTTATAATTTATTACTTGGCATAGAAGCCTGTAAGTTAAATAAAACAATGTTGTTTTGACTTTGAATGTTAATTAAAAAGTAAATTCTTTATTTTAATTCTTCTTCTTTTATACCCTAAAATTACCCCTACTCTTATTTTAATTACACATACTTTTCTTAATACTAATTATAAATATTTCCAATATTCTATATTAGTAATATTGGGCGATATTTGCTAACGCTAGCAATTTATATCCTTTAATATTGAATTCTTTAGAATTCAATATTTCTTAAGAATTTCTTTAATGTATTCCGTATGCAGTTAGTACTGCACATGTAAATATATATATGTGCATATGAATTAATATACATATATATATATTTACATTATCGTGACATATTTTAGGGTTCAATATTTTAGTCTTTTCGTTGTGTGGTATTTTCGTATGCTATACCGTAGTTTGTTATGTAAACAAAGTGTTTACAAAATAAAACTGACCTACGGTACCAAACACGTTGATAAGCATATGTGTTTAGTGGCATACACCACACACTGTTCGGAGGAGTGGTAGTGACAGGATCAGTCATATTCGTAATCGGTTCAACCGGCAAAATGAGAATCAGTAATTATTCGAAAATTATTCGATGAATTTGAAAATTAATTTAATTAAAAAAAAAAATAGTTTCGAGATTCGTGTTCAATGATATATGGTGTATGTGATTTTAAAATTTTGTAACAAAAAAATTTTTGAAAATAAAATTTTTATGTTATAACATTTTTTTATTCAAGTGAATGTAAATGTAACTATTTAATGTTTTATAATATTTAATATATTTTAAATGAATTTAATATAATAATATTGTAAAATTTTTATAATTTCAACAACAATAAAAAAATATCAATAAAAATAAAAAACTTTGTATATTTTATTGCGAAAGAATAGAAAATATATGTGACGCCACTGTCCAAATTTTAGATAATTGTGACAAAAAAATGTTACGCTACTGGTAAAAAAATTTGTGTCAAAATAAATACTGTTTAATTTTTTTTTGATAAATGCGACAGAAAAATGTTACGCCACTGGTTAAAATTTTAGTGCCAAAATGTTCGATGTTTAAACTTTAGATAATTGCTACAAAAAAAAAATGCTACGCCACTGGTTTAAAAATTTTAGTGCCAAAAAATTTAATACAGGGTGTCCGCCCCTGTAGGTATACTACTTTCTTTGTTTATAATTTTTGATTAAATGAAAGAGAATGGATCTTATATTGATAAATGTTTTATTTAATGTCGGCAATTATGTATGGAATACAATATCAGATAAATGTCCGCCTCTGTTAGCCTCACAAATGCGAGCCCTTTTGAGCACATTTTTCATTACATTCTCACACATTTCACGCGGTATTTCATTAATTTCATCACGAATATTTTGTTTGAGTTGCTCAAGCGTTTCTGGTTTGTTTGCATAAGCCTTGCTTTTTAGATATCCCCACAAAAAGAAGTCCGGAGCAGTTAAATCAGGCGACCGTGGAGGCCAATCAACATCACCATTTTTTGAAATAACTTGTTGTGGAAAGAGGTCTCGCAGTAATTCCATTGTAATCCTGGCTGTATGCGATGTGGCACCGTCTTGTTGATACCACATGTTAATGAAGCCCAAAGCATGCAGTTGTGGCGTTAAAAAGTTTTCAAGCATATCACGATATCGCTCCCCATTCACAGTTACCGTTACGCCGTTTTGATTTTCCAAGAAGTAAGGTCCAATGATTCCTCCTGACCAAATTGCACACCAGACTGTCACTTTTAATGAATGTAAAGGTGACTGATGAATAATTTGAGGGTTTTCCATTGCCCAGAACCGACTATTCTGTTTGTTCACATATCCATTTAAATGAAAATGTGCCTCGTCACTCATTATGATTTTTTCATGAAAATCGGGGTTGTCATGGGCGAGCTGTAACATCCTATTGGCATATGTACGGCGGCGTAAATGGTCTTGTGGAAGAAGCTCTTGTGTCAACTGAATCTTAAATGGAAACAAATGCCAATCCTTGTGCAAAATTGTGGCCAAACTTGTTCTTTGAATACCAAGCTCCTGAGCACGGCGTCGAATTGAGGTTGATGGATTGTTTTGAACACTTTCTTGAGCAGCAGTAATGTTTTCAGCCGATCTTGCAGTACGTTGTGGCCCATGCTTGGGCCTATCACTTACAGACCCTCTTTCTTCGAAATCGTTCACTACACGATAAATAGTGCGTTTTGTTGGCACGTTGTTTCTCCCAAAAATTTCAAGTAACTTTCTCATCGTCACAGTAATCGATGATTGATTTTGATAAAATGTTTTAACGATTAAAACACGTTGGTTTATCGAATATTTTTCCATAATAAATTTTCCACGTGTGTACTTCACGACTGCCAAATATGAACTGGCAAGACTAACATTTACCACAATAGCGGCAAAACAAAGTAGTATACCTTCCCAGCGGACAGAAATTATATCAATTTTACTTTACCTACAAATTGATATAATTTCTTTTGTAAATCCATAAAAACCAAATTTATATATTACCTGAATTCAATGAAAATAAACAGAATGAGAAAATGTCACAATTTTATATTTCCGTTGATTTTTAGGTAGTTAGGTAGTCTAACTACCTAATTTAATTACGATAAAAAACCAATATTGACGTAATGTAAAAATAATCCTTTGATTTTTAACATTTTAATTTTTATGGATTATATAAAAGAAACAATACAGTACATAATTACATATATTAATTTTACCTGACCAAAAATGCATAAAAAATAAAATTTTCAAGATAGAGTTTTTTATATTTAAAACGATGTTTAACGATGAAATATTCATTCATACTTGAATTCTTAAAGTAAACGGAAACCGGTTAAAACGGTATGTGATTTTAAAATTTTGTAACAAAAAAATTTTTGAAAATAAAATTATTTAATGTTATAACATTTTTTTATTCAAGTGAATGTAAATGTAACTATTTAATGTTATATAATATTTAATATATTTTATATTTAAAACGATGTTTAACGATGAAATATTCATTAATACTTGAATTCTTAAAGTAAACGGAAACCTTTATTTATCTTTAAATAATTATTGCAATCGTTAAACTATCGAAAAATATTATTTTGTGAACATAAAATTAACATTTAGTGAACATAAAATTAACATTTAGTGAACATAAAATTATCATTTAGTGAATATAAAATTATCATTTAGTGAATATAAAATTATTATTTAGTGAATATAAAATTATTATTTTGTAAACATACAAATATTTTACTGCTGCAATATGATATGCGCTTATCAAAATTGTTATAGTTGTCGCCGATATGTGAGTACATTAAGTTTTTTTCAAATTCCTAATGATTGCCGGAGGCCCATTTGGATTAAACATTCTGGCAATTTTAGGTTAGTTAATAATTTATCTAATAGGATTTATTTTTGTGTACTACACTTTTATGAAAACGACAAAATCGGACAAAGCATTAGAAAAAATTTAAAACGAACTGCTCTCCCCAAATCTTCACCTAACATATGCCAATGCACAGAATTTAGCACAGATCCAATTTGTTTAGATTTAAAATTACAGTTTAATCCTGTAAATATTAATATTCATTCACAAAATCAATCTATTTCAACTATATCGCATTCGCAAAATATAAATTAAGATATAGATACAGATGTTTTTTTAGTAAATAGAGAAACTTCACCTTCAGGTCCTCGAACATATACTAAAAGGGTTAAAGATTCTATTATTTCACATTCAAATAAATGTCTAGATATTTCTTTTGATTTTGCTGACAGTTCCCATGATTTTGATCACAAAAAAGTAGAAATAGTTGAACCGAAAAAAAAAAAATTCCTAGATATATATATGAAACACCAAAAAAACTTAAAAATGATCCTAATTATAAATTAAAAAATGAAATAGAAAACAAATTAGAAGGGAGAAATTTGCTCCTTGGACACGAGATGAAAAGGACACTTATTTAAAATTTTATTATAAGTCACCAGCACTTTATAAGCATATGCTTACTTCAGATTTTTATTTACCAAATATTAGAACAATACTTCGGTGGCAATTTATTACAGGGTTTTCTAATCAAGTATCAAAACTTTTGGCTACACGATGTGAAAGTTTTTCAGATTTAGACAAAAAATGTATTATGTTATTTAATGAAATGAAAATAACATCTGAGCTAGAATATCATTTACGTGACGATTTAATTTATGGTTTCAATGATTTAGGTGAACTGGGTCGGTCTGATAAGGTAGCTACACATGCTTTAGTTTTCACATTACGTGGATTAAATTCAAATTGGGTGCAAACTATTTCTTCATATATTGGGACTGCAAATGGTGAGCAAATTGCAGAATTATTAAAACTTAATATTACAAATGTAAATAAACTAGGATTTAGTTGTGTTGCTGCTACTTCTGATCAAGGTAGTAACAACAGAAAAGCTTACCGCTTATTAGGAGCGACTGAAAGTACTCCTTTTGCATTTTTTGACAATAAAAAAGTATTTTTATTGTATGATATTCCACATCTATTTAAAAGTGTTGGAAATATTTTATTAAAGGCAAATATTCAAATTGGTGACAAAATTATTTCATGGAAAATATTATCTGAGTTATTTAAAAGTGAAAAATGTCAAATATTCCAATCTCTTCATAAATTAAGTGACAGTCATATTTCACCTAATCCTTTTCAAAAACTTAGTGTTAAACTAGCTAATCAAATTTTTAGTGCAAATGTATGTTCTGCCATTTATGCAGCAATATCTGTTGGATGTTTTAAAACTAACACAGATTCCGCGATTGCACGGCATACGGCAGATTTTATTTCTAATATGAATTGTTTATTTGATAATTTGAATAGTAATACATTAAATAGTGCAAATCCAAATAAAACTCCAATTTCGCAAAGCTCGAAAACATTAGAAAATATTATAAAATGTCTTGAATGGATTTCAAATTGGGTGTCGTTGGGAGCAATGTCGAAACCTCCATGTTTTTCAGGACTAATTCAAACTCTAACAGGAATTATAAAATTGTGGGAAATATTAAAATTAGATGAGAATCAGAAGTTTTTATTAACAGGACATTTAAATCAAGACCCAGAAGAAAATTTATTTTCAATGATTAAGACAAATAAGGGGTCATATGAAAAAAATCCATCATCAATAAGATTTACACGTAATTTAAAACAAATAATATTTCAAAACATGCACCCAACATCAGCACATACCAGCTATAGTATTTCAAATACCAATACATTTTCATTTCATTTTCATTTCATTTTTTCTTTATTTTCAATAAAAACCAAATACATAATTTTTACAGAAAATAGATAGGAACATTCTGTGTAATACAGTGTCGAATGTAACTAAATTTAAATTAACATATTAAAGTTGTTGATGGGGAAATCAAATATTATAATTAAATTCAAATTAAAGTTAATTTTAAGTTAAAGATAGATAAAAAAGAAAAAAAAAAAACAAAAAATTTATTAGGATTAACAAAATCAAAATAAAATCAAAAGCAAAGTCTAACAAAATTACAATATAAATTTAAAAAACAACTTATTGATATAAAAGAGAAACTCTATTCAAAAATATTTTTTACTAGAAGAAACTATACAAGAACATCCAAATACATCAAATTACAGGTCTTAGTAAATTTTCAATTTCAGAGTGATAAAACTCTAATAACCACAATTTAACATATTTTAAAAATTTCGATTTTACTCGTTCACACCGGTACAAAATTGGTAGCTTATTAAATAGACGAGGTGCAATAACATTATAAAACTGACAATAGTGCATTTTCCGAAATATGGGGACCATCACAAGATTTCTGGTATTTACTCTTAAGTTATGAGTTACACTAATTCTAGGTTCATCATAACCGGAACGTAAAAAAAACAATTTTAAACATTTAAAATAATATAGATGTCTTAATGGAAGAACTCCCAGCATTTTAAAAAGGTCAAAACTATGTGTTAAACGACTACACTTCATTACTACCCTAATGGCATGTTTTTGTTTAATTAACAATGGTTCAATTTTATTAAAATTAGTACCACCCCAGCAGCTAATACCATATTGTAGCTTAGAATTGAAAAGACCATAATACACAAGCATTGATAATCGTAAAGAGCAGTATAAGCTCAGATGATATAACTGTCTAACCACTTGATTAAAATATTTTTGAAGGTACGTTGTATGATCTTTCCAATTAAAATTGCTGTCTAAAAATAAACCTAAATACTTAAAGCTATCAACAATCTCAATTGCAAAACAGTTAGGTGCGCAATTCACAAACTCAGCATAGGTTTGTTCTTGCGAACAACATTTATGTAGTGGTAACTTAGGACAGCAAGGAGAATGATACCAAAGCGACACACTTTTATACATGTGACCTAAGACATTAAAAAACATGAATTTAGTTTTATCGCTTATAACTAATTTATGAAGCTGAAACCAGCGTCTAAGAATATTTAAATCATGATTAACGTTAACAATAGTGTCAAAACAATTGTGATTAGAATAAGATAGAGCTGTATCATCAGCAAAAGCTGTTAATTTGCCAATAAAACATTGAATAAACAACGAATTGACATAAATTAAAAATAAAATAGGACCTAAAACGGAACCTTGTGGAACACCAATATTCTGAAACAAAAAGGAGCTGAACATATTTTTAATTTTTACTTTATGCTTACGGTTTCTTAAATATGACGCAAACCAATCATAAATAAAGCCTCTAAATCCAGCTTTATGCAGTTTACTCAACAACAAACTATGATCTACCATGTCAAAGGCTTTCGTGATGTCGATAAATAACGCAGATGGAAGTTTGGAATCATTTATCGAATTATAGATTTCAGTACATAGTTTTAAAAGTGCATCTTCAGTCGATTTACCACTTCTGAAACCAAATTGAAAGTTACTGAAGAAATCATTTTTATTTAAAAAAGACAAAATTCTGGTTTTCATGCCTTTTTCAAAATTTTTTGAAAAAACAGATAAAAGTGAAATAGGTCTGTAGTTATTTAAAGATGTGCTGTCACCTTTCTTATGTAGTGGTATTACTATAGCAGTTTTAAGATCATCAGGAAATATTCCTGTCTGTACACTAAAATTGAAAATATAAGTCAATACATCAGCAATATAAAATGAGATTTTTTTAGCTGTATTACTTGATATATCATCACAAGAAGTAGAATTAGAAGATTTAAGCGAAATAATTAATTTGTGAATTTCCGCACTGTTAAAATTATCAAAGAAAAAACTACTTGGATTAATAGGTTCACTCTTAATAAAATTTTCACAATGACAAGAACCTAAACCATTACTAACAGCAATATTATTATTATTATCATTATTATTATAATTACTATTTAATAGTGTACTACTTATTTTAGAAAAATAGTTATTAAATAAGTTAGCGACTTCCGCAGGATTAGAAACTATACCATTACTGTTAAGTAGCACAATATCACTATTCGGTGCATTTTTATTGAGAATTTCGTTAACTACTTGCCATTCTTTTTTCGGATTACCCGAATTTTTTGTTAACTTACTACTATAATAATTATCACGACATTTTTCAATTTCAACTTTTAAATTACGACATATTTTGTTATAGTAAACTTTCAATCTAGAATCAGAAGGATATTTACGAACACGAATACTGATTAAATTTTTTTTTTTTATTTTATTTAACAATGACAAGGTCATCCAGGGTTTAAGCCTTTTAAATTTGTTGGTATTTTGATTAGTGCTATGACTGCAATTCGAAATATGCCTATTTAACTTATTTATAAAAAAACTAAAAGCTGTTGAAGGATCAGGAGCTGAATAAACTTCATCCCAGAACTCCAAAATTAAAACAGATTTTAATGCTTCAAAATCAATGGTTTTGGTTGTATTATTTACAAAAAAATCTTGCCTACTTACTTTATGATTTAGCTGAATAGTAGTTAAACAATGATCAGTTATATTGAGATCAAAAATACCAGTTTTGCAATTAATATGATTGTTTCGATGGAGCCTTAGATATATATGATCTAGACAGGAACTTGAGGAAGGTGTAATACGTGTAGGACTAGAGACAAGTGATTCTAAACCAAACGAAGATAAACAAGAAATAAAATTATCTACCTCTGGCGAGTTAGACAAAATATTAACATTAAAGTCACCTAAAATAATTAAATTTCTACAGTTTAAGGTTTCTAATAAAGCTAAAATTCATCCAAAAAGGCACACACACTATATTTGTGTAATCTATATACACAAATGAAACAAAATCTAGCACCAGAAATTGTGCAATAAACCCCAATAACATCAGCAGTATTTAAGTTACTTTGGAAAATTTCGCACTTAAAGTCACTTCTAAAAAATACGGCAACCCCACCAGATGAATAAGCATTATTACATGTAGCTTCAAAATTATAATTTGGTATTTTAAAATCTGAAATTTCGGATTCATAATCCAAATTTCTGATAAAAATATAATATCCGGTAAATGATCAAGAGAAGATAGATGTGAGTAAAAAGTATCAAAATTTTTTCTAATACTACGAATATTTTGATGTATAATTGAGAAACCAGAAGATAATTCAGTATTTGGATGATCTATGCATAAACAATTTAAATTATAATTATGAATAAAAGAAGAATTATTAATATTTAGATTACAATGAGGATTAACAAATGTATTATTACTATTAGACATTAAAATTATTAATTTTAATTATAAAAAAAAATATTAAATTTTTGAAAGATCCTCAAGACATTTAATTTTTAATACATTATCTTTTTTAATACATTATCTCAAGACATTTAATTTTTAATACATTACATTATTTGTTTTTGCTCCAAAATATTTATTCTAGAATCTAGAGCATCAATTTTTTTAGAGAAGATAACATTTTGCTCGGAAAGAGCAGCATTTTGTTCTTCCAATAAATGAATTTTATTGAGAGCGTCGCTATTAATCTGTTTAAGTTTAACAATCTCACCATATGCGTCATCTATTGAAAATTTACCTTGCTGTAATTCTCCCAGTGTGGATGACGTATTATCAACAACATTTACACGATCATTACCCTTTGGAGATGAAGCTGAGGTTGTTGAACTGGAAGAGCCAGAGCTCGGTGACGAAACATCCGTAGATTTGTTTATTAAAATAGAATTTCTCCTAGAATTAATGCATTTATCGCATTTATATTGTTGTTTTGATTTATCAAAATAATCTAGTTCAGCTTTATCGCAATCCGATATTAGAAATATAGAAAATACATTAGAAAATGAAATTGATGTAGACGTTAACGACTTAAATGAAAATTTGATAAATGTTTCTGCTCCCCAGTTAGAATTAGACGAATTTGAAAGTGAAGAAAGTACTAATTGTCAGCTTAATATTTCGGAGAACATTAACACTTCAAATTTAATATCTGAAGAAAGTGCAACAAAACTTGCAAAAAATGCAGCTTTATATTACATGGGATTTCGGCATATAAATTAAATAAAAAATTAAAATGTTTAGAATGTGAACAATATTTTATTAATTATAACAAAACTTGTTCAAGGGAAAAAGATATATTAATAAAACAAAGAGCATTTGAGTCAATTAAAAATAGTCCAGATTTTTGTAGCCTTACAGTACCATCTGTTGCTTTTGAAAGTGATATTTCTTCATATATTGGGACTGCAAATGGTGAGCAAATTGCAGAATTATTAAAACTTAATATTACAAATGTAAATAAACTAGGATTTAGTTGTGTTGCTGCTACTTCTGATCAAGGTAGTAACAACAGAAAAGCTTACCGCTTATTAGGAGCGACTGAAAGTACTCCTTTTGCATTTTTTGACAATAAAAAAGTATTTTTATTGTATGATATTCCACATCTATTTAAAAGTGTTCGAAATATTTTATTAAAGGCAAATATTCAAATTGGTGACAAAATTATTTCATGGAAAATATTATCTGAGTTATTTAAAAGTGAAAAATGTCAAATATTCCAATCTCTTCATAAATTAAGTGACTGTCATATTTCACCTAATCCTTTTCAAAAACTTAGTGTTAAACTAGCTACTCAAATTTTTAGTGCAAATGTATGTTCTGCCATTTATGCAGCAATATCTGTTGGATGTTTTAAAACTAACACAGATTCCGCGAGTAATATCAGCAATAAACATATTATGTATCATATAACTTACAATATATTTTATCTCACGATTAATTTTATACTCTAATTTAAATTCTAAGAAACAAATTCTAAAAAACAAATAAATATGCTTATTACACAAATTCATAAATTCAAATTCATAAATTCTTAAATTAAATAAATTCTAAGTAATTAATTTATCAAATGTAATTCTAATCTTTCATAAAACAAATTGCAACATAAACAAAATTGTATATTAAATAAGTTTTCATTTGTCTTTACTAAAATTGTAATCTTCAGTCTATTTTGATCAGTAAAATAAAGAACACATAAAAATTAAACATTATATTAATTTAATTTTTATAATTGGCGCAGTCAAATAGGATTATTACTTGTATCTAACATAGACAAAAGTAATATCCGAACCTAAAACGCAAAAATTAATGGTTGAATTTAAATTTGAATTTAATTTTTTCCAAATTCAATATAAATTTTTTTTTTTAAAAAAAAGAAGTAAAATAATAAAACAATTAAAATTTTTTTTTAAAAATCTTCAATATTCATCGTGAAAAAGTGAAAATCTATAAAAAAAAAAATATTAAAGAACAATTTGTGATACAAATAAAAATAAAACAATACAATTAAATTAAATATAGTTGGTATTTTAAAACTTATTAATTAAATCTAAAAAAATAAAAAATTAAATCATTAAAAATTTTAAGTAAAAAAAAAAAAAAGAGACAAAAAAAGTGTTAATTATAAATATAGAATAAACAGTGTACAGACTCCAGTATAACATCAACTAGCATACGAATAAGAAGAACATTTTATACCACCTAGCAATGAAGTTGTATATTATCGTACTGTAAGTACCTTTCATTTTCCTTTTATTCATCCTAAAATTATCTTCCCAAAAAAAAAAACATTTAAAAGACAATTTTGATTTAACAAATTTTTATATTGTGTATCACATTCTCACATTCATATTCTAATTCGTATTCAAATTATTCAGCAAAAACACATTTTAAATCACAATCCAATAATGCCCAAAATTTTAGACCTCAATTAAGAAATAATCAAATGCCACGATTTAACAATTTTGTCCCAAATCGTATATTTACAACAAATTTTAAACCAACCCAAAGTTTCCCAATAAATAACACAGATAATAATACTTATGTACCCAGTAACTCATATAAAAAAAATTATTCTAATGAGCAATCAACTGTTAAACCAATAAATTCCTGGCATACCAAAAATAATCAAAACCCAGATAAACCTACTCCAATGAGCATTTCTACAAGAAATACTACTGCAAAATACAACAATTATCAAACTCCAAAATATTCATCGGGACAACTTTTTAACTCAGAACAAATAAGTTTAGTTGAAGAACCAGATTCCAATCTCAAATTTGAAGAAAATACCAACGAACAGATATATGAATATGATGAATCCCAAGCACTGGAACCAACCCAAAATTTTCGGATTACCAAAACTTGGAACCAGAATACGTAATTGAAATAAACACAAATCAAGACAAAAAACACTTACCCTATTTAGAAATAAAAAAGCCTCCCTTAAAATTATTAATTGATACAGGATCAACAAAATCTTTTCTAGACCCAGAAATAATAGCAAAATATTTTGCAACATACAAAAAACACGATCCATTCATTGTTTCAACATCATTTGTTTCCTCCAAACATTCTTTCTCAGTAACTATTCCTGCCTTCAAGGAATTAAATGAAAACCAAGATTTGAAATTTTACGAATATAAATTCCACAATTGGTTTAATGGTTTAATTGGAATTGATTTAATAAAATTACTTAATGTTAAATTAGACTTTAACAATTCAGAATTTATCACTCCAAAATCTAAAATATTAATTAATTATCTTGATAAAACTCCTAAAATGTTATTTAAAAAATTATTACCAGGATATACAGTTTCGAAAATCTCAGTACCTGTTAATATTCAAAATGGCGAAATTTTAGTACCATCCCAAGCTATTCAAAATTGTTTTATACCGGAAATATTAACAGTGGCGTCTAATGGCTGGGCTAATGTCGAAATATACAACAATTCTGTTGATGATATAAATTTTACAATTCTGTACCCTATAAATGTAGAACTCGCACGTAATAATTTCGAATTTTATAATATAAATTTTAAAGAGAATACTGATTCATTAAAAAATAATATTATCATATCAGATTTAATTAGAACAAATCATATGAATAATGAAGAAAAATCTGCCATTTTATCTGTATGCAAAAAATATTCGGATATTTTCCATACAGAAGAAGATTCACTTTCCTTTACTAATACTAATAAACACAAAATTTTAACACATGATGAGAAACCAGTATACCAAAAAAGTTATCGCTACCCTTTTATTCACAAAGTTGAAGTTAGGCAACAAATACAAAAAATGTTGAACCAAAAAATCATTAGGCCTAGTAACTCACCTTGGTCTTCCCCCATATGGATTGTTCCTAAAAAACCGGACGCCTCTGGTAAAAAAAAATGGCGTATTGTGATAGACTACAGTAAATTAAACCAAAAAACTATTGAAGATAGGTATCCAATACCGAATATTTCTGATATTTTAGATAAACTCGGTAAATGTAATTACTTTTCAACGCTAGATTTAGCTAGCGGATTTCACCAAATCGAAATGGATAAAGATGATATTGAAAAAACTGCATTTAATGTAGAAAGTGGTCACTATGAATTCTTACGAATGCCATTTGGCCTTAAGAACTCACCTGCTACATTTCAACGTGTTATGGATAATATTCTCAAAGGACTTCAGAATGAAATTTGTCTGGTATATTTAGATGATATTATCATATTCTCCACCTCATTGCAAGAACACATAGTAAATTTGAAAAAAGTATTTCAAAGACTTCGCGAGGCAAATTTAAAAATCCAATTAGATAAGTCAGAATTCTTAAAAAAAGAAACATCATATCTAGGACATATTATTACACCAGATGGAATTAAACCCAACCCCGATAAAATAAGTTGTATTAGACAATTTCCTATACCTAAAACAAAGACAGATATTAAAAGCTTTCTAGGACTTCTAGGGTACTATCGTAAATTCATTCCCAACTTTGCTAAAATTACCAAACCCTTAACTATTTGTTTAAAAAAAGATTCAAAAATTAATATTTCTGCAGAATACATTCAATGCTTTGAGACTTGCAAAGAACTCCTTACAAACGAACCAATTTTAAAATACCCTGATTTTTCTTGCTCATTTAATTTAACTACCGATGCAAGCCAATTTGCAATTGGTGCAGTTCTATCACAGGGACCAACAGGAAAAGACAAACCAATCGCCTATGCTTCACGAACATTGAGCGATACAGAACAAAATTATAGTACAATTGAACGAGAACTTCTCGCTATAGTTTGGGCCACAAAATATTTTCGGCCATATCTAAATGGAAAAAATTTTTTTATTTACACTGATCATAAGCCGCTCATATGGCTTTTTTCTGTTAAAGATCCTAATACAAGACTTATCCGATGGAGACTCAAACTCGAAGAATACGACTATGAAATCATATACAAAAAAGGAAACTTAAATGCCAATGCTGATGCATTATCGCGGATAAAAATAAATGAACTTAATTTAAATGAAATTAATCAAGAAATAAATGTAAATGATAATATTTTATTAGATAATGAATCGATTATTGTCAACATAAGTGATACAGAATCCATTATCGAAGGAAATAATAATATTGAAGAATATACCAATAATAGTAGTAATACTATACATAGCAATCATGAAAACCCAGTATTTAGTATACCTATCTCTGAATCTCCGATAAATTTTTTTAAAAATCAAATTTTTATTAAATTAGTTTTACACTCTGCAAAACTACCAAAAATCATTCAACTATATAATTGTAAGATAAGATCTATATTTGAAATAACACATGATAACTTTGAAGATGATATTATTAAAATAAAGAATTAGTACATATAAATAAAACATATGCTATCCATTTAGAAAAGATAGAACTACTACAAAAATTTTGTAGAACTCTTACAAAAACGTTCAAACATTCAATTGCTAAATTTTTATTATGCAATAAAGTCTTAGAAGATGTTACGAACCCCGAAAAGAGAAGCGAAATTATTAAGTCTTACCATGAAGGCATAACAAATCATAGAGGAATTCTTGAAACTGAATCTGAAATTAACCAAGCATACTATTGGCCAAATATTAGAAATGCAGTTAGTACTTTTATTAATAATTGTAATTTATGCCAACAAATGAAGTATGACAGAAATCCACCTAAACAAAAATTCGAAATCACTCCAACTCCAAGCAAACCATTTGAAATTGTACATGTTGATACTTTTACAATAAAAGCTCAAAAATTTCTTACCTTAGTTGACTCATTTTCAAAATACGCTCAAGCATATCCCCTAACTGGTTTAACCGCAATTCATGTCGGTAAAGCTTTTATGACTTTTATGACTCATCATGGTATACCTAAATTACTGATTGTAGATAATGGAACTGAATTAAAAAATCAATTAATTAAAGAATTTGCGGCATTACACAAACTTGATATCCATTACATTACTCCATTACACCCCAATTCTAATGGCATTATTGAAAGATTCCATTCAACACTTATTGAACACGTAAGAATTATTAATGAAACAAAGAAAGATGCTAGTATACTTGACCAGATGCCTTACGCAATACTAGGATACAACCAATCTATACACTCTGTAACGAAGCAACGACCAATAGAGATAATAAATGGCCACTTAGAGCTAAGAAATCCATTAAATATAGACATTAACAATAATTTCTACAGCAACTATGTTAACCAACATAAAACCACTACAGAAGAACTTTATAAAAAACTCAAAGACCATATATCTTTACACAAAGCAAATACTCTGGAAAAACAAAATAAAAATATACATGATCCACTTACGTATGAACCTGGTACTACTGCATATCATAAAACAAGAGCTCGAAATAAAATAAGTGCCCCATTTAAACCATACCGTATAGACAATGATAATAGTATTACAGTAAATACACCTAAGAATAAATATCACATTTTGAACAAGCAATAGAAACTTTAAGCAAAACTCAAAATAATATAGCTACCACACTTAATAAACAAATTTCTTTAAGCACAAAATCAATAACTGAATATAATAATATATTAAATCGTATTCAACAAAATGTAAAAAAACTTTCTACTAAGGTTGATGAATACCAAAAGCAAAATAATAACATAGATAAATTTATACTGGTTAGAGAGGCTCTCGACGAAATAACATTAATAGCTCAATTAATAATGCAAAAATTGATGGACATAGAAAATTCAATCACTTTCGCGAGATTAAAAATTCCACATAGTAGCATATTAAAAACAGAAGAACTACATTTTATTGTTCAAGAACTGTGTAAATTTTACTCGGTAAAAGAACTAATGTTTGGAAATGCAATTAATGATTTATATAAATACTATAATATCTTAGAATTAGAATCGTTCTATTATAAAAACAAAATTGTCTTTTTAATACATTTTCCTATCACATATCCAGAAATTTTCTCCTATTATCATTTATATCCCGTTCCTAATAAAAATAACGCTATCCTTATCCCAACAAAACCTTACCTTTTAATGGAAACTAAACACTATCAGTACGACAATGGTGAATGTATAAATATTCATCCACTATATTACTGCAAAAATGGCAAGACACCTGTTTCAACTAAATCAAAAGAATGTATGTCAGAAATTTTACAGCTAGATCATACTAATTTATCATCATGCAACTCAATACCAGTGATAATACACGAGAAATTGGTCGAACAACTATCAACTTCTTTTTATATTGGAATTTTTCCTAGAACAACAAAAATAAAATTGAACTGTCACAATATCGATTTCACTACTATAAAAGGATCATTTCTGTTTGATGTACCTAGTAACTGCAGCTTTGAAACTTCAAAAGGCTTGTACCTAAACAGAGATAATCTTATAATTGGTCAACCTCTACTGTTACCATCTATAACAACTTTTAAGCTTCCTAAAATAGACGCACCTCAAATTATACTTCAAGATATTTCACTAGATAAGATTCATCAAATTTATAAAGAACAAAGCACTATTCGTAATGAGACAATAAAAAATATACCTAATAATTATCATTGGATACTTCCAACAAATGGAATTTCAATTTCAACATGGCTCTTATCGGCAATAGCAATTTTGTCAATTTACATTTATAAAACTAAACATCATAAAGAAAATAAAAAACCCGTAATACAACCACGACAGATGATCCTCCATCCAATAGCAAACAACAATATCCATATTCAAGAAGAAGAAGATGAATAAAGCCATTCTTCGTATGGCTTTCTCTGAGAGGGGAGGAGTAATATCAGCAATAAACATATATGTATCATATAACTTACAATATATTTTATCTCACGATTAATTTTATACTCTTATTTAAATTCTAAGAAACAAATTCTAAAAAACAAATAAATATGCTTATTACACAAATTCATAAATTCAAATTCATAAATTCTTAAATTAAATAAATTCTAAGTAATTAATTTATCAAATGTAATTCTAATCTTTCATAAAACAAATTGCAACATAAACAAAATTGTATATTAAATAAGTTTTCATTTGTCTTTACTAAAATTGTAATCTTCAGTCTATTTTGATCAGTAAAATAAAGAACACATAAAAATTAAACATTATATTAATTTAATTTTTATAATTCGCGATTGCACGGCATACGGCAGATTTTATTTCTAATATGAATTGTTTATTTGATAATTTGAATAGTAATACATTAAATAGTGCAAATCCAAATAAAACTCCAATTTCGCAAAGCTCGAAAACATTATAAAATATTATAAAATGTCGTGAATGGATTTCAAATTGGGTGTCGTTGGGAGCAATGTCGAAACCTCCATGTTTTTCAGGACTAATTCAAACTCTAACAGGAATTATAAAATTGTGGGAAATATTAAAATTAGATGAGAATCAGAAGTTTTTATTAACAGGACATTTAAATCAAGACCCAGAAGAAAATTTATTTTCAATGATTAGGACAAATAAGGGGTCATATGAAAAAAATCCATCATCAATAAGTTTTACACGTAATTTAAAACAAATAATATTTCAAAACATGCACCCAACATCAGCACATACCAGCTATAGTATTTCAAATACCAATACATTGCTATCGCAATCCGATATTAGAAATATAGAAAATACATTAGAAAATGAAATTGATGTAGACGTTAACGACTTGAATGAAAATTTGATAAATGTTTCTGCTCCACAGTTAGAATTAGACGAATTTGAAAGTGAAGAAAGTACTAATTGTCAGCTTAATATTTCGGAGAACATTAACACTTCAAATTTAATATCTGAAGAAAGTGCAACAAAACTTGCAGAAAATGCAGCTTTATATTACATGGGATTTCGGCATATAAATTAAATAAAAAATTAAAATGTTTAGAATGTGAACAATATTTTATTAATTATAACAAAACTTGTTCAAGGGAAAAAGATATATTAATAAAACAAAGAGCATTTGAGTCAATTAAAAATAGTCCAGATTTTTGTAGCCTTACAGTACCATCTGCTGCTTTTAAAAGTGATTTCAATGAAATTCATAGAGAATTTGAAATTATTTTCCCAAAATATCAATTTAAAACAGATTTACTTAAACTTTTATTAAGTTTTTTTGATCAAGATACATTTCTTAAACAATTCAAATGCACAATTTCAGATCATAGATTAACTGCACTAAAATTTATATTAATTGGTCTTATAAAATTAGCAATTAAAAAATTTAATAAATTCTTAAAAATTCCAAAACAAAGAGTTAAGCCTTTATGCAACAGAAAAAACAAACAAAATCAAAAAGTAATAAATAAATATTTTTCATATTTAATTTTTTTAACAATATTTTTACACTTTTTCTAATTTTTAACTCAAAAAAATTAAAAACTTTTGGAACCATATACCCATCACGTCCACGTCGTTGGTTCTGGGTAACGCTAAGAATGGGAACATAGTTAATCAATTTTCACATTGCATTTATTAAAATGCATTTTATATTATATTTTTAAACAAATCAATACACAATTCTAAAAATAGCAATTCTTTAATATGCAATTGCTAATAAACAATTGTCAAGATACGAATTTTAGAATTGTAAGAACTCTTCCTTCAAGACCATTATAATATTTCTTTTATATTTTCATATTTCTAAAAAAACATTTCCGATTAATTTTTCAAACTATATTATGCTATTATTTTTTTAATTCAAAATTAACTAAAATATCAAATGCGATAATATGGCTTCTTGACAATTATATGGCTTCTTGACAATTTTAACAAATTGTTTTAATTTATAAAACTGTTTAAAAATTGTGATTTTTTTTTTATTTTTTTTAAAAAAAAAAAAAAAAAAATAAATTGAAAGTTTCAACACTTTTAGTTTTTTTTTTAATTTTTTTTTTTTTATTTTTCAAATAATGTATATATATATTTATGATCCAAACACTTTATATTTTATATATTTTTTTTTAAAACATTTTTTGTTTTAAAGTTTTTAACACATTTTTTACGAATTGTTTAAAAATGTTCGGGGTCACCAATTGTGGGTTTGATTTTAAGTTTTAATGGTTTTATTATAATTATTTAATAAAACACTTTTGCTTTTAACTTATCCACATTTTATTGAATTCTATTTTTATTTAATTTTTAAGTTAACTTAATTTTCAATTAATGTATTTAGTTTACTTGTTCTATTAAGATCATAAACTTTTATATTTATTATTATATTTATTATTTATTTAGTTTATGTATTTTATTAAGATCATAAACTTTTATATTTATTATATATTTATTATTTTACATTATTAACTTAATATACTAATTAAGCTTAATATTTTAAATGTTCAAAAAATTAATTATTATTATTAATTTTTTTATTTATTACAACTTGTGATATTACGCCATATATCATTACTTTAAATACGACACGACTTATTCAATTGACTGTCTAATTACCAAAGTTATTTTCGAGAGATATTTTTCTCATCCTGCCGATTGTTAAAAATAGCGGTACCGTTAGGAAGTCTGGTGATGGAAAATTACCAGCGTTCCTATTGGACCGTCGAAAACGCATTATGACAGACTGCAAAATTTGTAATAGATTTTTACAAATTGTATACCTTATGCTAAGCGGACATGACTAATGTATTTGTTATGGACGGATAAGGTGTATGTCATGCCTTACGAATAAGGGATACATAAGGCTTATGTAAGGCTTATGCGCTTCAGTGGGAAGGTATACATGTAAGGGACATGTCAGGTTACAGGGGAATTTTTATGAAACTTTATCATTGCTAACAGATGGCACTTTTTAAATTACTTTATTTTAAAAGCTCCACCATTTTTATTTCGGTATAATAAATAATAAAAAAAACTTATGCTCAAAAATTTTCTTTTTAAATGTATATTTAGTTTTTTTTAAATACATATTATATAAAATAAATTTACATTTAAATTTTCTATCTGATTTCCTGTTAAGTTTATTTCGTTCATAACATTTTGAGTTCTTTCTTTTGAAAAATGTTCTGCCATTTTTTCTATAAATATTAAAAAGATTAAATTAATACAATTTTTTTTTACAATTTATGTTGTACAATAATTATTAATTATAAAAATTTATCAGAACGTAATAATGAAACAACACTTAATTGTTTATTACTTAATTATATTATACACAAGCCAAGCACAAAATGAAATTTAAAAATGGCCAAAATGAAATGACACGTACAATTACAGAAAATAATTTTAATATCTATAATATACCGTCAGATTCATTACCAAAATCTCAATTTTTAATTCACAGTGTCACCACCAGCTATCGCATGTTAAGTTTATATGGAAAAATTGCATTTCTTACGAATAAGGGATCCGTCATCCACTTCAAAAAACTCAGTGGGAACTATAAAAGTAAATGCAGTGCTCGTGTAATAACGGAAAACGGCATTTTAGTTAATTTTAAAAATATTCACAATCATGTTATAAATGTAGCTCAAGCTAAAAATGTCATGAGCTGCATTCGACAGAAAGCCCTCATTACTCGTGATGCACGACATTATATTGTAGCTATATAGTATGTATCAGGTTGTAGCTCCATCTTCAGCATTAGTAAGCCAGAGTGTTGCCGCCAAATTGACCAGCAGATCAAGGGGTGATATTGCATTCAGTGATGAATAAATATACTAAAACAGACAAAAATAAAAAATTTCTTTTATATGATTCTGGAGCTGATGATTACGACCGCATATTAATTTTTTCCACTCAAGCAAATTTGGATATTTTACGGCGTTCTCTTTATTGGCACGGTGACGGTACTGTTAAAACCGTTTCTCCATTATTTGAACAATTATATTTATATACTCTTCATGGATTGGAAGATAATAGATCAATTCCATTAGTATTTGGTCTTCTCCCAAATAAACGAGAAGAAACATGTACGTTTTTTGAAAGTAGTAAAAGCTGCCTCAAAAAATATCGTGCTCTTGAAGCGGTTTGTCAAGCGTTGGGGTGAAAATATGTATATAAATGATCATTTACGATCGATTGCTTACAATATTTCATATTAAATTTTAAAATTAATATATAAATATAATGTACTATGTGCATATATAAGTAAAATATTTAAAATTTCTGTATATAAATAAAATATTTAAAAGTTTTTAATTTTTTAAAAAGAGACATTGCTTTTATGAGATAAAATCCACAATTCGTAAGTTCCTTAAAAATAATATTTTTCGATAAACTCGTCGTTCGATCAATTGATCATTCGATAAACTCGTTTTCGATAAACTCGCTTTCGATAAACTCGTTTTCGGCAAACTTACGGCGAATCCCAACATGTTCTGATCAATCCCAATTGTATAAATTGGGATTCATTTTATTTGTTTTGAAAATTGAGGAATGCTATGTCGTTGGTTTAAAAATAAAAGCCTTTTTCCGTTTGAAAGAAGAAATCTGACGATTATCCCGGAAAAGATATTGCTCTTATCTAAATAAATGATTGGAACAAGCTAAATCTGAAGACAAAGATTAAGGAAATTAATAAAATAATATACATATTCTAAATTTTGAAGGAAAAAAATATACAAAAATAAATACTTATGTTAAAAACAGTAAGGTTTTAAATTTTTCATTAAAATACGTCATGTTTATTCCAATGCAAAAATGATATATAATAATTTGAGTTTTTTTATTTCATCTCGAAAAGATAATAAAATGTTTAATTTTTTTCACATTTTTCTTTTAGGTATGTCTTGAGAACCTAAAAATTTGTTGTTATTAATTATTATATATTAATTTCCTAGTTTATAATTTTACAAATTATTTTTATCGACTAACAAAAAAGTGTCGAACAAAATATTTCCTTCATCGTTCTATAGAAATTGTTGGTTTTCCAAATGTTAACAACAACAATGCAATTGAGAATGTACGAAAATTTCTCGATGAAACTGTGGGTGTGAGTATTGCTGATGACGACATTGATAAATGTTTTGTTAAAAAAATCAAAACAAAACAAGATTTCGATGCAGAACCAAATATAAATTCGTCATTTATGAATGTTGTTTGTGTAAAGTTCAATTTGTAACCCCCAATTTAATGGTTTTCCATTTTTCTATTTGGTGTAAGGGGGGATTTATTTGGAAAGTTTTGTGTTTAATTTTTAATATTTTTTTCTTACTTAAAATTGGGCGTCAAGTTCGAACGCCAACCGCGACGGAACTTCACCAAACCTTTGATGAAATGGTATTACTCTATTCCTCCTTCTCAGCTGGGCTTTAAGCTCTAAGTTGGGCATGGGCTTGAGTAATACCAACAAATAAATTTACTACAAACATTATAACTATAAAAAAAACATTAACTAATACAAAACCTTCGATAGTGTTAGTTCCTACAAACCGTGTACATAAATTTAGAGAATTTTTGTGGTAGTCCGACAATAAAATTACCAATATAATATCGCGGAAAACTTAATTTAATAAATAAATAAATGTAATTAAAGTGAGTGCATATAAGAGCAATATAAAATAATATTAAGATTTTGCAGTTTTAAAGTGAATTTATTGTAAACAAAAAGCACAACATCGGCGTTGTATTTGTTTACAAACAGAAAAAAAAAATTAGTGCAATAAATAGTTTTATTTTATAATTAAATTTTTTATTCGTGCAATAAAGACAATGCCTCGTAATTGCGTTGTGCCAGGTTGCAAATTCAATTACTTTTCAACATCTGAAACTGTTTCAACATTTAGTTTCCCAAAAAATGTTGAAATAAGGCTAAAATGGATTAATGCTATACACAGAGCAGATTGGCAGCCAACTGGTTGCTCATCTGTTTGTAGAGTCCATTTTTGTGATAAGAATTTTCAATCTAGGCCAACCATAATTGGTCACATAGTAATTCAAAAATTAATATACCTAAAGGACGTTATGATCCAAGAGGACTTTTTATGTATTTTGAAAATAATAATGTAGAGGTTCGAGATCGCCTAAAATGTGTTAGTGCTGCTGAGGGTGTACCAAAACCAATTAATACACAATGAGAAAAACACGGATATATTTATCAAACACAAATTGCACAATTTTGTTTATCACATTATAGTAAAAATTTAACTGAACCAGAGCCACGGCTAAAGATAATCGAAGATGGTGATTACAATCAAATTGAATGGCTTATTCCAAAATCCAGTAATATAACAAGAATTTTTTACACAAAATTAAATACAACAGTTGTTCATTTTATGACAACAAATCATTATGATAGTTGAATTAGTATTAAACTTGATCATATACTAGATTTAGTACATACTATATATTTAATGACAAATAGTAGTAGCGAAATGATAACATTAAAAAATCGTGAAACAAAACGACAAATTATTTGATTTTTTTATAGTTAAAATTTACTTTATATAATTAATATCTAATATTTTTTTTAAAAAATTCTATATATATTTATTTTGGAAAACAAAAGAAACAATGAATGACGGTCTTAAACTTGAAAAAAAAAACGATGAAGCTCAGGTCATCAATAGAATTTTTAATATTAATTTAATTACTTTATTTTTTTCAGGGGTTAATACGCTTTTTAAGTGTCAAATGATGATATTGTGTTTTTATTTCTTATCAATGCAAAATCAATCATTGGTTCCAAAACACTATGATGGTACTTATATTAAATCATTTCCAAAAAAAGCGTATTAATTATTATTATATTAATAAATATTTATTATCATATAAAAATAAAGTCGAATAAAGTATTTTTTAAAATAAAATTATGATTTTTATTACTTTTTATTTAAAAAATAATACAAAAACCATACAAAAACTCATATAAATTTGTCGCTCATATAAATTTGTCGGACTACCACGGTGTGGTATTAGTATTAGTGCGCTGATGATGTACACGGCTTGTATTTATACACTATCGGAGGTTTTGGATATACATATGAATAAAAAAATGTTTTAAGTTGTTTTTATGTAAGTATGCGTTTATATTCAAAATTAAATTTGTCTGTTTAAAATTGAATTTTCAAATTATAAAGGGAAAAGTTGGTTTGAAAATACTGCTAATATTTTCTAAACTATTTGTCAGAAAATATCCTTTCTGCGGACTTTTTTGTAGGCAATTAAATTATCTTTCAACTCTATAAAAAAATTATTAGGTTTATCACTGAAAAAAGAAAATATGTAATTTTAAAGTACAAATAAATTTTCTATGCAAAATTTTCATAGAGTACATATATAGATTTTTACATTTTGTATTCTATAATCATTATAACATTTTTGAGCGTCATAACATTTTTGAGCGTCATACTCGTAACATTTTTGAGAGTCAATTACATTTTTATGTTGTTCTTCTGTTATCTTTATTTTACTTCTATTTTAAAATATTGCTGCTATCATTTTAGAACAAAAATTTTTCCCATACCAACTAAATCTCTAGGTATATGTTCTCTCTGACTAAAGTATGATTAAAAGAAATAAAAAAAAATATATATTTATATGGTTTAAACGTTATAATAATTTGTATTGATTGATTAATAATTTGATGTAAACTCTACAATTTTTTAAGACGAAAGAGAAAGATTTTTAAGTTGTACATGAATTTATAAGATTTCAAATAAAATTTAAGTTACGCTATTTTAAATTAAATATAATGTACTCGGTACACAATGACCAATTTTAGCTACTAAAAACAGAATAGGATATAAAATGTATTTATGTAGAGGTGGGATAGAGAGCGCAATGTCGTCCAAAAAAAAATTTCCCCTTTTTTAAGATGTCCAAATTCCGAAATGGGTTTTCCGAATTCGGATTTAGACGTCCAATTATAGCAAAAGACGAGCTATCTCGTTTTATGCTATAATTAGACATCCGAAAATTATATTTTATACTTGGGGAATATATAAAATATATATTTTTTATGGCAATTGACATTTGAAAATATTAATTTTATTTTATTTAAAAAGTAAAAAGTTTTTTTTTTTTTTGTGTATGAAGAATGAAGATAAAATATATATAAAAAAGCTGCTAACTAGGGGGAGCAGATAACTCGTAGTATGTTAATAGTGCTTTGTTCAAAATTGCTCATCTTTATTATTTATTGATTTAAAAATTAATAATTTTACATTTTTATTTCTTTTATATTAAATTATAAAGAAAAAAATAAATAATATAATTAAAATTACTATAATAAGTATAAACCTATGTACCAAATTTAATGGTTGAATTAATTGCCCGAGAAACTGTGGCGCTGCGTTCTACATCAGGCAGGATCGTTTTGAAGAAGTATGTTTATTCCTTGAAATAATAACGGGACAGGCAATACATAGAATTTGGAACAGACATCATTAATAGAACAGTAGTGTAGTCATAAGTATTGAGGAGAAGAATTCATTCGTTATGATAGAGGCATATCACTGTTAATGATATAATTGAGAAAATCCTCCAATTAAGGAAGTATGACGACCAAGTAAAAGCTGCTAACTTTTTCCTTTAATGGTTAAATTCCATAATACTTCTATTTATATAGTTTAATATAAAACTTTACATTTTCATTGTAAAAATAAAGAAATTCTTTTATAAATTACTTATATTAATTATTTATATTAATTTACTTAAAGATTATAACAATCTCCATAACAGCTTCAATATCACCCTATATATACTATTTATAATTTTTTTTTTTATAAATTACTTATACTAATTAGAATTCGTTAATTGTTAACGAATTGAATAGTCGTTTTTATATTGTCTTGTAATATTCTAATGTAAATCGTAATTTAGGATTCTTTGTAAAATAATAAAACTGAAAAGTTTACTATTGACAGTTGTTTTATTTAGTGTTGGATTTAGTTGATAAAGATTGTCAGAAAAGTTAAATAAGATATCATTACACTTGTTCGAAATAAGATAGAGCAATCGACAAGTTCTTTGTTGTTAGTTATTGGCATATAGTAGGCTCTAACTCTTGCTACTCATCAAGTGATTGTTATGTTTCTAATTGTATCAGCTCTCTATCAGCATATTTATAATTAATGTTTTCACCTTTTTACTTTTTATTTAACGTAAAAATAATATAATAGAAAATCCAAACAAATTTTATAATTTTGTAGGCTAGGATTTTTTCGGAGTTTTCAGAATGTCAAATAGTTCCTATAATTTTTATAGTTCCCACCTAAAAATTAAGGATTTTCTATCTCATTCTTTCGTAAACAAAAATCTTACTTGCTATCTCTTTTTATTTTTACTAAAATAAAAAAATTAGTCATTGTGTACGTCGTCCTTAATACATTTTAAAAATATAATGGATTGTGTTGAATTTCATTTCCCGCTGTTCCCTTATAATGTTTTCCATATTGCATATATGTTAGATGAAGTTAGCCACATCTTAAATGGTCGATCATGACCCGATCAGCCTGTTGATGTGTCAATCAACATTATTTAAAAACAAAAAGTGAGCGACTCCGAGTAATACCAGCACTAACACAATTAAACAAAAATCACCAATAGGTAAAAATGAAGAAAAATCATCATCTGAATTTAAAAAGGACTTGCCAGCTGAACTAAAAACTTTATCAGATATAACGCGAGTAGCCGTGAAAGTTCTATAGGCCGGCATATGGTTTTTATTTTTTATAGTTATTATTATTTAAATTAACACGTTCGCGGACACCAACTGCAATTGCAGTGAGCTGATCATGTGATCTATTGTTTCAGCTATAGCTTAATCACACGAACAAAATTGTGTCCGTCAAAGCGTTAATTACGTGTATTTTTATCTTATAATATTTATATTTAGTTAGGTATCTTAGTAATTACCAATAATTTATTTTATTATATTTTAATACCTTTTATTTTATCACCAATATTGCAGTATATATATTTAATATTTTGATACATTTAATTAGATCACCAATATTGGTATATATTTATTTAATAGTTTTATATATTTAAATTTATTACCAATAATATTATAATTTTATTTTAGATTTTAATATATAGATTACGTTTTCTTAAATTGACAACTTTTTAATATTTAACTTTCGAGTTTGGCTTGCTGACGAAAAGTGGATTAGACGGGAAATGATTAGTTTTTTATTACATGATTAGGATGTACTATAATGTCTAATACTTATTATTAATTAAACACACATCTTAATTCTTTAAGTCATCTCATTAGACTGACCTTTATCATATATTTTCAAACTCTTACTCGCTACTTTGACAATGTATTTTAGAGAGTGTGTATTATACACTACACCTCCCTTCTTATTAAATTTGATTTCATAATTGTATTAATAATTGACTTCAGTAATTATGTTATAATTTTCAAAATTTACTTATTAAATGAGTGAACGAATTTGTAAAGCAATAACCCACTGCGCTATTAGATTACCCCCTTTTATATCAAATTCGTTTAGTCATTTAATTATATTATATATATATATATATATTTTAAAAAGATTATGAAATCAAATTAAATCAAATTTTATAATATTATATTTTGATAAGTTTTAAGTAATGTATTCGGTAATAATTAGAATTTAATAAATTTACAGCATTACCAATTTAAACAATTCAATTTTTATTATAATTAGAATATAATGATAATTTATTTTTATTTCTTATAATAACTATTCTTGTAATTCTGTCTTATAATTTTTAATTTAATTTCGCTACTATATTCTTTCGTAATCTCAATTACGTTTTATATTGTTTTTAATTATATTTAATTTTTTTTTTTTTTTTTTTTAGAATATTTTTCTCAGTGTATATAATGTAACTGAATTTCATAGTTATTTAGTATTTTTGATATCTTTTAATTAAAATTTTTTTTTTTTTTATTATTTATTATATTTTACTAGTCTATTTTTGTGAACCACTTTTTGTTTATTATTTTCTGAATCTAGTATTGTAGCATTGCATTTGTCAATGTTTGTTATAGTAAAAGGACCCATGTACAAAGGGTCTAATTTGTTTCGATTTTCTTTCCGTATTAAAACATGATCACCTAGTTTAAAATTATTTATAGTTATACCTTTATCATATTGGACTTTATTGTTAATTTTCGCAATTTCTAAAAAGTTTTGAGCTAATTTATGCATAGTCTGTAAATTATATTTAACTTCCATTGCGTAGTTATCAAGATTGTATAAAGGATCTACAGTATTACTTAAAAGAAACTCAGGTGTAACTGGATTTTTACCATATACCAACTCAAATGGTGAAAATTTAAATTGAAAACTAGTATGAGGAGTAGTATTATAACAATACGTAAAATATTTAGAATATTCATCCCAATTATTATAATTTTCATTTATGTACGATCGTAAATATTCATTAAGCACGCGGTGATTTCTTTCAACAGACCCTAAAGTTTGGTGATGATAAGCTGTAGATTTCACATGTTTAATATTCAATAATTTATATAACTCAGCTGAAATCTGATTAACATATTCGGTACCTTGATCTGAAAGAATAGTTGTCATTGGACCATGTATTAAAATACAATGGTCAAAAATTGCTTTAGCTACTGTTTCTGACTCTTTATTAGGAATTGGTACTAAAATCAAATACTTGGTTAAGTTACAAATTAGTGTAACTGCGTACTGACTATCATTAATTGTTCTTTTAAATGGACCAATCGTATCAACTACTACAATATCAAAAGATTTTTCCGGGGTTTTGGTAATTTCTAATGGTTCAATGTTTTTCCGGTTAATTTTATTTAATTTACATTTTTCGCAATTATTTACATACTTGGAGATATGTCTAAACATATCTTTCCAATAATAATTTATTTTTAATTTAGCATATAGTCGTTTTTGACCAATATGACCACCAAAAACGGGATCTTCATGAAACAATTTTAATAAACGATCTCTTTCGCTATTAGATTCTATTTTAATTGGTCTTCTAACCAAGATAATTTGAATTGCATTTATATTTTTATAACATATGTCTTTAAAACTTTGTACGCTAAATTTCCGAAATATTTCGTCATCAAAATCTATTTGTAATTTATCAATTTCTAATTCTTTTGCTTTAGCATCAAGTCTCTTCAAGAACAATTCTAAAATTGTTTCTTTGTTTGCTAAACTGAAATTAAATGTTCTCTCTCGAGTTAACATTTCGTTTATTTCGTTTTCATCTATTTTTATAATTAATTTCCTATTTTTATATACTTTAACTATTCTATCTATAATACTAAATTTAATTTTTGGAATTTTCCAACTATATTTCCCTTCATAAACTTTTATACTTTTAAAATCTACCTGTTCTACTACTGTATTTTTCTGTGCCATATCTATATTTTTCTTAGTCATGGATCTAGTCATGACGTTAACATTTACTGTATTTATTTTTATTTGTTTTAGGTCATCAATAGTTATGCGAGATAGTGCATCTGCAACTACGTTGTTTTTACCCTTAATGTACTCTACAGTGAAGTCATATTCTTCTAACTCAAGTCTCATTCGGGTTAATTTAGATGATGGATCTTTTAATGAAAAAAGGAATGATAGAGGGCGGTGATCGCTTTTTATTTTGAAATGTGTACCATAAATATACGGCCTGTAGTGTCTAATAGCAAAATGTATTGCAGTTAATTCCTTTTCTATTGTTGATTTGTTAATTTCTCCTTTTGTGAAAGTTGAGGAAGCGTACGAAATTGGTAAATCTAAACCGTCATATTCTTGAGTAAGAACTGCGCCCATCGCTAATTTAGACGCATCTACAATTAATGTAAACGGTTTTGAAAAGTCAGGATAATGTAGAATTGGCGGGTCAATTAAGCAACTTTTTAATTTATCGAAATAATTTTGACACTCCTTTGTCCATATAAAATGACTTTTTTTTCTAGTTAGATAGTTTAACGGCCTAGCTAATTCCGCAAAATTTGGAACAAATTTCCTATAATAATTCATAAAAGCAACAAAACGCCGTACTGAATCCTTATCATGGGGTACAGGGTAATTTTCTACGGTTGATATTTTTGATTCATCCGGGAATATACCCTTATTTGTGCACTTATGTCCCAAATAGGTAACTTCCGTCTTAAAGAATTGACATTTATTAGGATTGAGTTTCAAGTTATATTTTCTACAGATTTCAAAAACTGCTTTAAGATTTCTAAGGTGATGATTTTCAGAAACACCAATAACTATTATGTCGTCCATATATAAGAAACATTGTAATGGAGATAATCCCGCAAAGGCCAATGTCATCATTCTAGAAAATGAATTGGGAGATACATTAAGACCAAACGGTAACACTTTCCACCTGAACGAACCACTGTTCGTACTAAATGAGGTAATATCTCTCGAATCTTTATGCAGAGGAATTTGATGGAATCCAGAGTATAAATCTAACACTGAAAAGAACTTAGCACGGCCCAAATTATCTAAAATATCTTCAATCCTAGGTAGCGGATACTTATCAGCAATTATTTTTTTATTTACAGCTCTGTAATCTATACACATTCTCCACTTTTTTGTGTTATCGGTACTTTTTTTTGGTACCAAAATAATTGGACTATTATAATTCGATTTGCTTGGTTCTATCAAATCATATTGCAAAAGTTTATTAACTTGACTATCAACTTCCGATTTTTGTGAATGAGGTAAACGATAATTTTTTATATATACCGGATCGTTATTATTGATTCTTAATTTTTGTTCGTAAAAATTATTAATTGTCATAGCATCGGAATTTAATGAAAAAATATCCGAAAAATCTTTACACAATTCAAGTAATTTTGTTTTACAACATGGATCAACATTTTTAGAGATTAAATTTAATAACTCATCTACCCGGTTTGTGTCAGATTTTTCGTTAATATTATATATATAATAATCCGCAAACGGTTCATATTTTATTGATATATTATTTTTTATTACTTGTACTTGACTTGTTGTGTTCATAATTCGAACAAATTGATTTTTTTCTGAGACAATTGTTGAGGCTACGAGCACTCCTGGGATAATTTCTTGATTGAATACGACACTATCTGATTTTATCGGAATATTTAATTTACGAATAACTTCTGCTCTAGCTGGCAAAACAATATCACCATTTCCCGGCCCTTCTAATATAGGAACTATAATTTTATCATATTTAGTGTTGATTTCTAACCTCATACTATCATAATTAAGTATACATTTATAATATTTAATAAAATCTTTTCCGAGTATACCACATGATGGTATATTAAATTCATCTGGAACTATATGTACCGTAGAATATAGTATTTTATTATTAATGTAAATTTTTAAATTAATTGTACCTAAAGACATAATTGTGTTTTGTGTAACACCTTTAATGTTAATGACGTTTGACTGATTTAGAAAATAATCTAGATCGAAATTTTTATCGATTGCAGAAATTTTTACTAATGAAATATCTGCCTGTGTATCAACCAAAAATGATAGTTGATTTTTATTTAGATTAGAGTGTACAGCTATGTAGTCTGAATAATTTAAATTTAAACAGTAGACAGATCCAGTGACAGATATATTATATAATGATTTTATTGATTTGGAGCCCCCAGGTACCTCTGGGGGACCTCTTCGTTTCCCTGTTTTTCAGTATTTTGATTAGATTCTGCATATCTAACATTTCTATTTGGTTGTACCCTATTGTTATTATATTGCACGTTTCTATTATTATTTTGATTCGAATGAAAATTTCTATTAAACGGAATAAAGTTTCTATTGGTAACGTAATTTTGTCTACCATGATTATAATTATAATCACTTCGTTGATTATACCGATTGTACGAATTGCTATTGTTACCATTTTGATAATGTTTATTAATATTATTATTGAAATTTTTTCGTTGTTGATTTGATTTATACGCTAAAACCTGTTTTTCTTGCGTTTGAATATTAGTTTCTACGATAAACTTTGAGACAACTTCCTTATGGTTTGCAAAAGAAGTTGATGCTAAAACTGATTTAACTAAATCTGTACGTGCATTAACACGACACATTTCTACAGTTTTATCAACCGTCAACTCTTCAGCTTTCTCACACGGAATTCCCTCGACTATTAACGCTCTTCTAAATTGTTCCGCTAATTCATCTGTTTTTTGTGAAAAATCTTGCAATGACATTCTATCCATACGCAACGCGCGTATTCTCCCCTCAATAACTTTTGACGATTCCGGTTTTATTTTTAACTTTAGAGTAGCTATTAACTCGGCTAAACTATTTGGTGTACCGTTTATAGTTTCACGAGCTTTCCCTTCCAATTTAGTTAACGCGAAAGTTTTCAATAACGATTTTAATTCAACTGTTTCTGCCAGTGTTTCTAACAGGTTTAATGAATCAACAAAAGATTGCAACGATAATGGGTCGCCACTAAAATTTTTATTTAAAGTTGAGGACGCTAACTTCAAAAATTCTACGTTAGAAAGGACCATTTTGCCTTTATTGATTAAATTATTGTCACCCTCAGAATCGGAATCAGAACCTATAAAATCACAATCGCATAGATTTTCAGTTGAATTAGAATCCGATTGGAAGATACAATTTATATCTTTATTGTCAGTACTATTTTCCTCCTCAAATGATTCTACTGGTATTTTATACTCATAATTAAGAATTGCCAGTGAATCTATTAATTTATTTCTAATATATTTAACTTGTTTAATCAAACTTTTACGACTTTTATCGGTGATGTTAATCCAAATTCTATCAACATACCCTACAAATTCTTGATAATGATCTATTAATTTCGTCGTAGTTTCATCTATATTATCGATAATAATTTGTTTATTTAACGTAGCTATTTTTTTTGAAACTCTTATAAAATTTTCCCGTAAAATATTTAATTCTTGATTGTATGTTTTACAATCATTACTCATTATATGCTACTTCCGAAGAATTATTATAATTCAAATCAGTATTTAACGATATATTAAAGGAGTCAACTCATAAGAAAATGCAAATATATTTTACAGACTATTATGCAGTTCACTTTATATTTTACATTAATAATTTATGTTACTAATAGTGACGATAAATTTTAAAAAATTTCATAGTAATATTATAGCTACCAAAATAACTATTACATTCACACACTATATACATCAAATGTATTTTATTTGACAAATTTAATTATTATTAATTTTTTTTTTTTTTTTTTTTTTTTAATTAGATTTAATATATAATATTTTTAAATTGTTCGGTTTACGTAATTTTTATTTATTTTTGTTCATAACCATGATTTTTTTTTTTTTTTATTTATTTATTTACTTAGAGTGTATTTATTTATTTTGACTTACTACCTGTATGTTATATATGTAATTTTTGTTTTTCATATATTTTTAAAATATATTTTGTATTTTTAATAATTTCAATATAATAGTATTTTTTTTTTTTATAAGTAATTATGTATTTTGTAATATAATTCGTAATTTTAATAGTATAACTAATAATAATAAGTATTTATATGTATGATAATATTATAATATAGATTTATTTATATATATAGATTTATATTGTTGAAATAATATGTAATGTGTTACTATACTTAATATTTATTAATCATATGTATATCTTGAAATTTCTTAATTATATATTATTTTATTTACATATTTTAAAGAGAATATAAATCTATAATATTTTTATATAGTTATTTATTTTAATAATGTACTTGTAGTAAAAAAAAATTTCTTGAAAGTGTTGAAGTCTTTCGCGGCTTATTCTTTTCTTGCAATGTTGAAATATTCTGCGGCTTAATCTCAGCTTGCATATTCTCGGCTTATTATCTTTAATTCAGTGTTGACTGATATTAATGTTGTTGTTGTAGACTTGATTGTATTTTAATATTTTATAGCAACATTTGTTGCTTAACGAATATTGTTTCTCGTAACATTTTCATGACGTCTTATTGTATATATGTATTATTTTTTTTTTTTTTTTGTATGTGTAGTATTTTTAACTCAGAATAGCATTCCGCCACTTTTCTTTTATTTTAGCATCACGCCACTTTTCTTTTATTTTAGCATCACGCCACTTTTCTTTTATTTTCTTTTTTAAAAGAAAATAACAAATCTTGAATGCGACAATTTATATTATAAAAAAAAATTTATATATTCCATTTTATATATTCGATTTTACATGCGCTTTTAGGTTATAGTTATTTTTTTTTATTATTTAACTACTAGTTTATTTGTAGGTACTTTTATTTTCAGTACTTATTATTATCACTTTATCAATGTTTTCCAAAAAATTTATTTTTCATAAACTACAAATTTTTACCATTAACGCTTTTCACTTTATCAAATTTTAGTAGGTTTTTTTTTTTATTATTTTACTTTGTCACGGTCGCCATATAATGTCTAATACTTATTATTAATTAAACACACATCTTAATTCTTTAAGTCATCTCATTAGACTGACCTTTATCATATATTTTCAAACTCTTACTCGCTACTTTGACAATGTATTTTAGAGAGTGTGTATTATACACTACAGTACGCTTTGCAACCTCTTTCTCATCCTCTTGCAACCTCTTTCTTATCACAGTTACGCATTACTGTTGCACTCTCATTTTAATGTGTGACCAATGAGTGATCGCTATATCATGTTACTATGCACATTTCATTTTTGTTTTATTTTGGATATAATTGTAATACAAGCTCACTACATTACCCTCCTTCCAGTAGGACAACGTTCTACGAAAACAAAAAAAAGGTTAAAAACCAGGTGACCCAGATATTAAACAAAATGTATGGTATGTATTTTACTCTAGAAACTGAACTCTGATCGTAAAAGATGATTTTTCAGTGGCAAAGCTAATCAATATCGGGTGTTCAGTTCAATAAATACAAAAAAGTAGGAACAGTGGGGTGCAGATAATAGGGAACCACTTAATCTGCTTGGTCTAAATTTTATAAGCACAAACTAGATTACAAAACTAATGTTTGTAAAAAAAAATTCAAAACAGTAAATAATTTACTATATGCTCTAGCTAGAACATATGAAACATTAATCGGAAATTTTATTTTTAAACTACTGACCTCTACCTAGCTAGGATGGTACATAATCATGAAACCAACTAATTTCATCGAAATCTGTGATATAAATTATTTTGTCATTTTTCATAAAAAAAAAAAAATTCCTGATTTCTCTCGACATAAACAAGAAATTCTAAAATGGACCCTCTAAAAGAATCGTTATCATCTTGTGCGAACATTAGGATGAAGTTGAAATGAACCTGTGAGCCAAATTTCATTAAAATCTGTATTTACAAACTCGCAACCGCAACAACGGAACAAAAATTTCTCAATTTTTTTTATATTGTTTTTGTAACGTTCATTTAAAATTATGAGCAAGCAACAAAAATATATTGCAAACCTAACAAAAAAAAAAATTCCTTATAATATTTGCAACCGCAACAAGGAACCAATATTTGTTAATTTTTCTTATATTATTTTTCCAATGTTCATTTAAAATTATGAACAAGAATATACATATACCTACAAAAAAAAAGAATCTTAGAACATGAAATTCGCAATAGTAACAACGAACCAACATTTCGAAATTTTTCTTATAGTATTTTTCAAATGTTCATTTAAAATTATGAACGCAACAGTAATATGTATATCGCAATGCCAACAAAAAAAATAGTTTTCTTATAACATTAAATTCGCAATATAGTAACAACGAACCAACAACAATTTTTCTTATATCTATGCCTCTATAATAGTATAATATATTTTTTTCTTCAAAAGTTCATTTAAAATTATGAACCAAGCTTTTGTTGTTAGATAATTTCGTATTCTCAGAGAATATTTTTGAAAAATTAAGAGATTTTAATAAGTTCTATCTTCTATAGTGTTCAGTCGAAACCTGCACTACTAAAAGCCGTGTCATTACAATACATGCGCAAAAATTTGTAGTCACAGAAATTATAATATTATACGTCAAAATTAAATGCCGGTAATACCAAGCGCTGAATGTTCGGAAGCAAAAGTTAAATATAATAGCTAAATAATAATTATTAAAAACCTAAAAGTAGTTAAAAGTGTTATTAAATAATAATAGATTAAATTAATCTAAAAAAATTGTGCGGGCATTGTGTATTTCTAGTGTAATTTATGTGATAAAAATTAGCACAAATTCTAACCTAAAAAATATTTTTTTTTTTCATTTTTTTTTTTGTAAATAAAACTAAACTATATACTTTGATAGTTTTTAATAATAATTTAATTTTTAATAATAAATAAGTGTGCTAAAAGCAATTTAAATTACATATATGTGTACATAATTAAGTGCAATTTTTTGTACTTATAAGTTTTTTTGTTGGATTTTATAATGCCGAGACATTGTGTGGTGCAGGGTTGTAGATCAAATTATGTTCCTTCTGAACCATCAATTCCAACTTTTGGATTTCCTAAAGATAAGGAATTAAATTTAAAGTGGATTCGTGCTATTTGTAGATCTGATTGCCTGCCCACTAATGAACGCAACAAAGATAAATCATTAATTTGACGAAAATTTGATTTACCTGCTGATACTGGTACAGTTCGTGCACTTATTGAACATAAACGTGCCGATGTACAATAATAATGAACAATAATAAATAATAAAATACAAACCAAATTTCTAAAAGAAAATAAAACCTCAGAATGAAAAAGACTGTTGTTATAAAATTGATTAAAAAAAATTATTATTATAATTATTTGGCGCTTATTTAGGGAGAAGAAATTATATTAACATATTTTATTATTGCTTTTTTGATATATATGACTGAAAAGTCACTTGTTATTCTTATTTTTATTTTTTATGTAATTATTAGTTAGTATGTAGAAAACTAAATGTTCCTTTTACCACATAAAAAATAAATATATAATATATGCAATATATGAAATGAAATGTTCCTATTAATTTTGTTATTAATTTTTTAGCTAATTTTTTATTTTAAACTGAAATATCAGTATTATAATTATAATTATTAATAATTATAATTTTTTGTTATATATTATTAATATTATTTTATTTTTATGTACACGCGATGTGATGTGACGTGGCATAAGAATTCCTGCATTACAACATGAGTTCCAAACAATAATGAATTATAACAAAATTTTAATTTTCTTTTATTATTATTATCTTTTATAATTATTATAATATTCTTAAACAAAATTGTAAATAAAAAAGATATATATTTGTTATAAAATATAAATAACGAGAGTTTTCATTTCATTTCAATACAAAATTTTCATATCAACATATAAAAATTTTGTAAAAAAGTCTGACTAAATTTTGCGCGCATGTGTTAGTGTTAGATCTCATTTCCCGGCTTGTAAAATAGTGTAGGTTTTGGTTCAGTTTAAAATATGAACCAACGAAGAAATTATTTATATATAAGTAGGAAGGATAGGATTAGGATATAAAAGAATGGAAGAGAATATTTCTCTATATGAGTAGTATACGGTGCACCTGAGCCTGGGAACCAAATTGCGTGGGCGTAATAAATGGAGGTGTGATTAATGGGTGTGATTAATGGGTGTAATTAATGGTGTAATTAATGGGTGTAATTAATGAGGTAATTAATGGGTGTAAATGGAGGTGTAATTAATGAGGTAATTAATGGGTGTCAATTAATGAGGTAATTAATTATGGTGGTGTGATTAATGGGTGTAATTAATGGTGTAATTAATGGGTGTAATTAATGAGGTAATTAATGGGTGTAAATGGAGGTGTAATTAATGAGGTAATTAATGGGTGTAATTAATGGGTAATTACCAATGGGTGTAATTAATGAGGTAATTAATGGGTGTAAATGGAGGTGTAATTAATGAGGTAATTAATGGGTGTAATTAATGAGGTAATTAATGGGTGTAATTAATGGGTAATTAATGGTAATTTTAATGGTGTCATTAATGAGGTCATTAAATTTAATGGTGTTATTAATGTGGGTAGATTTAATGGGGGTAATTAATTAGGTGGTGTTAATGTATGTTGTTGTTGTTAATGCGTGTTGTTAATGTTTGTTGTTAATGTTTGTTTTAATGTATGTTGTTAATGTGTGTTATTAAAGTGTGTTGTTGATAGTTATATTATGAGTCATACCTTTTTGCCACGCTTGATTGATTTTTGTGTATTTTGCTTTGTGTTCCATTTTCTTGGTTTTTTGTTTTTGAAAAAAAAGTCTGCCATGTGTCATCGATCATGCGAAATACTTATTTACTTACCAACGCCTTTACCACTTAGGCCACTTGTTTTAATTTAGTGTGACATTTGGTCTTTATGACAAGCTTTTTTTTGTTTGCTGAGTAATTTACCAAAAAAAACTGACCGTGTAGAGGATTTGAACCTACAAAAAATTTACCAAAAAAAAATATTGGCCGTGGAGAGGATTTGAACCAACAAAAAATTTAACAAAAGTGAAAAAAATATTTGTTACCAACGCTTTTACCACTTAGGCCACAGACTTGTTTTAATTCAGTGTGACATATTGTGTATATAACGAGCGTTGTGAAATTATTTGCATACAAAAAAACTGTTCGTGGTTTGAAATATTTATATATATATATTAATTGAAATATTTATATATATATTAATCTGTAAATTTAACAATACATAATATGGAATTTTTACAATATTAAATCAGATTAAATATGAGATTTTATAAAACAGGCTAATGTTTATTACAACAAAAAGTTCAAGAAAGTAGTTCAAGTAATAAATAATATTTATTCACGTATTTAATTAGTTTTGCTTATTTTACATTTTTTTTGCTTTTTTTTTTTTTTGCATTTTTTTTTTTTAAAAAAATATCTGATTACAATTATTTAAATTTTAAAATTAAAATTTATTAAAATTTTATTAGAATTTATTGTTCAGTTATTTCTAAAAATCCAAACAATAAACATGAATTTTAAAACAGTGTTAATATTTATTTCATGTTTAACGGCATACGTTATTGGGGTACCTATTAACTCCGATAACATAAACAATTTTAATTTCAGCGCAATAAATAACAGTGTATCTTTTATATTTTCTGGGCAGTCTGTATTCCAGCAGACTGTCCATCATCACTTTAATAACCAGCCGAAAATATTCAGGGAATTTAAAGTAAGTAAATTTATTTTTTATATGTATAAGTGATTATGAAAGTAGTATAAGTCATATATTTTATTTTTCGTTTCGAGATATTTAAAGATTTGTATTTGGATAAATTAAAATATATTTTGTCAGTAAAAAATTAGGAAAGATGAAACTTGAAATGACTTGAAAATTTAAACTTAATTTTGTTAAATTTTGTCAAATTTCACAGTCAACTAATAAGTAAAAAAGTTTTTTAGATTCTTAACTTAGACTACTTTTATAATCACGGCACTTAATATATTTTTTATTTTTTAATTTTGCTAAATATAAATTTTAATTTTATATAGATGGAAGATGATCAATTAATAGGGGCAAAAGAAAAGAGCACCGAGGTAATAGACTTAGCATCGAATAATGTAAGTAAAAATCAAATATTAAAAAACAAAAATAAATATATTTTTTTAGGATGAAGCAGAAGTAGATATAGCTGGTAGTGGACAGGAACCACTGGGTGGTAAGTCAGTGCGCCGTAAAAACTGTTAATTCTGCTGCCTCTTTTTTATTTTGTAGTTTTGTAGTAATTGTAGTAATCTTTTTTATTTTGTAGTAATTGTAGTAATTTTTTGTAGTAATTGTAGTAATTTAGACTTTTAATTTTGTAATTTTTTTTTTGTACTAATTTTTAAAATAATAATAACAAATGTAAAATGTAGTATAATAAATTGTAAAAAATAAAAAATGTAAATTTTTTTTATTTATTTATTTATACTTTTTCAGAAAGAACATCATTTTATTATGTTTTGATTTCTTTAATAATTTATGTTATAAATATATAAATAAAGCATAAAAATAATATATTTTATAAAATTTTTTTATTTATTTATTTATACTTTTTCAGAAAGAACATCATTTTATTATGTTTTGATTCTTTAATAATTTATGTTATAAATATATAAATAAAGCATAAAAATAATATATTTTATAAAAAAAATTATTTTAAAAATGAAAATATTAAATCTTTTTGGGGATTTATGTTAATTCCTTTTATGAATTCTAGTATTGCCATGTTTCTTCTGGAAGGATCACGGCCTCTGAAAATTGTGCCGTAATTTTCTTCATCTAATAATAATAAATTAGGATGCATCAGAGTATGGGGATATTTTTAATTCGTATCTAATATTTTTCGGTGTACGTTTTACTTAATTGTAATTGTTTTTAATCTTTTATAATATCCTGTTGAAAGTAAATAGTTAGTTAATCGATATGACTAGCTTTTTTTTTGTTTTGCTGAGTAATTTAAATAACAAAAAATTTACCAAAATAAATATTGTACATGAAGAGGATTTAACAAAACTTTAACAAAAAAATATTGTCCGTGGAGAGGATTTGAACCAACAAAAATTTACCAAAAGTGAAAAAAATATTTGTTACCAACGTTTCTACCACTTAGGCCACAGACTTGTTTTTTTCAGTTTGATATATTGTGTATAGAACGAGTGTTGTGAAATTTTGTGCATACAATTTTTTGCATTTATATATATATAGTAAATTTAACAGTACATAACATGGAATAGTAAACTGTAAATTTAACATTGGAATTTTTACAATATTAAATCAGATTAAATATGAGATTTTATAAACAGGTTCGTGATTATTACAACAACAAAAAGTTCAAGAAAATAGTTCAAGTAATAAATAATATTTATTTACGTATTTAATTAGTTTTGCTTTTTTTTTTTTTTTGCATTTTTTTTTTAGTTTTTTTTAAAAAAAATATCTGATTACAATTATTTAAATTTTAAATTTAAAATTTATTAAAATTTTATTAGAATTTATTGTTCAGTTACTTCTAAAAATCCAAACAATAAACATGATTTAACATTTAGAACCTTTTTTGGGAATGTATATTAATTCCTTTTATGAATTCTAGTATTGCCATGTTTCTTCTGGAAGGATCACGGCCTCTGAAAATTATGCCGTAATCTTCTTCATTTAACAGCTGCAGTTGCTTTTCATCTGTAATTGTTGCTGCCAATCTTGCTGGTAGGTATATTAGCAGCTTTTGTAATGAAGCAACGTCTGTCATCACCGCTGTAACACCTTGACCGAACTGCGTTGTTTTGAACGCAAACTCGTTCACCTGGTACATTTTTCCATTGACTAGCTCATCTAGTCTTACATATTTTGGAAAATTTTGCTGTGCAACGTCATGCCCTGCAGCTGTCTTTTCAAAATTATCTAAAAAATTATTCTTAAAATTTTTTATAATTATTTATATTTTGCTACAAATTAATAATAATAGTACTTACCATGTTTTAAAAAGGTAGAGTTTACGATTTTAAAGATCTACGTGGTTATAAGTTTTATTTTGAATGGTAGATATTTCGAAATGTTGCGAATATATATACCCCAAAAAATTAGACGACATCAAAGTATGATATTTTTAATTAAGAATAAATATACATGAGAAAATACAAAAATCGTACTAATAATAATAAATTAGGCTGCATCAGAGTATGGGAATATTTTTAATTCGTATATAATATTTTTCGGTGTACGTTTTACTTAATTGTAATTGTGTTTAATCTTTTATAATATCCTGTTGAAAGTAAATAATTAGTTAATCGATTATTTAATTACAACAAAAAAAAATATATACATTTTACAATTATACAATATTACTTTCCCAGGTTTTTGATAACAAGACGATATTAGGTTTATTGAAAATATGAGAAAATTTTTTAAAAATGCTTTTACTAAATTTAACCCTCAAATGCATTTGCCCGCCTCTAGACGGGCTTCATAATTTTCGTCTTAAAAATAATGTCCTTAATTTTTCTTATGAAATTAATTTTTTTGCATCGAGTTTGCAATGGAACTAAGTAACGGTATAAGTTTTTGTTGTCATAGTTTAAGTACTTTGAAAGTTATAGGCAGTTGTACAGCAAAAGTGAAAAAGTGAAATCAATATAAAAAAATTAAAATTGGAAAAATATTTAAAAATACTTCTGCTTGTCGGAGACTTTTGAAAAAATTATTAGTAAGTATATTATTGTTTTATTTTACTATTTTGTGCAGATTTTGACTGAGTTGGGTGATTGTTAGCCCATTGGATGCCTTACAAGCCAACCCGCCTTGAGGCAGTGCTGTGCATTACAGATTTTTAGTCTTTTTATATTTATTTATTTTTTATGATAGCGATGGCAAATTTGTTAAGAAAAAATAAAATGTCTGCTTTGACTGATGAAGAAATTTCAAAAATATTAGAATTAGAAGAGGATTTAGATACTGATGGTGAAGATGATGATTACAGTCTAGATGATATCGATGTTTCTTTTGGAAATATTTTTCAGGTAATCTATTTGGTAATAACTTAGAAATAATATAAATTTGGTAATAAATTTCAGAAAGTGATAGATGAACTAGCTCCACCAAAAATATCAGCACCTGAACCAGTACAACTTGAACCAGTATCGCTTGAACCAGTACCACTTCAGCCAGTATATCCTTTACATCCACACAATGTAACAGCAACACGTTCTGGCAAGCCAGCTAGGTCAGTAGATATTGAAGAACATGAACAAGGTCTAGTTGATCCAACCAGTGGAACATTTACGGGTGATGTCTTGACAATCAGCAATAATTCAGTTGAGTTTAAAAAAATTGCATGGAAAAAGAAGAGTCTGCAAATACACAAAAATGAAATAAATTTTTGTGGGAATTTAGAAATGCCGATTGAATTGACAGATCTTGAAACGCCGTATGATTTTTTTATGTATTTTCTTACAACAGATTTATTGCAGCAGGTTACAGAACAAACTAATTTATATGCACGCCAATGCAATATAGACACAAAGTATTTTATTATTTAAATATATAAACGCAATAAATATTTTTTGTTATTTTTACTATTTAGGTTTATAACTAATGTGAATGAGATGCGTAAATTCATAGGAATACTGGTGTTTATGTCGGTTTATCGTTATCCGAATGTACGTTCATACTGGGGAAAGCACTCATTAGAAATTGTACGTGAAACAATGCCTGTATTGAAATTCGAAGAAATACGTCGTTATATTCATTTCAACGATACCTCACGTATGGTAAAAAAAGGAGATCCCGGATTTGATAGCTTATATAGAATTCGGCCAATTATTAATCATTTCAATAAGCGATTCGAATCAATTCCTAAGCTGCAACGTTTATGTGTTGATGAGCAGATGTGTGCAACAAAAATGAGTAGAACAGGAATTCGACAATATATGCCGAATAAGCCCCATAAATGGGGGTTTAAACTATTTGTTCTGTGTGATTCTAGTGGTTTCTCTTATGCGTTTGAGGTATATACTGGCGCTGGTGATAATTTGTTGACAGAAGGAACGCCTAATCTAGGAGCATCGTCTAATGTTGTAGTACGCTTGACGAAAAATGTTCATAATTTCACAAATCACATAATTTACTTTGATAATTTTTATACATCACTGGGGCTGCTTGTGTATCTTCGGAGTAGAGGAATATATGCATTGGGTACTATAAGAGCAAATCGTATCACGAATTGCAAATTATCTACAGATAAGCAACTCACTGCAAAACCAAAAACAGAAGTACCTCGTGGATACAATGAAGAATACGTTGGTAGTATATATGGTATTGATATATCTACCGTTCTATGGAATGACACCAAAACAGTGCGCCTTGCTTCTACTTATGTTGGTGTTGAAGATTTTTTAAATCGGACACAAGCAACACCACGGAGAGTTAAAAGGTGGGATAAAAGTGATAAACAGTTTCATGAAATAAACTGCCCAAAAATAATTGAGGAATACAACCACCACATGGGTGGTGTTGACTTAATGGGTGGTTTGCTCGGTCGTTATCACATTCGAATGAAGACTCGTAAATGGCCTTGCCGAATTTTTTATCATTTATTAGATGTAGCAATGATCAACGCATATATATTGTACCATCGAATGAAACCAGATGTAAAAATTGAGCTTCCTGTTTTCCGCACATTAGTTGCTGAAGCAATGTGTACTTATGGTCCAATTTTATCACAAAGAAAATCAGTTGGTCGCCCACTTTCCAATCCTTCGTCGCCATCTTCATCAAAACAACCAACTACAAAGCGTACTTACATGCCGTCCCAAGATTCGAGAAACGATAAAATTGATCACTGGTGTATTTTTAAGGATAGATCTGGAAAAAAAAGTTGCAAGTATCCAGGTTGCAAATCGGAGACCCAAGCATATTGCACTAAATGCAATATAAACTTATGTAATTCACCTGCTAAATCGTGTTTTTATGATTTTCATAATAAAAAATAATTATTTTCTAATATAAACATTAAAAAAAAAAAAATTGTTTTTAATGCATATTTCCGCCTCAAGGCGGATTTACCTTTTCAGCCTACCATCTGTTACCTGTGTACCAGAATTATTTTTAAGGTTAACATGTACTTTTCTCTACAAAAACCACACTAAAAAAAAATTATATTTGAACAAAATAAAATTCCATGCATTAGAGGGTTAATTGATAAATAATAAGTTATATATATCAGGGTAAAGCTGCTACACTGTTAGTTTATCATAAATTTTTCGTGGCGTACTTTACGTTAATTTATATTTTAAAAAATGTCGCGATTTTCTATAAAACAAGAATCTAGTTTTTTATGCATGCGTTTTAATTTACATGCACGGAAAGTGGAGTTTACCGTAAATGAAATACCTCAGAATCATGATCCTGTAACATGGTTCAGAGCAGCCATTGAAGACATACTCAGGTATTCAATCGATGAACTTTCACCTCACGATCAAGTAGGTATTAGTTTTTGCGGGAAAATTTTCGAGGAACGAGGACCTGGCTGGATGAGTTTTAGGGAGGCGAGTTCCGTAACAACTGACGATTTGTGGGAACTTATATATAAAATCTTCCAGAGTAAATCTGAAGGGATGAGTACTGATACTTTCTGCTTATCAGTCACTTCGGTAAGAATTCCGCGAGGTCAAGGAAGAGTATATAAATATTTAAGTTATGAAGACGAATGCAAAAAACGAGCTGGTATTATTACAATTAATAATTCAGATTTTTTATGCCTTCCGAGAGCTCTTGTCGTAGCTATAGCCTTTAGTGAAAACGACCTTGATAAAATTAAAGTCAGAAAAGACACACAAAAAATGCAAACTATACGGACAATGGACCTTCTAAAAGCATCAAACATAGAAATACCAACAGAAGGTGCTAGTATAGCAGAACTAGAAAAGTTTCAGCACTATTTAAAAAATTACAAAATTGTAGTTTACAAATACGACGATAGTAAGGGTCGTAATTTAATTTACAAGGGTAGTGGAGATGGAAAAATGTTAAATCTTTTGTATCACAACAACCATTTTAATGTGATTACATCTTTAACATCAGCTTTTTGCTGCAGTTTTTATTGTGATTTATGTAACACACCTTTTAATACAAAAAATTCTCATAGGTGTGTGAAGAGATGTTCAGACTGTCAACAAGCACCAGCTTGTAAAAAAGAGTTGCCAAAAATTATCTGCCCACAATGCAACCGTTATTTTAAAAATCAGGTGTGTTACAATAATCATCAAACCTCTAGTTCAAACTCGAAGACTATTTGCAATTTTTTAAAACGCTGTGTGCATTGTTTGAAAACTTATACAACTGAAAGAGTACATATTTGCGGTGAATATTTTTGTAATATATGCAGGATAATTGTAGCAGAAGATCATCAATGTTTTATGAAAGAAGATACACGTTCTCCGATCATCACAGACACCCTTTTTATTTTCTATGATCTGGAAACGCGACAGGAAAAAATCATCCAAGAAAAAGTTATTAATAATAATGTTATTGGTAATATAAAATTACATGAGCCAAATCTATGCGTTTTTGCAAAACGGTGTAACAATTGCATTAATATTAATAAATTATTTTTCTGTCAGACATGCGGTTATAGGGAAATAATCTACAAAGAAGATGTAGTAAAAAAATTTGTAAAAAACATACTAACCCTAAGTAAAAAATTTAAAAAAATTATTGTTATAGCTCATAACGGCAAGGCTTTTGATCATCAGTTTATTTTAAATTACTTATTAGTATGCACTGATTTAAAGCCAGAACTAATAATGCAAGGTACTAAAATAATAATGATGTGCCTAAATAACATTAAATTTATTGATTCATTAAATTATTTTCCAATGGCTTTATCTCAGCTTCCGAAAGCATTTGACTTGCAATCTACTTTTAAAAAAGGTTATTTTCCTCATTTATTCAACACTGCTGAAAATGCTGATTACATAGGACTATTACCTGCTGCAGAATATTACTGTCCTGACACAATGAAAAATGTTGATAGAGCAGATTTTTTGAACTGGTACAACGAAAATAAAAATTATGATTTTAATATGCAGAATGAAATAGTTTCTTATTGCCAAAATGATGTTAAAATTTTAACCGAGGCATGTCTTAAGTTTAGACAATTATTATTGAATGCAATGTTTGTCCATTTACTGAGGCGTGCACAATTGCATCGACGTGTAATTTAATATTTAGAAGAAATTTTTTGAAGCCCAAAACCATAGGTATTATACCACGACATAATTACCATGAAGGTAACAATCAATCAAAAATCGCTATACAGTGGTTATTATGGATAGAAAAAGAAAAAAATATAAATTTAAATTACTCTTTAAACGGTAAAGAAATAATAATTAAGGGCGCAAAAGTGGATGGTTTTTGTCGTGAAACAAACCAAATTTTTGAGTTTTATGGATGCTATTACCACGGTCACCGTGTATGTTTTAGATATAAGCGTGATCTACCATTACATAAAAATTCAAATGAAACTCTTAATACACGCTATGAGTCAACAGTTTTGAAAAAACAGCAATTAGAATCTTCTGGTTATGAAGTTGTAGAAATGTGGGAATGTACTTTCCGTAAACAATTACAATTAGATGAAAATAAGAAATTTTTACTCACACATCCAATATTAAATTTAGCATCTTTGGATCCAAGAGATGCATTTTACGGTGGTAGAACTGGTAATACACGAACTTATTACAAATGTAAAGATGGTGAAAAAATTAAATATATTGATGTATGTTCTTTATATCCATGGGTTTGCAAATATGGAAAATTTCCAGTAGGTCATCCAGAACTTTATGTCGGTGATGATAAATGTAAAAACATTGATTTGAACAAAACTGAAGGTATGATAAAATGTAAAATATTACCACCAGACAATTTATATCACCCCGTTCTACCTATTAAACAAAATAATAAATTAATATTTACGTTATGCAGAACATGCTCAGATCAGTTCTGTTTGAATGAATGCATACATGATGACAACGAAAAAGCTATAACAGGAACATGGGTTATCGACGAAGTAGTAAAAGCTGTTGAAAAAAAATACAAAATTTTGGAAATATACGAAATATGGCAATATGAGATTGAACAATATGACGCAAATAAAAAATCAGGAGGCCTTTTTACTACAATGATGAACAAGTTTCTTCAGATGAAGCAAACTGCTTCAGGTTTTCCTGTACATGTCGTTACTGATGACGAAAAACAGAAATACATAAAAAATTATATTAAAAATGAAGGTATTTCAATGGATTTATCTAAAATTGAAAAAAACAATGGATTAAGATCATTGGCTAAATTAATATTAAATTCTTTTTGGGGTAAATTTGGACAACGAGAAAATCAACCGAAAACTTCTATTTTAAATCAATCAATAGAGCTTTTTGAAATGTTTGCAGACCCTAGCATAACTTTAAATACTATACTACCAATAAACGACAACACTGTGGTAGTAAATTGGGAGCGTATTAAAGAAGCCTCAGAATCTTTGATGACTGCAAATGTATGTATAGCAGCATATACAACAACTCAGGCCAGACTCAAACTTTATGATTATCTGGAACAACTAGAAGACCGTGTACTCTATTATGACACCGATTCGGTCATTTACATTAGCAGAGAAAATGAGTATGATCCACCTGTGGGTGATTATGTTGGAGATATGACAGATGAACTAGAAGGTGAATACGGAACAGGTAGTTATATTACTGAATTTGTAAGTGGTGGCCCGAAAAACTACGGCTATAAAGTTTTTTCTACTAACGATAATACCTTTAAATCAACTTGTAAAGTTAAAGGTATTTCGTTAAACCATAAAAATCTTCAACTGCTGAATTTTGACGTCATAAAAAAAATGATTGTGGATAATGAAAATAGTATGCCTGTTAAAATTTTATCGAATAATTTTCGACGTACAAAGGAACATGAAGTTATTACCGTTCCTGAAATAAAAAACTATTTACCAAATTCAACAAAAAGAAAATTTTTCAATGATTATAATTCCTTACCTTATGGTTATAAAAATAAAAATAAAAAAATGTATTATTAAAATTTAAAAATTATTGTTTTATTATAATCAGGTTTACAAAAAAAAAAAAAAAAAGCATGACTTCAAAAATTATTTTTTAAAAAAGATTTAATTATTAATATTTTTAAAATGCATTCATACAACACAAAAAAAATATAAAAAATACAATGTATTAATTTTATATTATTAATTTCCGGTATGTTATCAGTATGAGAATATTATTTTAAAATATCTTTTTTTTTAATCCATGAATTGTGTGAAGCATCAAAACCAAGCCATTTAACAAAAACTTTATTTCCGCTTTTTTTAACAATTTTTTCAACAAGGTATGCAACATGATGGTTTGTTTTTTGTAATTCAAACTCGTAAAAACCACCCATTATCGGTTGTTTTTTATAATCAATTAAAGAATATGTGATAGGATATGTTAAATTTACTTTCGATATTTTGAAAATTTCTGTTGACCAGTTTGTTTCATAACCTTTCTGAAATATTCCTTTAGATTTGCTGATACGCACAAAATCATTGACATTGAATTTGTGTTTTGTATATATTTTAGGTATGTTATAAATATTTGTCAATAAATATTCTTCGTTCTTTTTTGTTACTTGATACGGTTTCATTTTTATTGTTCTATGCCATGTATTATTGTAATTATTTGTCAAGTCATTTAAAATTGAAATCCAGTTATAATCACCCTGTAAACTAAATTGTTTCCACATATTATTTTTCAAAGTTCGATTAAAACGCTCACAGATAGAAGCCTTAAGTTTTGTGTATGTATGATAGTGATTTATATTATGTTTTTTTATTAAGTTTTGAAAATTGCTGTTAAAAAATTCTTTTCCTTGATCAGAATGGATATTTTTGGGTATTTGTTTGCTTTTAGATAAAATCTTATTCATGGCTTTCGTTACATCAAAACCACTTTTTGTTTTAACTGGCGTTGTATACGCATATTTTGAAAAAATATCAATAACTGTAAGGAGGTATTTGTAACCTTTGTTGAATTTTGCAAATGGAATCATTTCCACTAAGTCAATTTGCCAGGTGTCATTAAGACCTTTCTGTTTAACTTTTCGTCTTTTGAAATTTTTTCTCGCAGGCTTGTGCAATTCCTCTACAATCGACTTTTTACTCATAACGATACCTTATAACTAATTTAAATATGCTATTAAATTTAGTTTTATAGCTTTTGTCAAAGAGTAAAGTTGTTTTAAAAGGAAAAATGCAGAACAGAATAATGTTTATTGATATTCAATTCGTAATTGGTAATGGTAAACATTATTTTATAAAAGAAATGGCTACACTTAAGCAAGGCTCACTAAATGCAGATTATTATTTATTTAAATCACCATATCCTCAAGAAGAACTAAGTTATGAAATTTCACAACAAAATGACTACAATAGGAATAATATAAATGGTCTGGAATGGGACAGTGGTACTATTGAATACAACAACTTACCACGTATATTAAAAAATTTAGAGGAGTACAGCATTTTTGTAAAAGGCAAACAAAAAAAAGATATACTTATTAAATATTTTCCAAAAACGACAAAGATTGTAGATTTAAATTTTGACATTCCTAAATTACAAGAATTACAAAATTATACCACATACTGTCCCATTCACTCCACAACAGAAAGGGAAAGGGAAAATTTCAATAGATGTGCTTTAAAAAATTGTTTTAATATGTACATGTATATGTTAAAATATAATAAAATTGATTTTTAAAATATTATTCTTTGTTTAATTTTTCAAAAGTCATTAAACTTTAGTTATAATTGTAGTGACAAAATGGAAACACATACGTCCCGAGATTCTGGCAATTTGCTTCTTGCCTATCATTATTATCTAAATAGAGAACACACAGCAAAAATTTCATCGGGATTTGATCCGAGTACGTTAAAACCAATAGTGGTAATTTCAAAGCATGATAAAGCACCAATGAAATTCAGTTATAGTCTTTGGATTATGTTTGTTCAAAACATATGCAATGATGACGATATTCAAAATTTAACATTTTTGTTAAACAGCGAAGAATGGAACCAGATTAATGGAATCAGGGATTTTATAACCAGTCATGCATACTTTAACTATGTAAATGAAATATATGTAAAAGATTATATTACTAAATATTACAAAAATTGTGAAATTTATAATGTAAAAAAATTAACAAGAGAGCATTTTTTTCTACCAGAATTTAATATCTCGTTTAATTTCTCCAAACTTTTTGTAGAAATACCTTTGTTATGTACTGAAAATATAATAATAAATGAATAAAACAATATTGATATATTATGTGTTTGTATTTTAACTGTTTTTAAAATTACAGATTTGTTACTTATTATATATCTATATAAATTTACACTTTAAAAATTTTGCGAAATAATTTTAAAATAAATTTATCATTGTAGTTAAAATCATTGGAACTAAAGATGCTTAAAAATTTCTTCATTGAAACACCTCTGCAACGGAAATATATAAAAACACAGCAATAATGACCACATACAGCTGAAAAGTCTGCTTGTAAACGTTTCGAGTTTCTTATGAAACATTTCTGCTTAGAATTCTGATTGATTTTTTTTATGATATTTGTTTTTATTGTTTGATTTCCATAAGAATCAAAATATTCGGCACATCCTGCTTGGGGAAAATTTAAAACAAACCAGTGTGATCCAGGTTTTGTATCAGGATCTGAATTAACAACAATACAAAATGGTTTCTTTTTTATCTGTTTTGGTATGCGATTAAAAGCATAAACGCCCCTAAAACAAGATTTTGTGTATTTATTCCTCCGAAGAATTTTTACTATCTGTTGTGTATTCATGCTGTTCTGTTAAGTTTGAAATATCGTAGATTTTTGTGCTACACTTTATATATTGTAATAAAAAGTCTTTTTTGTTTTTTCCATTAACCAACAGTACATAAAATTTGTTTAATTTTTTATTTAAAGCTTGTGTTATATTTTCATTGTATAAATTTCCATTTGTGCTGCAATTGTGTTTTTCTGCATTTATTTTTGATGTTGGATATAAATATTTGTATTCGTAGTGTACTACTTTATTTGATTCTTCAATACCTGCAATACTTACTTTATGTCCAAAAGTAATTACTTTATCGCTGGTAAATGATATGTCCACTAAGGCATATGATGGAAATTTATTATTATTTATCATTTTTATGTTCTAACACATTCAAGGTATGTTGTATAATAAAAAAATTATTTTGTTTGTGCAACTATTTATAAATTTGTATAAACATTACGATTCCTGTCAATTTCCAATGACGCATCAAACTCTCCATAAACAATGCACGTTAATGTTGAGGATAGTGGAGAGTTTAATTTTGCCTCAATTCGTACTGTACCTTGATTTAACAGGTTTTGACATGTTTCGTTACCTGATCCATCAGCTGATAAATCAAAAGCTAATACTGTGTAACCTTTTGAAAAATATTCTCTTGTGATCTGATGACCTCTATCGGAATGATGTATTCCTGTACCTTTGAATAATGTTAAATATGCTCTGGTATTACAAAAACTCTCAGAGAAATTTGTTTCAATTGGCGAATTGGGTACTTGTACACCGTTTACATATAATTGAAATTGTGATAAGTTATTGTGATCAAAATGATATGGATTTTTTGATCGTTTCCCATTAAAATTTTCATTATTTACCATACAAAATAATAATGTATTAGGCAGCTGACCAATAAATACATTATCCAATGAAATGTTTGAAGTATTTGCTGGTATTGTAAATGTTTTTAATTCTCCTCTTTTGTAATGGTATTTTGCATTAGCTTTTGCAAGAATAGTATTGTGAGCCAATAAAATATTAGGGTTGACTGTAACATGTTTCATGTATAGTGTTGCTTCATGAATTTTTAAATAGCTTTCATCCGTATCAGCGCAAAATAAATAAAATTCTGGTTTTTCCAGTGTTAATGAAATTCTCACATCAACATTGTTTAAAAGCAAAGTAGGCGTGTTAAAAAAATCTACATGTAATTTCCCCATTAGTTCAACAGTAGAAGAGTTATTGTACTGTTTCTGTCTTATTTTGGAGCCTCCGTTATTAATATCATGAACATTTGGTTTATCTAACTCCCAACCGGACCCCTCCAAATGTGTTGTACTAGCATCTTTTCCATAGCTTACCAGGGAAATTAAATAGCTTTTGTAATTATAAAACGAATCGGAGGGAGTTACATTTTTTCCATTTAATGTTACATTTACTTGTTTAATCATTGAATGTAACAAATTATTTACTACACTAGGTTGGGGTATATACTTTTTATCGACACCTGTCCCTGTTGTATCGGCATTACTCCATTTTGCTCCATCTTGTTTTAATATTTGAACTTTAAATTTAATATATGTTGATGCTAAATCTCTGTATGTATCACCATTACCAAGCGAGACAAACTCTATTGTAGAAGGTGAGGCCTCCAATGATGCTAACGGATTGTATACTACTTCGTCAGTACGTAAAATACTTGTCTGTATTGGTAGAGTTGTGAAGAGATCCAACTCTGACTTCATGCATTCTACAATGACCATTTTTAATTAAAAATATCTAAAACACGTGTTTTTTTATTTCCTGCTTTCCGACTCTTTCTACCGATTGAATATACTTTTGGTTTTACACGTCTTTTTATAGTTTTACGTCTACTTTTTACTTGCAATATTTTTTTTTTACTACTTGTTTTTCTCTTTTTACCACTACCATACATCGAATGCAATTGGTTTACTGCTGAAGTTCTTAAATTTTTTATTCCTGCTTTAGCTTGTTCTTCAAATACTTCTTTTGGATTTGCCCCTGATGCTATATCAGACAAAATATTAGAGCCAGTTTTAAATGCTTCGTCTTTGAGTAGATTAAAACCAGTAGTCAATGTTGGTTTCAAAAAACGAAATAAACTGCCAAATAAATTACCAAGACCACGTCCTCGCTGGATTGTTGGATATGCCTGTAAAAGTGGTCCTATTTCATTTATATTACCACCAGCTTGTGATGAATAATATTTAATGTATTCACGATGCATGTTTAAGTAAAACGATAAAAAATTTTGTGTTGTTTTTATTTATATACTTTTTTTATTAAAATCTCTTAAAATGTAATACAATTTTTGTCGGATAATAGTTTGGTACAAAATCAATTTTTTTGCCATACTGATCGGAAATATTAATGGCAATAGTTTCAAAAATCTTTTTTTCCAATGGAACGTATTGTATATTTTTAAATTCTATATTATTTTGTTTTCTACAGTTATCAATATTTATTGCACGCAGCGCTCGTATATTATTATTTCCAAAAATTTCTGGCTGAATAATATCGCTATATACTAGTAACATACCGCTTTTTTCATCTTTTATTTGTTTAAACGTACGTTCAAATAAGTCTAGTATGGTTTTTTTGTAATTAATAATATCTTTTTTTTGCTGGAAGATCTCTTTTATTAATTCTGGTACAGTATATTCAACACCTGGTTTTAAATAGAAACTCTCTTCGTTAAAAGATTTTGATATACGTATAAATTTTAGGCTATCTGCACTTGAAATAGCTGCGTACGTAACTTTAAAGGTATCATCATTCAACAGAGTAACTAATAGTTCATTATAAAATTCTTGTAATACTTCAGCACGTGTACAATCCCCTAATGGTGTTATGTTGTTGATAAGTATAGGTAAAAAATTTCGTTTCCAATCATCGTGTCTAAATTTTGCATTATCTTCATGGTAAAATGTATATCCCAGACGTTTTTTAACACGTTGTTTATTTTTACCTACAAAAACTTCATGTACTCCCAACGAAATAATAACTGATTTTTGCTTTTCATATTTATCAGTTTGTAGGTAGTCGTTAACAAAAATTTCCGAGAGACCAACTTGCCAATCAGCTTTAGTTAAATCTAAATGTGTTGGTATTCTATTTTCAAAAGTTGCCAAAGTATTATCGGGAAAAAAATTGACTGAATCATTACTAAATAATGTAATATAAAAATTATCTCGTGAATTCATAATTATAATTGTTAAATTAAACGCTTATTTATAGCTTTCCCAGTGAGGCGGTGTATTATATGGTTTATATTGTTTAGGTGGTGATTTGTAGATTACTGTTTGTTTTCTTTTACTGGTTTTCTCTGTAGGATATCTTGACAAAATACTCTGTCTTAATAATGAACCACTTGCTTGTGCATGTTGTCTTGTATTTATAGGTGACAAAATATCTTGGTCTAAAAATGAACTATTTGAATATGCACGCTGACGTGTAGGTGGCTTTTCAGGTAATGCTACTGTAATAATACCACCTGTATTTGTATCATACATTCTTACATTAGAATTCGAAGAAGAAGACAATCTTCTAGTTAAACGCTCTTCAGGTAATGTCTTTTGCAAGGCAATCTCGGCAGCGTCGTCATCATCTATTCCAAAATCCATATCTTCTATTTCGTCATTATTTTGTTCTCTATATTGCAGCTTTTGTTGTTGTTGTTGTTGTTCTTTTACGGGGTCAAAACCGAAAACATCATCATCATCATAATATTGTTGTTGTTGTTTAATATTGCTAACATCAGGGCTGGTTTGAGTTTCCTGATTTTTGGTAAATTTTAATTTTGTTTGGGTTTCAGCATTTTTTGTATCAACATTATTTCTTATAAATGGCGAGGGTAATGCTTGGCCTGTTCGCCTTTGATTAGCATACTTTATTAAATTCTGTCTTAACAAATACCATTTTTGCGTGGGGTTTATCTTTTTATTATTTAAAAGATTTTCGATATTATGATTTAAAATATTTAAGTTCTTTTCATTTTCTATTAATTTTTTAAATTTTACATAAACCTCGGGAGGTATAACAATCATACGCTGCATATTATTCATTTTTCGACTGATAATCTCCTATTAATTTACCAATAATACCTGATAGCACTGTTCCAATTAAAACAGGTAAAAAGCCTCCTTTTTGAATAAGATTTCGACGTTTTGCTTTCAAACTACTTTTAGTACTGACTAAACATCTTAATGCACTTTTATGTTTTTTTAAAAATAATAAACTCTTCTTTGATATTTTATTATTGCCGTTTAAAGTATTAATTGCGATTTCAACCAGAGTCTTTATAACATCATCATTACAACTATTTAATATACTATTACGAAATTTTTTATTCTGATTTTTTAAAAGATGTAATATACGTTGGTTTCTCATCAATCGTTTCATATTTCTCACAGTAAACTTTATTATTTAATTCATTCGGTGTACAGTAACATACGCAATAATCTTTTTCAAATATATTATTGCGTATACGGTATAATTCGCTAACGTTTTGTGTCAGGTCCAAAACAATATAACCATAAGGATATGCAGTAGCCTCATTATATACTTTTACAAACTCACGTGTTTTTTCTGGAAAAATTTGTCGTGCTAAAGGTAAAATCTGTGATTTGTCGCGAGGATTCTTAAATAACACTAAATATTTAGCATTTAATGATATATCACGACAGTATTTACCCTGATGAAAAATATTTTGTATTAATAAAATAATTGATAAATTTTTATGGTGTGAACCTTTTGTAAACAATTCACATACTTGTTTATTATATGTCTCAAGCATTAAATCATCTAATACAATTAAAATATTGTCGTTATTTTCGTTAATAATTTGCTCCGGGATATTACTTAAAAATTCAATGTTTTCAAAAGGTAAATTTCTTGGTACAGCAGTCAATTCAGGGTTGCACCAAATTATTTTAGTTATATTTGGTTTGATTAAATCTTTGTGCTGCTGAATTATATTAGAGACAAAAGTGGTTTTTCCACACCCCGAAGGCCCAGCTATAATCATAGTAAACGGATGTATAAATGGTATCATGTTTTATAATTTCAAAGCATCCATTCTGGTAATTAAATTATCATAAATATTTTTAAAGTTTTTTATCACTTTCAGAGCATCTCTATATTGAAATTGTATTGATACACAAATACATGTATCAGGTCCAGATGTTGTTTTATTATCTGACCAAATACAACATTTATAATGTTCGCCAAATTTTGATCTTATTACACCTGCTCTAATTAATAATTGAATCTTCTCTTCAAGATTTTCCAATTTTTTTATATTATTATTATTTAACACCAATTTATATTCTTTTATAAAGCTAGATATTACTTCTACATTCACCTCTGTCAGTAACATTATGCATACTGACTAACAAATACCTCAATCATGTATATATCAATGGTATCTTTTTTAAAGCAAATATACCAGTTTTATATATAAGCATTTAAAAACTTCTGAATTACCATATGCTCGATGGCTCAGCGTATAGAGAGTCCATCGCCGCCTAAATACATTGTAAGTTTACAAATCGAGACATCCACGGTTCAAATCTACACAAAACCAAAAAAATATTTTTTTAAGCAAATATACCAGTTTTATATATATATAAGCATTTAAAAACTTCTGATTTACCATTTACTGTTTGCTGGTACACTCGAAAACAAAAAAAACCAAGAAAATGGAACATAAAGCAAAATACACAAAAATTCAATCATGCCAACCGTGGCAAAAAATAAGAGAAAAGTACGACTCATAATATTAACACACATACATTAACATAACACACATTAACAACATACATTAAAACAAACATTAACAACAAACATTAACAACACGCATTAACAACAACAACATACATTAACACCACCTAATTAATTACCCCCCCCATTAAATCTACCCACATTAATAACACCATTAAATTTAATGACCTCATTAATGACACCATTAAAATTACCATTAATTACCCATTAATTACACCCATTAATTACCTCATTAATTACACCTCCATTTACACCCATTAATTACCTCATTAATTACACCCATTAATTACACCCATTAATCACACCCATTAATCACACCTCCATTTATTACGCCCACGCAATTTGGTTCCCAGGCTCAGGTGCACCGTATACTACTTATATGCATATGCATATTCAAAACTTTTTGTGAATATTTGGCCTACTATATAATTTTTTTTATATATTCACAAATGTGACATAATATATGGCAACACTAACTATTCTGGCATTTTTGCAGTTTCTATTTTACAATATTGATAAGTCTTCTCTGAACCGCCGTTCGATATAGTCGTTCTGAATGTATCATAAAATATATGTCCAATAAATAATATAATTTGTTAATTTTTAAAAGTATTCGTTTTTTTTTATTTTTATAAGAGAACAATTTAATTGCATTACACAAATAGTTTTGAATATGCATATAGAGAAATATTCTCTTCCATTGTTTTATATCCTATCCTTCCTTCCTACTTATATATAAATATAAATAATTTCTTCGTTGGTTCATATTTTAAACTGAACACTATAGAACTAATAATAATCTCTCAATTTTTCAAAAATATTCTCTGAGAATACGAAATTATCTAACAAAAGCTTGGTTCATAATTTTTAATGAACATTTGAAAAATATTATCTTATACTATTATAGGCATATTAGTTATAAGAAAAATTGTTGTTGGTTCGTTGTTACATATATAATACTTTTTTTTGTTCGCGTTGGGATATGTTACTGTCGCATGTTCATAATTTTAACTGAACGGTAGAAAAATATTATATGAAAAATTGTTGTTATAGAAGAATTAAAAATTATATAAAAATTATAAATTTAGTAGAATTAAAAATTTTGTATATTTTCTTTTTAATTTACAATATTTTTTTAAGTTCCTATAAATAGGTTTGGGTGTTCAGTGAACATCTTGAATAGTACCACACTTCGTGCTTGTGAGTATTTTGTTTCCGCTGCCGAAAGTTTTCGAGAGAAAAACGACAAGGGTTGCCAGCATCCATTAACGTGATGTTGTAGCACCGCTACAACTACGTTTGACGCGTCCGTCGTAATGTTTAAGGCAGCTCCTTCTAGCGGGTGAATTAATAATGTTGCTTCAGCTAAAGATTTCTTTATTTTATTGAAAAGTACGTCACCCTCGTCATGCCATGAAAACTGAGATTTATATTTGGGTAACTTTTGTAGTGCTGTGAGATGAGAATAAATAGGCGTTAGGAATTCAGCTAAATGTGGTAAAAATCTGTGATAGTAGTTCACCATTCCTATAAAGCGCTAAATTTGGAAAATTCAGAAATGGCTTCTACTTTATCTGCCTAGAGATTGTGTAAACCAAAAAATCTGGCGAATTAACCCCAAAAACGTATTTGGCCGGCTTAATTGTTAAACCGAATTTTGACAGTCGCTCCAAAAGTATTTTTATATATTCAAGATGTTCTCGTTCACTTTGACTGGCTATCAAAATGTCATCTATTTGCGAGAGACAGAATTGTTGATGCTTCATCTAACTCGTGCAGAATTTTTTGAAGAGTCGCTAAGTTATTAATTTCTGGAATTAGTTCTGACATAATAATTTTATTTTTCTCAACTAAATGAGTAATGTTTTTAAATGAATCAATAGTGTTTTTTAGTATAGATACTTGTTTTGTTGTAATATGCTGTAACTTTTGATTAGATTTTGTAATATCATTTATCTTACTTTCTATTAATTTTGAATCTTCTTCATCCATAGCACCAAATGCTTTTTTTAAAATAAAACCTCCCGCATAAAATAAACTTCTCTTTTTTCTATTATGCAAAAAGATTTGTGATAATTCTTTATGTTTATTCCAAATTTCAGTTAAGGATGGAGTTATTTAACATTTTAATAGTAAGTGAGCAATGATCTGTTGGTGCTTGTTCTTTTATTTTTTTACAAATTGATTGTAGATTCAAGAAATTAAACTGTATTTGTCTGTGATTTTGGAATAAGGGATCTAAATCAAGATAAATAATAATTTTCCAATATGCTGTTGCGATTCGATAGTCTCCCATTTGTTCCAAAAATAATCCGGTTTTTGAGTCAATTGGAATGGTTTTATATATACCAAACACTGTATGATGGATCGAGATAATCGATGTTATGAGTCTAAAAAGATAAATATATTTTTTTTATGTAAGATTTTTTGTTTAATTGAGAACTCGAATTAAAAAATATATGTTATACAGTGAAATTAGTACGAATATAAGCAAATATTGTTTTTTTTTTCAGGTTATGTATGGTTTCAGTAAATTATTATGAACTTGTTTTAGTTTCCTACCAATTTTAATTGTAGTATTTTCAGGGGAATTGATTTCGACTATTTCATAAGGTCCTTCAAAGATTGAAGAAATCTTTTTACATGCTCGAGCTTTATTTTCTAATAGAACTTTTTGTCCTACTTTAAATTTATGTCTTTCTCGTTTTTGTCGAAATTTAATTTGTTTTTATTTTTTGAATTTATTAAATTTTCTCTGATTTTTGCGTAACTATTTTGTAGTCTAGCTTTTAATTCTACCACATAGTCATCAAAATTGTATACAGTATCTACTGATCTCGAAATAGCTGATGGCAATTCCGGTTTATGTCCAAAAAGTGCCTCATGAGGTGTATAATTAGTAGAAGAGTTTGGAGTGGTATTATAACTAAAAGTAGCAAATTCTAACCAACTATCCCAGTTATTAGGATCGCCATTGACATAACTACGAATATAATTGCCTAATGATCTGTGATAACGTTCTAAAGACCCTTTGGATTGAGGATGGTATGGTGTTGTTTTATTTTTTTTTATTTTCAACAACTTACATACATCTTTGAACAAATTTCATATATATATTTATTTTCAGAAATTGTTATTGTTAATGGACCAACGATGTCTAGTGAAACTTTTTCAAAAGGTTTAAACTTTTTTTCAAAAGGTTTAAAGGTTGGATTTTGAATTATGTTTTGAGAATTTGTAATTTCTGAATTTGTAATTATGTTTTGAGAATTTGTACCTTGTTGATTTGAATTTTGATTTGTGGAATTTGTAGATTCTGAATTTTTATTAGATTTGGTTTTTGATCTAGTTACGATATTTATTTGTATTGTTTCTAGCCTATAGATAAAGCATCAGCGTTAGTATTTAGATTTCCCGCTTTGTGGACAACAATGTAATCATATTCCTCCAGTTTAATACGTCAGCGCATTATTCTGGATGTTGGATTGTTTATATTGAATATCCACACTAGTGGTTTGTGATCAGTTATGATTGTAAATTTACGACCATATAAATAAGGTCTGTATTAACCTACAGCACAAACTAGAGCTAACGCTTCTTTTTCGATTGTCGAATAATTTCGCTCTGCTTTATTTAGAGTTCTACTAGAGAAAGCAATTGGTTGATCTACAATTTTACCATTTAAAGTATTTTTTTTTGAAACAAAACAGCACCAATAGCTGAATTGCTTGCATCTGTTGTTACAAAGAATTCTTTTTCAAAATTTGGATAGCTTAGAACTGGAAATTGAGTAATTAAATGTTTGAGTTTCCGAAAGGCTTCATCACAAAATTCATCCCAAATGTAAGGTACATCTTTTTTTAACAATTTTGTTAATGGATTAGTTATTACAGAGAAATTAGGAATAAATTTCCGATAATATCCTACAAGTCGTAGGAAAGATTTTACTTCCTTTTGATTTTGTGGAGGCAAAATATTTTGTATAGCGGAATTTTTTTTATTATCAGGTTTAATACCATCTGGAGTGATAATGTGGCCTAAATAATTAACTTCTTTGCACAAAAATTTACACTTAGAAGGTTGTAGTTTTAGATTATTATTTTTCAGAGCTTCTAGAATTTCTATTAATTTTTGATTATGATATTGTAAATTTCGACCGTATATGACAATATCATCCAGGTATACAAAGTATCTAGTACCTTGTAACCCAGTTAAAACAATATTCATTAACCTTTGAAACGTTGGTGGCGCATTTCTCAACCCAAAAGGCGTTCTAGTAAATTGGTAATGACCGTAAGGAGTACTAAATGCAGTTTTCGACTTGTCACTTTCATCAAGTTTAATTCTAAAGTCGAAAAATATTTTGATTCTCCTAATTTACCTAAAATATCTTCTATATTGGGTAGAGGATAAGAATCGGGTATAGTGATTTCGTTTAGTTTTCGATAATCAACTACTAGACGCCATTTCTTATTTCCATTTTCTTCTGGTTTTTTAGGTACTACTAATAGCGGACTATTCCATGGACTATCGCTATGTTCTACTACACCTTGATCTAACATCTCATTAACTTGATTTTTAATTTCAGTTTTATGTACTTCCGGTAACCTATACGGTAGTACATTAACTGCAAATTTATCAGGTAATATTTTAATATGATGTTTAATTGCGTTAGTAGTAGATAGTACATCACCATCTGAATGAAATAATTGGTTGTACGTTCTACAGATTTCGAAAATACTAGATTTTTCTTCACCATTTAGGTGATTTAGATTTAATTGATTTTGCAATTCTTCAAGACTATTTTCAATTTTATTTTGGGAAATATTTTCACTAAGATTATATATATTATAATTTGAAAGTGGAGTAAATTGTATATTTAAATTATTGGTTATTTCAACTTTGTTTTCATTGGAATTAAGTATGCTTAAATAAACATAACCATTTTCTGGTTTAACGACTGCATTTGATATGTATAATCCACTGCTGCAATTTTCATCCAATATGGCCAGTGATTCTTCATTAAATTTAACCGGACCAAATTTTATAACTTTTTCAGTTCGCGGCGGAATATTAACTTGTGTACTTTGATTTAAGAAATTTATAGAAAATTGTGTTGATTTATATTAAAAATTTCTCTGTTTTCACCATAATCTATAAGTGCATTTGTGGTTTTCATAAAATCTTCACCAATTATACCGTCTTGAGGTATGGGAAAATCAGCGGGAACTATGTGAAACAATATTGGATAGTATCAATTTTCTTTTTCAGGAAATTGAATATTAAGCTTTTAAAGGTTCAGAAGTGATTCCTTAGATTTTAATTGATGAGATTAAGACTTCAGTTTTGTCATCTAGAGCATTTACCTTGATTAGACTATTGGCTGCACCAGAATCTAATAAAAAAATTGTTTGTGATTTTGAAGTTTCTTTAATATTTAGTGATAATATACTTGAAAATGTTTGATTTTTTACTTGATTTATGAGAATTTGATTTTTTGAATTATTTGAATTTGAATAGAGTTTGTCGTTTAAATTCTCATTTGTTTTATTAGTTATATTTTGATTTCGTATTTCAAATTTAGGTATTTCAGATTTAGAATTATTTTGATTTATGACATTGATATTTGATTTTTGAGTTATATATTTTTTTTTTAATTATTTCGTTTTGTAGATTATTTGACATTTTGAATTTGGGACATTTTACTTTAAATCCTTGGCCTGGCCTCGAATGCCCGACGGACCCCGCTTTGGACAGTTTTCCGAATTTGTATTGGAGTTATTTAATCGAGAATCATTGTTATCGGACAATGATATTACTAACTAACTACGAGTTATCTGGTACCAGAGCACATCGAATTATCTAATATCAAAACCATATATATAATAATTATTCTTCTCAAACCATATTTATTACAAAGCTGTTTTTTTGGCTAAAGCCCCTCGGCAGTTTTTAGTGAAAAATTATGTAAAAATATATTACTGTTCATCTTATACATTATATAATTTTTGATTATGTGTAAAATTATTAATGTTTAGGAAATTATTTGCTTTTTGATAATGAGGTACGAAATTAGTTTTATAAGTATTTGATTGAAATTTCCTTTCTGTTTTAAATTGTTTTCTTCTATAATTGCAGTATTAATTGCTTCACTTAAAGTTGTAAATCTACTGGCTTTTATTATTAATTTTATTATTTCTCTCAAACCATTTTGAAATGAATTTAAAGCAGATTTACCATTCAAATTTATTAATGCTTTAGAAACGTCAGCAGGTTGCTCATTAGTACTGACTTTATTAAGAAAAGATAGAATTTTTTTTATTATTATTATGTTCATTTATTTAACTATAATTGTTTGCAAGATTTTCTTATAATTTTACAAAATTGCTTAGCTTAGTGTTAGCCTATTTGGCTTTAATCTAATTTAAAAAGTATGTTTATGATATTTATGGATAATTTTGAAGGTGGAGTCAGCAGAAATTTTTTATAAAAAACTACTATTATTATATTTTTACTTAAACTATTAAATATAACTTATTACTACTATATCTTAAACATAAATTTAATTTTGAACAATGTATATTTCAGAATAAGTAAATGATATTTTATTAGTATTTATATGTTGTCCACAAAAGATGGTTTTGGAAGTTTATGCTTAATTCTAAAAGTTTGTGATTTGTAAATTTCTACTCCTAAGTTGTTAATTATGTTGTTTCTAGGAAGTTTTAATTTTTCATAAAAAGATTTCGTTAATTTAGTAATGAATTCATATATATGAGGAATTTTTGCTATTGTATGTAGCTTTTTTGTAGGTGTAATGTAAGGTAGATTCGGTGACATTCTTAATATTTTGTTTTGAATTATTTGTAGTTTATTTATATGTGTGTGTGACCATACTGGACATGCATATATAAGGATTGATCTTATATATGTTTTGTAGATGTGTAGTTTGTTTTGGATTGACATTGAGTTGTGTTTCTTCAATAGTGGGTGTAGGAGCTTCAGAGTTTGGTTTGCTTTTATTTTAATTTGATTTGTATTTCCTGAAAATTTTAATTTTGGGTCTAGATAGACTCCTAGATATTTTATACTACTCTGCCATGGAATAGCGCTGTTATCAACTTTTATCATATTAGTTGAGCATGTATTTTTTGCAATTGGCGAGTGAGTAAAAAGCATGGCTTCGGTTTTAGATTGATTAAGCTTAATTTTTCACTTGTGGAAGAATTGGTTTAACACTTTTAGCCCATTTTCTAAATTGAGTTTTAGTTTTTGACAGTTATGATTGTGTGCGTGAGATAGTAAAGCGGTATCATCAGCGTAGATAGCTAAAGAACAATTTTCTGGGTGAGGGAAATCGTTTAAATATAAATTAAATAAGTGTGGCGATAAAACGGAACCTTGTGGGACACCAGCCGTTAGATAATATTGATTTGATTTTTCGGAGAGAATTTGGACAAATGATACACGGTTTGAAAGGAAAGATTTAAAAGTTTAATTAGATATATTGGGAATTTAAATTTGAGAAGTTTGTGTACTAGGCCCTCGTGCCAAACGCTATCGAATGCTTTTTCAATATCAAGTATTAACATACGCGAAGAATTGTTTTTATTAAAATTTAATGTTATTTCTTCGCATAACCTGAGAATTTGATGTGAGGTTGAGTGATTTGATCCGAAACCAAATTGCTGTTGAATAATTAGATTCTTTGATTTTTCAAATTTGAGTAGTCTGGTTAGTAGCAATTTTTCGAAGATTTTAGAAAAATTGCACAACTTGTTGGTAACGAGGCGTCTTTCTTCGGTTTTAATATTGCAATGACTTTGCCTATTTTCCAAAACGAGGGAAAATACGAAAGTCTAACACATTCGTTGATTATTTTCAGTAAGTATAAAATTGTTTTTTTGGGAAGAGCTTTAATAACTTTATTAGGAATGTTGTCATTCCCACATGACTTTTTAGTTTTTAAAGATTTTATAGTATTAGAAAGTTCTTTATACGTAAAAAATGTGAAGAAAATAGGTGATACAGACATTACTTGGTTATTCGATTCGTAAACTTCTGATTCTATATGATTTTCAGATAAATAATTGCATAGTTTATGCGAATTTTGAAAATTTACATCTAAAAGTTGACTTTTTTGAGCGTGTTCGTAGATAACTTTATTCTTATTGTCTATTAGTGGCGGAATAATTTGTTTTTCTTTCTTGAAATTAGAAGCGAATTTATATAAGGAATTATGCTTTGACAGAGATTGTAGTTTTGTTTGCCAGTTATTGTTGTTGATATTAATTACTTCAGCTCGAATTTTGCGATTTAGAAAGCCAATAAGCGGTTTTAGGGCCTTATCTTTGCTACGTTGGAAACGTTGACGAAGGGTATTACGAAATTTAGAGATATTACTTAATTCACTAGAAAAAGGATATTTGAATTTTGGAAATATTTTTACAGGGATGTGTTTTTTCATTGCAGTTTTTATTAATTTATTTAAATTATGTATATTTGTGTCGATTTCAGTTGTTGTGAGAATGGGATTTGAATTTAGAACTATATTATTATTTAAGTGGTATTTAAAATCTTTCCAATTACCCTTTTTGAAATCCCAAATAGGATTCTGAGTATTTTCTATTACTGGATTATTTAATTTAAATAAAACAGGCAAATGATCAGAAGAAAGATCGTTTATAGTGGTAGGTGGACTAATTTTATCGAAATTTTTGGAGATCAGTAGATCAACTATCGAAGGACTTCCTTTGGACGGATAAAGTGTTGGTGTTTGAGGTGCTTTTATTGTATAATTTTTTTTGCAACGCAATATTCCAAAGATGTTTACTTTTGTGGGAGTTATTAATATTATTTCATGATTTATGTTTGCAATTATAATCCCCTGCAATTAAAAATGGATGTTTAATTGATAATAATTTATTTATATCACTCTTAAATAATGTTGAAGTAGTTGTCGGTTCTATATAAATTGCCCCTAAAATTAAACTAGAATTGTCACTAAATCTAACTTTAATTAAAACATTTTCTACACTTGTAGTATTTATTTTTGGAATTTCAGTATGATTTATAGATTTATGAATCATAATTGCAACTCCACCTCCTTCTCTGTCAGAACGATCTGACCTATATAATATATAATTTGGAAAACTTAATTTTATGCTTGGATGTAACCAAGTTTCTGACAATAGTAAAATTTTTATTTTATTTCTAATTATGAAAATACTTAATTCATTTAATTTATTTTTAACTGACTTACAGTTCCAATACATGACATTGAGTGTATTATTTGTTGAATGACCCATTATGGAAGAGTATATTCTCAGAATCATTATTATTTATTATTTCATTATTGTTTTTATAATTTATTGGATTTACTCCGCTAAAAGTTGACACATTTGATACAGAATTTACGTTCATTGGTGAGAATACATATGGTGAAGAGTTTAAAATCTTTGGTTGTGGAAAATTTGGAAAATTTATATTGTAGCTATTCTGGGTTGGAATTGGAAATGAATTGGACCATGGTGCAACTGTACTTGTAAAAGTATTTAATTGTTTATTATTAATTTCACTCACCAGAGGTGACTTTCGGTTTATTTTTTTTATGTATGATTTATAAAATTCGCATTCTTTTGAATTTGCTGCGTCGCCACCATTACAATTACCACATTTTAACTTTACGTTTTCTTCCATCAGGTTAAGATGGCAATTATCTGGAAGATGATTTTCGGAGAAGTAAACACATTTGATCATTTTAACAATTTGTAGCACAATGTCCGTATTCCCTGCAGTTAAAACATTGCGTAACTTTCTTTTTTAGGTTCTTGAATTCTCCCATTTAGATTATTTAGAGAGATGTCATCTGGTTTAAAGGAAACTAAATATAGTGGAGCTGATTTATCATCATTGAGCGCTTTCGCTGTTATGTATGGAATTTTATAATTTTTTAATGTTTTAAGAAGATCCTCTAAGTTTTCATAGTAAAAATACTTTAGAACGAAATTGACGCATTTTTCATCGTTGTTGTTGAAAGTATAATAGGGAAGTATTATATTCTTTTTATTTTTATCTTTTAGATAGTTTAATAGAGTTGTTTTATCCTCTTTATTATTTAGAATCACTTTTATTTTATTTAGCTTTAGTAATTTAAAATTAACATTTTCCTTGAATGTTATATTTTGTTTTAAAGATTTTATTAAACTGCTGGCATTGTCATTTTCTATAATAACTGGTGGTATAGTAAATTTGATTTTTTTATTTTCAATAACAATTTCACTGTCTTTATCAGACAATAATTCAAATTGATTTAGGTTTTCAGAGGTTTTTGTTAATTTTATTGCTAATTTTATTGGAGTTTTAATTCTCTCTCTTTTTTTTGGCATTTTATTATCAATTGATATAAATTGGCACGTTTTTTTTTATTGAAATTTTATTATTACTCACAGAAACACTTGTTAACTGAATGATAGATTTCACGAGACTGAAGATAGAATTTGTTCAATTCTTTGTGAAAAAGTACGAACATCTTCATTCATATATTGTCTGCAATTATTTAATTCTAACTGAAGTTGCTGTATCGATTTGGTACAAGAAAATTTTTCTTTTAAAACTTTTTTTATTTCTACCCAGGTAGTAGCATTTTGATATTTTACAATATCATAAGGTTCACCTGTTAATTTTGTTTTTATGATATAAACTAAGAATTTTTTATCATCTTCTTTTACTAAATTTTCAGAGAACATATCTACACAATTAATAAATTTATCTAAATTCTTATTGTCACCGTTAAATTCCGGAATTAATTTTATAGCATGATCAACACTTAAACTAGCCATAGTACTTGTGGTATTACTTTCAGAAATTTTTAATAATCTGAACAGTTTTATTATTTTGAGATTCTTCAGTATCACTTGCAGAATCAAAGTGTGCATTTGAATTTGAATTTTCATTATTAGTTTTAGGAATTTTCCTACCACGCAAACTAATGTTTATGTCGAGTTTCTTTTCGTCTGACATAAAAGAACAGAATAAATAGGATAATTTAAACCAATCAAAAATACAAGAATGAAAGCAAAAACTTAATTTAGATATATATTATTTTTCTTTTATTGAAACAAGTGAAATTTTAATTTTAATTGTATATTTATAGAGTGTTTATATTAATTCAATTAATATTCAATATGTGTACATATATAATTTCTTTTATAGACAATTATTATACATCACAAAATAAACTAATCAAAATTAATATTTTTATTTATAAATAATAACAATTTTTTTTTTGTTATTTATATAAGATTTTTTTTCTTTTAATAATAAGTAATTTTATAATTATTTATATATATAAATTTTTTGATTTAAAATTGTTGATTTAGTAAATAGAATTATTGTAATGAAAACTCACTTTGTAATGTAATGATTAACTTAAAGATGATGATGATTAACTCGATGATGATGATGATTAACTTGATGATGATCAGTTATTATTAACTTGATGATGGTGTCGTCACTTTAATATTTCTTGTTGTTGTTGAGCCGATGATGTTGAATGATAGAAATAGCAGTTGTATTATAATGATGTTCTGTTTATGTGCGATGATTATTATATATAAATGATATGCACTTTAATATTTTGTTATATTGATATTTTGTTATATGCTTTTCACTTTATTTATGAGATTGCAGTGTTTTAAGAAATTATTATTGTATAAGTACCGTTTATTTTATTTTATTTTTTATTTTATTTTATTAAAGTGTTTTCAGATATAATTCAGATTTTTATTATTTCACTTTTTATTTCTTTGTTTTTTTTTGTAAAAAAAAAAATAATTTTATTTTGACTGATTTTTTATGATTTTGTTCGATTGTACAAATTGATTGTAGATTCAAGAAATTAAACTGTATTTGTCTGTGATTTTGGAATAAGGGATCTAAATCTAGAATAATAATTTTCCAATATGCTGTTGCGATTCGATAGTCTCCCATTTGTTCGAAAAATAGTCCCGTTTTTGAGTCAATTGGAATGGTTTTATATATACCAAACACTGTATGATGGATCGAGATAATCGATGTTATGAGTCTAAAAAGATAAATATATTTTTTTTTATGTAAGATTTTTTGTTTGATTGAGAACTCGAATTAAAAAATATATGTTATACAGTGAAATTAGTACGAATATAAGCAAATATTGTTTTTTTTTTCAGGTTATGTATGGTTTCAGTAAATTATTATGAACTTGTTTTAGTTTCCTACAAATTTTAATTGTAGTATTTTCAGGGGAATTGATTTCGACTATTTCATAAGGTCCTTCAAAGATTGAAGAAATCTTTTTACATGCTCGAGCTTTATTTTCTAATATAACTTTTTGTCCTACTATTAAATTTATCTCTTTCGCGTTTTTGTCGAAATTTAATTTGTTTTTATTTTTTGAATTTATTAAATTTTCTCTGATTTTTGCGTAACTATTTTATAGATGGCAATTCCGGTTTATGTCCAAAAAGTGCCTCATGAGGTGTATAATTAGTAGAAGAGTTTGGAGTGGTATTATAACTAAAAGTAGCAAATTCTAACCAACTATCCCAGTTATTAGGATCGCCATTGACATAACTACGAATATAATTGCCTAATGATCTGTGATAACGTTCTAAAGACCCTTTGGATTGAGGATGGTATGGTGTTGTTTTATTTTTTTTTATTTTCAACAACTTACATACATCTTTGAACAAATTTCATATATATATTTATTTTCAGAAATTGTTATTTTCAAAAGGTTTAAAGGTTGGATTTTGAATTATGTTTTGAGAATTTGTAATTATGTTTTGAGAATTTGTACCTTTTTGATTTGAATTTTGATTTGTGGAATTTGTAGATTCTGAATTTTTATTAGATTTGGTTTTTGATCTAGTTACGATATTTATTTGTATTGTTTCTAGCCTAGATAAAGCATCAGCGTTAGTAATTAGATTTCCCGCTTTGTGGACAACAATGTAATCATATTCCTCCAGTTTAATACGTCAGCGCATTATTCTGGATGTTGGATTGTTTATATTGAATATCCACACTAGTGGTTTGTGATCAGTTATGATTGTAAATTTACGACCATATAAATAAGGTCTGTATTAACCTACAGCCCAAACTAGAGCTAACGCTTCTTTTTCGATTGTCGAATAATTTCGCTCTGCTTTATTTAGAGTTCTACTAGAGAAAGCAATTGGTTGATCTACAATTTTACCATTTAAAGTATTTTTTTTGAAACAAAACAGCACCAATAGCTGAATTGCTTGCATCTGTTGTTACAAAGAATTCTTTTTCAAAATTTGGATAGCTTAGAACTGGAAATTGAGTAATTAAATGTTTGAGTTTCCGAAAGGCTTCATCACAAAATTCATCCCAAATGTAAGGTACATCTTTTTTTAACAATTTTGTTAATGGATTAGTTATTACAGAGAAATTAGGAATAAATTTCCGATAATATCCTACAAGTCGTAGGAAAGATTTTACTTCCTTTTGATTTTGTGGAGGCAAAATATTTTGTATAGCGGAATTTTTTTTATTATCAGGTTTAATACCATCTGGAGTGATAATGTGGCCTAAATAATTAACTTCTTTGCACAAAAATTTACACTTAGAAGGTTGTAGTTTTAGATTATTATTTTTCAGAGCTTCTAGAATTTCTATTAATTTTTGATTATGATATTGTAAATTTCGACCGTATATGACAATATCATCCAGGTATACAAAGTATCTAGTACCTTTTGTAACCCAGTTAAAACAATATTCATTAACCTTTGAAACGTTGGTGGCGCATTTCTCAACCCAAAAGGCGTTCTAGTAAATTGGTAATGACCGTAAGGAGTACTAAATACAGTTTTCGACTTGTCACTTTCATCAACTTTAATTTGGTGGGAGCCGCTAGCTAAGTCTAAAGTCGAAAAATATTTTGATTCTCCTAATTTACCTAAAATATCTTCTATATTGGGTAGAGGATAAGAATCGGGTATAGTGATTTCGTTTAGTTTTCGATAATCAACTACTAGACGCCATTTCTTATTTCCATTTTCTTCTGGTTTTTTAGGTACTACTAATAGCGGACTATTCCATGGACTATCGCTATGTTCTACTACACCTTGATCTAACATCTCATTAACTTGATTTTTAATTTCAGTTTTATGTACTTCCGGTAACCTATACGGTAGTACATTAACTGCAAATTTATCAGGTAATATTTTAATATGATGTTTAATTGCGTTAGTAGTAGATAGTACATCACCATCTAAATGAAATAATTGGTTGTACGTTCTACAGATTTCGAAAATACTAGATTTTTCTTCACCATTTAGGTGATTTAGATTTAATTGATTTTGCAATTCTTCAAGACGATTTTCAATTTTATTTTGGGAAATATTTTCACTAAAGGCCTGTACGGAAGTCGAGTGAAATGAAATTTTCATACAAATTTTACATCGTGAAATCAGAAATGAAAATTTACGCTTATGATTTCGCTCTGGTCGTACGCAGGTCGTGTAAAAAAGTTTTGATAAAAAATGATTTTTTTTTTTTACAACAGATGGAGCACAAAAAGTCTACAATTATTTTTCATAGCGAAATAATGTTCTGAACATTATTTCCCGATGAAATTGTGAGATTTACATTTTTTTTTTTCAATAATTTAAATTTGATTTTTAAATTTGCTCAAATTTGATTTTTAATTCAAATTTAAATTTTAAAAAATTTATAAACATAAACAAACATTTGAATTATCAAAATATTTGAATTATCAAAATGTCAAAGTAACCTGTCTATTTTTCACAACTTTTTCACGAATATTTCACCGGAGACTTTGGAGAGCTTTGTAGATCGCGTTAAAATTTCATTTCACTCGACTTCCGTACAGGCCTTAAGATTATATATATTATAATTTGAAAGTGGAGTAAATTGTATATTTAAATTATTGGTTATTTCAACTTTGTTTTCATTGGAATTAAGTATTCTTAAATAAACATAACCATTTTCTGGTTTAACGACTGCATTTGATATGTATAATCCACTGCTGCAATTTTCATCCAATATGGCTAGTGATTCTTCATTAAATTTAACCGGACCAAATTTTATAACTTTTTCAGTTCGCGGCGGAATAATAACTTGTGTACTTTGATTTAAGAAATTTATAGAAATTTGTGTCGATTTATATTAAAAATTTCTCTGTTTTCACCATAATCTATAAGTGCATTTGTGGTTTTCATAAAATCTTCACCAATTATACCGTCTTGAGGTATGGGAAAATCAGCGGGAACTATGTGAAACAATATTGGATAGTATCAATTTTCTTTTTCAGGAAATTGAATATTAAGCTTGGTAATTCCAAGAGTTTTTAAAGGTTGAGAAGTAATTCCTTTGATTTTAATTGATGAGATTAAGACTTCAGTTTTGTCATCTAGAGCATTTACCTTGATTATACTATTGGCTGCACCAGAATCTAATAAAAAATTTGTTTGTGATTTTGAAGTTTCTTTAATATTTAGTGATAATATACTTGAAAATGTTTGATTTTTTACTTGATTTATGAGAATTTGATTTTTTGAATTATTTGAATTTGAATAGAGTTTGTCGTTTAAATTCTCATTTGTTTTATTAGTTATATTTTGATTTCGTATTTCAAATTTAGGTATTTCAGATTTAGAATTATTTTGATTTATGACATTGATATTTGATTTTTGAGTTATATATTTTTTTTTTAATGATTTCGTTTTGTAGATTATTTAACATTTTGAATTTGGGACATTTTACTTTAAATCCTCGGCCTGGCCTCGAATGCCCGACGGACCCGGCTTTGGACAGTTTTCCGAATTTGTATTGGAGTTATTTAATCGAGAATCATTGTTATCGGAATTTCAGCTTTATTTTCTCTATTATTAAATTCTCTTTTCCTACATTCCGATATTAAATGTCCAGGTTTTTTACAATAATTACAAACTTTTTGTATATTATTTATTTGTGGATTTTACGAATAGTGAAATACTATGTGTGAAATACTATGAAATACTATGAAGTCTGGTGATGGGTTGGATGATCAAAAAAAAAGTTCGCTCAAAATTTTTTTCTAGGCGTTTCCGAGGTCGGGGAGTCCGAAAATGCAAAAAAAAAAGTGTCCGGGGGACGCGTACGCGTACGCTTTTTATGTGCGCAGCAACATCTCCTAGAACCGCTTGTCCGATTTTAATGAAATTTGGCACACAGGCTCTAACATACTTCGCGCAGGTGCCGGTACAAGATGAGATCGATCCTTTCAGTGGGACCATGTTAGATTTCCCCATTTATGTGGCAACCTACGTGTTTTTGTTCTACGGGAAAATGTAAAAAAAAATTTCATGTCTCAGATTTGGATGAAATTTAAAACATAGGTTGGTATCATGATTGTCCACAAGCCTACCAAGATACAGGTCTGTAACTTCAGGGGGTCCATGGTAAAATTTCCGATTAAAATTTCGTATACTCTAGAGCATATAGTAATTTTTATCTAATTAGCATAAATTTTGGTACATATGATAGTTTCCGTATGTACTTGGTGTCTGTAAAATTTGAAGTCAATACTTCAGTGGGTCCATGTAAAAATCCGTAATTACTTTTCATAAGTTCAACTATCTATATCTACAGTACCTTTCACCTAATTTCAATGATATTGAACACACAGTTTCATTTAGTTATCTATTTGATACTCCACAAATTTGTAGTTGGTAGGTACAGTACGTTCATGGGAAACTAATATATGAGCAACTTAGTTTCCGAAGAATATTTGCTTTATGTTCTACAGCATGTAATTATTATCCCATTTCAATGAAATTTGGTACACAGGTTGAGTTCATGATTCTACATAGGTTGACCAAATTACAGGTTAGTAGGATTAGGGGGTCCATGTTAAATTTCCGATTTAATTTTTAATTTTTTTTTTTTCATATGTTCTACAGCATATAGTAATTGTTAACCGATTTCAAAGATATTTTATATATAGGCTAATTTTGTGATCTAGTTGGCTCTCCTGAAATTTGGAGACCTTCAGGGGGTTCCTAGAAAACAGTTTTAGTTTCCGAATTTTATATAATTACGTGTTTTATAGCATGTAATTATTATCTGATTTTAATGAAATTTGGTACAAAGGTAGACCTTCTGATTATGCATGTGTTGGCCATGATAGAAGTTAATACCTTCAGGGGGTCCATGCTAAAATTTCCGATTAATATTTCATATGTTCTAGAACATATGGTAAATATTATTCAATTTCAATGAAATTTTGTACACAGGTTGAATTCGTGATTACGCATGTGTAGACTAAGGTAGAAGTTAGTAGCCTGAGGGGGTCCATGCTTAAATTTCCGATTAATATTTCATATGTTCTAGAACATATGGTAAATATTATTCAATTTCAATGAAATTTTGTACACAGGTTGGATTCGTGATTACGCATGTGTAGACTAAGGTAGAAGTTAGTAGCCTGAGGGGGTCCATGCTTAAATTTCCGATTAATATTTCATATGTTCTAGAACATATGGTAAATATTATTCAATTTCAATGAAATTTTGTACACAGGTTGGATTCGTGATTACGCATGTGTAGACTAAGGTAGAAGTTAGTAGCCTGAGGGGGTCCATGCTTAAATTTCCGATTAATATTTCATATGTTCTAGAACATATGGTAAATATTATTCAATTTCAATGAAATTTTGTACACAGGTTGGATTCGTGATTACGCATGTGTAGACTAAGGTAGAAGTTAGTAGCCTGAGGGGGTCCATGCTAAAATTTCCGATTAATATTTCATATGTTCTAGAACATATGGTAAATATTATCCAATTTCAATGAAATTTTGTACACAGGTTGGATTCGTGATTACGCATATTTATACTTATTATAGTTATTTTAATAATATTATTTATTATTAAACAAATAAAAATATAAAATTAAATCAATAAATAATAAAGATGAGCAATTTTTGAAGAAACCACTGTTTGTTACAAAGATAATGTTAATTACAAAAAACTTTTGGACATAAATCGCTGTTAAACAACATACTATGAGTTATCTGCTCCCCCTAGTTAGCAGCTTTTTTATTAAATTGTGGTAAATTATGTCAAAAACGCTCTAATATTAAGATGGACAGTAATATATTTTTACATTATTTTTCACTAAAAACTGCCGAGGGGCTTTAGCCAAAAAAACAGCTTTGTAATAAATATGGTTTGAGAAGAATAATTATTATATATATGGTTTTGATATTAGATAATTCGATGTGCTCTGGTACCAGATAACTCGTAGTTAGTTAGTAATATTTTGCATAATATATTACATAATATTTACATATGAAATATCAGATATGTTATTTCAGTTTTTCATATGAAATATCAGATATGTTTGTTTTATATTACCAAAATGAATGATTTTTGCAGATTCATTTCATACTGTGCCCAATAAGGGTTTTAATTTGATACTACAAACGAGACCTTACATCTTACCCTCTTCACCTAAATAATCCCATACAATTTCAGGGTCCTATGTAGTCATAGAGTAGCCGACGTCAACAATCGAAGTCGATTTTTTTTACTTCAAAGTCCGTCACAAAACACTCTTAATTGATTCCATAAAAACTTAAAATTCTAAAATATGAAAATTAAATTTTTCAAAAATAAATTGAAAAAGTTGGCCTTGAAAATTTCTTGTGAAAAACAAAACAAAAAATGCAAGAAGAAACAATATAGGTTAAAGACGCATATATGGTTCAATATTATAAATTATAAAATATATTTTATATTTCTTTCCTCTTTCTCAACATGTTTCTTATCCCTTACTATCATCATTCATTTATTTTCTACAAATATATAACGAAAAAAATTTACCGAAAATAAAAAATATTTTGTGTTAAAAAGCACATCGAATTATCTAATATCAAAACCATATATATAATAATTATTCTTCTCAAACCATATTTATTACAAAGCTGTTTTTTTGGCTAAAGCCCCTCGGCAGTTTTTAGTGAAAAATAATGTAAAAATATATTACTGTCCATCTTATACATTATATAATTTTTGATTATGTGTAAAATTATTAATGTTTTGAAAATTATTTGGTTTTTGATAATGAGGTACGAAATTAGTTTTATAAGTATTTGATTGAAATTTTTTAAAATTAAAATAGGATGAAAATTTCCTTTCTGTTTTAAATTGTTTTCTTCTATAATTGCAGTATTAATTGCTTCACTTAAACTTGTAAATTTACTGGCTTTTATTATTAATTTCATTATTTCTGTCAAACCATTTTGAAATGAATTTAAAGCAGATTTACCATTCAAATTTATTAATGCTTTAGAAACGTCAGCAGGTTGCTCATTAGTACTGACTTTATTAAGAAAAGATAGAATTTTTTTTATTATTATTATGTTCATTTATTTAACTATAATTGTTTGCAAGATTTTCTTATAATTTTACAAAATTGCTTAGCTTAGTGTTAGCCTATTTGGCTTTAATCTAATTTAAAAAGTATGTTTATGATATTTATGGATAATTTTGAAGGTGGAGTCAGCAGAAATTTTTTATAAAAAACTACTATTATTATATTTTTACTTAAACTATTAAATATAACTTATTACTACTATATCTTAAACATAAATTTAATTTTGAACAATGTATATTTCAGAATAAGTAAATGATATTTTATTAGTATTTATATGTTGTCCACAAAAGATGGTTTTGGAAGTTTATGCTTAATTCTAAAAGTTTGTGATTTGTAAATTTCTACTCCTAAGTTGTTAATTATGTTGTTTCTAGGAAGTTTTAATTTTTCATAATCAGGCGCGACAGGTGATTCAAGAAAACTAAAACCTAAGTATAAGGGTCCGTATATCGTAACGAAGGTATTGCCAAAAGATAGATACTGCATCGAAGATATACCTGGAATGCAGCGAACCCAGCGAAAATTCAGTACAATAATGGCATATGATAAAATTAAACCATGGTGTCAATTACCAGATGAAGAAGCACATTTATTTGTAGATGATGATGAATTTTGTGATCGCGAGGACGCGAATTACGACAGGTTGGCCAAATTGTAACATAATATATGGCAACACTAACTATTCTGGCATTTTTGCAGTTTCTATTTTACAATATTGATAAGTCTTCTCTGAACCGCCGTTCGATATAGTCGTTCTTAATGTATCATAAAATATATGTCCAATAAATAATATAATTTGTTAATTTTTAAAAGTATTCGTTTTTTTTTATTTTTACAAGAGAACAATTTAATTGCATTACACAAATAGTTTTGAATATGCATATAGAGAAATATTCTCTTCCATTGTTTTATATCCTATCCTTCCTTCCTACTTATATATAAAAATATAAATAATTTCTTCGTTGGTTCATATTTTAAACTGAACACTATAGAACTAATAATAATCTCTCAATTTTTCAAAAATATTCTCTGAGAATACGAAATTATCTAACAAAAGCTTGGTTCATAATTTTTAATGAACATTTGAAAAATATTATCTTATACTATTATAGGCATATTAGGTATAAGAAAAATTGTTGTTGGTTCGTTGTATATTACTGTCGCATGTTTATAATTTTAACTGAACGGTAGAAAAATATTATATGAAAAATTGTTGTTATAGAAGAATTAAAAATTATATAAAAATTAAAAATTTAGTAGAATTAAAAATTTTGCATATTTTTTTTTTTAATTTACAATATTTTTTTTAAGTTCCTATAAATAGGTTTATGTGTTTAGTGAACTCCTTGAATAGTACCACATTTCGCGCTTGTGATTTTTGATAACTATCTAGTGTAAATTTAAAATCGAAAATTACGTAGAATAAAGTTTGATTTGAAAGAAAGTTATTTTTTGATTGTTTGTTGCTTAATGCTGAGAATTCCTAAGGCTGGTTTTAAACGATCAATTGAGACCGACGTGTTTTTTCCATTTATGCTCAGTACAAAGTATTTTCTAAATCGTCTGATTACTGAGAAGGGACTTTCGTAAGGTTGTTGTAATGATTTTTTTACCTTGTCAACCCTAATGAAAACTTGTTTGCAATCTTGTAAGGATTTTAGTATGAAAATATTTGCAGGATTTATGACTCTAGGTACTGCCGTTTGAAGTTTTGCATAAATTGCCTAAGCTTATCTACCAAAATAAATGAATTTGATTCTGAATTTGGACTTTTAATGAAGATTTCGCCTGGTACTCGTAACGTTTGCTACGAGATTATTTCTGCAGGAGAGCATTGTAGGTCTTCTTTATACGCAATGCCTATGCCAAATAAAACTATCGGTAATTCTTCGCTCCACCACGTGGTGTTACACCTAGCCATTAATGCAGACTTCAAATGCCTACGAAACGGTTTTACCAAACTATTTTATTGTGGATGGTATGCAGTAGTTCGAATGTGGTGAGTACCGATTAATTTAGTTATAGCAGAAAACAACCGCGATCAGTGAAATGAATGTTTTAACTACTGTTTCTGTAGAGATATCCTTGATAGGGTACGCCTTTGGCCATCTAGAAAACCGATCGACAATTGTTAATATATAATGGCAACCTGACGACATATGTAGTGAACCAACTAAATCTAAATGGATGTGTTCAAAACGAGAATTAGGATTACCAACATCTTTATTAACGTTTGGCCAAAAATATCTAGCAGTTATTAGTTTTCGTGAAGCTCCTCTGATTCCTGGGTGCGATAGACTGTGAAATTTTTCGAAAACAGTTCGCCTTAATGCAATTGGAACGAAAGGCCTGTTTGTGCCAGTGCTTGTTTCACATTCAATTTTCCCGTTTGTTAATGGCATTGTAACTGATTCGAAAGTTAAATTGTTTGACCCAGATTTTTTACTGATATAATCTTGTAAGGTTGAGTCTGATTTTTGTTCTGCTATGAAATTATTTTCGTCTAGTGTTAAATTAATTGACGCGTTTTCCACATGACGTGCTATAAATAAATAAGCTGCAACAACATTACTACTACCACTAACATGTCGAATGTAGCTACAGAATTGTGCTATATATTCTAAATACCTGGTCTGTCTAGGAGGACTACGTTCGGTTTTAGACTCAATAGCACGCGTTAACGGTATGTGGTATATTACAAAAACGCCGACCCTCTACAAAATACTTGAAGTGTTTGATTGCTAGAAAAATCGCCAGTAGCTCGCGGTCAAAAGCTGAGTATTTTGTTTCCGCTGCCGAAAGTTTTCGAGAAAAAACGACAAGGGTTGCCAGCATCCATTAACGTGTTGTTGTAGCACCGCGCCAACAGCTACGTTTGATGCGTCCGTCGTAATGTTTAAGGCAGCTTCTTCTAGCGGGTGAATTAATAATGTTGCTTCAGCTAAAGATTTCTTTATTTTATTGAAAAGTACGTCACACTCGTCAGGCCATGAAAACTGAGATTTATATATGGGTAACTTTTGTAGTGCTGTGAGATGAGAATAAATAGGCGTTAGGAATTCAGCTAAATGTGGTAAAAATCGCTGATAGTAGTTCACCATTCCTATAAAGCGTTAAATTTGGGAAACTCAGAAGTGGCTTCTACTTTATCTAAATGCAAAGGTGAAGAAGCTGGAGATGATGATGGGCGACAAATACCGAGATCAAGCATATGATCGAATTCGATCTTAGCTGCTTTGTGTCTTTTCGGATCAAGACGTGGATGCTTACAGAATGGTAGCTGACCTTTCGTTAAAATACGATGAACGACAGAGTTATTTGCAGGAAATTTGAAAGATGGTGGTGCTGTAATTATTGTTTTTTTTTAAATAGTTCGCCGTATTTGTTTTCAACCATAAAGGTTACCGGAGTTGTCGTATCAATACGTTTGGCTGAACAAGCATTAATTGTAACTGATGTTACATTGTCAACTAACCGTTTTATTTTAAGGTCGACTGAATGACCGAATTTTACCAAAAAATACGCATCTAAAATTGGCCAATTCACTTCTGCTATTAAGAATTCATGTCTGAACGTACGAACGACGTTAACCTAAATCTAATTCGAGGAGTTTGTTTCCAAAAGTTTGAATTTTGGTGCCATTTGCGGCTGATAAACAAAAATTTGAATTGGCTTTGGAAGAAATTTTGAATTTGTCGGCTGGGATGCAGGACAAATCTGCACCAGTGTCTATGAGAAATTTTAAATTATTTTTCTTGTCTAAAATTAAAAGGCGGCTGTTGATATTGTTAATCTCCCCGTTAGCCGCTTTACCAGAAGTTTTTTAGTTTACAAGGAAATTACAAGGCGAAACACATTTTATTGCACGTGTACCAAACTTGCGATGATAGTAGCATTTACGTGTGGCACTTGACGATCTCTGGGGTGACTTAGAACGAGGTCGAGAATTTGACCTATTAGAATTGAATGAACGAAACATTTGTTTTAATTCACCAATTTCTTTTTCTAACCGTTTGGTATCCGAATTCTGTGCTGCAAGATCAGTTGATTTATCACGAGAATTTGGTGTAGTTCGAATATTTTATCAGCTGTTTCTAATATTTTGTTAAAATCTGAATCAATCTGAGGAAACAATGCTATATTAATCAAATGTGGTAAGCGAGAAAGCCAAATTTTTTTTTATTAGTTCGTCACCTACGGTACCTGAAGTACCTGCCAGAACCTTCAACCGTCTATAGAAATCACCCGACCTACTGTCTCCCATTTCCTCATCAGAAATAATTTTTTAAATTATTTTTTCGATACTTAGTGAATGCCTACTTAAAATTACCTGTTTTAAACTTTCATACATGTTTTCTTCCGGCGGTTGCTTTAGAATATGTAATAACAATTCCGCAACATCTTGCGGTAACGCGGAAACTAAATATTTATATTTAGTTGTATCACTTTTTATTTTTCCTAACATGAATTGTTATTCAATTTGTATGAACCACATGTTTAGCGAGTTTGGAAAGTAGGGTGGTACATGTGGACTTTGGGTAATAATTATTTCGTTATTGTGCTTCCTTTCTGGAACACCTGTACCTCTTTCATTTTCTGTGTCACTCATACTGAAAATTTGTATGTACGTAGAAAACTAGATAACAAAATTATTCGAAAAGAAAATTTTAAACTTCATTTATTATAATATAGAACAATGTACTGGAACGAGGTGAATTGTAGAATTGGGTTAAATTTCCTTGATCAAAAAAAAATGTTTGTTGTTTTATTGCGTATTATTCGCAAGCCAAATGAAAATGAAAATCCGAAAGTAAAATTTGAAAAATTGTCAATTTACAATTTTTACAAGTTGATTTTAATATTTGTGTAATAATTTGTTATTGTAATATAGATATAAAAAATCAAAAGTAATTTAAAAATTTTGTTTTAAATTTTAATTGACAAAATTACTATTTTGTGTTTTTATTTTATTTTGGTATACAAATTAATCTTTATATTTGTATATATTGTTCTTGTATTTGTATTTCATTAAAATTCGAATTTATTAATATAATTATTTATTTGAAACAATTTCAATAAATATTAATTAGTTTTGTTAAAATTCTTTTCTTATAAATTAAGTTCATCGGTTATATATATCGGATACTGCAACAAACAAAATATATCTCATTGACACAGGTTCTGACATTTCCGTTTTACCACCTCATTCTATTAAACTGAAACCAAGAAATGAAATAAATTTATACGCTGCAAATGGTACCGAAATTAAAACATTCGGAAAAGTAATTGTAAATGTTAGTTTGGGATTGCGTCGAAAATTTATTTTTAAATTTATTATTGCTGATGTTACAATACCAATAATAGATGCAGATTTTTTGAAATATTATGGTCTTTTAATCGATGTAAAAAATAATCGACTTATAGATCAAAAAACAAAGTTATCAACTGTTGGAATAGCAACATCAGGTAAATTCGAAATCAAAACTTTTAATATTAAAAACTAATTTTCAGACCTGTTGAATGAGTATAAAGATATAACAACATTAGATAACGCAACAAAGCCAACATTATCTCAAACTACACATTGCATAGTAACAAATGAACCTCCAGTATTTTCACGACCTAGGAGATTAGAATCAGATAAATTAGCAGCGGCAAAAGCTGAATTTAATTATATTATGCAACAGGGCATTTGTCAGCCATCAAAATCCAGCTAGGCTAGTACATTACATCTCGTCAAAAAATCCAATGGTGACTGGAGACCATTCGGTGATTACCGCGCTCTTAATGTTTCAACGCTGCCCGATAGATATCCTGTTCCATATATACAAGGTTTTACCAATATGTTACATGGTAAAAAATATTTTTCAACAATTAATTTACAACGAGCATTTTATCAAATACCAGTGCAACAGGAAAACGTGCCAAAGACCGCGATCACCACACTATTTGGATTATTTGAGTTTATATTAAAAAATCCAGCACAAACCATGCAACATTATATGCATGACGTTTTAAGAGGAATGGTATTTAATTTTCCATATATTGATGACGTTCTAATTGTTTCATCAACACTAGAGGAACACATCACACATCTGAAATCCGTTTTTCAGAAATTCCGTGAATAGAACCTCAGAATAAATGTAGCAAAGTATTGTTTCGGCAAAATGAAGTAAAGTTTTTGGGACACCTAGTAAATCAATTTGTAATTAAACCATTACCACAAAAAGTAGAAGCTATAAAAAACTTTGAAAAACCGTCTATATGTAGCTAAAAATTTAAAAACATTTTTAGCTACTTTAAATTTTTATAGAAAATTCATTCCACATGCAATTAATAATCAAGCACCACTAAAGCAATTAATAGTGGGGGAAAAAAAACGATACAAAAAATTAAAATGGACACCAGAAACGTCTGTACCGTTTGAAAAATTGTAACGGACTATACTCTTCTGGGCCTGCATAGGGGCCTATTACTGAAAGTAGAGTTTGGAAAAGAGTGGCATGCCTAGTTGGCCAGCACTTACTAGCTCGTAGGATTGTGGGAGTTCTTGCTCTCTTCAAACTCGAGCACCGTTGACAAAACTTTGCATGCCAGACTTATAAATGATTAATCAACTAAGCAAAAGAAAACAAAAACAAAAAAAAAAAAAAAAAAGAGCTACTCAAATGGAACTGAAATTAAATTACTACCAAAAAAAAAATAATAATAATTGTAGTCAGAATTATTTTATAACTTAGGAAAATACTGGGGGAGGAACGATATTATTTCCATCCCTTATGACCACCCAAATGGTATTTCACCATGTTTTTCACCAAAATGGTATTCCCACAAATCTTAATAGTAGTTATAAACATATAAAAAAAATATTATAACTCAATATAGAAAAATTATAGTTTTTTTTGTTTATACATTTTTTTTTAATAAAATACAATTATATAAAAATAATATATAAAAAAAATATGTTGTTCATAGTATGAATATTTTATTCCTCGATGAAATCAGAGTGACCAGCCGGTTGAATATGTTGATTGATGATTATAGGTGAACATTAACAATTAAATTTGTTAATTTAATTTATATACGGATTCTTATTTCCGATGATAATTTAATTGTTCTGTTTTAGTATCAATTAAGTTTATTTTACCGGGTATTTATGTTTTTTTTGTCTTATCATGTTATTTTTTTTTTCCATTTTTTTTTTTTTTTTTGGAATTTTACCATGACGAATAATTTAATTTATTTATTTTGTTTTTATGATTTTTACCATTAAAAGATATGGAATTAATTGAATTTTAGGATTTTCACCATTGAAACTTATTTATTTAAGTTAATATTTTTAGGAATTTCACCAATATAAATTATTTATTTATTTAATTTTAGGTATTTCATCAACAAAAAAGTCACGTAATTAAATTTTATTTTAGGTATTACACCAGCAAAAGTTATTTAATTAATTTATTATTTAAGAATTTCACTAATAAAAAAAATAATTATTTGATTTATTTTTATGATTCACCCATTAAAACATATTTATGACATTTAATTTTAGGTAGATTACCAACACGAATTAGTTAATTAATTTAGTTTTAGTAATTTCACTCATACAAATATGTATTAATTTTTTTTTTTTGTAATTCACCAATAAAATTTATTTTATTGGTGAATCACCATCACGAATTATATATGTAATTTGATTCTAGTACATATAATCATTTAATTTATTTTTAGGTGGATCACCAATAAACATCATTTAGTTAAATTATTTCAAGTATTTTCACCAGTTTCAGTTACTTATTTAATTTAATTTTAGGTAATACACTCGCACGGATTAGTTATTTAATTAAATTTTATATAATTCACCAATGAAAATTATTTATTTAATGTATTGTTAGGTAGAACACCATCACTAGTTAGTCAAACAATTTATTTTCAGGTAGTTTACCATTTAAGATAGTTAGTTAATTAAATTTTAGGTGGAACACCATCACGATTTATTATTTTATTTCATTTTTTGTTTTGTTTTGGTATTTCACTAAAACAATTTATGTACATATTTAATTTAATTTTTGGTAATTTACCAATAAAACAATTTATTTAATGTATTTCAAATTTTGACCAAATGCTAATTAAATTTTCATTAAATTTAAGACATAATGGAAATTGAAAATTTTAATATAATATTTCACACTCGTTATTTTTTTTTGTCATATCGTAAATTAACAGTAAAATTTTTAGACCGATTTAATTTTTTTTTGTATGTCGAGTGATAATTTAAACAAATCTTTTACTTTTTTTGTGCCAGATCAATGTCAATTCATTATTTAGTAGTTTAATACACGATCTTTTAATACTGAATATTAGTGATTTAAATACATATTATAAAATTGTACAAAAACACCGAACTAAATTTTAATAATTATTATATATTTTACGGAAATGAAATTTTCTACTTTCCATTTCGAAATTTAACAATTTGTCATATGTATTTTGTTGATTATTATGTATTTAACTTTTGCAATAATTGTTTTCACATTTTTTTTATCATTAAATAACCAAAATCTTATTTTCTCGATACTGTGTTAATATTTTAAAATTATATTCGATTCATCGTAAAAAAAAACGACACTAAATTTTTACATTTTATTTTTCTTTTTACATTTTTTTTACTGGAAAAAATTCAACCGTCTCGTTGAATTTAATGTTCTTAATTCTTATATATTATTTTAAATTAAATGTTAATTAATAGTTTCTTAAATTTATTTTCACTTTATAATATAGTTTAGGTTTAAACAAATTATCATATTATTTTATCCAGTTTATATATAAAAAAATTTCCAAATTATTCACCAAATTATATTATTATTATTAATTATGTATTATAATTTTTAATAATATTAACTTATTTTTATAACTTATTATTAATAATTATTATTACTTCTACATTATTACTTATCATTTTGAATTATTATAATTAATTATGATTAGTTCTAAATTATTAACTTATCATTTTTAAGTTAATATTATTATAGACCGAAAAAAAAATTACTTTTAAATACATTTATATAAGTATATAATACCGCCATTATATACTGTTCAAAAAAACGTGTGTCACTCTGGACGACTTGAACTGAACTCCTCGATTTTTAATTACTCGACTCTCGCCAAGAATCAATTTTTTTCTAGACAAAAGAAGATTTAAATACAATTGTTGACCGTTGTTGCGGTGTTGTCTATCATTTTAAATGATGCAGGTGGGCATCGCCTGATTTTTGACGATTTTTATTGGTTGCATTATACCAAATAAAATTACAATACAAAAAAAAACTTAAGCATAACAACAAAAACTAAAATCATACATTTTTTTTCTTTTATTTTCCGTTTCAAAATTTATTTTAAATTTTGGGCAAAACCAATAAAAAGGGCTACCATTACAGGACAGTTTAGACGGTGAGCTATGTAAAAACGACTAAACTGAAAAAAGGTAGTCACTAAAATCTAAGCTTTAAAAATATCTTTACAAAAGCTATAGCTTGTAATCATATTTGGTAAGCTTGAAGAGTTTTCCATTATCAATTAATATCAACGCACAAAAAAATTATAATTTATAATTTTAAAATTAACTTATCTCAAAAAGAATTGAATAAGTAATAAATTTCATAAATGAATTAAAAAAAAAATACTTTTGCTACTTATATTTGTTTTCCTTGAAAAAAATATAATCTAATTTATCCAATAAAATAGTTTTAAGATAAATAATAAAAAATATTCTACTCAGGAATGAATTTATTCAAAAATACATATAAAAATATTTCCCCTAGCAATCATCAACACTATCAATCAATTACAACCAACACTCAAAAGAAACAATAAATTCTGACTACAAAATTTATTACAAAAAAAAATTTAATACTCGATAATAGCAAAAAAACTTTATGTTTTGAAATACCGAAATTTATCTGGTAAACCAGTGTTGTGTAATGGGTTTTATCATTGTTTCCAGCTCTGATATTATTGTTTACATTTCTGTTATAGTAAATGCGACCTTCAAATAAAATCGGAAAAGCCGCAAATACCTTAACTTATATGTGACACATATAAGTCAAAATGTAAACAATAATATTTAATGCGATAACATAAAAATAATAAATTCAGCAAAGAAAAGGTTAATGAACAAAAATACATTCATAATTTATTTACATTATAATGCATATAATTTAATGCACATGTGAATAACCTTTTCTTTGTTTATATTGTTTTGTAGAGCATTTAGTAATGCTAGTTCAGCATTATTGAATTGCCAACTGAAACAGTGGTAAAATCTGATTGCACAATGCTGTAATAATAATTTATATTACTAACTAATTAACGTTTAATAATAATTGATTTTCTGAAAGGGTAATTTATGACTATATAAGTCGAGGAAATTTTATATTCAATTGTCTTTCAATTCTGATCTTAAATACAATCAGATTCAATAATTTATTCTTATTAGTAAACTAAATATTTTTAGTAGATTGTTAGGAAAGAATTAAAAAGATAATAAAAAGTAGTCTGAAAAAAAAATAGTAATTCATTTTAAAGAAGACAATCAGGCCAAAGAGAAGGATATAAGCAGAGGTAAGAACATCAATAGGAACACAACATTGGTGCCGTGACCAGTTGCTGAATTAAGTCTACATTCAACCAACATTTTGGTGCAGTGTTGGACTACGTTCCAGCAAAAGAACCAACGGGTAAACGTCTCTTATTTTACTGTAAATTTCAGAACCTCTACAGGCTTTTGCCTGAGGTGGTAAAAAAGCAATTCACTTTGCTTTACTACTTGAAATTAGTAAAAAAAAAGATTTAGTAAATGTCATCAAAATCAATAGCAGAATTAATAAAGGAAGATCCTCAAGTTGGACCCAAGCCAATTTCAATTGATAAATATAGGAGTCGTCAACAGGATAAAACAGAAGCTATTAAAATTAAAGAAGGGGAGCATAAACTAACAAAATGAGGCGGAGAAGCAGCAAAGAGGAGAGATGAAATTAAGAATTTACATCGAATATTAAAGTTAGAGAGTACGAGAGAACAAGAGCGTTTGTTCAAACAACAACTAAGGGAATTAAAAAGACAGCAGCGACGAGAAATAAAATTAAGAAAGCAGAAACAAGGAAATGCCAAGTTAAAGTAGACCGTGTAAATGTACAATGAGAAAGGGGTCGTGTGCGACAATTATTTTTATTTTAGAATAATTTTTTTTTGTAGTAGGTTCAAGTTTTTTTGTTTCAATTGTAATATGTATGTAATTAATTTTGAATAAAAATGGTTTTGGTTTTGTAATAATTTTTAAGAGTAGGTTGATTTTTTTTTGTAATAGCATAATTTTAGGCGTTAATGTTATAATCTTCATATTTTTTTGTAATAATTTTTAATAGATACTTTATTTACTTTTTTTGCATAATTTTAGGCGGTAATTTTTATATTTTTTTGTCATTGATTAGTTTGGTAGTATATTTTCTTTGAACGTTTTTGTCTTGATTTTTTTTATATAATATTAATAATATAAAATTTAATTTTTTTATTTGTGGTAAAATAACACGAAAATGTTTTGGTTTTAACAATTTTAAAATAAAGAACAATTTAATTATTTTTATATAAATATTTGTCATCAATTTAGTAGAGTATATATTTGGATAATATTTTAGTTTTACAGTTATACATTTGTATAAGGAATTTTTTTTAATAAGGTTTAGGTTCATATATTATACTATTGTAGAAAATTGTTCAGTGGTTACTATTAGAGTTCGATTTATTCTATTATTTAATTTAAATTTATTAGCTTATTTTTTTAGTTTTTTCTCACAGATTCTTCTTTTGGGATTATCTCAAAGTAGTTTTTTTTGTTTTCGTGGAAATTCTATGGCACCTGTAACTCGCAAACAGGGAAAGATTCAAGAAAAGAGTTCACTATTTTCAACCTGGTTACAAAATTATGAGAATTTTACGGTAACGAATATTACGTTTGGAGCAAATTCTTGATTAGAATCTACTCCTCGAACAACATCAACAAACGAAAACAGACCTAGACCAGATTCAAGTAGTGAATTGGAACTGGAAGGAACGGTTGGCGGTATAGAACAAAAACCAGAAGACGATTTAATAGAAGAAGTACCGGAAGACCATTGCACTACGATTGACGAAAACTTACAGGAAAACAATAACTTACCACAAGACATCGCAATGGACACAAATAAATCACAAGGAGCAATTCCACGTACAAAAAAGAGAATAGACCAACAGGACATTTTCAGGAATCGTGAATCTGTGTTCAATAAGTACAATCTGGGTAATACACCAGCTAATTTTAAAAGGCGATCTAACATATTAAATGTGGACAACACTTATGATTTAAGATTATCTGGTAATGTGCAAGACATGACAATGCCATTGGAATGGACTTATAAGACATTTTTTCAGGGGTTCCTACATTTTCTGGTGAGGGTGATAGGGTAATTCTGGAGTTGCAGGATTTCATATCACTAGTTTACGAAGCATATTTCAGAACGAACGATCAGGACAAACCTTCGGTTTTAAATCAACTGATTAGGGGTAAACTTAAAGGAAAAGCCGCTGATATTTTTCAAGAACAGACAGTGCAAAATTTCAAGGAATTCAAAAGCGTACTTGAAACTGCTTTTATCACTTATAAAGATTTGACACAACTTCGAAGGGAAATTGAAGAATGTGTCCAAACTCCTGATGAATCGGTTGAACAATTTGGAGACCGAGTTGAAAGGAAGTTGGGGTGTTTCAAATCTGCAGCCAGGTATAAATTCCCAACCAAGGCATTATAGAGGACGCAGAAGATACAGCGCGTAAAACTTTTATTAGGGGATTACAGTCCGAAACTGTTAAACAATACATATTGACTCAGAATTGTACGGATTTCGGTTTAACTATAGTGAAATCTAGTAGATTTGCTAGAGAATCACTTGAATTATTAAAACCAACAAAAACTAGTACAGAACTCGGACGACAAACAGACCAAACACAAACACAACAGACCAAACACAACATTATTGGAACTTTTGCAAAATCATGGAATCGGATCAAATTTGCAAACAAAATTCTCAGATAGGCTTAACCGAAACAAAAATGACAGAGTAGGATTTTTAGTAATAGTCATTTTTAATAGTAGGTAATAATAATAATTATAGTAATAGATATCTCATTAGCAATAATAATAATTATGGTAATAGGAATTCGGTTAATAATAATAGTAATAGGAATATTAATAATAATAACAATAATAAAGGTTTCAATAGTAATAATGGTAGTTTTAATAATAATGGTAGAACAAATAACAACTTAAGATTAACATGTTTTAATTGTGGTCAGGGTGGACACATAAGTAGGGATTGCCGTGCACAACGAAATGAAAATTCTGTTCGTCCACCTCCACCACAACGAGAAATCAATTGGCAACGAACGGAATGTTTTTCTTGTTAAAATACAGGACATATAGCAACAAATTGTCCTTTTAAAAATCGTTCAGCAGTAAATACAGCAGCGCCACTAATAAATGCCGTAGGGATTGGTACAGTACTAGTAAATTGTGAATTGTGTCTGAGGGATGGACATACCAAGCTTATGTGTCCAGCGCGACAACTATATCAGGCGGAGCAGGGAAACCGACAAGAGATGAATTAAAACCCCAATTTTCATCCCATAGTTTTAAGGACGTGGGTGTACTTGCGAAAAATCACCAGTATAAAACTTTGGTGACCATGCCGTTGGACATAGCCAACAACAATAAAGTTTCACTATTAATTGATACGGGAGCTCAAGTAAGCTTATTAAAGAAAGAAAAAATTAGTCAAAAAACAGTTTTGTGCAGAGCAAAAAACAACAATAAATACTGTGCACAATAGCAGCGAATCTTTAGGTAAATGTATTGGTAATTTTTTAACACCAGAGAAATTTCCATGTGAATTCCAAGTTGTGGGTAATAATTGTTCGTTACCAGCAGATGGAATTTTGGATAATGATTTCCTAAATTGCAATGTTCTAGGACCAGGAAGGGTTCCACAATTTCCAATAACATCTAATAATAAAAATGAATTTTCAATTCCTATAAATAACGATTATTCAGCAGATTTTAATACCAAAGGTTTAATTGGTGAGAGAGAAATGAGAAAAAGTTACGGTTGCATGGAAGATTTCACAAGTAATAAAATTAAAAGTGAGAATATAAAGAAAAGTAATAATATTAATGTCGATGTTGAGTGTAATAGAATTGAAAATGAATATATAAAGAATAATAATAATAACGTTGATAATAAAGTTAAGTGTAATATTGATGATAATGAAAATAAAAGTAAGGATAAAGAGATTATTAGAGAGATAAATTATAATGAGAAAATCGGTAGTAAGGACGAAAATAATATGGAAATAAATGCAACAGTAGAAGATATCAAAATTTTGAATAATCATATTAACATGAAGAAAGATAATAAACAAAGCTTGGAAAATGAACAACAACAATATAGGAAATACCCAAAATTTACGCAAAGTATCATACCTGCACGTACGGAAAATATTGTTGAGATACCTGTAAAGATAAAAGGAGAAATACTAAGTATAGGTAGACAACTTAAAAATGGGATTTATATAGGGAATAGTGTGAATATCGTAAAAAATTGTAAAATATCAATACCTATGGTGAACTTTACTCTTACGGATCAAATCCTTCCAGAATTTGAACCTGAGGTGTATCCATTATCTGAATTTAATATACATGAGTTATACAACTGGGATAAACAGCAAGATATGGACATAAATAACAACAACAACGTCTGTTACATTAGACATTTATTCGAAACACATATTGAAAAAAATGAAATACGAAAGAAAATCACAAAGTTAAAAGACACGTTATGTAAACCGGAAAATATGAACAAAGAAGAGGAACAAGCTTTTACCCAAATTTGTGAGGACAGCTACGATTATTTTCATTTGCCTGGCGATAAACTCAGTTGCGTCAGCGATATTACACACTCTGTGCCAGTCAAGGTTGACACCAAACCAATTAATAGTAGACAGTACAGACTAGCAGAATGCCATAAAGAAGTGATAAACGAAGAAATAAAAAAGTTGTTTAACGAGCATATTATTCAAAAATAATATGGTCCCAAAAAACCTGGACCTGATGGAGAAAAACACCACCGTGTAGTGATTGATTTTCGAAAAATTAATGAAGTCACAATAGAGGATGCATTTCCACTGCCACGAATCGAAGAGATTTTAAACCAATTAGGAGGTTCTAAGTACTTCACAACTTTGGACTTAGCCAGTGGGTATCACCAAGTTATGATGGAACCTGCAGACCGCGAAAAGACAGCTTTCAGTACAGCATACGGTCATTTTGAGTTTAAAAGCATGCCTTTTGGGTTAACTGGAGCACCGGCGATGTTCCACAGGGTAATGAATTGCGTATTAGTGGGACTCCAAGGTTTCAAGTGTTTCGTATATCTGGATGATATCGTAATATATGGAAAAAATCTGGAAGATCATAATGAAAAGTTGCAGTTAGTATTTCAGCGATTAAAGCAAAATAATTTGAAATTACAACCTGAAAAATGTAAATTTTTGCAAAAGAAAGTAGTATATCTGGGACATCAGATCACACCTGATGGTGTGAAACCAGATCCCGAAAAAACTAAGTGTGTGCAAGAGCACCTAGTGCCTCGTACTACAAAAGAATTACAATCATTTTTAGGTGCTTTATTATACAAAATGGCAACCAAATCTCAACCTTTCAAATGGACCAATGAACATCAAACAGCATTTGAAGAGATAAAAAACTTTTGGTTAACATATCCTGATTTCACAAATGAATTTAATTTAACAACAGATGCTAGTAACATTGCACTCGGGGCAGTACTATCTCAAGGGGAGGTTGGACAGGATAAACCAATAGCGTATGCTAGTAAAGTTTTAGGAAAGGCTGAGAGAAACTACGCTACTATTGAAAAAGAAATGTTGGCCATTTATTGGGCAATAAAAATTTTTAGGGCATATTTATTAGGTTGAAAATTTAGTGTTGATACTGACCATAAGCCTTTAATAAGTGAATACAATAAGAAAGATCCTGAAGGACGAATAAATAGGTGGAAGATCAGACTATCAGAATACACCTTCAAAATTCACTACAAACCAGGAAAACTTAAAAGTAATGCCGATGCACTGAGTAGAATTCCAGAATCAGAAATAGGTATACAACAGGACACTGAAATTCTCAAAATTAATGTTTTGATAAGAGGACAAAAAGCAAGAATAGAACAAAAAAGGAATATTGAAATAGAACAAAGCGATGATGAAAAGGAAGAGCAAAGTGATAACGAAACAACAGAGCCTACAGAAAACTCACCAAGTAAAATAGAACAAATAGACAAAACAGAAATAAGCGACATAATCAAACAAAACCATTATAATCCAATGGGAGGGCACCATTATAGTCCAAAATAATGGTTATAGTCCAAAAAATTTTTGTAATTAACATTACCTTTGTAACAAACAGTACTTTGTTCAAAATTGCTCATCTTTATTATTTATTGATTTAAAAATTAATAATTTTATATTTTTATTTCTTTAATAATAAATAATATCATTAAAATAGCTATAATTAGTATAAATATGCGTAATCACGAATCCAACCTGTGTACAAAATTTCATTGAAATTGGATAATATTTACCTTATGTTCTAGAACATATGAAATATTAATCGGAAATTTCACCATAGACCCTCTAGAGCTACTAATGTCTACATTAGGCTACACATGCGTAATCACGAATCCAACCTATGTACCAAATTTCATCAAAACTGATAATAATTACTATATGGTGTAGAACATATGAAATATTCTTTGGAAACTAAGTTGCTCATATATTAGTTTCCCATGAACAGAATGAAGCTACGTGATACAGATTTTTGGAGCAATAAGTAGGTAACAAAGTCAACCTGTGTTTAAAATATAATTGTAATTGGGTGCCAATTACTGTATGCTGTAGACTGTAGAGTATTGAACTTATGAAATATAATTGGACATTTTAACATGGACCCACTGAATTACTGACTTTAAACTTTGCAGATGGTAAGTACATAAGGAAGCTACTATGTGTCTCAAATTTAATTCAAATCAGATAATAAATACCATATGCTCTAGAGTCTAGAGCATATGAAATTTTAATCCGAAATTTTAGTATGGACCCCCTGAATGTATTAACTTCTATCATGGCCAAAACATTTAGAATCAGAAGGTCTACCTTTGTACCAAATTTCATTCAAATCAGATAATAATTACATTATATAAAACACGTAATTATATAAAATTCGGAAACTAAAACTGTTTTCTAGGAACCCCTTGAAGGTCTCCAAATTTCAAGAGAGCCAACTAGATCACAAAATTAGCCTATATATAAAATATCTTTGAAATCGGTTAACAGTTACCATATGCTGTAGAACAGGCCTGGGCAGACTTTTGGAGTTTAAGATCTACTCCGAATTTTTAGAGAATCTAGCGATCTACCACATTATTTTAAGTAGTATATTAAAGTCAACAATATTAGTACATACCTTAAAATACCCATATAGTGGAAAGAAAATATATAAAAAACAATAGTTATATAATTTTATATAGAAAATTTTTTTTTTTATTTTTTAGTCTAAAAATAGAAAATACAAAATTCAAATCTCAGCTAATTTTGAAAATTTCGGTGTGTAGTTACTAACTGCCAGTCGTAAACATGCACATAAGTGTTCATCTGTGAGTGACGTACGATATTTTGACTTAACTATATTCATCGTCGAGAATGCAGATTCACATAAGTAAGTAGAAGCAAAAAAACATGTCAAATAAAACGCAACCTTCCTTAAATTAGGATATTTTTCATCGCTTATCAAATTCCAGAAATCGTTTTCATTCCTATGTGATTTTAGGTTTAAGTCGCTTTGTATAAGAAGGGCCTCGTCTTCAATATCTAATGAAAATAAAGTATTTGTTCGGCATACAACTTCTTTAAGATCAAAAATTCCAAATGGATTGCACATAAATGTAACGACAGATTCTAGTTTGGTAAACTCTTGAAATCTATTTTCAAATTCAGAGGAAAGAGCTGATATATTTTCATAATACTTATTTTTGTTCATTGCTCTTCCAGTTTCCAGAACTTCATTTGACAGGTTTCCAAAATTTTTCAAATTATTCTCCATTATCTGATAGTAGTTTTAATTTATTTTTAAAATAATTAATATACCCAATCATTTCAATTATAGATTTATTTTTGCCTTGCAACTTTAAGTTTAACTCGTTCACGTGTTTAGTTATATCCACAACGAAAGCTAGATCCATCAACCAGTTATGATCACTAAGTTCAGCATAAACTTCACCTCTTGACTGCAAAAACTCTTTAACTTCATCTAATAGGTCCCTGAATCTTTGTAAAAATATAGCTCTGCTTAGCCAACGCACATCTGCATGATATAAAAGTTCTCCATACTCAGAATCATTGGTTTCTAATTGTGATTTAAACATTCTCCTCTGAAGACTTTTTCCTCGAATAGAATTCACAATTTTCATACAGATATCCATAATATGGTTCATTTTTAGGATTTTACAACAAAGGGCCTGTTGGTGAATAATGCAATGGTATTGTAGAAATTTTGGAAATTTGTCATCATTTGTGCAAAGAGCAATAAATCCTTTGTTTTTTCCAGTCATAGATGGCGCCCCATCAGTAGTAATGGATACAAGCTTGTATATAGGTATTGTTTTCCCTTCTATATATTTTTTAAAAATATTATAAACATCCTCACCTCGAGTTCTCTCTTTCAAAGGCAATATTGTCAATGGGAGGGCACCATTATAGTCCAAAATAATGGTTATAGTCCAAAAAATTTTTGTAATTAACATTATCTTTGTAACAAACAGTACTTTGTTCAAAATTGCTCATCTTTATTATTTATTGATTTAAAAATTAATAATTTTATATTTTTATTTCTTTAATAATAAATAATATTATTAAAATAGCTATAATTAGTATAAATATGCGTAATCACGAATCCAACCTGTGTACAAAATTTCATTGAAATTGGATAATATTTACCCTATGATCTAGAACATATGAAGTATTAATCGGAAATTTTAACATGGACCCCCTCAGACTAGTAACTTCTACCTTAGTATACACATGCGTAATCACGAATCCAACCTGTGTACAAAATTTTATTGAAATTGGATAATATTTACCTTATGTTCTAGATTCTAGAACATAAGTAGAGAGACCTAAGAGAGTTCTGGATCACCTTTTAACAAACCCCTTAATTTGTTAAAAGCATGGTAATAAGTGTGTTTGTGTGTTTGTGTGTCTGTCGTTTTGTCGTGTTGTCTGTCGTTTTGTCTGTTGTTTTTGTTTTTTGTTGGAATGTGTAATTAGATTTGTGTGTGTAGGGTGTGGTATTTTGTGTATCTGTCACGTGGGTATTTTGTGTATCTGTCACGTGGTTCTGTTAGGGATTTTGTGTGTGAGTCAGTTGGTTTGTGATTTTCTTGTTTTTGATGTGTGAATTGTTAACATAGTCTAAAATTTGTATGTTGATAATTTTTATGTGTAGTTGTTGTTGTTAAAATTTTTAATTTTTTGTTGTGGTTTTGGGTTCTTATCTTTTCTATATGATTTTTTTCTTGTTTGGTAATAGAGTACATGGTTTTTTTCCAGATTTTTTTCTTGTTATGGTTTTGGTTGTTTTGTTTTTAAGTTTTTTTTGCGTAGGCGTAGTAATAGAGTGTATATATGAATTTTGTTTCTATATAGATTTTTTTTTTGTGACGTATGGGGATTCCAACCTTGATATTATTTTATATCAAGGTTAATTTATGAAATTAAATCAGCTGTTATATTTATACAAAATTATTTATTTATAATAAAAAAAATTATTTAAGTTTATAGAAAATTATTAAAAATACAATATTATTTATTTATTTTATTTATGATTCCGCTGGTTCGATTTTATATCTAATATTATTTTCACAATTTCATATTATTACATCTCAATTAGATATGTGATAATATTTGCGTTTCATGCCCATCATAGGAAGCTCAGCTATTGTGAAATGATATTCATCTAAGTTGTATCTCTGTCTATTTTCCCAATACCATTCTTCTGTAAAATATTTACTATTATAGAATGCTGTCAATCCAAGATGTTTTAATGTTGGTCGAAATATAGGTGGTAGTACTTCTTGACAAATTAAGGCTTCAATTGAATGATTGCTGATATTTTTTGAGTTCAACCAAGACATTTTTGTGTTAATTAATTAAATATTCAATTTGGATGTTTTATATTAACTAAATTATATTTTGCATGAGATTTGGATATTTATAGAGTATGAAATATAGCAAAATTTTTTTTTTTTATATATGTGGGAAACAAAAAAATATTCCCATGTTTTTAATTATCCTTATCTATTAGGATACAGACAAAACCATAATATTTAATAAATAATTAATTATGGATAATTAAAAAGTTAGAATATCGTGAGAACTACCAAAAAAATATTTTTTTTAAACTTAAAAGTTTTCTTATCATATTTTTTGGACTATAAAAGTAGCTGAAATTTAAAAATGATTATTAGTTTACATCAAGTAACCAATTTGAAATGGCTAATTTTTTGAAAAATTTGAATAAAACCTTTCAATTAAAGGTAATTAAAATAGAAAAACGAAATCTCCTAAGGGAGAATTTTATTTACGAGATTGGAAATTTAAAAAAAATAAATACAAAATATGGTGAAAGAATAATTGTTGAACTAGAAGATTGTAGATTGTAAAGTGTTTTTACCGGCACGGTACGGCAGGATGGATGAGGAAACATTAACAAAACTTCAAAATGGTCGCTACGGCATCAGAACACTTGGTAGAGCTGGAATCTCTACCAACATTGAATTCGTTGATCTAGATGTGGAAGAACCAGTAGAAGAGGATTGGGATTGAAATTATATTTATATAATATAATAAAAAATTTTGTATTAATATTTGTATTATATATAAATAAAAAAAAAATTTTTTTGTTTAAAATTCTATATAAACTTTTTTTATTTTATATACCCATCCTAATTATTTAAAGGTTTTCTACTCTTTTTTTTTCTCTTATCATAAAACACGTGGAAGATTAAATTAAATAATAATTTCATGATTTAATTTGTTTTCTAGTTTTTTTATATAGAATAAAACCGCAAGTGTTTATCTCTATTTATATTGATTTCACAATATTATGTTTTAAAAATTTTTCAGATAAAAATTAATGTATAAATATAGGATTTTCTTTTGTAAAATTATTAGTTTAATAAAAATATTCAATTAGTAATAATGTCTAACAAAAATAAATTTTTAAATGATATGGATGAAGAATCAAGTATTATAAAAAGACCTAAATATGATGATGAATTATTTAATAAAATTATTTGTGAAACAACCTTAAATAATTTATCTAATGAAGAATATAAAGTAAAAATTAGTGAAATTAATAGTTATCTAAAACAATTAAATCATTCAATAAAACAAAAATTAAACATCGGTACTAAAAAACATTTTGAATACCAAATTGAGCGGTTGCAAAGTGTAAGTGTGTGTTAGAAAAAAGATTTTTTTGTAAAACTGGTGGTGGTAGTGTTGTTGACGATGTAAAAGTGAAATGGGAATATGTTGAAAGCGCTTTTGCAAACCGCATCAAAACAGCTATAATAGTGAATTTTGGATACAAAGATCCAATTGAATTTTTAACTGATGCTGGTAATGCATTTGCAAATAATATTAAAATATGCATTAAACAATCAAATCAAAATTGTTTAAAAATTAATGCAACAATGTGTTGTGAGTTTTTAAATAAATCAGGTGATGAGATAATATCTGAAGATAAATTTTTATCCACACCAAACCAAAAAATTGAGATGCATGATGATTATAAGGATTAGTTTAAAACAAATATATTGGAAGCCATTTTGAAAGAGCTTAGTGAGTTTCAAGAAAGAGGAAGTGGTTGGTCTCTTTCATCAATAATTTACTTAGCTATAAATATGAATGATTGTGAAAGACTCATTGGATCAACATATATTGAAATTCCTGATACAATTCAACGCAAAAAAGCATGCGTAAATGTTCAGAATGATGATGAAAGCTGCTTTGCCTGGGCAATTACATCAGCTTTATACCCAGCAACGAGTAATGTAAATAGAACTAGCTCCTTTACACATTATTCAACTGTATTAAATTTGGAAGGAATAAAGTTTCCAGTTAGTATAAAACACATTACTAGAATTGAAAATTTGAATAATATATCTGTGAATGTATTCATATTGAAAAAAGTTAGAGAATTTTTTTTTTAAAGTAATGCCACTGAGACTGACAAAATCAAAAGTAGTTGATAGACATATAAATTTATTATTAGTTCAAGAATATTATTATATTGAAAAGGATAATGATGATGATTATGATGATGATGATGATGATGATGATGATGCTGATACTGATATTGTTACATTAATGAAATATCATTACTGTTGGATAAAGAATTTATCTAGACTAGTTTCAAGTCAAACATCTAAAAGACGTGGCAAAATATTTTTATGTGATCGTTGTTTACATTACTTTTTGTCTCAAGAGAAATTGAATGATCATGTAGATAATTGTGAGAAGCAAAATACTTGTAGAATTAAAATACCAACTAAAACAAATATATCTTTTGAAAATTTTAAAAACCAAAAAATTCAAAGTTTTATCAAAAGCATGAAGTATATAGCATCGGATATTATTTGAAATGCTCGTATGATGATACCAAATCTTATTATAGAGCATATCGTGGGGAAGATGCTGGGAAGTGGTTTGCACAACAATTAAATGAAGTTGCTAAAGAAATTGTAGAAGTTTATGAGAACATTTTGCCAATGAAGCCTCTAACAGTTAGTGAATTATCATCGTTTCTAACTGCTCAAGTATGTCACATATGTGAAAAAGAATTCGGTGAAAAAGATGATCGCGTTAAAGATCATTCTCATCTAACTGGTAAATATAGAGGTGCAGCTCATTCTATATGTAATCAAAAATATCAACTTATAAAAGAAATACCAATAATTTTCCATAACTTATCTGGCTACGATTCGCACTTCATCATAAAAGATATTGCGTTAGAATTTCCTGGAAAAGTATCTCTTATACCAACAAATAAGGAGAAATATATATCCTTTGTAAAAACAGTTATCAATACAAATTTGAAATTTAAATTCATTGGTTCATTTCGTTTTATGCCTGATTCACTAGATAAATTATCTAAATACTTACCATCAAGTGAAAAAATAATAACTCGCACGGAGTGGTTAAATTTAAGTGATGAACAGTTTAATTTAATAACCACAAAAGGATTTTTTCCATAAGCAAAGCAGATTTTTATAATAATCTAAATGATTGTAATATATCAGACAATGATTACGATCATGCTCAAAAAGTTTGGACAACTTTTAAAATTAAAAATTTGGGGGAATATTCAGATATTTATATGAAAACAGATATTTTGTTGTTAGCAGATGTGTTTGAATCCTTTCGAAATAATTGTATGACAACATATGGCTTGGATCCCGCTAATTATTATACAACACCGGGATTTACATGGGATTGCATGCTAAAATACACAGGTGTTACATTAAAGCTTCTTTCTGACATTGATATGCTTTTATTTATTGAAAGAGGAATTCGAAGTGGTTTAAGCCAATGTTCTAACAGTTATTGTTATTTAATTCATTAGACAAAAAATGTTTTATAAATATATATATATTATTAATTAACAGATATAGCAAAGCCAATAATAAGTATATGACTACAAATGATGCCGATGTTGAAAGCAAGTATTTGATGTATTATGATGTAAACAATTTATATGGATGGGCTATGTCACAATATTTACCAATAAATGATTTCGAGTGGTTAAGTGATACTGAGATCACTTGCTTTGATGTTGAGCAAATACATGGTATTTCATCTAATGGATACATTTTAGAAGTAGATCTTGATTATCCTCAAGAAATTCATAATATACATAGTGATTTGCCTTTTTGTTCAGAGCATTTAACAAATCCAAGTTGTAAAACTGAGAAATTATTAACAACTTTAGACTAAAAAAAAAAACTATGTAATTCATTATAGAAATTTAAAGCAGGTTTTAAAAAATGGACTTAAGCTGGTAAAAATACATAAGATTTTAAAATTTAAACAAAGTCCTTGGTTAAAAAGCTATATTGATCTCAAAATTTGGTTGCTATCGAATTAAAAAAAAACTGAAGTATATATGAATAAACCTATTTATATAGGATTTAGTATTTTAGATATATCCAAAATATGTGTTTATGATTTTCATTATAATTATATGATTGAGAAATTTGGATTTGATTGTAAAATGATGTATACAGATACTGATTCATTAATTTATGAAGTAAAATGTGATGATATTTATAATATTATGAAATCTGATATTCATAAATTTGATACCAGCGATTATCCTGAAAATAATAAATATGGTTTACAACTAGTTAATAAAAAGAAACCTGGTTTAATGAAAGACGAAAATAATGGTAAAATAATGACTGAATTTGTTGGACTCAGATCTAAGATGTATTCCATTAGAGTTGATGTAGTTGATGCATTCAAAAAAGCTAAAGGAGTTAAAAATGCTATTGTGAAAAATATTATTACTTTCGATGACTACTTAGAATGTTTATTTTCAAAAAAAAATTTAACTTGTCACCAAAATACTATAACATCACGAAATCATTTAGTGTATTCATTAAAACAAAACAAAATTGCGTTAAATCCGCAAGATGATAAAAGAAAACTTTTAGAACATTCGCATGATACCATGCCCTGAGGTCATTATAAAATAGGCAACATATCTGGAATATGATTTTTGTTATAAATTAAAATAATGATTAGTAACTTGTTTTTATTATTTCTATATAAATTGTATTTTAAAATAAACTATAAAATGAATAAAAATGCAAATGTTTTAATTATAATATATTTATTTTTTATTAATCAATTATTTTATATAAAAGTACTATCAATAGGTTCCAAATTTTTTTTGAATAGATAAACATTTTGTAATGCACAGCATCCTCCAACAACACCTTTGTGGTTAAGACATGTTGATGATATGTTAGTAGAATACTGATTCTTTAAAACTTTTAGATTGGGGCAACTATAATCTTCTAAATCATGCATACAATAGTTATCCATATATTCAATTAAGCTATTAATCCGAGAGATTTTTTGTATTCCTTTAACATATATATTCTTGTTTGATAAATTGATTTCCATATATTTAATTACATCAGCCAATTTGCTTGTACCAGTATTCCAATGTATGCCATGATGATTGTAATACAACCAAGAATTTTGAATTTGAAGATCAAGAGGAAATTTATGAAATTTAAACGATTTTTCAATAATAAAATGTTTACATTCAAATGGTTCAAATGCTGTTTCATTGCTTAGTATTGCAATTTCTTTTAAAATGAATTTGTTATTTTTACCAACAAAACCTTGTAAATCAATTATTACACTCATTTATACTAATATTTTTTTTTTTTTTTTAACTTCACTTGTCAACGCCTAATATTCAACTTTTCTATCGTAAAGTAATAAATTTTAAGTTATTTTTGAAACTTCTCCACTCAGAGGATTATAATGTACTAAACGATCGTGCAGCATAAGACAATAAGTATATGTATTGTCGGGTACTCCTGCAGCGGATTTTATCTCAATTATTACATCAACAGGTCCAGTTTTCAGATTTTCATTTTGATGACGAGTATCTATTACTATTATCATTGCAGATGATTTAAATTCACCCCAGGAAAGTAATGGTTCAGCAGTAATTTTATTGTAGTAATTTTTTTGAAAGTTTACATATGCATCATAAACTAAAGCATAACGGTTTTTATCTAAAGACAGATTCATATCTTCATATGGATAACAATCTGAATTAAGATATACTTTTAGATCAGTAATACCACAATGATCAAATTTTGAGGAATCTGCTTTTAATTTATCCAGCTTGTCAGTCTGAAAAGCTATAACTACAAATCTCGGTTTTTCTAATTGAGTTGTAGTCTTTACATGCCAAACATTGTGAGTAGTGTTTATGGGTAATGATGGATATTCATATAGATCCCAATTTCGAAAAGCTAATTTCATTGTTTCCCCATTGCTGATGCTCTGATATAAATTTAACTTCATCGTATCAGATAGTGATATGTGTTTTACTTTCCATTGAACTTTTGACAAAGTTATTTTAGGATTTTCATTTTCATCGGTACAAATTAAAGCATTTTTATCGGTTCTGGCACGAGTTAGAACTAACTCATGTCGTGCATTTGGTATAATATTTATGTAATCTTCAGCAAACCCTAATAATCTTTTCAACGGAATACAAAAGTTGAAATAAAATCCTTTGGGGTCTATTGATTCTGATGGAGACCAACTGGCATTATAAAGAGCTTTGCTTTCATTAGAATTCAAAGAAATATAGTTTTTTAAACATGATGTTATGTCGACATTTCTATTGTGATCAATTTCTTTGCCATTAATTTCATAACGAATTTCATCAAAAAGAAATGCTGCTGCATTATTAATTAATTTAGTTTTGTTAACAAGTACACCATCAAGTATTTTAGAAACGGTGCCTTCTATATATAGCAAACTAGTTGATGGTAGTATATTTATATTTTTATTCTGTATAACAATTCTTATAATTTTGCTATTTTGAAATGAATTCAAAAATGGCGAATAACTATGCCATTGAGAATTTGTAATATTTTCATCAAATATTGGTTCATGAAAGCTATTTAGTATATTTTTCATTGTTTTTTCTTCAGTTTAAATCCAATTGATTTTAAAAATTGTTGATTTTGTTGTGTTAATATCTTTAAGGTTCTCGGATAACGTCCGTGTAGATCGAATATTTGATTACGATTGAAATTCAATTCGTTATTTATTAGTTTGAAGTTCTTGGTTATATATGATCATGTTTGAAGCTTTAAATGCAATCTTGCAGTTATATTTTCACCTCTAAAATTCAATAAATTTCCGTCTTGATCAGTTAGCTTTAATGTTAATGAAGTTAATCGTTCAACGTTTACTGGTAAATAGATCACATTCAATGGTACTTCAATTATTTTATATCCTGGACTTACTTTAATCGAAAACTGATGCAATATATGTGATTGTTGATTATTTATATAAGTTCCACCAATAATATTACACTCAACACGTATAGTATTAACTCTATTTATGTCAACATAGAGGTCTGATATATGCAACTCATTTTTAGATAATATTCTTTGACTAAAACCTAAGAGCTTACAAATACTCTGTTCTTTGGTAAAATCAATATCTCCTATATCAGAATAAATTTCACATTTTAAAGTATTATTGTTTGCTTTAAAAATAATTTTTTTTCGAACTGTCTGATCTGATGTCATATTATCATCTATATCCAATGCTTTGCAAATATACCTCTCTATATCATCAATTTCATAAGATCCCACAGGTATCGTGATGATTTTTTCTCCAATATGAAATTTATTATTATCAATATCAACATTTGGGATTGAATTATATGTTTGAAAATCTACTAATCCACAAACGTAATTTTCTTTTAACTGAATAGGTGGAAAATATTGAGAAGTTAGTAATGAGCTATTACCATTAAGAGTCAATGTTAACGACATGATGAATTGATAACAAATGATGGTTTTTTTTAAATATATCATTATTTTATTAATATTTTTCTCTAAAAATTATACAATTTTTTCAAAAACATTTTGTAATAAAAAATTTAAACATAAATGTCCACATATAAATGTGTTAAATTGTTGTTCTTCATTATAGTTGTACAATAAATTATTAGCACCTAAATATTTCACAATTTCAATTAGTGGTCTCAAATTTCCAAAACTATCAAAGTAATGAGCTTGTATATTTTCTCTTTTGTAATATGCTACCCAATGTGTTCCCGGACCACTATAATCATCCAAGTTGATTATACCACATTTACGATTCCATGGTTTAGAAGGCAGATTATTACGCATAAAAACACATCTAAAATGTGGTAAATGTTCTCCAAACTTGAGTAAATCTATATTGGTTAGCGGTCGATTAGGTAGCAACTTTAAAAGTTTTTTGATTGATTTTGTTGTTTTAAAAATAGACCCAATCCTTTTTTATGTGGTTTTAAGTACAATCCATGACCATTTCTCGAATCAATTGTGATAGTTTCCATAGCTTTGTTATGACGATGATTTTCCTCTAGCCCTTTTTTTGCATTACTAGCATCACTCACTGCTTTCGCTATGCCTGCAACTCCTCCTGAAAGAGCACCAACAGCGGAAAGGTCAGCGAATAATATACGAGAATATTTTTGCATGGGCAGACATAATGATGTTGACAGTTTTTATTTATGTCAATCGTATACACATATTCCTAAACATGTTGTTGTTGTTTACTAATGGATAGGTGTTGGCTTATGCCATTTTTCCTCGGGCCGCCCAATAAAGAAAAGAAATATTTTTACTTTGTTGCCTTTCAGTCTCTAGCGCTGGACAGTGTAGTAGATGTTGTTCATTTTGTGTTACTCCAAGATCACACAAACTGCACTTGTCTGTAGGTAAGATGTTGATCCTATATAGGTGATCTGCTAGGCAGCTGTGTCCAGTACGTAATCCAAAAAGTGCCACCGCTTCTCTTCTGTCACACGACGATATGTTGCTATATTCTCTAGCTATGTGTTCATATTTTTCATCTTTTAAGCCATTTTGGATGTCATTTTTTGCTTTTTTACTGAAGAATTGCTTTATGTGATTTATTCGGGATTCAATTGAAGTATATTGCTTGCTTCTGGTTGGGAGGTTTTTTTTTTTTTTTTTTTTTTTTCGTAGGATGGTGGGGAAATCTTTTAGAGACGCTGAGGAAGGGTCCGCACTCCTTCAGGGTGTCGGAGTCCATGATGTTGAGATGTTATTTGGCTACCGACTAAAACCCCACCCTCCTTGTTCCACGATGAATGCCAACTCGGGACCACTTTCGTATTACTTCGAGTTGGATCGTGCTGTTCTTCCTTTTCTACTAATATTGTATCTCGTTCCTAGTTGTTGTGTTGTTGTGCTTGTGGATCTTCTGGATCTTCTAAGTGCTTCAACCTCTTCTTCTTGCGAAGTATTGTTTCAATGAATACAGCTATCGCGTTCCATTTGTATTCACTGTCTAGCATGACGCTTATGATGTTTTCAGGTGTCACGTGACCAACTTCAGCGACAAATGCGCTTCTTTCCGTTGGAGCCATCTCACATTCGAAGAATGTATGATAGGCGGTGTCTTCTATTGTCTCGCAGTTTCGACATTGAGTGCTAGCTACTTTTCCCATTTTGTGTAGGTAGGTACGGAAGTACCCATGACCTGACAAGAATTGTGTAATATAAAAATTAACCTCTCCGTGTTTTCGGTCAGCCCAATCTTGCAGCTGTGGGATCAGTCTAGCCGTCCATCTTCCTCTCTGGTCGTTGGTCCATCGTTCCTGCCATATATTTAAGCTACGCTGTCTTGCTTCTGTAGCTGCTTCTTTTCTACTTACTTCTGGAGCTCTTGTGTATATTTGTTTTCTTTCTTGTGCGAGCAAATCGATCTGGATAACGTTCGCGATTACATTTACCGCCGGGTACGAGACCGACCGATATGAGCACGCGACACGGAGAGCTCCCTTCCGTTGCACCGCTGCTACGCGCCTTCTACAGTATCCTTTATTAAGTGCGTCTGCCCAGATTTCTGCTCCATACAGTAGAATGGACTGCATTGCCGTCATTATCAGTCTTCTTTTTGTTGATGTTGGGCCACCGATGTTTGCCATAATCCTGCTTAACTGATTTGTGATTGCTGCCGCTTTCGTGGACGCTTCCTCAATCTGTCGCCGATAGTTCAGCTTGGAATCTAGTGTTATACCTTAAAATTATTGAGTAGCAATTTTACAAATAACACTATATAATAGCATAATATTATATGGACATGAACATTCAATATTCCAATTAAATATATAAATTATCCCACGATTTAGTAATTGCTAAATTGACAAAAATACGAAGTTACAACGGATGTTCCCACATATAATAACTTCTAATTAGCTAGCAAACAAATTATATTTCGATAAGAAATTATTAAATATATCCAATTACGATTTTAGCACCGAAATATTAATATAAAAAATATTACAATTCCCATACTCAAAAATTGCTGATCAATAATATTCAAAAGGTAAATCAAGCTACATCATAAGCAAGGCATACTTTTTCGTGGCATTCTTATTAAAGTATTCAACAAATCCAGTCGGTGTTTTTAATTAAAACTTCCTTTCCTACATATCAAATCCTCTAACAAGACTAAAATCCCAAAACCCGAACTTACAACAATTGGCGCAGCCGGTATTTGTTTTAATCGAAAAAAGTTTTTGGAATTTTTTATTAAAGTGAAAGAAAGTAAAAATTATTAACGTTTAACATATAATTCGAAATAGTTTTAAAAATATATTTTTTATAACAGTTACAAACATTTAGTGAAAAAAAAAAAAGTTTATGAAAATTTATTTAAAATATTTTTATACATATTTGTATTAGTAAAATACAAAAATAAAATGTTTGTGATTTAATTACTGATAATAGTGATACATAAGTTTTTAAATAAATATCAAAATATTTGTTTGAAAAAATCAAAAAAAAAAAAAATTGTTTTCAGTTTAACAAATTTAAGTGAAAAATAAAATAATTCTAAACTATCAATTTAAAAAGTGATGTGTAATTAACAGATTTAAATACAATATAAATAATTCAAATAATAAAATAACATTTTAAATATAAAAACATTAAAAAGTTGTGCTTACATTGATGATCTACAATAAAACTACAATTGAAAAAGGCGTTTTCAAATATCTCAAATTTCAAGAAAGTACCAAGTAAGTGCACAGTGCAACTATTAAAATATATATTATTATACTATACTATATTATTATATTTATATTATAAAAATTAAAATTTTACTATATATAAATTATTTATTATTTTAGTATATATATTTTATTATTTGTTAACTTATAAACATTTGTGTGTGAAAATATTAATGGGGCTTAGTTTATATAAATATATTCGATTAAATTACATTTTAAATTCGATTAGAAAAAATTGAAAATATATATTATAAATTGGGATTGTATTTTATGGCTAATATTCAGAAAATTGAAGAAGAAATTGAACAATTGAAAAAGGAAAAGAAAGATCAGGAACGTGAAATACAAGCCTTTACTGAAACTTTGTTAGGAGAAATTAAGAATTTTTTCTAATCGAATTTAAAATGTAATTTAATCGAAAAAAATGTAATTTAAAATGTAATTTAATATTTTCACACACAAATGTTTATAAGTTAACAAATAATAAAATATATATACTAAAATAATAAATAATTTATATATAGTAAAATTTTAATTTTTATAATATAAATATAATAATATAGTATAGTATAATAATATATATTTTAATAGTTGCACTGTGCACTTACTTGGTACTTTCTTGAAATTTGAGATATTTGAAAACGCCTTTTTCAATTGTAGTTTTATTGTAGATCATCAATGTAAGCACAACTTTTTAATGTTTTTACCTTTCAGCCAGAACGTTAGATAGTGTAACGAATGAGATTAAACAATCGCATCAATTTTTCGGTGAAGATATAAAATCATATTCGCGACGACTTCTGAATTTAGAAACAACAGCCAAAGAAATTATAAATACCAGTTACAATGCTACAGATTCGGTCGCTTTAGTTAAAGAACTCGAAAAGTCTGTTGTTACTGTATTTAAAATAGGGTTAGTAGATCAAGCATTACGTCAGTTTATGTTGACTTGTAATGAAACTGTTCTGAGTAGCTTAGTAGAAACCGCAGTGAGAATTTCAATGCTATTGTGTTCTCAACAAAACCAACAAAATTATTCACAAATTGCACCTTATAGTAGTCAATCTTATATACCTAATATGTATCAAACAAACCCACCACAAACTACACAAATTTTTCCGCCAGAAAATATATTTTTAAATAAATCTATACAACAAATGCCGAACTATAACAATAATAATTATGCTACCAATATTAATCCCTATAATAATTTTGCTAATAATTATAACCATAACTTCAGCAATAATTTTGATACGAATACCAATCAACCACAAATAAATATTGGTAATCCAGTACAAAAAGAAAAATTTGAAAAAATGAAAAAAAAACAAGAATCGTTTAAATTAAAATGTGGATTCTGTAGTAAACCCGGACATACTTATGCGGAATGCAGACAACGACGAAACACGCCGTACTGTGAGCATTGTAGAGTTTACGGGCATAATCAAATGAGTTGTCCACGGTCACGGATTTTAGTAACAAATACCACCAAATCTAAAATAAAATGCAGATGGTGTTCTAGACTGGGCCATTCAGAAGAAGACTGTTTTAGCAAGAAAAACTATTACAGGACAGATAGAGAAACGGGAAACGACCAGGGGGCCAGTACCTCCAACTAAACTGTGCCCCTGTAATAGTAGCAAAAACGCCAGTCGTCAGTGTTCCATCAATGGATCCCACACAAGAGATACCTAAATTATTTACTACTGAAGAAATACATAAAATCAATAATAACGACAGTAATAAAAATGATATAAAAATCAATAATACATTAGACACAAACATAAAACAATCAGTTTGTGCAGATATCACAAATACTAATACACAACCTAGAACTAAGATTCAAATAAATAACACCAAATTTAAACCTAAATATATTAAACCTAAATATATACATAGTAAATCTCTAACCTTACACAATAAGCGAAATCGCAAAGTAAATAAAAATATAAATAAACTTGACCCTCAATCTTTTTATGAGCGTATCGTATTTCCCACAATATTTCATTTATTTACATTTTTCACGGTACAAATACATAGCACTTATGATGCAGTCAACATTATGATTGCAAATATGTTTGGCAGTATGTATAAAATAATCACTAATTTAATTAATAAAATAAAATTTCCAAGGTTAAGAAAAACAACCTTATATTTTATTAAGAAATGTCAACAGGATGACGTATTCATAGAATTGCCTTTTAGTAACACTAAAAGAGGGAAAATAATTTTGCTAGTTGATACGGGCGCTGATATAAGCCTAATAAAAAAGGGTTCACTTAAAAATTTAAATAAATTAAATAGTCAAGTAACTAAAGAATTAGGTGGTATATTTGGTGGAATAAGTAACACTTTAGGTACATTAGAAATTAATCATTCTTCAAATTTTAGTACAAAATGGCATGTGGTAGATAACATTAAAGAAATTCCAGGTGATGGGATAATTGGCAGAGATCTTTTATGGAATCATTCTATCATAAATACTCTGGAAAAAACACTAAAATTTCACGATAATGAGGGAAAAATACTAGTTGAATAACCTCTAAAAACTTTATCACAAATAAATAATAAACCAAATAATAAGATTAATAATAAAATACTTAAAATTCAATCCCGCACACAAACTGTGGTACAAGTAAAAGTATCTGCCAAGTCAGGTGAATTTGTTGTAAAATCACAAGAACTTTCACCAGGCATTTATGTAGCTAATACAATAATAAAAGTTAGAAATAATTTATGTAATATACCAATTTTAAACTCCACATCATCTGACTATTACTTGAAGGAAAATTTTGTTCCACTTTTATCAAATTTTAATAAATATAAAATTATAAATGAAAACCAATGTAACATATTCAATATAAATAGTAATTCTACAGCAAAGAGATCAAAATTGTTATCAGAATCCTTAAAATTAGGTACCTGTTTAAATTACGAAGAGAAGCAATCAATCGAAAATCTGTGTATTCAGTTTAGTGACGTATTTCTTTTAAATGATGACCCACTAACACATACTTCTGTTTTATCACATAAAATACCAACGAAACCTGGTCAAGCACCAATTAATCAAAAACAGTATAGATTACCTGAAATACATAAAAATGAAATAAACCAACAAGTATCTAAAATGTTGTCCGATGGAATTATCTCGCCCAGTAAGTCACCCTGGAATTCGCCTCTGCTCATAGTACCTAAAAAAGCTGGCTCAGATGGTCAAAAAAGATGGAGAATTGTGATTGACTTTAGAAAATTGAACGAAGGAACTATAAAAGACGCATTCCCACTGCCTAGAATAGAAGATATTCTGGACCAGTTGGGACACTGCAGATACTTCACAACTCTCGATTTAGCTAGTGGTTATCACCAGGTCTTGATAGACCCGGATGATAGACCAAAAACAGCTTTTAGTACAAGTCTAGGACACTATGAATTTAATCGAATGCCATTTGGGTTAACTGGTGCCCCCGCAACATTTCAAAGGATTATGAATCATATCCTTACAGGGTTGCATGGTATAGATTGCTTTGTCTATTTAGACGATATAGTCGTTTACGGGAAAAATCTGGCCGAACATAATCAGAAATTAGCAAACGTACTATCAAAATTGCGTTTTTATAATTTAAAATTAAATACAGACAAATGTAATTTTCTCTGTCGAGAGGTAATATATTTAGGCCATAAGTGTTCTGAAATTGGAGCACTACCTGATCCTGCTAAAACCAGTTGTGTTACTGATTACCCTGTACCAAAAAATACTAAGCAAGTCCAATCATTTTTAGGCTTCATAAATTACTATCGTAAATTTATTCAAAATCTAGCTGAAACTGCAGCACCAATTACAAGCTTATTAAAAAAGCACGCAATATTCAAATGGAGTCCCGAATGTCAAAAAGCTTTTGAGTCCCTAAAACATTCCGTCACCTCACCACCTATTCTAATATATCCTGATTTTACTGTACCGTTTATATTAACTACTGATGCTAGCAATTTAGCTTTGGGAGCAGTGCTCTCGCAAGGTAAAGTAGGGGAAGATAAACCAATCGCGTTTGCTAGTAGGACTTTAAATGAAGCCGAAAAAAGATATTCAACGATAGAAAAGGAATTATTGGCAATCGTCTGGGCCACAAAAAATTTCCGAACTTATTTACTAGGTCGGCCTTTCACAGTCTACACCGATCACAGACCATTAAAAGGTGTATTCGACGTGAAAGATCCAACGTCAAGACTGGTACGATTCCATCACAAGCTATCAGAATATGATTATAAAATTGAGTACAAACCTGGTAAATACAATGTAAACGCAGATGCATTAAGCAGAATACACCAAGATATAAACATAATTTCAATTCAAACCAGAAGTAAAACTCAAGCTCAAGCTAAACAAGATAATATTACACAAAATACGATTTCCAATCAAGAAATAGAAAAATCAACAAATACACAAGATTCTGAAAAATATATAACATTGACAGATCCAAAAGAGATTCAAATAATCCTACACGATTTTCATAATTCCAAACTCGGTGGTCACCAAGGAATGAAGAAAACGTACTGGAGAATCAGAGAACAATATCGGTGGCTAAATATGCAAAAGGATATTAATGAGTTCATAAAGAAATGTCCTAAATGTCAGGTAAATAAGAGCTCAAAATTAACTAAAATGCCTATGGTCGTCACTGACACACCCATGTTGCCTTTTGACAAAGTTTATATGGATATTGTAGGACCTTTACCGCTATCGTATAGTGGAAACCGATATATACTCACTTTTCAGGATGATCTTACAAAATATATGGATTGTGCAGCGTTACCAGATGCAGAAGCTACTACGGTTGCCAAAACATTCTACGAAGAAATTATAACAAGGTACCGCCTTCCTAAAATTTTGGTAACCGATAATGGCACGAATTTCACTTCAAAATTATTCTCACATGTTTGTAAATTATTACAAATAACTAAAATACACATAACTGCATACCATCCTCAGGCAAATGGTTCCTTAGAGAGAAGCCATAGACCACTTGCAGAATATTTGAGAAATTTTGTAGAAAATGACATACAAAATTGGGATCAGTGGTTACGACAAGCTATGCACGTACATAACAATACACCACATGTATCAACAAAACTCTCGCCTTTAAATTGTCTATACGGTTTCAAGTTTGAAATGCCTACGAATCTTAAAAGATATCCTGAACCTTTATATAACCACGACTATTATCCAAAACAACTTAAATATCAGCTACAAAGGGCACATCAATTAGCTCGAAAAAATCAACATAAAGCTAAAATTAATTCAAAGAATACTTATGATAAATATACAAAAACAGTGTCATTTAATTGTGGTGACAAAGTATTATTAAAAAACCCAACGCGGAAACATAAGTTTTCTCCAATTTGGGTTGGACCATATGTAGTCGATTCAACCAATAGTACAGTAACTACTACAATAAAAATAGGTAAGAAGAAAAAAAATATACATAATAATCGTCTTAAATTATATCATGAATAATAATTGTAATCATAATAATTATATCATGAACAATAATACATATATATATATATATATATATATACATATGACGATACACATATATAAAAAATATTTTTACAAAATGTTATAAAAGGTGAATAAATTGCACCATACATAGCAATGTAATAAACCATAAATTATTGACAAATTAATCTATAATATTATATCAAATAAACATTTAAAACGTTCTAACGAAAAAGTTCTGAACTAATCTATGATATACATAAATATCATATAAAAACAACTTTATCGCAAATAGTATATTTTAAAAGTAAAAATTCTGACATTTATTTTTATAACATAATTTTTTTTGTTAATAAATATAAACAAAAAAAAATATAAATATTATTTGGTTATAAACTAAAAAATAAGAATAAAATAGTAATGCTAAGATATTCACCAACAGTAATTTACGAAAAATTTAACCAAAATCTTTTAAATATATATATCCTTAAATAAATCAGGAACAATTAATATAACTTTAATATATTTTCAGACAATAATACTAATAGTTTATCACAGTTTCTATTTATACAAAAAAAAAGAGATATACCACAAGTCAACAATTGGCCAACAAAAAAAAAAAAAAAAAAAAAAATCTTTTTAGAGGTTCCCTCGGCAAAAGGAAAACCTATATACGAGGGCTGATTGATAATTACGTGGACTGACACAGAAGACACAGTTTTTTTCAGTTTTTTTTTTTTTATTTTTCAACGTAGTCACCTTTTAGGACGATACACTTAGTTAGACGATGTTCCAGTTTTTTGATGCCTTCCAAAAAATATGATTTCTCCAACCCTTCAAAATAGCCATTTGTTTTGTCGATGACCTCAGCATTTGACCCAAATCTCTTTCCTGCAAGCCATTTTTTCATATTTGGAAACAGGAAAAAGTCAGAAGGGGCCAAATCTGGAGAATATGGTGGATGAGGAACCAATTCATATCTCAATTCTAATAATTTTGCTGTTGCAATTCCTGATTTGTGAACTGGTGCATTGTCTTGATGAAAAAGAACTTTTTTCTTTGCTAAATGTGGTCGTTTTATTATAATCTCTTCATTCAAACGATCCAATAATGTTGCATAATATTGTCCTGTGATTGTTTTTCCTTTTTGTAAATAATCGACATGGATTATACCATGAGCATCCCAAAAAACAGTGGCCATAATCTTGCCAGCTGATGGAACTGTTTTTGCCTTCTTTGGAGCCTTTTCACCTGTAGAAATCCACTGTTTTGATTGTTCTTTTGTCTCTGGTGTGTAGTAGTGTATCCATGTTTCATCAACGGTTATGAATCGACGCCAAAAATCGACTGGATTACGTTGTAATAACTCCAAAACTTGCTTTGATGTTGTCACACGATTGCGTTTTTGATCAATTGTAAGCAAACGCGGCACCCATCTTGCAGATACCTTTTTCATATCCAAATATTGATGTAAAATATTAAAAACACGTTCCGATGAGATGTTCACGATGTCAACAATTTCCCGCAATTTCACTCTTCGGTCATCTAGTACGATATCATGGATTTTATCGACCATTTCTGGAGTAGTCACTTCATTTGGACGCCCAGAACGTTGTTCATCAATTGTGCTGGTACGGCCACTTTTAAACTCAGCAAACCACTTGCAAACCATTGATTTCGAAGGTGCAGATTCACCATAATATTTATCCAACTTTTCTTTAGTTTCCTTTGCTGTTTTCTGCCTAAAAAAATAATGTTTTATCAACACACGAAATTCGTTTTTATCCATTTTTAAAAATTCACTGAGATTGACTTACTTAAACGACTGTTACATGGAAAGTATACAAGATATCGACTTTAAATTTTATATATAGCCTAGTAAATGATTTTAGAGGTAAAAAATACTTACTTTATACCTGTGCATTACCTGAATCACAGGTAGTCCACGTAATTATCAATCAGCCCTCGTATTGCATACAAAAAACTGTATAATTGATTAATGATACATAACGTTTAAAGATAAATAAATAACGTTTTTAAATATTTTTATATTCATAAAATAAGTTTAATTGAAAAATTAATAAATTCTTATTAATATTAAATAATTGAAAAAAACAAAATTTGTAAAATAAGGTTAATTAAAAATTACAAATTAAAATAAATAAATAACGTTTTTAAATATCTTCATTTTCGTAAAACAAGTTTAATTAAAAAATTATTAAATTCTTGTTAATATTAAATATAAAAAAAAAAAATTTGCAAAATAAGGTCAATTACAAATTACAAATTTGATTTAATTTTTTTTTAATAAATTCCTCCTAATTTTTAGTAAACTACTAATTTTTTTTTCTCAATAAAAATTATTAAACAAGTAAGATGTATTTTATAAGCATTTATATAGCGAGTAGCATCATGTTATGTGTAGCAGCAGAGACCACGTATGAGCTGGTTCAACTAAAACCAACGCCGGTAATTTTCGAAATAGCTGGAAAAGCCATATTCTACAAGGATGTGTGGACAATATTCAGCAAATTTACCCCAATGGATTTCGACAAACTACTAGACTTCATCGACAAATACGAGGATCAAGTAGCTGGAATTTGTGGTATTGAAAGTTATACATCAGTTAGGACAAATCGCAACTCCAGAAGCGACAGTAAAAATCTTCAGAAATTTTGTAAATTAATGATTAAAGAAACATCCATTGTGACCATGTCATTAAGACAAAATAACGAGCACATTAAACACGTATTCAGACAGAGCAGGCGTAAGAGAGCCATTGAGATGATTGGTGGTTTTGCCAAATGGGCATTCGGCATCATGGATAGTGAAGATGCACACACAATTTACAGCAAATTATCATTACTGGAAAAAACAGGTTCACAAAATTTTGATTTGATTAAAAAACAAATAACCGTTATGAAATCAAATTTCGATAAGCTAAGCAAACCAATAGAAATATTAGAGTCAGATATTAACAAAATTGCCAATAATCTCCGTGAATTGGGGGATCAATATGATAATTATAAAAACAAATCAGAAAATGAATTTTATCACCTGGAAATAAAGTCCGAAATTCAAGAGATGTTCTCAATGGTAAACTTACATTTGTTGGAAATTCAAAACCAACAACAGACAGAATTATCAATTTTGAACGATTTATACCAAAATAGATTACACCCATTTATTCTGGATGTCAATAAAATAACAGAAAGCTTACAAAAATTTCCTATATCTTCAAGATTAGCATCATTTTTCCCAAATATGTTCACACTACACCAAGCCGCTACTGTCACAGCATTACCAGATGGCAACAGCTTAATCATAAAAATTACTATACCGTTACCAGAACCTTCGCTGTATACAATTCAAAAGGTTCACCCAATTCCAAATCATTTAAATGAACAATGGGACTTAATACTACAAACAAAATACGAATATTTTGCAGAAGCCGAAAATCAAGAATCGTTTATTACACTATCACACGACGATTATGAGAAGTGCGTGCATGTGGCTTCTAATACAACATATAAAATTCACATATGTAAAATTGGTTCACCTATTCTTACTAGTGGCAGCACCGAATGTCTAGTCGAGTTGGCTCAACACGCAAAAACAGCAGAAGAAAACTGCAAATATACTGCAATCCCGGCGACGGAGGGTATCTTATTGAAAATGATGGCCAGCAATAAATGGTTATTTAAACTTAAAACTTCGATGATATTAAATATAAACTGTCAGGGTACCCATTCTACTGTCAAACTAGAAGAATTTGGCATTATAAGACTATTGAAGCCGTGTGATTTTGGAAACAAAGAGATAAAACTACCATATGAAAAAGAATTGTACACTGATACTGAATATAAACTACCAGAAGCAAATCAAATGATTATTATAGAAGCACTTCAACTTAAATTCAAAACTAATAATAACGGAAATACTACAATAATACGAAAAAAACTACCATTGACAGTAGGTAATCATAAAGATATTACATCAAATTTGCTTGAAGGCAAAAAATCAATCGATGCTTTAGAAGATGAATTAAATAAAGTGGAAGAGTCAAGAAAATTGGAAGATCAAGGTTGGGAATTGTCTATACATCGCTATACAATAGCATCAGTCAGCTCTGGAGTAGTAATAATAATATTACTAATAACTGCAATAATCATATATCTTATGCTGAAATTTACCGGGAAGTCTAATAATAGCACGGACTCCAAACCAGCCATTCAATTAACAACAATATCAACTGGACCAACTACATCGCAAGATAGTGACTTAACATATACACCAAGAAAAAATTCACCAAGATTTAAGAGAGATGCGGCTAGGAAAACAGTTAAACGACCACATGACGTAACCTACGCCTGCGTATAAATGCTTACAAAAAACACAAATAAAGACACTTGTATATTAAAATTATAAAGTTAAAAAATATAGCAAAAATATCAATTAAATTTTTAAAAAAAAAAAATATATATGCAAAAAAAAAATTAAAATAGTAAGAAATATTAAGAAGAAATCTATTTACATTTATGTAATCCTTTGAAGATGTAATTAATTAATAGAAAAAAAAAATTATACGATTTACATAATTATTATCATAAACAAAATTAATTCTAAACAAAAAATAAACACATGTATAAATTTGGTTAATCCAAATTGTGAAATAATTTTTTATAGTAAATTAACAAAAAAAAAATACGTAGTAATAATATTTTCTTTTAATATACATATATAATGAAATAACTCTTTACCATTATACATTCAAATATTTACAATCATTTATGTTCAATATAAATTAAAATATATTCAAATAAAAATTATATACATATTAAAAATAAAATTAAATTAAAAAATTAACAATAATTATATAACTTTCATTTAGTTTTTATTTGATTTTAAAATATACTTATAAATAAAGTGTAAGTCATACAATTTCTAATTATAAAGTTAATAAAAAAAAAAAAAAATAGAAGTAAGCGAAAAGGGGTACTTTGCTTATGCTGATACGCGAAACGCTTACCCCCAGATAGGGAGAGATGTTATACCTTAAAATTATTGAGTAGCAATTTTACAAATAACACTATATAATAGCATAATATTATATGGACATGAACATTCAATATTCCAATTAAATATATAAATTATCCCACGATTTAGTAATTGCTAAATTGACAAAAATACGAAGTTACAACGGATGTTCCCACATATAATAACTTCTAATTAGCTAGCAAACAAATTATATTTCGATAAGAAATTATTAAATATATCCAATTACGATTTTAGCACCGAAATATTAATATAAAAAATATTACAATTCCCATACTCAAAAATTGCTGATCAATAATATTCAAAAGGTAAATCAAGCTACATCATAAGCAAGGCATACTTTTTCGTGGCATTCTTATTAAAGTATTCAACAAATCCAGTCGGTGTTTTTAATTAAAACTTCCTTTCCTACATATCAAATCCTCTAACAAGATTAAAATCCCAAAACCCGAACTTACAACACTAGCATAATTCCAAGATATTTTGTTGCCTCCTTTGTTTGTATAATTTCCGCTCCCACTTGCACCGGAATTATAGTTGGAATTCTCTTCTTTGTCAGTAAAACTATTTCAGTTTTGGCTTCCGCTAGTTCTAGCCCGTGAATATTCATCCAGTTGCTTACTCTTCTCATAACCTGGTTTAGTTTGATCTGTGCTTCTTCTGTTGTTCTCGTTACAATCATAGCTCCTAAGTCATCTGCATACCCTGATAGCCATGTATTTAGTGGCATTTCTATGCGGAGAAGGCTGTCGTACAGCGCGTTCCATAAGTCTGGTCCCAGTATTGAGCCTTGTCCTGCCCCTGCTGTTATCTCTTTTCTTCTTCTTCCGCTTTCGGTGTTATATATCAGGCTGCGATCGTTCAGGTAATCTGCTACCATTCTCAGGAGGAATTCTGGTATGCGAAAGTTGTTCTTCAGCGCATCAATCATATCACTCCATCTTGCTGAGTTGAAAGCATTCTTGACATCTAGTGTTACGAACATGACGATTTTCCTAGAGTGATGATTACCTGATTCCGCCATATCTACTTTTTTTACCACTACCTGGATTGCATCTAGTGTTGATCTCCCTTGCCGAAAACCGAACTGCATGTGTGACAGGTCGCCAGCTCTTCTTATTGCATCTCCCATTCTTGGCTTTATTAGTTTTTCGAGTAATTTTCCTGCTGTGTCTAGCATGCATAGTGGTCTGTAAGATGATGCTGAGAGTTGTCCTCCTTTACCTTTGTCGATTAAGACCAGGCGCGCTACCTTCCACCTTTGGCTGAAAACCCCTTCCTTCAAACACGTATTATACATGTTCAGCATCATTTGTGGGCAAGCAGCTACCGCTATTTTAATAGCCTCCGCTGGAATTCCATCAGGTCCCGGTGCCTTCCTGTTTTTCATTGACCTTGCTGCTTCATCTAGTTCCTTTTGTGTGAACTCTGGAATTTCCTCGTCTGCTTCTATCTCACTGCTGTAATTTCTTATTTGATGCGTTGGAAAGAGAGTATCAACGATATTCTGTGCTATTTCTGCTGGCATTTCGTTTGCAGCTGCTGGTGCTCTTATCTTTTTCATGACTATTTTGTATCCCAACCCCCAGGGATCGTTGTTGACGTCATTACATAGCTCCTTCCATCTGATGTTCTTACTCTTCTTAATAGCGTCGCGTAGGCTTTTCCTGGATGTTGTATACTCCGCTGATGTAGTTGCTGCTTCTGGTCTACTTCTGGATCTTTGTGCGACTCTGCGTAGGTGCAAGCATTTCCTTCTTAATTCAGCAATTTCTTCCGTCCACCAATATACTGCCGGCCTGTTTACCCTTCTACTTTTCCGCGGCATTGATGCTTCGCATGCTTGCGTGATAGCGTTCATTGTAACTTGTACCACTGCCTCCGCTCTCGCTCTGCCTTCAACTCCTTGCATCGCTTGTGTTGTCTCGTCCAAGTTGTTTCTTAATGAATCTGCAAATTTTGTGGTGTCGAGTTTAGCTGCGTTCCATTTTGTGTTTCCTTCGATATTCTCTGCGTGTCTTCTTTCTGCGCTGCTTATCTTGAATGTAATATACTGATGATCGCTTGCTGTATAATCTTCTAGAACCGCCCACTCCTGTATGTGTTCAGCTATGTTTTCTGTGGCTAGCGAAATATCTGGTATCGTTTCTGCGTATCCCGGTCTTCTAAACGTCGTTGTGTTTCCAGTATTTAATATTATTAGGCTTTGTCTGGCTGCCATCTCTAGTATTTGTGATCCTCTGCTATTTGTTTGTGGCATACCCCACTCAACGGCTCTGGCGTTGAAGTCTCCTGCGACAATTTTGCTGCCATCTATGTCCGCTATTGTGTCCTCTAGATGCTCGATCATTTCACAATACTCTTGCGCCGTCTGATTCGGTGTGAGGTAGCAGCTTATTATGGTGAACCTGCTGCATTTAACCCAGACAAAACCTCTTGCAGCCCCGTGTCTTTCGACGTGTATCCTCCTTTGATTTGCGATCCAAATGGCTGCTGTATTTGTCTCATCCGTATACCATTTGCTATTGTCCTTATTTTTGTACTGTTCGCTGATTATCAGTATATCAATCCCTTTTTCTTGTACGACCTGCGTTAGTAGATCATCTGCTACTCTGCTTCTGTGTAAATTAACTTGCATTACTTTGATCATCTATGCCGTCTTTTGGCCTCCTCGAGAGCAATCCTGAAAGCTCTACATGACCCTGATCCAGATATGTGATCTACTTCCCTTATGTTGAGTTCGGCGCACAGTACACACTTGGCGGCTTGTGTGCAGTTCTTGACTGTGTGTTCTTTTTATAACACAGGTCTCCTCTTTCATTTTCTTTGCAGTGTCTCTTTACATGTCCAAATTTGAGGCATCTAAAGCACCGTACCACTTCTGTTCTTCTCCTTATTCTGCTTCTTATTAGGCCGACTTTTATTTTTGCAGTCTTCAGGAGTACTCTTGCATCTGCTTCCTCCATTTCTATAATTGCCATCCTTTGCTCTCTGCCGTTTGCTTTTGTGAGAGACAGTCTGCAACTCACTTTCTTTTCTAGGTCTCTGTCCAAGGCCTCTTGCACCTCTTTCACTGTTGTGAAGCAGTCCAAGTCGCGGATTTCCACTGTTGTTTTGGCCGTTAGGTCTTTGACATTTGCTGTTGTCCCTAGCATCTCTTTTAGGTCTGAGGTGAGTTTCTCTTTATCCGCCGATTTCTTGTCAAATTCCACTAGAACATCGCCCTGCTGCGTTCTGCGAATTCCTTTTATTTCAGCTGTTGTTGTTGCTGGATCGACTCTGCCCCTAATCTCTTTAAGGATGTCCGCGTACGTTTTTCCTTCCGCTGGTTTAATAAGAATGGCCTCGGATCTTGGCTTATCCGCTCTCCCCTTTCTTCTGTTTTTTCCTCTTTTATCCTCCTGTTTGGCTGTTTTCGTACTTGCTTCACTCACTTGTCGCGCTCTTTGTGTTCTTGCGCTCATTCTTCCTGCTGGTATTTGTCCACTGTTTGAACTTGTATCGTTTCTTGTACTGGCGTTAGTTCTTTTTGTGACCAGCGTCCACTCACTTTCTCCTTCCCCTCTACCCTTCTTCTGTGCAGGCGACGTAATCGTTCCTTTGGGTGTGACCTCCTGCTCCCTGGCTCTTTTCCCTGGAGTATTCGGTGTTACTGCCTCTCCACTTTTGTGCTCTGCTTGTCTGCCGCTTGTTGTTTCTACCTGTTTGCTGTTTACTGTTGCACGACTTCTATCTTTCTTCTCTTTTTTACATAGCCATATCACCTCTATGGCTTCCTGTAGTTTCATTAGCCCGTTCTTAATATCCACACTAGTGGTCTTTTGTTTCATTGATACCTGTATCATATTCCTAGTTATTTCTTGGATTTTCAGTAGCTCTTTTTCCTCTGTAGCATCCGGATCCTCTATTTTACGTTGAAATTTGCTACGTATCGTCTGCAAATTCCATCCTTCCTTTTCTGGCTTCTTACCTGTGTTTTTCTTCTCCGAGGTGGTTACTAGGTCAATAACCATTTCTTCGGTCTGTCTTTCTGCCTCTGCTGACGGTGTTCTAGGTATCTTTCTACTTTTCTGGAACGGGTTATCTGGTGTGTTGCAACCCTTTGTAGCTGATTCTCCTTCCGCTTGCTCTTTCCGCTAGCCGCTGGCTGTCTCGGTAACATATTTAACACTTAGAGGCCCGGATACCCCTAAGCGCCGGTTGCTAGCCGGTTCACTTGGCGATGTCATTAACTCTGCTACTAAAGGCGTAGCCCCTGGTTGCTCGTTGTTCATAAAATTTAGTAATAAACGATCCCCCCAGAATCCGTGGGATCGGTCTCCGTAGAGAGTGGATTCTCCATACTGGATGGATTACCACCTGGGGTAATATTTTTGTTTTGTGTTACTACCATTTTTTATCTTTTGTTGTCTTTTTGTTTCGAAGTTTCCATCTCCGCCTAACCGATAGCTAATTACGTACCCGCCGTGAACGTAAGTCCGCGCCGCGCCCGTAAGCCTAACTGATGTTCGTTTACCTAGTTATTGCGCTAGGAGTTCGCATTCACCTACTCTCGTTAGCCTTACCGAAGTAAGTTACCTTCTAGGAGGTGAGAGTTGGATTTGTTGGCAGATCTGTAGGTGTTATCCAGAAGGCATTCCCTAGTTTTTATCAGAGTACATGTTAGGAATATACCCTGTCTAGGGCCAGTACCAACCTTTGCCCCCCCCTGGTTGGGAGGTTAGCACCTTTTTTAGCCAGTTGGTCAGTAGTTATTGGGCCACTTGGTGCTGGGAACCAATTTGATTGATGGTGTTGACAGGTGTTGACAGGTGTTGACAGGTGTGTTGACAGGTGTGAATAATTAGGTAATCATATGTACTTAGTGTTTTTTGTTGACAGGTGTGTTGACAGGTGTGAGTAATTAGGTAATCATATGTAATTTTTTTTTTTTTTTTTGGATCTTGGAAAACATGATTTTTTTTTTTGCTTTGTCATCCATGCACAGATGAAATGTTGTTGACCTTTATAATATTTATAAGTATGTCGCAAAACAAGAAAATATGAATAAGTATTACGAACTTGAACTTGGTAATTTTCGTTATTATGGACTGTCTGACCTACATTGTATGCTTACTTATAGCGAGTCAATGACCTAGTGGCGCCACAGACAAATGACCTCAATTAAACTGTCTGGCTCAAGTGCCTCTCTACCTACTTTTTATGTTTGTATATTAATAATAATGTATATACAAGTTTTTGTGAACAAAAGAAAGTGCAACGTACATTTACAAATCCGGAATATATTATTATGTTGATTTTTAGCATGGTGTGACGATTCTAGACCATATATAAGCAACATATTCAATTTTTCTACTTTTTCGCCATCTTCAATTTTTTTCAAAGCTCTAAATGATCTTCCATATCAGATATCACTTGTATGTTTTGGTAGTGTTTGATATATATTCATGATTAATACAGTTCTGCTTTAGTTTATAAAATGTTGTTGACAACTCAGCATATTGAAGAAGTTAGAAGTTTTTTAAAAGAATATAAATCATTGATAGATGAGCATAATTTATCAAAATTAGAACATTTTGTTGCGAAATTAAATTCGTTAGTGGAAGGCGGTGTTCAAAAATCTAAATTTGGCGAACATTATAAAAGTTGTATCTGGTCAGATAATAAAGCAACATCTGGACCTGATACCTGCATTTGTGTTTCAATAACTTATAGATATAGGGATGCTTTGGATGCTATAAAATATTTCAAAAACACGTATAGAACACTATTAACACGAATGGAAAATTTAAAATTATAAAAAAACATGATTCCCTTTATACATCCATTTACTATGATTATAGCAGGTCCTTCAGGGTGTGGTAAAACAACTTTTGTTTCTAATATAATATATCAACATAAAACTTTAATCAAACCGAATATTACAAAAATAATCTGGTGTAACCCTGAATTGTCTGCTATACCAAGAAATTTACCTTTTGAAAATATTGAATTTTTAAATAATATACCAGAACAAATAAATAATGAAAATAACGATAATATTTTAATTGTATTGGATGATTTAATGCTTGAGACATATAATAAACAAGTATGTGAATTGTTTACAAAAGGTTCACACCATAAAAATTTATCAATTATTTTGCTAATACAAAATATTTTTCACCAAGGTAAATACTGTCGCGATATATCATTAAATGCTAAATATCTGGTTTTATTTAAGAACCCCCGCGACAAATCGCAGATTTTACCTTTAGCACGACAAATATTTCCTGAAAAAACAAGAGAGTTTGCAAAAGTATATAATGAGGTTACATCAAGCCCTCACGGTTATATTGTGTTAGACTTAACACAAAACATCAATGAATTGTTTCGTATACGCGGTAATATATTTGAAAAAAATGATTGTGTTTGTTATTGTACGCCGAGTGAATTAAATAATAAAGTTTACTGTGAGAAATATGAAACGATTGATGAGAAACCGACATACATTACATCTTCTAAAAGATCAGAATAAAAAATTTCGTAATAGTATATTAAATAATTGTAATGATGATGTTATAAAGACTTTAATTGAAATTGCTATTAATACTTTAAACGGGAATAATAAAATATCAAAGAAGAGTTTATCATTTTTAAAAAAACATAAAAGAACATTAAGATGTTTAGTGAGTACTAAAAGTAGTTTGAAAGCAAAACGTCGAATTCTTATTCAAAAAGGAGGCTTTTTACCTGTACTAATTGGAACCGTGCTATCAGGTATTATTGGTAAATTAATAGGAGATTATCAGTCGAAAAATGAATAATATGCAGCGTATGATTGTTATACCCCCCGATGTTTTTGTAAGATTTAAAAAATTAGTAGAAAATGAAAAGAACTTAAATATTTTAAATCATAATATTGAAAATCTTTTAAATAATAAAAAAATAAACCCTACACAAAAATGGTACTTGTTAAGACAGAATTTAATAAAGTATGCTAATCAAAGACGAACAGGCTTGGCTATACCCTCTCCATTTAAAAGAAATAATGTTGATACAAAAAATACTGAAACTCAAACAAGACTTAAATTTGTCAAAAATCAGGAAACACAATATGAGCCTAATATTAAACAGCAAGAAAATTATGAAGACAATGAAGTTTTTCTCGACTTTAACCCAGTAAAAGAACAACAACAACAAATATCTCAATATAGAGAACAGATTAGTGATGAAGATATAGATATGGAATATGATGATGATGAAGCTGCTGAAATTGCTTTGCAGAAAACATTACCTGAAGAGCGTTTAACTAGAAGATTGTCTTCTTCTAATTCCAATGTAAGAATGTTTAACACAAATACAGGTGGTATTATTACAGTAGCATTACCAGAAAAGTCTCCTACAAGACAACGTACAAATTCAAATAATTCATTTTTTAACCAAAGTATTTGTCACCTATAAATACAAGACAACATGCACAAGCAAGTGGTTCATTGTTAAGAAAAAGTATTTTGTCAAAATATCCTGCAGAAAAAAATATTAAAAAAAGGAAGCCAGCAACACCTGGCACTCCACCACACACACCCAAGCAATATAAACTACATGGCACCCCTCCTCTCTGGGAAAACTACAAATAACTGATAAAAAGCTATAAATAAGCGTTAAAAGGTTAAATTTACCAATTGTAATTATGAATTCACGAGATAATTTCTATATTACATTGTTTAGTAATGATTCAGTAAATTTTTTTCCCGATAATACTCTGGCAACTTTTGAAAATAGAATACCAACACATTTAGATTTAACTAAAGCCGATTGGCAGGTTGGTCTTTCGGAAATTTTTGTTAATGACTACCTACAAACTGATTTATATGAAAAACAAAAATCAGCTACTATTGCGTTGGGGGTTCATTCAGTTTTAGTAGGTAGAAATAAACAACTTGTTAAAAAACGTCTGGGATATACATTTTACCATGAAGATAGTGCCAAATTTATGCATGATGATTGGAAACGAAATTTTTTACCTACACTTATTAACAACATTACACCGTTAGGAACGTGTACACGTACCGAAGTAGTACATGAGTTTTATAATGAACTGTTAGTCACTCTATCGAACGATGAGACCTATAAGAGTGAATATAAACCTGTTTCGGAAGCAAATAGCCTAAAATTTATACGTATATCAAAAACTTTTAACGAAGACAGTTTCTATTTAAAACCAGATGTTGAATATACTATACCAGAATTAATAAAAGAGCTTTTCCAGCAAAAAAAAAATATTATTGAATACAAAAAAACAATACTAGACTTATTTGAACGTACGTTTAAACAAATAAAAGATGAAAAAAGTGGTATGTTACTAGTATATAGTGATATTATTCAGCCAGAAATTTTTGGAAATAATAATATACGAGCGTTGCGTGCAATAAATATTGATAACTGTAGAAGACAAAACAATATAGAATTTAAAAATATACAATACGTTCCATTGGAAAAGAAGATTTTTGAAACTATTGCCATTAATATTTCCGATCAGTATGGCAAAAAAATTGATTTTGTACCAAACTATTATCCGACAAAAATTGTATTACATTTTAAGAGATTTTAATAAAAAAAAAGTATATAAATAAAAACAACACATAAAGCTTTATCGTTTTACTTAAACATGCATCGTGAATACATTAAATATTATTCTTCACAAGCTGGCGGTAATATAAATGAAATAGGACCACTTTTACAGGCATATCCAACAATCCAGCGAGGGCGTGGTTTAGGTAATTTATTTGGAGGTTTATTTCGTTTTTTAAAACCTGCATTGGCTACTGGTTTAAATTTACTAAAAGACGAAGCATTCAAAACTGGCTCTAATATTTTGTATGATATAGCGTCAGGGTCAAATCCAAAAGAAGTATTCGAAGAACAAGCTAAAGCAGGCATAAAAAATTTAAGAACCTCAGCAGTGAACCAATTGCATTCAATGTATGGTAGTGGTGGAAAGCGAAAAAAAAGTAGTAAAAAAACGATGCAAGTAAAAAAAAGACGTAAAACTATAAAAAGACGTGTAAAACCGAAACTATATTCAATCAGTAGAAATAGGCGGAGAGCAGGAAATAAAAAATCACGTGTTCTAGATATTTTTAATTAAAAATGGTTATTGTAGAATGCATGAAGTCAGAGTTAGATCTTTTCACAACACCACCAATACAGACGAGTATCTTACGAACTGATGAAGTAGTCTACAATCCATTAGCCTCGTTAGAGGCCTCACCTTCTACAATAGAATTTGTCTCACTTGGTAATGGTGATACATACAGAGATTTAGCATCAACATATATTAAATTTAAAGTTCAAATATTAAAACAAGATGGAACAAAATGGAGTTATGCCGATACAACAGGATCAGGTGCTGATAAAAAGTCAATACCACAGCCTAGTGTAGTAAATAATTTGCTACATTCAATGATTAAACAAGTAAATGTAACAATAAATGGGAAAAATGTAACACCTTCTGATTCTTTTTATAATTATAAAAGTTATTTAATTTCCTTGGTAAGCTATGGAAAAGATGCTAGTTCAACACATTTGGAAGGATCTGGTTGGGAGTTAGATAAACCAAATGTTCATGATATTAATAACGAAGGTTCCAAAATAAGACAGAAACAGTACAAAAACTCTTCTACTGTAGAGCTAATGGGAAAATTACATGTGGATTTTTTTAACACACCTACTTTGCTTTTAAACAATGTTGATGTGAGAATTTCGTTAACACTGGAAAAACCAGAATTTTATTTATTTTGCGCTGATACGGATGAAAGCTATTTAAAAATTCATGAAGCAACACTATACATGAAACATGTTACAGTTAACCCTAATATTTTATTGGCTCACAACACTATTCTTGCAAAAACTAATGCAAAATATCATTACAAAAGAGGAGAATTGAAAACATTTACAATACCAGCAAATACTTCAAACATTTCATTGGATAATGTATTTATTGGTCAGCTACCTAATACATTATTATTTTGTATGGTAAATAATGAAAACTTTAATGGAAAACGATCAAAAAATCCATATCATTTTGATCACAATAATTTATCACAATTTCAATTATATGTAAACGGTGTACAAGTACCTAATTCGCCAATTGAAACAAATTTCTCTGAGAGTTTTTGTAATACCAGAGCATATTTAACATTATTCAAGGGTACAGGAATACATCATTCCGATAGAGGTCATCAGATCACAAGAGAATATTTTTCAAAAGGCTACACAGTATTAGCTTTTGATTTATCAGCCGATGGATCAGGTAATGAAACATGTCAAAACCTGTTAAATCAAGGTACAGTAAGAATTGAGGCAAAATTAAGCTCTGCACTACCCTCAACATTAACGTGCATTGTTTATGGAGAGTTTGATGCGTCATTAGAAATTGACAGGAATCGTAATGTTTACACAAATTTATAAATAGCTGTACAAACAAAATAATTTTTTATTATACAACAGGCCTTGAAAGTGTTAGAGCATAAAAATGATAAATAATAATAAATTTCCATCATATGCTTTAGTGGACATATCATTTACCAGTGATAAAATAATTACTTTTGGACATAAAGTAAGTATTGCAGGTATTGAAGAATCAAATAAAGTAGTACACTACGAATACAAATATTTATATCCAACATCAAAAATAAATGCAGAAAAACACAATTGCAATACAAATGGAAATTTATACAACGAAAATATAACTCAAGCTTTAAATAAAAAATTAAACAAATTTGATGTATTGTTGGTTAATGGAAAAAACAAAAAAGAATTTTTATTACAATCTATAAAGTGTAACACAAAAATTTACGATATTTCAAACCTAACAGAACAGCATGAATACGCAACAGATAGTAAAAATTCTTCGGAGGAATAAACACACAAAATTTTGTTTTAGGGGCGTTTTTGCTTTTAATCGCATACCAAAACAGATAAAAAAGAAACCATTTTGTATTGTTGTTAATTCAGATCCTGATACAAAACCTGGATCACACTGGTTTGTTTTAAATTTTCCCCAAGCAGGATGTGCCGAATATTTTGATTCTTATGGAAATCAAACAATAAAAACAAATATCATAAGAAAAATCAATCAGAGTTCTAAGCAAAAATGTTTCATAAGAAACTCAAAACGTTTACAAGCAGACTTTTCAACTGTATGTGGTCATTATTGTTGTGTTTTCATATATTTCCGTTGCAGAGGTGTTTCAATGAAGAAATTTTTAAGCATCTTTAGTTCAAATGATTTTAACTACAATGATAAATTTATTTTACAATTATTTCGAAAAATTTTTAAAGTGTAAATTTATATATAATAAGTAACAAATCTGTAATTTTAAAAACAATTAAAATACAAACAAATAAAATATCAATATTGTTTTATTCATTTATTATCACATTTTCAGCACATAACAAAGGAATTTCTACAAAAAGTTTGGAGAAATTAAACGAGATATTAAATTCTGGTAGAAAAAAATGCTCTCTTGTTAATTTTTTTACATTATAAATTTCACAATTTTTGTAATATTTAGTAATATAATCTTTTACATATATTTCATTTACATAGTTAAAGTATGCATGACTGGTTATAAAATCCCTGATTCCATTAATTTGATTCCATTCTTCGCTGTTTAACAAAAATGTTAAATTTTGAATATCGTCATCATTGCATATGTTTTGAACAAACATAATCCAAAGACTATAACTGAATTTCATTGGTGTTTTACCAAACTTTGAAATTACCACTATTGGTTTTAACGTACTCGGATGAAAACCCGATGAAATTTTTGCTGTGTGTTCTTTATTTAGATAATAATGATAGGCAAGAAGCAAGTTGCCAGCATCTCGGGGCGTATGTGTTTCCATTTTGTCACTACAATTATAACTAAAGCATAATCACTTTTGAGAAATTAAACAAAGAATAATATTTTAAAAATCAATTTTATTATATTTTAACATATACATGTACATATTAAAACAATTTTTTAAAGCACATCTTTTTAAGTTCCGTCCTTCTGATGTGGAGTGAACGGGACAGTATGTGGCATAATTTTGTAATTCTTGTAATTTAGGAATGTCAAAATTTAAATCCACAATCTTTGTTGTTTTTGGAAAATATTTGATAAGTATATCTTTTTTTTGTTTGCCTTTTACGAAAATACTGTATTGTTCTAAATTTTTAAATATATATGGTAGACTGTTGTATTCAATAATACCACTTTCCCATTCCAGACCGTTTATATTATCCCTATTGTAGTCATTTTGTTGTGAAATTTCATAATTTAGTTCTTCTTTAGGATATGGAGCTTTTAATAAATAATAATCTGCAGTTAGTGAGCCTTGCTTAAGTGTAGCCATTTCTTTTATAAAATAATGTTTACCATTACCAATTACGAATTGAAAATCAACAAAAATTATTTTGCTCTGCATATTTTTTTTAGAACAACTTTACTCTTTGACAAAAGCTATAAAACTAAATTTACTAGTATATTTAAGTTAGTTGTGAAGTATCGTCATGAGTAAAAAGTCAATTGTAGAGGAATTGCATAAGCCTGCAAGAAAAAAATTCGAAAGGCGGAAAGTTAAACAGAAAGGCCTTAATGATACCTGGCAAATTGATTTAGTAGAAATGATTCCATTTGCAAAATTCAACAAAGGTTACAAATACCTACTTACAGTTATTGATATTTTTTCAAAATATGCTTATACAAAACCAGTTAAAACAAAAAGTGGTTCTGATGTAACGAAGGCTATGAATAAAATTTTATCTAAAAGCAAGCAAATTCCAAAAAATATTCATTCTGATCAAGGAAAAGAATTTTTTAACAGCAATTTTCAAAACTTAATAAAAAAACATAATATAAATCACTATCATACATACACAAAACTTAAGGCTTCTATCTGTGAACGTTTTAATCGAACTTTGAAAAATAATATGTGGAAACAATTTAGTTTACAAGGTAATTATAATTGGATTTCTATTATAGATGATTTAACAGATAAATATAACCATACACGACATCGTACAATAAAAATGAAACCAATTCAAGTATCTAAGAAAAATGAAAAACTTCTATTAACAACAATATACAACACCCCAAAGTTATATAAAACATCTAAATTTAAAATAAATGATTTTGTACGCATCAGCAAGTCCAAAGGAATTTTTCAAAAAGGTTATGAACCAAATTGGTCTACCGAAATTTTTAAAATATCAAAAATTAACTCAACAAACCCTGTAACTTATTCTTTAACTGACTATAAAGAACAACCAATAATGGGCGGTTTTTATGAATTTGAATTGCAGAAAACAAAATATTCCGATTCATATCTTGTTGAAAAAATAATCCGTCAAGAAGGTAATCAAGTTTTTGTCAAATGGCTTGGCTTTGATAACACACATAATTCATGGATAAATAAAAAAGATATTTTAAAATAAAATTTATAAGTTAAATACTATTGTACATCTAAAAATTAATTTGTGTAAATAAACTTTATTTTAATAATAAAATTTGTTTTTTTATAAAAAAAAATGTTTTTAATAAGAATTTCTAGAATATAAGAGCGAAATAAAGAACTTTTTGGTTTAGTTTTATACTAACGTTCAAAATGTCAAGTTTTATAATTGTAAACGATTCAGTTTTAAATGTTAGACGTTTTAATTTGCGTGGACGTCGTGTAGAATTTTCTATAAAACAGGTGCCTGAAAACCAGGAACCCACAAGCTGGATTAAAAACGCTATTGAGGAAATTATTTCATACGTAACAAGTGGTTTATTACCTACCGATCAGGTAGGAATCACATTTTGTGACAGCAGTGTATTGGAACGCGCTCCTGGGTGGATTAATTTTAAAGAAGCATCTTTGATTAACATTGAAGAAGTCTGGGGCCTTATATCAAAAATATTTCAGAGCAATTCCGAAGGTCTCAGCACAGACAACTTTTGCTTACAGGTAACATCTGTTAGAATACCAAGAGGTAGGGGACGTGGCAAAAATTATAACTCTTTTGATGAAGAAAGTGCTAAGCGAAAAGGCATACTCACAATTAAAAATAGCGATTATATTTGCTTGCCTAGAGCTTTAGTTGTAGCTATAGCCTTAGTGGAAAATGAGTCTGTTTACAAAAATAAACATATTTTGAAAGATGTACATAAAATTCAAACTATTAGGAGTATGGATTTACTACAGACAGCCAAAATAAAAATACCATCGGAGGGGGCTGGTACTTCAGAACTTCAACAGTTTCAACAATATTTTGCTGAAAAGTACAATATTATTGTATATAAATATGGAGCAAAAGGTAGAGATGTAATATACGAGGGCAAAACAGGTGGTAAAAATTTAAATTTGTTGTATCACAAAAATCATTATAACGTTATATCATCACTAACATCAGCTTTCTGTTGTCGGTATTTTTGTCAGACATGTCATGTAGCGTATAATAACAGAAATCGTCATCACTGCGGAGGAAAATGTCCTTGCTGTCAAAAAACACCAGTTTGTCAAAGAGTTGTACCTGAAATACCATGCACAAATTGCAACAGACTATTTAGAGGCCAAAGTTGCTATAACAACCATCTTATTACAACAGGATCTCAAAAAATCAGTATTTGTGCGTACATTAAAAGGTGCTTAAGCTGTTTAAAAACTACCCGCTTAAACAGAATACACATTTGTGGTGAATTTTTCTGTACAACCTGCCAAAAATTTGTTTTAAAAGAACATTTGTGTTTCATACAACAAAACACAAATACACCAGATCTGAAAAATAAATTATTTATTTTTTACGATTTGGAAACACGGCAGGAAAAAGTAATTGAAGAAAAATCATCAAATACGTCTATTACATTACACGAACCAAACTTGTGTGTATTTAATAAACGCTGCGAAACGTGTATTGACGAAAATAATTTACTATTTTGTCAAAATTGTGGTTTTAGACAGACTGTATACAATGAAAATGTAATAGATCTTTTCTTTAAAACCCTATTGACAATGCGTAAAAAATTTAAAAATATTATAGTAATTGCGCATAATGGAAAAGCGTTTGATCATCAGTTTATATTAAATTATATAATTACAAAAACTGATTTCACACCCGATTTAATTATGCAGGGTACAAAAATTATTATGATGAAAATTCAAAACATAAAATTTATAGATTCCATAAATTATTTTCCTATGGCTCTGTCTAAACTGCCAAAAGCTTTTGATTTGCCAGGCACGTTTAAAAAAGGGTATTTTCCACATTTTTTTAATACTCTAGAAAATAAAAAATATATTGGTTGCCTACCTTCTACAGAATACTATGGCTGTGATCAAATGAAAACAGATGAACGCGAAACGTTTTTAAAATGGCATGACTTGAACAAAAACCAAGAATTCAATATTCAGACTGAAATAAAAGAGTACTGTAAGAGCGATGTAAATATTTTAACAGAAGCGTGCATAAAATTTAGAAAATTAATGCTTACAGAATGCAATGTATGTCCTTTTACCGAGGCAACAACAATAGCATCGGCGTGTAATTTGGTTTTTAGACGTAATTTTTTACAACCAAATACAATTGCAGTTATACCTATGGGAGGGTATAGAAATCGTGACATTCAGTCAAAAATAGCTACGCAGTGGTTATTGTATGAAGAAAAAAATAGAAATATTACCATACAGTTTGCAGCAAAACAAAAAGAGGCAGTCATAAATGGTGTTAAAGTAGATGGATATTGCTTAGAGACAAAGCAAATTTTTGAATTTCATGGTTGTTTCTATCATGGTCATCCTGTATGCATAAAACACAATAGAAACAAGTCAATAAATAATCAATCTAATGAAACATTTGAGTTACGTTATGAAAATACGCTAGCAAAAACAAATAGACTGCAATCTTTTGGTTATGAAGTAATAGAAATGTGGGAATGCGAGTTTTACAAAAAACTGCAACAAAATAAACAGATGACAGAATATCTGAAAAATCATCCTGTTTTGAATAATTTGCCACTTAATCCTCGTGATTCGTTTTTTGGCGGAAGAACAGGTAACACACGAATGCATTACAAATGTAAAAATTCAGAAAAAATTAAATACATTGACGTGTGTTCATTATATCCGTGGGTTTGCAAATATGGAAAATTTCCAATTGGTCACCCTAAAATATATATAGGCAATCAAGATTGTCAACAGGTGGATATAAAATCAAAAAATGGATTAATAAAGTGTAAAATACTTCCCCCACAAAATCTATATCACCCTGTTTTGCCTATCAAACAAAACAATAAACTAATGTTTTCACTGTGCCGAACATGTTCCGAAAATTTATCTCAATCAGACTGTTCTCATAACGGGGATGAGAAAGCTTTAATTGGTACCTGGATTTTTAATGAGGTAGTTAAAGCAGTAGAAAAAGGATATAAAATTTTAGAAATTTTGGAAATATGGGAGTATGAAATTGCACAGTATGACAAAATTTCAAATTTATCAGGTTTGTTCACGGAAATGATGAATAAATTTTTAAAAATGAAGCAATCTGCCAGTGGTTTCCCCACATGGTGTCAAACTCGAGAACAAATGGAAGAATATATTGTGGATTTTTTAAAAAATGAAAATATTCAACTTGATTTTGCAGAAATAACTAAAAATGTTGGTTTAAGATCTCTGGCCAAATTAATGCTAAACTCTTTCTGGGGAAAATTTGGTCAAAGAGAAAATCAGCCAAAAACAACAATAGTAAATAAACCTGATGTTTTGTATGAACTTATAACAGATGCGTCCATTAGTGTAAACCACATTTTACCAATTAATGAGGACACATTAATTGTGAACTATGAAAATGTAGATGAGGCATGTACACCACTGTCAACAGTAAATGTGTGTATTGCTTCATATACGACTGCACAAGCGCGCCTTAAACTTTATGAGTATTTGGAAAAATTGGATAACAGAGTTTTGTATTATGATACAGACTCTGTTATATACATAAGTCATGAAAATGAATATGAACCAGCAACGGGGGACTTAATTGGTTGCATGACCGATGAATTAGAAGGAGAATTTGGTGTCGGGAGCTATATAACAGAGTTTGCTTGTGGTGGACCAAAAAATTATGCATATCAAATATATAGTACAAAAGACAACAATTTACAAACTCGGTGCAAAGTAAAAGGTATCTGTTTAAATTATAAAAACGCAAATTTAATAAATTTTGATACTATAAAACAAATGATACTGCATGAAGACGCTAACTCTGTTGAACCAATATCAATTTTTTCAAAAAATATACGACGTACAAAAGATCATCAGGTAATTTCTGTCCCCGAAACTAAACTGTACAAACCATCATCAACAAAAAGAAAATTTCTTGATAATTTTGACTCTGTGCCTTATGGCTATCTAAAAAAAACTTAAATTTTATATAATAAAAGTTTTGTATATTTTTGTTGAAAATGTATAAAATAAAATGATTTAATTTGATGCAAAGAAATAAAATTTTTTAAAATAAATAAAAGTTGGTATTATTGAATTTATGGTAAATTAATCCTTATGTCAATTATTATTACCTGAATGCAGAAGTCCCACCTTTTAATTTTAATATAGCAGGATATTAATCCGCTATTTATGATAGTTATGCATATCATGTATTTTTCGCAAAAATTGAATAAAGGATTTGCATAATTTAAAATTATTTTTTGCAGAAATAAACAAACAGAAGCAATTAGAATTAAATTCAGGTACATTGATCTTTATAGCAATCATTATTATTCGAGTGCATAGGTCCTACCTTTTTAAGTGTCTGGAATTTTTATATAGCAGGATAAAAATATAAGAATAAATGACAAAGATAAAGTAATCGAAATAAATTTTAAGTTTTATTTATTACTTTGTTTCTAAGAAAATCACAAATATGTACCTTTAGTTTTTGTGTAAATAATGAATATCGAATTCAATTAAACTGTCAGAAATATACATATCATCAATTATATTTAGCGTAAAAAATAAAATGTAAATCTAATTATAAACAAAAAAAATAGTTTTTATCTTGTCATAAATAAGTAACAGCGATATAATAATAATATATATATATATATTGAATATAAAAGGACACGATGTTTCTGAAATAAATATACAATCAATATGGATCTACAACAGGATAGCCACCAAAATCAACCACCAACATTGGCGAACCTAGCATTACGGACTGCTTTTAACGCCCGAGTGTGCAGTTGGGACTGCTGGTGGGAGATACTTGAGCACAAAAGTCTACAAAAGCGGTATTTGATGGACGAACAGAAGTATTTCGTTAATTACCCAAGCGGCTGCTTACTATTTTCCAGTCAAAAGTACTATTTTCAAAGGTTCACTATACGGCAGCTTTTAAACTGCTGTGAAAATAGTGAATGTTTTGAATTAATGAACATCAAGTTAGATTAGAACCTGGTTTTTAACAAAAAAAAAAAAGCCTTCAACATATACTAACGCAAAATATATGTAGCAATTATTATTGCAAAAAAAGTTTTAATTTTCTGGAAAAATAGTATAAATATCCTAAAAAAATCCAAACAATTATCAGTTTTGATTTTACAATTATTACGTTAACAATATGGTAAGATAATTGTTAATATATTTATTATTAAAATTTTATATTAATTTTTCCTGTATTTTTATCTTAGAGTTTTTTAGATTTTTTTGAGGCTTCAGCAGCAGGAGTAGACACAGTCTACACAAAAATTGATGACCTGACTATAGGTAAATCCTATCAGGTCATTAAATTCTCATTTAAAGACACCAAATACGGACAGGCAGTAACCGCGCTCTTGAAGCATTCTGATAACCCTCAAGAACTTCTAGTATACCTGCCTACACGGATTGCCCAGACAATAACAGCGCAGGAGGAACTGGACAAATTAAACAACGCAGGTTACACCTTAATTTTTAGAGGCCGAGATCCAGCCAAAAGAAACATGGCGAAACTGGAGTTCAAAAAATAAAAAATTACCATATATGCAAAAAAGAAAAATCTGAAGAATCGAAAAAATACTGAAACTTGTCTTTAAAAAATAAAAACAGAAAAATTTAATTTTAATATATTACCCATGAATTTTATTTTAAAATAAATTTACAAGAAAATTTAAAAAAATTACAGTAAAATAAAAATACAAAAAATTTAATGAAAAATTATTACATATTTTACAAAAATGAAAATTATAAAAATCAGCTGATGGCTGTTGATTGCAGAAGAATCAGAAGTTATATATATAACTTCAACTAAAAAATTTACAATATGTGAGCATATTATTATATAAAAGAACATATTAATGCTCATATATTTTAAATTGTCCTTCGAACTTACCGCCCGTTTTTCCTCCTCCGCTCCCTGTTACAGTCTCGTCTTCAGCGATCTAAATAAAAAACAACCAAATATTAATAATTATTAAAAGTTAAAATTAAAATTTTTTACCTCGCTGTTGTTATTATTTTTCATAGTTGTATTAAATTTCGGTGCTTTTGGGTGCACCGGAATGAACTGCTCTTTTTCCGCCTGAAATAGAAAATTTAAATAATACAATTATAAGTCAATATAAAAATAATGATTATTTAATATACGAAAGATATGTATATATATATATAGAAAGTTTTTTGGCGATAATATGCATGCAAAAAAAGTCTGGTTTCACCAAAAAACTTTTTTATATTGGTTGAAATAATTTTGTGGTATATATATATATAATATATGTTTTTTAAATATTTATGTTACTTACACTGTTCAGCCTATGGTTATTATGGTTGATTACTGAATTAATATAATTAAAACCAACCATATGCCCCGTAGGACCACTTAAATTAAACGTAAACGAATTATTATTTAGGGTGACATGGATGTCACCCCGTGTGTTGGGGCACCCCTAAACAACTGCATACAATCACGCACAACAATAAATAATTTAAAAAAATCATTTTTTTTTTATATAAAAAATTCAAACAAAATTTAATTAAAACAAAATAAAACGTTTAAACTCTTGAACGTCAATTTTAATAATGGCAATAATATGCAATAATTTAATAAATAATGCATTTGTAATCAGATATTTTCAGAAATATATTTTAAAAAATTTATTAGAAAATTGCTGATTATTTAAAAATAAGCACAAATTAATTTATTTAATTTTATCTTTGAACTATGTCTGAACTTTTTCTGTTATTGGAATTTTTTATAGCAAAAATATTTATTATAATTAATATTTTTAGAAAACATATTTAATCTAGTTTTACAAAATTATTTTTTTACTATTGTAAAACTAGATCAATATGTATGTAATTCTTATGCAAGAATCATGTACAGAACATATGCACCGAAATTTGTGAAAGATCAATTTTAGAATATATAGGAATTAAATAATATTGTATTATAAAATATTTTTTCAGAACAGGAAAATGGAATTATATATACTTTCAACTAATTTTATGACGGGGAATGGTGTAGGGTATAGTATAGAGAATAGAATCAAAAAAAAAATTTTCATATAAAATTTATACAGCAAATATAATATGATATTTTCAAAATATATATTTATACTAAAATATATATATATATATATTTGTTTTATCTATAAAAACACATAAAGTACACATACCCCTTGAGTAGAAACATAAAAATTAATTTTGATATTGTGCAGATTCGAACCCATAACTTTTGATTTGTAGATCTACACGCTACCAACTGAGCCATCAAGCTGAATTTTTCTAAGACGCAAATTATGTTAATGTGATTATTGTTAATGTGCTTACAATCTGGTAAAAATTTCTGTTTTAAGAAAAATAATTTCTATATATTAGTATTGTATCATATAATATATTATTTTTTGCATAAATAAATTTTGGTGAATTAGTATGGTAAAAAAAAAATGGTTTTGTGTAGATTTGAACCGTGGATGTCTCTCGATTTGTAAACCAACACGCTACCATCTGAGCTATCAAACGGAAATTTTTCACACGGGCGTCATACACCCACATACATACAATTGCTTAAAATCTCTTTCATCTTCCACTTCTTTTTATTTATATACTTACCAGTCCTAATGGGAAGAATATGTAGGTATGTATTGTTTCACAAAAACTTGTATATACATTATTATTAATATACAAACATAAAACTCTCATACCCAAAAGCACTGAACTGTTATAATTTTAACATACATGATAATAACGCAATCAAAAATAAATTATTATATTCGAATATGATTTTAATTGATCGTGTTTTTATTAACACTAACTTTCATACACCGATAAAGTATCCAAAAAAAAAAGGTAGTAAAGATAAGTCAATTACACCTACACACTTTATATGTGGTCTAGATAGAATCGTCACACCATGCATACAAAATTTGTAAGCGCCTAACACTCTTATCATTACGAATCAGAAAGACATAAGAATGTAAAAATCATGTTTTTCAAGTTCAATAAAATAATAATAACAAAAATTACCAAGTTCAAGTTCGTAATACTTATTCATATTTTCTTGTTTTGCGACATACTTATAAATATTATAAAGGTCAACAACATTTCATCTGTGCATGGATGACAAAGCAAAAAAAAAATCATGTTTTCCAAGATCCAAAAAAAAAAAAAAAAATTACATATGATTACCTAATTACTCACACCTGTCAACACACCTGTCAACAAAAAACACTACCCAGCGAAAAAAAAATTTACGTAAAATATTTGACGTAGTTTTTACTTGCATATTTGACGTCGAATGAACGTCGATTTCTTGACGGGCAACATAGTTAAATTTGATATTGTGGTTCGCGTAAAGTCAAACTTCAGTTTTTTTTTATTGTGTGTTGTGAAATACAGAAAAGGAAGAGGTTTTAAAATAATAAATTTGTAGTGAGGAAAGTAGGTATGTTATTTATAATTTTATACATAAATTTATATATAAAATATATTTAAATTTAAAGTTATTTATATTTTATATTTCTTAATTTAATTATATTAATTTTTTAGTTGTTGTTGTTGTAGATTTATTTGTTACAGTGAATAATACCACCTTCGAAAATGCCTAAGATAAATATATCTAAACGGCATTTGCAAAGGTTGGTGAGGAAACATATTGCAGAACAACGAGAAGCTTCTGGTGTAATACAGGCTTCATCTTCATCGTCACTGGTAGTGCCTCAACCTGAACCATCGTCGCAGGTTCTGCTGCAACAGTGTAAAAATATATATGTAGAAGTAGAAGATTCTCAAGAAAATGAATCTCAAAATTGTCAGTTTGAGACAGAAATACTCCACAGTGGTAATGAAGAAAAATTACTGGCATTAAAAAATGATTTAAAAAGAATTATTGTTCAGCATAATTTAAGTGATTTGGCTGTAAGAGATATTCTAAGTGCTCTTAACAAATATGAAATTACTTTGCCAAAATCTAAGAAAACGTTATTTAAATCAAATGAAAATAATTATAATGCAGTAATTCAAAATCTCGGAGCCGGAAAATTTACATATATTGGAATTGAAAAAAATTTGAAAATGTGCAATGATCCAATTGTGTTAAAAAGTGAAAAAATTGTGTTAGATTTCAATATTGATGGACTTCCTTTATCTAAGAGCTCTAAAAAATGTGTTTGGCCAATACTTGGTGCGCTAGCCCAACATGAACATGTTTCTCCATTTGTTGTTGCCTGTTATAGTGGCACTAACCACCCAGAAAGCCATGTCCAATTTTTTGAAGAATTTGCAAATGAGTGCCAAAAATTAAATTCTGAAGGAGTACTAATATCAAAAAATAATATTAAAAAGCCATTTGAAGTACGCCTCTTTTGTTGTGACACTCCGGCCAAATCATTTGTCACATGCACTAAATCGCACAACTCAACAAAAGGATGTCATAAGTGCCAACAAAAAGGTGTATATTTTGCTCATCACATGGTGTACAGTAAAATTACTTGCGAGCCTAGAACCGACGAAAACTTTTTTAATAGATCTGATCCTGAACATCATAATATTGCATATAAAAATTCAAAAAGTTGCCTTGAATTAGGTGGTTTTAATCTCGTGAGTCAATTTCCACTGGATCCACTTCACTTAATAGATCTTGGAGTAGGTAAAAAAATATTTTCTCTGATATTGGATATAAAGAAGAAAAAAAATTTGCAGATGAATTTTGATTTGCTAAAGCTATCAAAATTTATACCTTTAGAGTTTAACAGAAAACCAAGATCACTTGAAGAATTTCCTCGGTTCAAAGCTGTCGAATATCATCTTTTTGTAGCATATTACGGTATTGTTTGGCTGAAACCATATTTGTTAGGTGAACAAAATACTGAAGAATATTATAATCATTTTCTATTGTTGTTTTGTGCCATAAGGATTTTGTCGCATGAAACATTAGCTGCAGACAACGCTGATAGTGCTCAAAGCTTGCTTAACAAATTTGTAGAAGACTTCCCAGATTTCTATGGCCAACAATTTTTAAATTACAATTTACATAATTTATTGCATTTACCAGACTGTGTTAGGAAATTTGGGCCCCTTCACACATTCAGCAGCTACAAATTCGAAAATTTTTTGCAAATTATTAAAAGAAGAATTAAACAGTTAACAGAAATTTTGCCTCAAGTCATCAATAGACAAAACGATCTTTGGAATATTCAAAGTAATAGTTTTGTAACAAGACCGACTTTCAGAATTACACACAATTTGAAAGATTCATGTTTTATGTTGGAAAATAATATACCTTTCCGTGTTATAGATTCTAAAGTAAATAGCAATGGTGAAACTATCATTGTGGGTCACAGATTTTTAGATGTACAAGACTATTTTACATATCCGTTTTCTTCTGCGACATATCTTAATATTTTTCTAACGAAAAAATTATCCACTGTAACAGAAGAATTTTCAATTAAACAAATAATTTTTAAATTTATGATTTTACCAGAAAATAATAATTTTGTTTTAATTCCAGTTCTACATACCATTTAAAATATGGCACATAATAAAAGTATGTTATTATTTTAACTAAGAAATATTTTTTTAACTATTATTTTAAAATAAATTATAGCTAACAAAGAAAATGAATGTACTCCAAGTTTGTTACAACCACTATTCAAACGTGCTGGCAAAATAAATAAAATAATTACACCAAAAAAACTTAAAATAGATAAATCAGATAAACTTCAGGTCTTAATTAATAAAACAGGTAATTTATCAGTTACTTATTATTATATACGTATATATCATTTTCAGATTAAATTAAACATTTTTCATATTAAATTAAACATTTTTCAAAATATTTTAAACATTTTTAAACATTTTTCAATATTAAAATATATTGGAAAATGTTTAATTTTATTTGAAAAATGTTTAATTTAATTTGAAAAATGTTTAAAATATTTTGAAAAATGTTTAATTTAATCTGAAAATGGTATATATTTTTATGAGAATTACTAAGATAAATTAAAAAGTATTACGGTATATCTAATTTTTTTTCATACTAGGTATACAGACTAAAATTAATAAACCAAATATATCACAGTCCAAGGCAAATATATTCATTTTACCAAAGCCCTCGACTTCAAAAATACAATTTGACAGCGAACAAATCTCTTCTGGACAAAACATATTTCAACAAGAAAACCAATCACAATTTTTAGGTAGTTGTAATTTCACAATTTATAAAAAAAATTATATTATAAATAAAGCTATAATTATGAAATTTTACAGATGAAGACAGCGAACAAATCTCTTCTGGACAAAACATATTTCAACAAGAAAACCAATCACAATTTTTAGGTAGTTGTAATTTCACAATTTATAAAAAAAATTATATTATAAATAAAGCTATAATTATGAAATTTTACAGATGAAGACAGCGAACAAATCTCTTCTGGAAAAAACATATTTCAACAAGAAAACCAATCACAATTTTTAGGTATAGTTGTAATTTCACAATTTATAAAAAAAAAATATTATAAATAAAGCAATAATTATGAAATTTTACAGATGAAGATAGCGAACAAATCTCTTCTGGACAAAACTTAAATTTTAATGCTCATGGTACCACAACTATTCAAAAAAAAAATATGAATGAAGACCTGGATACAAAACTGGAGAGATTGTTAGATGCCGTTGCAAAGAGCAATGTGCCAGCTCGCTTGTCAGCGGTCGAATCTAAGGTTGACATTGAAAGAAGAGTATCTTCGATGGAAGTAATGTTTGCTAAATATTCAGAATATATGAACGAAGTTGTGAATAATGTGAGAGAAATCAAAGATCACATTATTAAAACATCCAAATATAATATAGTTCTCCCATTAAATGCTGATTTGGAAGAACTAAACTTAAAAATTGAAAATGATTCAATTTTTGCAGCACAGTTGGTATTTCATACTACTAATATTAATCTGAAATAATACTGAAATATTAAAAATATTTTTGTTTAGGAAAAAAAATTAGAACCGTTTAAACCAACCACAAATTGTTGTCCAAATGCAGTGGGATTGGCAAAAATCTTTACAGATAATGTTTTAGTGGAATATAACTGGGACGGGTCTCATGGGCGAAAAGAATTTCGACTATTAAGAGGTTTGAATCAAATATTGTATGGTAAGATATTATAAATTAATTCAGTTTGCTTTATTCTAATAATTATTTATTAATTTTACAGTTGCTTGGAAAGGAGAGATATTCAACAATAAAGAAGGTTATGCAATAAATATAAGAGCACAAATGCATGCGGCTCGGCAGCGAAGGTTCCAAAGGAACAAAAAAACATCAAATAAACCTGACACTACACTGTGATTTTTTTTTATTTTTTACATATAATCAAAGATTATATAAGAATTCATTATATACCATCTTTGATATTTAGCAATTTCAGGTGAAATTAAAAAACTTCAGATTTAAATTAAAAAATTTCTATTTGAAATTCAAAATCATTAGTAATTGAAATTTTTAAATTTGAAATAGAAAATTTTGAATTTCAAATATAATTTTTTTAATTTAAATCCGAAATTTTTTAATTTGACCTGGAAATGTATAATTAAATATAGTCTGAAAAGTACAGTCTGATTCTGATATATCATGTATTATTTTTTTTAAGAAAACAACAAAAATAAGTTTATTTTGTTATTTTATTTTTACTTAATAATAATGAATTATATTTTTATTTTTTTAATATTTTTTAAATAAATTTAAAATTGGAAATTCTGTTTTAATACTATATAGTTGTAAATTATTTTTTAGGAATTACAATATTGGAAATTTGTACGTTATTACTACATTTAAATTTCAACGTTAAATTCACGTTTAAATCTTAACGTTAAATTCACGTTAAAATCTTAACGTTAAATTTACGTCTAGTTCTTAACGTTAATTTCATGTAAAATTCTTAACGTTAATTTCATGTAAAATTCTTAACGTTAATTTCATGTAAAATTCTTAACGTTAATTTCATGTAAAATTCTTAACGTTAATTTCATGTAAAATTCTTACGTTGAAAATGTGCATAAATGTATGCGACATCGTTGAAAATTTTATATGGGCGTTTGACGTACTTTTGACGTGCGTTTGACTTAAAACCTCAACGTAAATTTTACGTAAAAACCAAGTAAAATTTTTCGCTGGGTAAGTACATATGATTACCTAATTATTCACACCTGTCAACACACCTGTCAACACCTGTCAACACCTGTCAACACCATCAATCAAATTGGTTCCCAGCACCAAGTGGCCCAATAACTACTTTGGTCTGCCAATTCGTTCCCCTCTAAACCCACATGCGCCCGAACCCATTGCAGTCTCACTGTATAGCCTTTTAGTTGTAGCGTTTGAAATAAGGTACGTATTTCTCTAACTATTTTGTTGTCGTGGCGTGGAATGAAAGATGCTATAGCTTGGATTGCTGCTTTAGAGTCCGATAGAATGACGATGTATTTTTTCAAATCAGGTCTAAACAAGGTTTGTTTTAATGCACATTCTATAGCAGCCAATTCGCCTTCAAAGACTGATGTCTGCTCTGGCATACAGAAATAATGGTTGAATTTACTGCAATGTACTCCGACTCCTGCGCCAGCGTTGATGTTTAGCAAAGATCCATCCGTGTATATACGGTCCCAGATGTCTTGGTGATAACTGATATCAATTGTGGATTTAGCAATCTGCTTCATTGTTTCTGTATTATCAATTTTTTTATTTATATTAATGTTTAGTTTTGTTTCAGCTGTAATATTTATATAATCTAGAGGATCCTGTGGTGGAAGGGTGTTGTCAATCTTAGGCATTGGTCCGAGTTCTTTTAGTATGGCTTCTGATTTATGTTTGAACAGAATTTGAGTTTTCAACTGGTTACATATTGTTAATGCTGTGAACCATGGATGGTATTCTCTTGTTTGTCTGATCTTTTCATGTAATATAGCTGATTGAATATCATGTTCAGTGTTCATCGGTAGATTATCTGTGAAACATCTAATTGCTTGAGAAGGTGTGGTTTTCACTGCACCCGTGACAATTCGCAGAGCATTGTTTTGTGCTATTTCCAGTTTCATGCGGTTTTGTCTGGATGCTGTTGTCATTAATTCACCACCATATGTGAGCACTGGTTTAATATAAGTTTTGTAGGTTCTGTTTAATAAATCCGTTGTACCTCCCCATTTGCATCCTGCCAATCTTTTTAATATGCTAGATCTTTTTTGTACTTTTGTTTTCGTGTTTGTTATGTGGTTACTCATATTTAATTTGAGTAATGCCCAGGTACGTAGTTGTGAATGTTCTTGTTATCGTCTTGTTGTTTATGTATATATCGATGTCTTGTATTTGGTGTTTTAATGAGAATATCTGGTATGTGGTTTTGCTATCGCTGATCGTCATGTTATTTTCTTGTGCCAACGTAGTTAACTCTATTACAGCTTTATGCAGTTAGTTTTTTAGATTATCGGCTGTGTGGTGTTTGTTGTTCGCATCAGTCCATAATACTACGTCATCGGCATATATAGCAACTTTAACATTCGTTTTCTTCAATACTTTAACAAGGTCATTTATGTATAGGTTAAATAACATCGGGCTCAAAATGCAGCCTTGAGGGAGGCCTACATTTAGTTGTTTCCACTTCGATGTTGTATTGTTCCATCTAACCGCAATCCATCTCTGATTCAAAAAACTCGTGATCCAATTGAGCATATTTCCATGGATACCAATGCTTTCTAGTTTTTTGAACAGGTTCTTCCTCCAAATGCTGTCGAAAGCGCCTTTAAAATCTACGAAGACCGCTAAGACGCTTTTTCTATTTTTGAGGGATTCTGTTATACTATCTTTCAATCTTGTTACGTGGTGTACTGTGGAATATAATCTTCGGAAACCTGCTTGCTCGTTGACGATGATTCTCTGACTTTCTAATATATGGTTTAATCTGGTTGCGATGATTTTTTCCATTAACTTTGCTACTACTGATGTTAAAGATATTGGTCTGTAGCTTGCGATGTCGTCTACTGGTTTTCCCGGTTTTATTATTGGGATTACTACAGCTTTTTTCCATTTTGTTGGAACTCCATTTGTCTGTTCCCAAATTTTGTTGAAAATACTAAGGAGGATATTTTTATTTTTCGTATCCATATTTTTTAGCATCTCGGGAAAGATTTCATCGCAACCAGGTTGTTTCTTCATTTTTAGCCATTTAAGTGCTGTTTCGAACTCCGCCAAGGTGAAATTTGTTGAGCAGCATCTGTGTTTTGGTTTGTTTTTATATGTGATTTTTTTCAATTTCTTTTCAGATTTTTTCAGCGCTGGACTTAATGTGTGAGCTGTTTTGTAGTATGATGCAAATTTTTCAGATATGGTTCTATTGCAGTGTAATGATTTATTGTTAGTATTTATAACGTTATATGTAGTGTTGTTTTGGTTTTGATCATTATTATTTTTATCTAGTTTTTTGATGTATTTATAAACTTTAGTACTATTTGTTCTGTAGTCTAGTCCGCTTAAAATTTTTGAAAATGTTGTTTTTTTGGCTATAGTGACTTCTTTTTTCAATTTTGCATCTAGGCGCCTCCATGATCTTACTTGGTCCGGTTGTTTAGATGATTCTGCTGTGTCTCTTACTTTGTTTCTTTCATTTCTTATGCTAGTTAGATGTTTGTTCCAGAATGGTCTAAACTTTTTGTCTTGCCACGTGGGATCGAATTTTTTTCTGCGTTCAAAATGGTAGAATTGAAAAATGTTATTAGTTGTTCACCGTTACTGTTGAAATCAATTTCATATAAATTTTCTGATAGTATTTTATTATATTTTGTCCAATGACCTTTATTAAAGTTCCATAATGTTCTCGTTTTTTCATGGTGATATCGTGTACCAGCTAATATTATTTGTATAGTTAATATTCTATGTCCACTGCCTGAGTCTTCAATAATTTTTTTACTGCATGTAGGTGTTAAGTCTGCTGAGCATAAGGCTAAATCCGGTGATGTGGAGTGACCCGTATAGTGGATGTACGATTTCGGGTCCTTTGGATTGTATAGAAGATCGAAAATGTTTCCGTCTATGAAGTCTTCTAATATTCTGCCTGCTTGATTTTTATTTGTGTAGCCCCATGTCGTAGAGTGTGCATTAAAATCGCCTGCTATAATGGTGTTGGAATTAGGTGTTATTAAATCGAGGTTCAGGTTTTTGTTGTTTGGTGGACTATAGACGCTGTAATAGTGATATTTTTTGTTATTGATGATGAATGTTACTTTGGCTATTTCGGATGTGTCTGATTGGTCCATTGTTTTAATAATCTTGAAGGTGGTTGGTATATCTTTTTTGACACCAATGAGGATGCCACTTGCCACTTGTCTATGTTTATATAGATTGAAGATGTTAAAATTTTTGAATTTGAAATATTGCTGTTTTATTTCTGTTATATTCGATTCGACAATACTGAATACATCAACCTTGCTTTTTTCCAAAAAGTTTTCTAAGATGGATTTTTTTGATTGATTTAATCCACCCGTCCAGAGAGGGGCGGATCAGTTTATAACAGGATATATAAGCAGACAGTACCGTGCTTAAGCTACATATATATTAATTAGTACATCTTAATATGGCACAAAAAGTTTTCACAGAAATGATAAAAGCTCAAAAAGCTTTGAAACGAAAATATGCAATTTTAAAATCTGGTGAAATAGCTAAAGGAGATGAATTAGAAAATTCTTTCAAACCTATAGTGAAACCGTTAAACGATTTAATAAAAGTAGTTGAACATAAAATGCCTAAGGATATAACAATAAAACCTGAAATAAAAGAAGAAGAAAAATATGAGCATCTTAAACCAGAGATATTAACATAGATAATGAGGTTTTTAATAAATCAGATGGTTTAAGTGAATTGATATTTAGAAATAATCCTCAAAAAGAACTATACACTGAAAAAGATTTGAAAGACTATAAAAAAATATTATTAATGACGAATGCTCATTTAAAAAACCCAAATGATTCATATTCACAAATTAAGGGTAGTAAAGGAAAAAAATATTCAAATATAATTAGGCAGCTGATGCCTCATAAGCATAATACGCGAAAAAAATTAGGTGGATCGATAAATCTGTCAAATCTTAAAATACAGCCAGTACAAATGCAATTTTCTTCAAAACCTGTACAATATGTGCATTGGGATGATCCAAATGAGCTTGTTAATAGATTAAGAGTTTTGATTGCATTTCAAGCAGCTGGCAACAACAATCATAATAACGAAATTATTTCAATAATTGAAGAGCTTAAGGAGGCTAACTTAATTGAATAAATAAAAGATTTTGCAAATGTATTTTTTCGCTATAAGCAATATGGTTATTGACAAGTTCGGTCGAAGTGATAATTTTGAAAGATCTGCTCCAGGTCGACCAGGAATTGGTTTTTATTTAACATCTGATGGAAATTATGATCTACAATTTAAAAGTCTTTTCAATATTAATAATCCAACGAATCTTAATGATGCAGCAACAAAAGGATACATAGATACTGAAATAGATGCACTTACTAAGAGTATTATACTGGTTCAAAAATCTATTGATAATACATATGATGGTTTAATGGAATATATTAAAGCTGAGAATTTAAAAATAACAGAAATATTGGAAAATTTAGAACAAGCTATAATTAAGTTGGAAGTTGTTAATTTTACCAAAAACGATCATGAATAATAATATTTTGCACATATACCTAAATTATGAGTAAGAGAAAGGTTGTTGAGGAACTGCATAAACCTGTTAGAAGAAACTTTAAGAGACGACGTGTTATAATCAAAGGTTTTGATGATCTTTGGCAAGCCGATCTTGTAGAAATGGGTGCATATGCTAAAGAAAATGGTGGTTATAAATTTTTACTTACTGTAATTGATACGTTTTCAAAATATGGTTGGGCTATTGCAATAAAAAATAAAACTGGTGATACAGTTACTCAGGCGCTTAAATCTATTTTCATAAATTCAAATAGACAACCTCTTTGAAAGCTTCAATTGTTGAATGTTTTAAATGTGGAAAGAATTCAGATTTAATGGAACCTATAAATGGACTACAATAATTCAGAAACTTGTACATGATTATAATCATTCAATTCACAGAACAATTAAACGAAAACCTGCTGAAATTGCGAAAGCAGATGAAAAAACACTTTTAGCAACAGTTTATAATCATATTAAAATTGCACCATCTGCAAAATTTAAAGTTGGTGACTCAATTCGTGTGAGCAAGTTTAAACATGTTTTTGAAAAAGGTTATACACCCAACTGGACAACTGAAATATGCCAAGGGAGATAAAGAATTTGTGAAATGGCTTGGATTTCCTTCTAATCAAAACTCTTGGATAAACAAAAAAGATTTGTTATTGTAAACATACTACTAAATAAACTCATAATGTTTATGCATTCTATATATATAAATTTGAGTTCTTCAGAAAATAATATTTTTCAATAATTCAGTTCAAGCAAATTTATCATTGAGAATAGAGCACCTGCAGTGAATAACAAAATTCTGAAAATGAGTGACAAAAAACAATTATTAAATGAAGCCAAGAATATGGATAAAGTTAAAGAATGTCAATATAAATTATTTTGCGCAAATGCAAAAGCATGTTACACATGTCCATTAAAGCAACATCCCTCATCATCATCATCATCAGCAGCATCTGGAAAATCTTCAACTGCTTATAAAAATATGAAAAAATAAATAAGTTTCATTTCGATGATGTCATAAATAAATTGAGCTTTAGATTTAAGAAAAAAAATTGTAAAATATATTGAAGTAAATAAAACAAATAATATTAAAATTCAAAAACAATTCTTTATTAAATTATATAAATACTTGTGAAACTATATAAACTGATAATAATGTTATTAACGAATACTCTACTCTACCACTATTATTATTACATTTGTCATAAATTCGATATTTATTAGTTGTTGGACTAGTTGATGAATTAGTTGCCAGCTCAGTTGATGAAGCAATCACCGATACCATTGAATCAGCTGTGGTTGATTCCGTTATAGATTCAGTAATTGAAGCCACATATTTATCAGTTGTTGGGTTAGTTGATGAATCAGATACCAAATCAGTTGCCAAGTCTGTTGATGAATCCAGTACCAATATCATTAGATCAGCTGTTATAGATTCAGTTGTTGAATTAGCTGCGGATTCACTAATTAAAACCGTCCACAGTACCGCAATATATAATGTTGAGAATAATTTCATATTGATTTTATCTTTACTCCAGCACTATCAATTCTTTACTATTCATTTATATTAAATTTGTTTGATATTTATAATAATTTTTTTCTTTATTCTCCATTAAGTTATATATATTTAAGATATTTCCATTTTGTATGTTTGTTTCACTTTTTGTAAATCAATTATTTGAAAATCTGATTTGTATGATGTGTCATATGCTGTAAACCTTTCAACTTCACCATTGCTTGAAATTCTTTCACTATCAAATTCCATATATTCATAACATTTTATTTTCAATTATTGCTTTTTAAAATTGCTGTCATACGAACATTTCAATTTGATTTCTTTGTTCTCATCATATACAAGTTTAAAATGTCTATAAAATATATTTACACTCTCGATTATACCAGCAATTTCCTGTTCTTTTCTAATTAAATCAGCTCGAAAAGCTTCAATAGCTTCTTCAACAGTAACATAATAATTTTCTGATGAATCCTCGCCTAAAATATTTGCTGGTCTAGTTGTTGTTGTTGCAGTTTCATCATCATCATCCAATTTTGTTTTTGTTGCGGTTACAGTTTCGTCATCAAATTTTGTTGTTGTTGTTGTTGTTGATGATGAAGCATTTTTTATAATATAATTATTATCATTTTCAACATGTTTTAGAAGTTTTATAGTCAACCGCACTTGAATTGTTTCATTACTCGGCAGTAAAACATTAAATATAGCATCTCCATTATTGTCTTCATTTAATTGAATATTATTTGTGGGAGCTCCGTAAATCTTAATAAGACTTAAACTTAAAATAGTGCAAATAATATGTAAAAAATGCATTCTTTTTTATTTAGATTCTATGATTGTAGTTAACTCTTCAATTATATTTCGTAGAATGAAATTTTATTGTTGCTGCTGCTGCTGCCCTTGCTTCTTTTGGATATGAATTTCATAAGAAGCTCTAAAATCTTCCACTAACACCAATAAACGTAAAACGTCATCATCTGTAACTGAAGTATTTTCTTTTTGGATGTAATTCGTTTTCACCACATTCAAATTATCAATTAAATATTTTATTCTGTCTCTCATATATTTATTATATACAGCATCAAAAGTTTTTTTTATATTCTCTAATTGTAGTAGCGCATTATTAAGTCTTTTTATCAATTCTGATTTTTCATTCGAATCTATGATATCAGTTTTTCTATATATAGACGTAGTAAGAGATAATGATTCTAATTTTAATCCTAATGATCCCGATGATTCTGATTTTTCCTTTCAAACAAGTTCCCAATCATTTTCTACTGCGAATGGACAATCACTTGGAAATTCATATATTTTGGGAGCTTTTTTTTATCATTGGTTATATTACTTATTTCACTAACTATTCCCATGTCACCACCCAAAACTTCAATGCTAACATGCTGCCATTCAAGAAATTTAATATTCCAGCTCGTATATGATGGTAACATTTCACCATTTCTTGTACATAGTAGTAAAACCCTATCACCACTTTCAGGAGTTGCCCAAATCTCTAACGCTGAACCATAAATTTTTACATAAACTATTTTAAAAGATTTCCATTTTCTCATGCACACACAATATTTACGTCCATGATATAAATTTTCACACCAAAACATCTTCACCTCAACTCAATCAGTTATCTACTGTTATATTAAATTTGTATTGTCTTTATAATAAGCCATTATTTTCATAATATTACGTTTTCTAATATATTCAACTACACATGCACATGTATGCATGCAATCACATTTTATTGGTTGACATGAGTTTGTTGAAGAATTAGGAAATCTTGTACAGTAGTCAATTATTAAATTTTTATGTTCATTTAGTAAAATACTATAGTATTTTCTCAAAAAATCTTTTATTAACATATTTACAAAAGTCTACTCAATTGAATACTATAAAACCAACTGATCTCTGCTTTAATTATAATTATTTCCTAGGAGACAATCTCTGATACAATCTCATAAGCTTTAGACAATCATTCTGATTGAAATATAGATTAACACATAAACATGTATCGGGACCGGATGTAGCTTCATTACTAGACCACAAACCACTTGAGAAGTGACAACCATGAATTGAATTTACCATTTCATCATTAGCTAATTTACTTAATAATCTCTGATAATTTTTAAACTTTTCCTTATGCTCATCAAGTAGAAAATCATTATATTCATATAAAAATTTGTTTAATTCCTCTAATGAATATGATAAATTCACATCATAATCATCAGTATCAAACTCTTTAATTGTTTCAAGATCTTCAAATGATGTCATGACTGAATAGTAACACGTTAATTAGACAACTGACAATAAAATAGAAAAATCATAATTTAAAAATTGTAAAAAACAAAATATTCAACTGCGCGTATCACAGGACTCGAACCCTAGCTACCTTTTTTCTTCAGTCTTTTTAAAGCATATAAATTAAATTTAGGAACTAAACCAATTGCGCTATATTTGAATATTTATTTATGTTAACTTTATAGCATTTTATCACCCAAAAATTCTAAAATTGATCTATATATAAAATAATTATCACTCGGAATCCCCTACGTCACAAACTATATAATAATGGCCGTTAAGAATACTCTACTATCTACTAATTAAAAAACTATATAAAAAAAAATCACCCCACCTACGCGAAAAAATTTTTATAAACAAAACAACCAAACCCACAATAAAATTATAATACTCCATTACTATTCCTATACAAAAAAAAAATCATATAGAAAAGATTAGAACCCAAAACCACAACAAAAAATTAAAAATTTTAACAACAACAACTACACATAAAAATTATCAACATACAAATTTTAGACTTTGTTAACAATTCACACATCAAAAACAAGAAAATCACAAACCAACTGACTCACACACAAAATCCCTAACAGAACCACGTGACAGATACACAAAATACCCACGTGACAGATACACAAAATACCACACCCTACACACACAAATCTAATTACACATTCCAACAAAAAACAAAAACAACAGACAAAACGACAGACAGACAGACAGACAGACAGACAACACGACAAAACGACAGACCCACAAACACACAAACACACTTATTACCATGCTTTTAACAAATTAAGGGGTTTGTTAAAAGGTAATCCAGAACTCTCTTAGGTCTCTCTACTAACATATGAAATATTAATCGGAAATTTCACCATAGACCCTCTAGAGCTACTAATGTCTACATTAGGCTACACATGCGTAATCACGAATCCAACCTATGTACCAAATTTCATCAAAACTGATAATAATTACTATATGGTGTAGAACATATGAAATATTCTTTGGAAACTAAGTTGCTCATATATTAGTTTCCCATGAACAGAATGAAGCTACTTGATACAGATTTTTGGAGCAATAAGTAGGTAACAAAGTCAACCTGTGTTTAAAATATAATTGTAATTGCGTGCCAATTACTGTATGATGTAGACTGTAGAGTATTGAACTTATGAAATATAATTGGACATTTTAACATGGACCCACTGAATTACTGACTTTAAACTTTGCAGATGGTAAGTACATAAGGAAGCTACTATGTGTCTCAAATTTAATTCAAATCCGATAATAAATACCATATGCTCTAGAGTCTAGAGCATATGAAATTTTAATCGGAAATTTTAGTATGGACCTCCTGAATGTATAACTTCTATCATGGCCAAAACATTTAGAATCAGAAGGTCTACCTTTGTACCAAATTTCATTCAAATCAGATAATAATTACATTATATAAAACACGTAATTATATAAAATTCGGAAACTAAAACTGTTTTCTAGGAACCCCTTGAAGGTCTCCAACTCCAACTAGAACTAGAGAGCCAACTAGATCACAAAATTAGCCTATATATAAAATATCTTTGAAATCGGTTAACAATTACCATATGCTGTAGAACAGGCCTGGGCAGACTTTTGGAGTTTAAGATCTACTCCGAATTTTTAGAGAATCTAGCGATCTACCACATTATTTTAAGTAGTATATTAAAGTCAACAATATTAGTACATACCTTAAAATACCCATATAGTGGAAAGAAAATATATAAAAAACAATAGTTATATAATTTTATATAGAAAAAAAAACATTTTTTATTTTTTAGTCTAAAAATAGAAAATACAAAATTCAAATCTCAGCTAATTTTGAAAATTTCGGTGTGTAGTTACTAACTGCCAGTCGACAACATGCACATAAGTATTCATCTGTGAGTGACGTACGATATTTTGACTTAACTATATTCATCGTCGAGAATGCAGATTAACATAAGTAAGTAGAAGCAAAAAAACATGTCAAATAAAACGCAACCTTCCTTAAATTAGGATATTTTTCATCGCTTATCAAATTCCAGAAATCGTTTTCATTCCTATGTGATTTTAGGTTTAAGTCGCTTTGTATAAGAAGGGCCTCGTCTTCAATATCTAATGAAAATAAAGTATGTGTTCGGCATACAACTTCTTTAAGATCAAAAATTCCAAATGGATTGCACATAAATGTGCAATCTATTTTCAAATTCAGAGGAAAGAGCTGATATATTCTCATAATACTTATTTTTGTTCATTGCTCTTCCAGTTTCCAGAACTTCATTTGACAGGTTTCCAAAAATTTTCAAATTATTCTCCATTATCTGAGATGATAGTAGTTTTAATTTATTTTTAAAATAATTAATATACCAAATCATTTCAATTATAGATTTATTTTTGCCTTGCAACTTTAAGTTTAACTCGTTCACGTGTTTAGTTATATCCACAACGAAAGCTAGATCCATCAACCAGTTATGATCACTAAGTTCAGCATAAACTTCCCCTCTTGACTGCAAAAACTCTTTAACTTCATCTAATAGGTTCCTGAATCTTTGTAAAAATATAGCTCTGCTTAGCCAACGCACATCTGCATGATATAAAAGTTCTCCATACTCAGAATCATTGGTTTCTAATTGTGATTTAAACATTCTTCTCTGAAGACTTTTTCCTCGAATAGAATTCACAATTTCATACAGATATCCATAATATGGTTCATTTTTAGGATTTTACAACAAATGGCCTGTTGGTGAATAATGCAATGGTATTGTAGAAATTTTGGAAATTTGTCATCATTTGTGCAAAGAGCAATAAATCCTTTGTTTTTTCCAGTCATAGATGGCGCCCCATCAGTAGTAATGGATACAAGTTTGTATATAGGTATTATTTTCTCTTCTATATATTTTTTAAAAATATTATAAACATCTTCACCTCGAGTTCTCTCTTTCAAAGGCAATATTGTCAATATATCTTCTTTTGCAATCATATCTTTAAACACCATTCTTATTAAAATTGGAGTGACACAGTCATTGATGTCCTGAGTTAGTTGGTCAATTAAGTCGGAGTTTAACATATCGATACGACGAGTGACAGTTCTCCGAGAAAGAGGCATATTTTTGATTGCAGAAATTATTTCACTCTTATTTTTAAAAGATTGAAACAATGCTTCGCTTGCATCTAGAAATGCTTGTTTTATCATCTCTCCATCCGTAAAAGGCTTCTTATGTTTTGCTAATAGATGCGTAATTCGATACGATGCCTCAATTGCCGCCTTAGATTGAAGTAAGGGTTTTGTAAAAAACGACTGTTGTTCAGCTAGTTGTGACTTCAATGATTCTAGTTTTCGTTTCCGAATTTCACTCTTCAAAGGATAATCAGCGTCATAACTACCATGCATGGTTTTAAAATTTCTTGCAACATTTGCTCTTTTTGAAATCGCAACACTCTCATGGCATATGATGCACATGCATTTAGATTTTATCATCACAAAGAAAAACTCTTCTTCCCAATCCGAATTGAAGTGGTAAACTTTTTTCTTTTTTAAGATTTTTTCACCATCTCCCATGTAAATAAAATATATCCGAACCCTTCACTTTGAAATTATAAATGTACTGCACATCGAATACTAAACAAATGCAAATTATAAAATTTCATGGCACTCTACATACATAGTATTTTTCAAATGAAAATTTAATTTTTTTTTTGAAAAATTTTTCTCTAGAAAAACATTTTGTGAACGAAGACGAAGTCGGTCTACTTATAATAGCTTCGCGGTCCACTAGTGGACCACTTGCCCAGGCCTGCTGTAGAACATATGAAAAAATAAAATAAAATCGGAAATTTAACATGGACCCCCTTATCCTACTAACCTGTTATTTGGTCAACCTATGTATAATCACTAACTCAACCTGTGTACCAAATTTCATTGAAATCGGATAATAATTACACGCTGTAGAACATAAAGCAAATATTCTTCGGAAACTAAGTTGCTTATATATTAGTTTCCCATGAACGTACTAAACCTACTAACGACAAATTAGTGTAGTATCAACTAGAAAACTAAATAAAACTGTGTATTCAATATCATTGAAATTGGGTGAAATTTACTGTAGATATAGAGAGTTGAACTTATGAAAAGTAATTATGGATTTTTACATGGACCCACTGAAGTATCGACTTTAAATTTTACATGCGCCAAGTAAATACGGAAACTATCATATGTACCAAAATTTATGCTAATTAGATAATAATTACTATATGCTCTAGTAGAGTCTAGAGCATACGAAATTTTAATCGGAAATTTTACCATGGACCCCCTGAAGGTACAGACCTCAATCTAGGTAGACTTGTGGACAACCATGATACCAACCTATGTTTTAAATTTCATCCAAATCTGAGACATGAAATTTTTTTTTACATTTTTCCGTAGAACAAAAACACATAGGTTCCCACATAAATGGGGAAATCTAACATGGTCCCACTGAAAGGATCGATCTCATCTTGTACCAGCATCGGGGTGACAGGTAGAGCCTGTGTGCCAAATTTCGTTAAAATCGGACGAGCTGTTCTAGAAGATGTTGCTGCGCACATAAAATCGTACGCGTACGCGTCCCCGGACCCGTTTTTTATGCATTTTCGGACTCCCCGACGCCTAGAAAAAAATTTTGAGCGAACTTTTTTTTGACCATGCAACCCATCACCAGACTTCATAGTATTTCATACTACTCGTAAAACAATGTATTCTGAAAATATTACCGATTATTTATTATTGCAACATATGACCGAAGTAAAAACTGTTGAAAATGGTGCAATTTATTATTTACCTCACCATGCAGTATTCAAAGAATCAACTACTACTAAACTTCGAATTGTATTCGATGCATCAGGCAAAACTGCAAATGGTAAGTCATTAAACGACTGTCTTATGATCGGTCCAAAACTTTAAAATCGCATATACGGCTGATATAGCGAAAATGTATCGTCAAATTTGGATTAATCCAGAAGATGCCATGTATCAACTAATTTTCTGGAGAGATAGTTGCGACACAAATATTAAAACATATTCTCTTAACACAGTCACATTCGGTACTGCATCAGCGCCATATTTATCCATTCGAACATTACATCAACTAGCTGATGATGAAGAACATAATTTTCCAATAGCATCAAACATTTAAAAAAATAATTTTTATGTTGATGATGTTATGTATGGAGCCGATACTGTTGAAGATGCTGTCCATCTCAGCATCAATTAATTAATATCACCAATTCAGCTGGTTTTCCATTACGTAAATGGGCCAGTAATAATAATGAAATTTTACGTCACGTTCCTGAAAATCAAAGAGAAATAAATTTTCCATTAATATTTGATAAAGAAGAATCAATTAAAGCGCTTGGCATTCAATGGCATACAGCCAAAGATATTTTTAAATTTAAAATTAAATTACCTATAATCTCTAAAATTTCCAAATGTAGTATATTATCGGACGTAGCAAGATTATTCGATCCACTTGGATGGATTTCACCATGTATTGTTTATGCAAAAATCATTATGCAAGATTTATGGCTTCAGCAATGTGGATGGGATGAACAAGTCACAGACACACTAAAATCCAAATGGCTATTATATCGTGAAGAACTAGCCATACTTGAAAACATAGAAATACCGCGTTGGATTCATATAACAAAACAAGCTAAAAATATAGAAATTCATGGTTTTAGTGACGCTTCCGAAAAAGCATATTCAGCAGTAATATACTTACGATTTGTGGACGAAAACGAAGAAGTTAAAGTCCAACTATTAACATCAAAAACAAAAGTTGCTCCTCTGAAACATATAACATTGCCACGCCTCCAACTATGTGGTGCTCTGTTATTATCAAAACTGGTTATTTTTGTCAAAAATTCGATGGACTTGCATAATGTTCCAGTTTATGCATGGACTGATTCAATAATTACATTAGCATGGATACAAGCACATCCATCTAAATGGAAATCTTTCGTAGCCAACAGAGTTACCGAAATTCAGTCTCGTGTTGCAGCTGCCAATTGGTAACATATTGGCTCAAAGGATAATCCAGTGGACGTCGGTTCTCGTGGGTTACTTCCTTCTGAAATGGTTATTTCATCGATTTGGTGGCACGGTCCAACATTTCATAAAGATTTTTGATCAAAAAATCTTCCCCAAAATGTTTGTAATGTAACAAATCTAGAAATAAGAAAAATAAAATCTTTAGTTATACAATTGTCAAATGAAAACTTAAACTTTATTCAAACAATAATTGAAAAGCATTCATCACTTAGAACTTTAATGCGTGTAACTGCGTACTGTTTTCGAGCGATTTATAATTTCCGAAATCATAAGAATCGAGAACTTGGACCACTCACACCATCAGAAATCGATAAAGCATTAAATTATATAATAACATATATGCAACACGCTGCATATAGCGATGAAATATCTAAATTATCATCAAAAATTTAAATATCAAAACAAAGTAGCATTTTAACATTGAATCCTTTTCTCGATGAACATAAATTACTTCGGGTTGGTGGTCGACTTCAGAATTCTACGTTGAAATATGATAGACGTCATCCAATAATTATTCCGAAAAAATCTCATTTTACAGATTTGTTAATTCTTAATGCGCATATTTCTACGTCTCATGGTGGACAAACATTAACCACAGAATATCTACAAAATAAATTTTGGATAATTAATGCAAAAAATAATATTAAACGAGTAATTAAAAAATGCATTATTTGCTTTCGTTTTGCAGCAAAAGAATCTAATCAATTAATGGGAAACTTACCGGCTGTTCGTGTTCAAATTGCTCGTCCATTTTATAATACTGGTGTTGATTATGCTGGTCCAATAGAAATAAAAGCATGGAAAGGATGATGCAATAAACTCTACAAAGGTTATATTGCTGTTTTTATTTGCTTCTGTACAACAGCAATACATATTGAGTTGGTAAGCGATCTTAAGGGATGAATTAAAACCCCAATTTTCATCCCGTAGTTTTAAGGACGTGGGTGTACTGGCGAAAAATCACCAGTATGAACATTTGGTGACCATGCCGTTGGACATAGCCAACAACAATAAAATCACACTATTAATTGATACTGGAGCTCAAGTAAGCTTATTAAAGAAAGAAAAAATTAGTCAAAAAACAAAGTTTTGTGCAGAGCAAAAAACAACAATAAATACTGTGCACAACAGCAGCGAAACTTTAGGGAAATGTATTGGTAATATTTTAACACCAGAGAAATTTCCATGTGAATTCCAAGTTGTGGGTAATAATTGTTCGTTACCAGCAGATGGAATTTTGGATAATGATTTCCTAAATTGCAATGTTCTAGGACCAGGAAGGGTTCTACAATTTCCAATAACATCTAATAATAAAAATGAATTTTCAAATCCTATAAATAACGATTATTCAGCAGATGTTGATACCAAAGGTTTAATTGGTGAGAGAGAAATGAGAAAAAGTAACGGTTGCATGGAAGATTTCACAAGTAATAAAATTAGAAATGAGAATATAAAGAAAAGTAATAATATTAACGTCGATGTTGAGTGTAATAGAATTGAAAATGAATATATAAAGAATAATAATAATAACGTTGATAATAAAGTTAAGTGTAATATTGATGATAATGAAAATAAAAGTAAGGATAAAGAGATTATTAGAGAGATAAATTATAATGAGAAAATCGGTAGTAAGGACGAAAATAATATGGAAATAAATGCAACAGTAGAAGATATCAAAATTTTGAATAATCATATTAACATGAAGGAAGATAATAAACAAAGCTTGGAAAATGAACAACAACAATATAGGAAATACCCAAAATTTTCGCAAATTATCATACCTGCACGTACGGAAAATATTGTTGAGATACCTGAAAGATGAAAGGAGAAATACTAAGTATAGGTAGACAACTTGAAAATGGGATTTATATAAGGAATAGTGTGAATATTGTAAAAAATTGTAAAATATCAATACCTATGGTGAATATTACTCTTACGGATCAAATCCTTCCAGAATTTGAACCTGAGGTGTATCCATTATCTGAATTTAATATACATGAGTTATAAAACTGGGATAAACAGCAAGATATGGACATAAATAACAACAACAATGTCTGTTACATTAGACATTTATTCGAAACACATAGTGAAAAAAATGAAATACGAAAGAAAATCACAAAGTTAAAAGAAAAGTTATGTAAACCGGAAAATATGAACAAAGAAGAGGAACAAGCTTTTACCCAAATTTGTGAGGACAGCTACGATTATTTTCATTTGCCTGGCGATAAACTCAGTTGCGTCAGCGATATTACACACTCTGTGCCAGTCAAGGTTGACACCAAACAAATTAATAGTAGACAGTACAGACTAGCAGAATGCCATAAAGAAGTGATAAACGAAGACATAAAAAAGTTGTTTAACGAGGATATTATTCAACCTAGTAAAAGTCCTTGGAACTTACCACTTTTGGTGGTCCCAAAAAAACCTGGACCTGATGGAGAAAAACACCACCGTGTAGTGATTGATTTTCGAAAAATTAATGAAGTCACAATAGGGGATGCATTTCCACTGCCACGAATCGAAGAGATTTTAAACCAATTAGGAGGATCTAAGTACTTCACAACTTTGGACTTAGCCAGTGGGTATCACCAAGTTATATGGAACCTGCAGACCGCGAAAAGACAGCTTTCAGTACACCATACGGTCATTTTGAGTTTAAACGCATGCCTTTTCGGTTAACTGGAGCACCGGCGGCGTTCCAGAGGGTAATGAATTGCGTATTAGTGGGACTTCAAGGTTTCAAGTGTTTCGTATATCTGGATGATATCGTAATATATGAAAAAAATCTGGAAGATCATAATGAAAAGTTGCAGTTAGTATTTCAGCGATTAAGGAAAAATAATTTGAAATTACAACCTGAAAAATGTAAATTTTTGCAAAAGAAAGTAGTATATCTGGGACATCAGATCACACCTGAAGGTGTGAAACCAGATCCCGAAAAAACTAAGTGTGTGCAAGAGCACCTAGTGCCTCGTACTACAAAAGAATTGCAATCATTTTTAGGTCTGGAAAATTACTATGGGCCATTTATGCCCAGTTTAGCAGCAAGTGGTGCTTTATTATACAAAATGGCAACCAAATCTCAACCTTTCAAATGGACCAATGAACATCAAACAGCATTTGAAGAGATAAAAAACTTTTGGTTAACATATCCTGATTTCACAAATGAATTTAATTTAACAACAGATGCTAGTAACATTGCACTCGGGGCAGTACTATCTCAAGGGGAGGTTGGACAGGATAAACCAATAGCGTATACTAGTAAAGTTTTGGGAAAGTCTGAGAGAAACTACGCTACTATAGAAAAAGAAATGTTGGCCATTTATTGGGCAATAAAAATTTTAGGGCATATTTATTAGGTTGAAAATTTAGTGTTTATACTCACCATAAGCCTTTAATAAGTGAATACAATAAGAAAGATCCTGAAGGACGAATAAATAGGTGGAAGATCAGATTATCAGAATACACCTTCAAAATTCACTACAAACCAGGAAAACTTAATAGTAACGCCGATGCACTGAGTAGAATTCCAGAATCAGAAATAGGTATACAACATGACACTGAAATTCTCAAAATTAATGTTTTGACCAGAGGACAAAAAGCAAGAATAGAACAAAAAAGGAATAATGAAATAGATCAAAGCGATGATGAAAAGGAAGAGCAAAGTGATAACGAAACAACAGAGCCTACAGAAAACTCACCAAGTAAAATAGAACTAATAGACAAAACAGAAATAAGCGACATAATCAAACAACACCATTATAATCCAATGGGAGGGCACCATTATAGTCCAAAATAATGGTTATAGTCCAAAAAAATTTTGTAATTAACATTACCTTTGTAACAAACAGTACTTTGTTCAAAATTGCTTATCTTTATTATTTATTGATTTAAAAATTAATAATTTTATATTTTTATTTCTTTAATAATAAATAATATCTGTTACCTACTACATTGTGCATTTTCGCTTTAACCTACGAAACACAACAAAACACAAGACTGACAATAATGACAGCGTTCAGTTGGTTCTAGCTGAACCACTTGACAAATAAAGCGATAACCGAACTCGCTTTAATCAAGCGCTTGTTGTACCCACATCGCAACCAGTTGACATGCCTGGCATAAGCACAGCTTAGCTCGTCGGTTTGGGGGGGTTTTTGTTGCTAGATGAGTACGATTCGTAACTATTATTTTTGCATGTAAGAGGAAACAAAAATAAAAATAAAAAAATACTACAAAAATAAAATAAAATTGAAATTTGAAGTTAATCATCCGAGATACTACTATTTGAAATCGGTTCCTATTGCAATTTCATGTTATATTTACAAAAAAATTAACATAAATAAAAATACAAGTAGGCATTTCATTATTTTGAACATCAACGAAATAATTTTAAGCTATCAGATGTTTCGAGCTTTTGACATTACCCACCCCTATTTGTGCTTGATTCAACACAAACGCCTTGACAACACATCTGCCGTTTATATGTTGTCCCTTTCGTACTACGAAAACAGAATTTAAAAACAATTACTCGTATTGATCATATCGCCATGTTTCTTGTGGGAAATCATGAAAAGAGTTCACCACCGAAAATGTTTTGTTTACCACCACATCATTTTATCAAAATAAATCAAAATATATATAAATATGCAATATAATAAATCATTTATTTAATATTAAAAAAACATCTATATATTTTTTTTCCTATTTATATAATTTCATTATAATAGATTTAATTTTATGTTTTGTATTCAACAAATTAATTTTTATTTTAATGTTGTTTAAAACAACTAAATTTTATTTCAATATTTTTAATTTATATTTTAATGTTGTTTATTACAACTAAATTTTATTTTAATATTTTTAATTTTTATTTTAATGTTGTTTATTACAACTAAATTTTATTTTAATATTTTTAATTTATATTTTAATGTTGTTTATTACAACTAAATTTTATTTTAATATTTTTAATTTTTATTTTAATGTTGTTTATTACAACTAAATTTTATTTTAATATTTTTATTTTATATTTTAATGTTGTTTAGAACAACTGAATTTTACTTTAAATATTTTTAATTTTTATTTTAATGTTGTTTAGATAGAACAACTAAATTTTATTTTAATATTTTTAATTTTTATTTTATTTAATATTGTTTTCCAACAACTGATTTTTAATTTATTATTGTTTTACAACAAATAATTTTTAATTTAATATTGTTTTACCACAACTGAATTTTTGATTTAATATTGTTTTACAACAAGTAATTTTTAATTTGAATATAAATTTTAATTTATAATTTATAATGATTTTTATATTACAAAATATCTTTGAATTTGTATATATATGTTTTCTTTTCTTTGTTGTTTTAATATATATATTTAATAATTTACTTTTAATAGTTTAATATATTTTTTTTTTTAATTTATAATTTAAATTATGTTTAATAGAATTGTAATACGTATATAAATTTAAAAGAAAATGTACTCACGAAATAATCCTGCGTCGTTCTGGTTGTACAAACAGTGACTGCTGATTACTTCTGATTGCTGAAATCTAATCTAAATATTTTTTTGTATATATTTTTACAATTCTATTAAAATTCTTTAATTCTATTTTTTTTTTTTTTTTTTTATATATTTTTTTTTTTTTTTTAAATTTAATTCTGATATAAAAAAAAATTTTACTTTTGAAAATTCAAAAACTTAATTTCAGTTAATACAATTTCTATTATTTTTAATAATTACGTAAAACAACGTATTATTTCAATTATAATATGATTTCTTTTTTTTTTCTTTATATATAAAAATAAAATATAATTTATTTATAATTTCTTCGATAATTTTAATTATTGTGAAATATACTTCACAAAATCTATAAATATTTTTTTATATATATATATATATACTATAAAAAACTACAATTTTTTTCTTAGAATCTTGATTATTGTATCTATTCTTGCTTTTCATATATTTCTTCTTGATTTTTATATATATTTCTTCATATATGGCTAATAACTAAAAAATTCTAAATTAGTAAGCTATTTTATATAAAAAAACTCGAAAATTTTACCTATCAAATTCACGTGTACCTAATTCCTAAATTTTCTTTTAGGGGTTATTCGGAGGTTACTACAGTAACTTTTCTGTGTATGATTTGCCTTTTTAAATTTAAATGCAAAAAAATAACTTCTGTTTTATCTGTATATTTAGATTAATCTGTACTAATAACTCCTTTTTTTTTTAAAAAAAAAAATTTAATTTAAACACCAAAGTATTTAAACACCAAAAATAATTTAAAATGTCTTTTTGTTTTTTTTTACGTCTTTTCACCAAAGCTTCTGGAATCAAAAAGAAGGAAGTCGTTTTTTTTCGATATTTTTAAATTTTTAGTGCTTCCTAATTAATAATTTTCTTATGGCACCTTACTACCATACCAATTTACGCGTAAAAATCTAGATTGCATTGGAGCATGCGTTGGCCACTCAGTACTAAATTATGTACTTTATTTAAGCTCTGGCAACTTTGAACTCTTCCTCCATGTCAAAAGTCAAAAGTCAAGTTGTCGGACGTCCATTTTGTAGCATGAAGTATTATTTATTCATTATTATTATTTTTATATTATTAAATAATTATTTATTTTTCTTACTTTTTATTTTTAGGAATTATATATTTTTTTGTTTCTTTTTAGATTTTAACAATTATAAAATAAGATAGCCGCGTAACAAAACAGATAATTTGGTCAAATGTACCATCCATTGCATCAAAATATCTGACAAGCGTGGAAGGATTATTTTACAATGATAATATTTTACTGAAGTTACAAAACAAATATGTTTTAACCGAAATAAAGTTTGTGACAAAATATTTAAAATAAAGTTATCATGTGCATGAATATAAGGAAACGGCTTTATTATAAAATTTTGTTGAAATATTTTTTCTCATTATTGTGATGTAATGAATTTACACAATTATTGGACATTTCACAAAAAAATAAAGTTTTAAAATTATTAGGTTGCAAGAACAAAATATTTGTGAAAGAAATGTTTGCAATCGACCCACTAATAATACCCTGAGAGTAAAGAGTCTCATTATTTATTATTTTTATTTAATTTTATATTCTTTTTATTTTAGATCTTTTGCATGATATATGCCGAGTATTTTCTTGCCATCCAGATCAGATAATTCGTATCGGTTTTGACCAACGATTTTTACAACTTTACTTTTAATAAATTTTTTTGCAAGGTTTGCATTTATTTTTGCTGCAAAATTGCTTTGGACAAAGTTTCTTCTGAAGACAATCTGACCAACTACGAATTTCCTGTCTCTTGATCTAAGGTTATATAATTTTTGGTGTTTGCAATGAGCTTTTTCTAATAATTTTAATACTTTATCGCGCATAATATTTATCTGATCTTCTTTAGGTAGAACTTCGATCGTTTCATTTAACATATTTAATTTTTTTAGGATAGGGTAAATGGATCCATGGTTGACCATATTACACCCAAACAGCACGTAATAAGGTGAGGTTTGTATGGATTCGTGCACAGAATTTCTCAATGAGCATGCAATCTTTGGCAAGTTAATGTCCCAATCACGATGATCGCCTTTTATATAGGTCCGTATTGCTGCTAATACTGATCGGTTAACCCGTTCCGATTGATTTGATTGAGGTGAATATATCGGTGTTCTTAGGTGTTTTATTTCATAAGATCTCAAGAGATCCTGGAAGTTTTTGGAAATAAATTGTACACCATTATCAGAAAACATAGATTCTGGCACACCAAATACACTAAACACATCTTCTTCTAAATAACGACAAATATTTAAAGCTGTTGCTTTACGAAACGGTTTCAAAAGGACATATTTAGAAAATTGGTCAAGGACAATTAAAATACACGTATATCCTCTTTTTGATTTTGGATATGGTCCCAACAAATCAATGTAGAGACGCTGCCAAGGGCGTTCTACAATAATTTGTTGGCCCATTTCCGGACGTAATATTTTGTTAGGAGCTTTTGACTCTTTACAATCATCACAATTTTCTACATAGTTTTGAATTTGCTTAGCCATTCCTGGCCAATAAAATAATTGTCGGATTCTATACAGAGTTTTATTAACGCCGCCGTGTGATGCATTTGGTGGATCATGATACGATTTGACTATTCGGTTGGTAAGTCCGTTCGGTATCCATAGTTTCCATGTATTACTGTCTTGGTCTGGGTCTCCGTTCCGTCTTTCCGTCCTCTTATATACTCGTCCGTCAATAACTTTTAAATCGGGAAGTCGTTCAGTATTGTCTACTACTGTTTTTATAATATCTAAATACTCTGGGCCTTTAAATTCGCTACTGTCATTGTCAATAATGTTTAATTCTGTCACAACCATCAACTCGTCTAAACAATCGGCACGCGATAATGTATCCGCAACTACGTTCTGACTGCCTTTCCGGTGCTCTATGTTGAAATCGAAGCCCTGCAACTTCAAGCTCCAACGTGCTAAACGTCCGCTCAAGTCTTTCTGACCCATCAACCATTTTAGACTTGCATGGTCTGTTATTATTGTGAATGGCAATCCTTCGACATAGGGTCTGAAACGTTTGACGCTTAGCACTGCAGCCAGACACTCTAATTCTGTTACGCTATAGTTGCGTTGCGCCGAATTTAATTTCTTAGAAAAGAAAGCGATCGGATTTTCTTTTCCATCTTCTGATACCTGAAACAATACGCTACCTACTCCTGACGTACATGCGTCACATTGAACGTAAAATTGCTTACCGAAGTCAGGGTTTACTAACACTGGAGCTGATGTCAACGCTTTCTTCAGTGATTCAAATGATTGTTGTGCTTCAGCAGTCCACATGAACTTTTTTGTGGTTTTATTTATTTTCAAAGTGTCGGATATTGCTGACGCTAATCTGGCGAAATTATTAATAAATCTTCTGTACCAACCAGCCATACCTAAGAATCTCCTTACTTGTTTCGGCGTTTTCGGTGTTTCGAAGTTACTTATCGCTTCAACTTTATTTGGATCTGGTTTTAAACTTCCATCAGAAACTATATATCCTAAATACTTCAGCTCTTGGTAACAAAATTTACTTTTCTGTACATTAATGGTTAATCCAGATTTTCTTAATTGCACTGCTACTTCATTTAGCGTTTCAAGATGCGATTTTAAATCCGGCGAAATTATCAACAAGTCATCTAGATATACAAAAACGTGTTCTCTCAAGCGTTGCGGAATAACTTTATCCATGAGTCGGCACATACGTTGAGCAGCATTACACAGTCCAAACGGCATAACTTTAAATTGGTACAAAGGTCTTCCTGGTACTGTGAACGCAGTTTTTTCTCTAGACTTTTCCTCTAACGGAATTTGCCAGAACGCGTCTTTCAAATCAATGCTGCTTATATATCTGGTGTCTTGTAGGCGACTCAGCAATCCCTCAATGTGTGGTAGTGGATATGCGTCCTTTTTGGTCACAGCATTTACTGCACGCGAATCCAAGCACAGTCGAATCTTATTCGGTTTGCGTACCAAAACTACTGGCGAATTCCACGGACTATTGCTTTCCTCTATTACACCTAAGCTTAACATCCGATCTACTTCCTGGTACATTAACTTTTCGATTGCAGGAGATATTGGCCAATGTCTACTTTTAATCGGTTCTGCATTACCTGTGTCTATTATGTGCGTTTCTATTTGTGTTTTTCCGAGCCCTTGATTTTCGAATGATGGGAAATTAGTCTTGATCAAGTCTAGATGGCTTTGTTCAGTCTTCGTCAATAAATATTGATGTTTTAGTTTTTCGTCCTTTTCTGTTACGTTAGTTGCTTCATCTTCTACTAAATCTATTTTATGTTCTTCAATGTCCGTTAGTCCCAGTCCACATGTTTCTATTGATGGAAATTTTGCAATAATGGTAGCTAGATGTTTTTCTTCTTCGTTAGTTAGTTCATGTCGTCCTGTCTCTGTAGATGGAATTTGTTGTTTAATTTGTCCAAAAGTAGGTTGCATTTCGAACGTGTTCCAAAAGTCCATTCCTAAATACATTTCCTGTTGTAATGTCGGGCATAAGTAAAGTCTTACGTTACGTGTTACGTCATTACATGTTATCGGAATGATAATATGTCCTAGTATGTCTTGTGCCGTACCGTCAGCTGTCCGTACTGATGACGTCATTTTCGTGTAAGTTAAATTTAATTTTTGGATTAATGTCATGCATCCTGCTCCTAGAACGCTCACGTTAGCTCCACTGTCTAAAAGTCCACGTATGTTTTCGTCCTGTATTTTAACTGTTAAATACCAGCGCGAGTCTTTTCCTTTTGTCTCGAGAATTGTAGCCGCGATACATTTTCGGCATTTTCGGTCTGTGCGGTGTCGCTGTCTACATTTGTCAATCGATTTTTGTTTTCTTGTTTTCTGTGTTTCTGTTACTGTAAAGTCCTTAAATATTTCTCGTCGTTTTTCTTCGTATTCTTTTAGTCTTTGTTCGTACGTTTTAATTCTCAAAGGTGATGGTTCTATTGGCGTTGGTTTTCTCTGTAATATTTCAATTTTGTTTTCCTGTTTTAAATTATTTTGTGATTGTAATTGACTGTCATGTTGGAGTGTCTGTTCGTCTGTCATGTTTCGTATGTCATCGTTATGTAAGTGTGGTGTTACTACTGTCAAACTAGAAGGCGTAATTATTGCTTTTCCGGAGTTTCGAACTTGACACGTGCCGTCTCCGAATTCAACACGTGGCTCCTGATGTTTTCCGGCGAACATTTCGGGCAAAATGGTTTCGCTACTTCTTTCATGCCACAGCTATAGCAAAATAATTTACGCTGAACTTCACCGCAATCTGGAAAGCTATGACCTTTTTTATCACAATTCCAGCATACATATTTTTCTGTGTTTCTGTTATTAAACTTATTGAATCTTACTTCATCTACCTCCATTTGATGAATTTCATCCTCTGGTTTCTCATATTCCTGTAATTCCTTTACAAATTTGGTAGGTTGTCTTGAACTGCTCAAAATTCTTTCTGCTTTTCTGACTATATTTCTGAGATGGTCTACAGAAAATATATCTGCCGTAAGAATCATTTGTTGAATACGGATATTTATATTATTTCTTAAAATGTCAACCAGTTGTGCTTCCGACATTGGTATTTTAAGCTGTAGACTCCAAGCAGTCATGTCCGTACAAAATTCGTCAAATGTTTCGCCTTGCTGTTGTTTTCGGCTCATCATCGTCATAAATATCTCACTGTCTGATTCTAGAACTCGATATTGACTAACAAGTGCAGCTTTTAATGTGGTCCAGTCAATATTTTTATGTCGCGTCACGTATTGGAAATACCACGTTTTAGCTTGTCCTCTCAGTAAAGTATGTAATTTGTTTGTTACGTGTGTCCAGTCTAAATTGTCATCCCTTGTCATTTTCTCAACTCTTTCTACGAAATCTATCACCGACATCGGACCTTTACCATCAAATGTTATGCCCCAATCTATCATCGGTGATCTACGCTCAACATATGTGTTTTGTCTTTGAATTGTTGAAAATCTAGCATTGTTGTGTTGCTGTGCCGACAATTCTTGATTTGACACTACTAACTCTGACATCATCTGTTCTAATTTAGCAAATCTCTCATTCATTGATGGTAACACTGTACTGGCTTCTTCTTGTTGTTGTTCAGAAAAGTTTTGTTGAATCGATCTTTGTTGTATGGGTGGTTGAACTGTCATATGTTGTATGGGTGGTTGGACTGTCATATGTTGTCTGGGTCTGTCATTACATATTGTTGGTGAATTTTCTGTAAAATCAATCCGTCGGATTGTAGCTTCGTTATTTCTAAAATTTACGTGGTTTATGTCCCCTATCGGTGTCTGGTAATTATTGTTTTGTGGCGTCCGTTGATTGTTTTGTTCGTCAGCGATTACTTTCTCCATATTTTGTCTCTGAATATTTTTGTCTACTACAGTCGAAGCGGTGATTGAAAATGAATTCTGACTTGAAGTTTGACTTTTTACAGAATTTTCTTTTTGTGTCAACTTGGATGTTAATAAAGTTAGTTGCTCGAGGATTATTGCTGAATCAGCTTGCGACTTGGTTTTCATCTCGAAAATTGTGCTTCGCATTTCCTTCATTAAAATCTCCTGCTGTGTTTTAAACGCGTTTAGACTTTCAAGGTTTTCATAAACTTCTTTTTCTAACCGTTTCTTAGAAGCTTGTTTTGGAGGTTTAGATTTATTTTCTAAATTTTTCGCTTGACGTTCCTCATTTTCCTGCATTTCCAATTCTCTGTCCCAGTCTTCACCACTACTTAATTGTTGTTCTTGGCAATCAAAAGATTTTAATGATAAAACTTTCTCTGACAAATTACTCTCCGATACGCTACGTGCTTGAATACCACCTAAATTATAACCGCTTGTGGATGGAACATCTCGATTCGCTTGTTCTAATTGTTTTTTTAGGTTTTCGCGAGTAACAGTACTACGTGTTCTTATTTTCGAAGATTCTTGGACTAAATCTTTACCCATTTTAATGAAAACTTTCAATTACAACCAAAATAAAATCTGCAACAAACGCGAATCAATTCGAACCAGATACGATGTTTAAATTGAGTTTGGGATTATAATAAAAAAATTAATACTTCAGAACTGTCAAAGTCAATGTCATGTATTTAGTGATATAGAAAGTTTTGAAATTTAATTTAATAAGATAAATAAAAAAATGCATTCAAATTATGATTTATAAGAAAAATAAACAGATTATCCTGAACTAAATTTTAATATATTCAATAACAAAAAAAACCTAACTCACAATACGGCGAATACTACTTTTTGGATTAGTTAATACTAATAATATTTCAATTCTAATTTTTTTTTATCTATTTATACTAATATAATTAGCTCTAATAACTGATATTATATCTATTATGATTGGTTATCGGTGTTTCCCTAATTTCATAATTCCCCTCGAAACATGGCTTTGTTCGTATTTCGATCCTTTTTTTTAAATTGTTATTTTTAAATTCCGCTTTTACGTTTTACTTAATTTTTAATTTACTATTCCCGTCGATGTCAAAACAAAATGTATTTCGCTAAATATTTAAAATCAAATTTTGTACTTGTACAAAGCGACTTTAAGACTTGCTTATTACGTTCAAAATTCAATTATTCGACATTTATTTCATCTATCGGTCTACCTAATTAATTTTTTCGTAGTTTACTTTCAAGAGTCAACCGTTTGCTGGCGTATATACCTACAAAACGTGAAAATTTAAAAAAAAAATCTTCAAAATAATTTTGGTTCCTAATTCAATGACAATATTGTGACTCTCCTATATAAACATCGCTCTAATGCTGGCAGGGCCTACATTTGCGGCTTTATTAAGACTCAGACACAATACTTCAAAAAAAAAAAAATCATAACTTCAAATTCTACCTAAATTAATATATATTTTAAAATTTAAATATGAAAATTAATGAATTGACTAAATTTAAAAAAAACAAATGAATATACTTTACTTTATTGATTATGTATTTTAACTTTAATTTACAAGACTGAAAAATAAAAATAACTAAACAAAAAAACTATATGATTTTAATAAAAAAATTAAGAAAGTTAAATTAATGATTTTGGAGCTTGGATTCCGTTAAGGATTTCCGCCCCACGTTGGGCGCCATTTGTTACCTACTACATTGTGCATTTTCGCTTTAACCTACGAAACACAACAAAACACAAGACTGACAATAATGACAGCGTTCAGTTGGTTCTAGCTGAACCACTTGACAAATAAAGCGATAACCGAACTCGCTTTAATCAAGCGCTTGTTGTACCCACATCGCAACCAGTTGACATGCCTGGCATAAGCACAACTTAGCTCGTCGGTTTGGGGGGGTTTTTGTTGCTAGATGAGTACGATTCGTAACTATTATTTTTGCATGTCAGAGGAAACAAAAATAAAAATAAAAAAATACTACAAAAATAAAATAAAATTGAAATTTGAAGTTAATCATCCGAGATACTACTATTTGAAATCGGTTCCTATTGCAATTTCATGTTATATTTACAAAAAAATTAACATAAATAAAAATACAAGTAGGCATTTCATTATTTTGAACATCAACGAAATAATTTTAAGCTATCAGATGTTTCGAGCTTTTGACATTACCCACCCCTATTTGTGCTTGATTCAACACAAACGCCTTGACAACACATCTGCCGTTTATATGTTGTCTCTTTCGTACTACGAAAACAGAATTTAAAAACAATTACTCGTATTGATCATATCGCCATGTTTCTTGTGGGAAATCATGAAAAGAGTTCACCACCGAAAATGTTTTGTTTACCACCACATCATTTTATCAAAATAAATCAAAATATATATAAATATGCAATATAATAAATCATTTATTTAATATTAAAAAAACATCTATATATTTTTTTTCCTATTTATATAATTTCATTATAATAGATTTAATTTTATGTTTTGTATTCAACAAATTAATTTTTATTTTAATGTTGTTTAAAACAACTAAATTTTATTTCAATATTTTTAATTTATATTTTAATGTTGTTTATTACAACTAAATTTTATTTTAATATTTTTAATTTTTATTTTAATGTTGTTTATTACAACTAAATTTTATTTTAATATTTTTAATTTATATTTTAATGTTGTTTATTACAACTAAATTTTATTTTAATATTTTTAATTTTTATTTTAATGTTGTTTATTACAACTAAATTTTATTTTAATATTTTTATTTTATATTTTAATGTTGTTTAGAACAACTGAATTTTACTTTAAATATTTTTAATTTTTATTTTAATGTTGTTTAGATAGAACAACTAAATTTTATTTTAATATTTTTAATTTTTATTTTATTTAATATTGTTTTCCAACAACTGATTTTTAATTTATTATTGTTTTACAACAAATAATTTTTAATTTAATATAGTTTTACCACAACTGAATTTTTGATTTAATATTGTTTTACAACAAGTAATTTTTAATTTGAATATAAATTTTAATTTATAATTTATAATGATTTTTTTATTACAAAATATCTTTGAATTTGTATATATATGTTTTCTTTCTTTGTTGTTTTAATATATATATTTAATAATTTACTTTTAATAGTTTAATATATTTTTTTTTTTAATTTATAATTTAAATTATGTTTAATAGAATTGTAATACGTATATAAATTTAAAAGAAAATGTACTCACGAAATAATCCTGCGTCGTTCTGGTTGTACAAACAGTGACTGCTGATTACTTCTGATTGCTGAAATCTAATCTAAATATTTTTTTGTATATATTTTTACAATTCTATTAAAATTCTTTAATTCTATTTTCTTTTTTTTTTTTTTTTATATATTTTTTTTTTTTTTTTTAAATTTAATTCTGATATAAAAAAAAATTTTACTTTTGAAAATTCAAAAACTTAATTTCAGTTAATACAATTTCTATTATTTTTAATAATTACGTAAAACAACGTATTATTTCAATTATAATATGATTTCTTTTTTTTTTTTCTTTATATATAAAAATAAAATATAATTTATTTATAATTTCTTCGATAATTTTAATTATTGTGAAATATACTTCACAAAATCTATAAATATTTTTTTATATATATATATATACTATAAAAAACTACAATTTTTTTCTTAGAATCTTGATTATTGTATCTATTCTTGCTTTTCATATATTTCTTCTTGATTTTTATATATATTTCTTCATATATGGCTAATAACTAAAAAATTCTAAATTAGTAAGCTATTTTATATAAAAAAACTCGAAAATTTTACCTATCAAATTCACGTGTACCTAATTCCTAAATTTTCTTTTAGGGGTTATTCGGAGGTTACTACAGTAACTTTTCTGTGTATGATTTGCCTTTTTAAATTTAAATGCAAAAAAATAACTTCTGTTTTATCTGTATATTTAGATTAATCTGTACTAATAACTCCTTTTTTTTTTTTAAAAAAAAATTTAATTTAAACACCAAAGTATTTAAACACCAAAAATAATTTAAAATGTCTTTTTGTTTTTTTTTACGTCTTTTCACCAAAGCTTCTGGAATCAAAAAGAAGGAAGTCGTTTTTTTTTCGATATTTTTAAATTTTTAGTGCTTCCTAATTAATAATTTTCTTATGGCACCTTACTACCATACCAATTTACGCGTAAAAATCTAGATTGCATTGGAGCATGCGTTGGCCACTCAGTACTAAATTATGTACTTTATTTAAGCTCTGGCAACTTTGAACTTCCGTCTTCTTCCTCCATGTCAAAAGTCAAAAGTCAAGTTGTCGGACGTCCATTTTGTAGCATGAAGTATTATTTATTCATTATTATTATTTTTATATTATTAAATAATTATTTATTTTTCTTACTTTTTATTTTTAGGAATTATATATTTTTTTGTTTCTTTTTAGATTTTAACAATTATAAAATAAGATAGCCGCGTAACATATCATTAAAATAGCTATAATTAGTATAAATATGCGTAATCACGAATCCAACCTGTGTACAAAATTTAATTGAAATTGGATAATATTTACCCTATGATCTAGAACATATGAAGTATTAATCGGAAATTTTAAAATATACCCCCTCAGACTAGTAACTTCTACCTTAGTTTACACATGCGTAATCACGAATCCAACCTGTGTACAAAATTTCATTGAAATTATATAATATTTACCGTATGTTCTAGAACATATGAAATATTAATCGGAAATTTCACCATAGACCACCTAGAGCTACTAATGTCTACATTAGGCTACACATGCGTAATCACGAATCCAACCTATGTACCAAATTTCATCAAAACTGATAATAATTACTATATGGTGTAGAACATATGAAATATTCTTTGGAAACTAAGTTGCTCATATATTAGTTTCCCATGGACACAATGAAGCTACCTGATACAGATTTTTGGAGAAATAAGTAGGTAACAAAGTCAACCTGTGTTTGAAATATAATTGTAATTGGGTGCCAATTACTGTATGATGTAGACTGTAGAGTATTGAACTTATGAAATATAATTGGACATTTTAACATGGACCCACTGAAGTATCGACTTTAAATTTTACATGCGCCAAGTAAATACGGAAACTATCATATGTACCAAAATTTATGCTAATTAGATAATAATTACTATATGCTCTAGAGTCTAGAGCATACGAAATTTTAATCGGAAATTTTACCACGGACCCCCTGAAGGTACAGACCTGTATCTAGGTAGACTTGTGGACAACGATGATACCAACCTATGTTTTAAATTTCATCCAAATCTGAGACATGAAATTTTTTTTTACACTTTTCTGTAGAACAAAAACACATAGGTTCCCACATAAATGGGGAAATCTAACATGGTCCCACTGAAAGGATCGATATCATCTTGTACCAGCATCGGGGTGACAGGTAGAGCCTGTGTGCCAAATTTTGTTAAAATCGGACGAGCGGTTCTAGAAGATGTTGCTGCGCACATAAAATCGTACGCGTACGCGTCCCCGGACCCGTTTTTTATGCATTTTCGGACTCCCCGACGCCTAGAAAAAAATTTTGAGCGAACTTTTTTTTGACCATGCAACCCATCACCAGACTTCATAGTATTTCATACTACTCGTAAAACAATGTATTCTGAAAATATTACCGATTATTTATTATTGCAACATATGACCGAAGTAAAAACTGTTGAAAATGGTGCAATTTATTATTTACCTCACCATGCAGTATTCAAAGAATCAACTACTACTAAACTTCGAGTTGTATTCGATGCATTAGGCAAAACTGCAAATGGTAAGTCATTAAACGACTGTCTTATGATCGGTCCAAAACTTCAAAATGAAAAAACTAGTGTCATGATGAAATGGCGAATGTTTAAATTCGCATATACGGCTGATATAACGAAAATGTATCGCCAAATTTGGATTAATCCAGATGATGCCATGTATCAACTAATTTTCTGGAGAGATAGTTGCGACACAAATATTAAAACATATTCTCTTAACACAGTCACATTCCGTACTGCATCAGCGCCATATTTATCCATTCGAACATTACATCAACTAGCTGATGATGAAGAACATAATTTTCCAATAGCATCAAACATTTAAAAAAATAATTTTTATGTTGATGATGTTATGTATGGAGCTGATACTGTTGAAGATGCTGTCCATCTCAGCATCAATTAATTAATATCACCAATTCAGCTGGTTTTCCATTACGTAAATGGGCCAGCTATAATAATGAAATTTTACGTCACGTTCCTGAAAATCAAAGAGAAATAAATTTTCCATTAATATTTGATAAAGAAGAATCAATTAAAGCATACAGCCAAAGATATTTTTAAATTTAAAATTAAATTACCTATAATCTCTAAAATTTCCAAACGTAGTATATTATCGGACGTAGCAAGATTATTGATCCACTTGGATGGATTTCACCATGTATTGTTTATGCAAAAATCATTATGCAAGATTTATGGCTTCAGCAATGTGGATGGGATGAACAAGTCACAGACGCACTAAAATCCAAATGGCTATTATATCGTGAAGAACTAGCCATACTTGAAAACATAGAAATACCGCGTTGGATTCATATAACAAAACAAGCTAAAAATATAGAAATTCATGGTTTTAGTGACGCTTCCGAAAAAGCATATTCAGCAGTAATATACTTACGATTTGTGGACGAAAACGAAGAAGTTAAAGTCCAACTATTAACATCAAAAACAAAAGTTGCTCCTCTGAAACATATAACATTGCCACGCCTCGAACTATGTGGTGCTGTGTTATTATCAAAACTGGTTATTTTTGTCAAAAATTCGATGGACTTGCATAATGTTCCAGTTTATGCATGCACTGATTCAACAATTACATTAGCATGGATACAAGCACATCCATCTAAATGGAAATCTTTCGTGGCCAACAGAGTTACCGAAATTCAGTCTCGTGTTGCAGCTGCCAATTGGTAACATATTGGCTCAAAGGATAATCCAGTAGACGTCGGTTCTCGTGGGTTACTTCCTTCTGAAATGGTTATTTCATCGATTTGGTGGCACGGTCCAACATTTCTTAAAGATTTTTGATCAAAAAATCTTCCCCAAAATGTTTGTAATGTAACAAATCTAGAAATAAGAAAAAGAAAATCTTTATTTATACAATTGTCAAATGAATACTTAAACTTTATTCAAACAATAATTTAAAAGCATTCATCACTTACAACTTTACTGCGTGTAACTGCGTACTGTTTTTTTATAATTTCCGATTTATAATTTCCGAAATCATAAGAATCGAGAACATGGACCACTCACACCATCAGAAATCGATAAAGCATTAAATTATATAATAACAGATATGCAACACGCTGCATATAGCGATGAAATATCTAAATTATCATCAAAAATTCAAATATCAAAACAAAGTAGCATATTAACATTGAATCCTTTTCTCGATGAACATAAATTACTTCGGGTTGGTGGTCGACTTCAGAATTCTACGTTGAAATATGATAGACGTCATCCAATAATTATTCCGAAAAAATCTCATTTTACAGATTTGTTAATTCTTAATGCGCATATTTCTACGTCTCATGGTGGACAAACATTAACCACAGAATATCTACAAAATAAATTTTGGATAATCAATGCAAAAAATAATATTAAACGAGTAATTAAAAAATGTATTATTTGCTTTCGTTTTGCAGCAAAAGAATCTAATCAATTAATGGGAAACTTACCGGCTGTTCGTGTTCAAATTGCTCGTCCATTTTATAATACTGGTGTTGATTATGCTGGTCCAATAGAAATAAAAGCATGGAAAGGACGATACAAAATAAATTCTACAAAGGTTATATTGCTGTTTTTATTTGCTTATGTACAAAAGCGATACATATTGAGTTGGTAAGCGATCTTAGCAGCGCAACGTTTATAGCAGCGTATCATCGTTTTACATCTAGAAGAGGAATATGTAAAAATATTTATAGTGATTGTGGAACAAACTTTGTTGTAGCGGATAACATGTTAATTAAAGAACGAAAACTTACCCAAAAACAATGATCGCACGAAATAGCTGATAAATTAAGTTTATTAGGTACGCATTGGCATTTTAATCCGCCATCGGCTCCGCATATTGGTGGCATATGGGAATCGGGAGTCATATCAATTAAATTTCATCTTAAACGCATTATTGGAAATGCAAAATTAATGTTCGAAGAACACACAACACTACTATCACAAATTGAAGCTTGCTTAAACTCTCGTCCTTTATGTCCGAAAACGCCTCATCTAGATGATTTATCTGTACTAACTCCTGGTCACTTCTTAATCATGGATTCATTAAATACTCCGCCTGAAAAGGATTTAGAAGATATTAAAATAAACAATTTAGATAGATGGAAATATATTCAATATTTATACCAAACATTCTGGGATAAATGGAGTAATGAATACTTATCTCAATTACAAAAACGATCAAAAGGGAACACATGATGATATCAAAATCGGAGATGTTGCACTACTTAAAGACGAACGAATGTCACCGACACATTGGCAAATCGCGCGTGTTACCGCGACTCATCCCGGTGATGATAAATTGGTTCGCGTTGTGACCGTAAAAACCGCGAATGGTATTTTTAAACGACCAATTAAAAAATTATGTATTTTACCAATAAAAGATAATTTAAATTCGAACATTTTAAAAAATAATTAATTTATAAACTTTTCAAACATAATTATAAACATAATACATTTCAAACATAATTATAAACTTAATACATACAAATGAACTTTAATAAATAAAAAATAAAATAAAAACGACAGTTATATTATAATCATGGTGTTATAAAATTTAATAAAATCTGATAAACAAAAATATTCACATATCTCACATTTGCACTAATCGTACATTCCTAAATCATACACACACACACATTCACGCAAAAAAAAAATACATAAAATCTTAATTATATATTCATATCATAAAAATAAATTAAACAATTTTATATTTTTTAAAACAACTTATTTCATGTCAATGATGATTTTTTGGAGTACACATACCTGATGAACATGAATGCAAGTTATGACACATCTAATCACAATCAACTGGATAAAATGATAGCACAATCCACCAAAGGAACTAATTATATTATTTTTTAAATTTTAACATAAACAAATTTCAATGTTTATGAAATGTTGTGTCATTTGTATATTTTTTTTTTAATAGCACAACATTAAAATTTACACTATCATGATGTCAACCTGATGCAACACAACACTTTACTATATTCACTATTTATTGGATTATAAATTGATATAATCCAAGGCGCGGAGAAAGTTCCCGACGCGATAAACATTTTATATTTTTTAACCAAACGATCCGAACACGTTTGTTTATTTTTATGTTATTTACATCAATGACAATTAAAAACGTCATGTCAATGTCATTCATAGCTATATGACAAATTCAATCAGATGCAGATAATTCAGTGTTTGCAAGAAGAGAATGCAGTGTTTGCAACAAAACAACAGCAACAACGCAACAACTAAACAAACTACATTTTTTAATTGTTATATGTAATTTCTAAATTGGCGTTGTATATGTAAATTTAAATTATTCTTAATATTAATATATTTGATTTATATAAAAGAATTATTGTTTAAAACCGTAACGTAAAGTCGTTGACCTATATAATATTGAACAGAATCATATGATCTGTTATTTTCTTGTTTTATAAAACCTTTAAATTTATTTTTTATTTTATCATTTATATTTTAATAGAGCAGCAACTAATAAGTATTGCCGTGAACAAGCATTCTTGAAATTAAATAACTCATCACTTGTTAAATCATTCATTGGTAAAATATTAATATAAGCGAAAAAAATATGATTAGCAATTTCGCACAATTGATTTGCAAACCATTTTCCAGGATTCTCACCACGATATGATTTATAATATGATTGAGAATCATTATACGCACATTTAAAATAATATCCTATGCTAAATATTTCATATTTTTGGTAAAGTTTTGAGTTGTTAGTTTGTGCTACTGAAATAGGCTTTAGAATTGATTTTAAATCAGCATAAACAAAGTTTTGAGTTGTTAGTTTGTGCTACTGAAATAGGCTTTAGAATTGATTTTAAATCAGCATAAACAATAAAAGGTACCATCTGTTTGTTTTTATAATTTTCAAAATATATTTCAGTTTTACTTGGAATTTTAATGCTACAAAAATTTTGTTTCTCACAATTAATAACATGGCTGTTTAAATTCACTTCTAACGTAAAGTAATGCAAGCAACGATCACATAAATACTTTTTATGATCATCTTTAGACAATTGAGTTATTATTTCCCTCATTTTTTTCTATGTCATAATTTTTCTGAATCATTAACAAATTTACATGCTTAATTGCTTTTGATTTTGTTAATCTCAGTGGTAATATTGTAATTTTTTTTTTTTTTTTTAATATATAAACATTTATCGATATATTATTCAGATTTTCAAATTTTGCTATTTGATTTATATGCATTGGAAAATTTATTCCATTATTATTTAGGACTGTTGAATAATTTGGATAAGAATTGTATCTATTTGCGTTATTTGTTACCGGATATAGAGCTGATACTATTGCCCAAGCAAAACAGGCATCATCTCTATTTTTTATATTAATACGTGCTTGTTTTTTCTTAATGGAACATGGAAGATCTATATTATTGATTAATTATAACTGCTGTTTTGATTCTATTTTGGAAAGCACTTTCAATATATTCCCACTTAACATTTGAATCATCAACACTATCATCACCAACACTACCGCCAATAACATTACAAAATCTTTTTTTAATTAAGTTTTTAGCACACTGTAATCGCTCAATTTGATACTCGTAATGTTTTTTAGTACCAGTTTTTATTGATTTTCTTATTAAAACATCTAATTTTTCAATATATTTATCAATTTCGAAAATTCTATCATTAATTTTATCATTAGAGAAATTACTTATATCAAAAATATAACGTCTATAGATTTTCTTTGTTTTTTAATTATTTCTTCTTCTTCTTCACTAATAAATTGTCTCTTCTTATAACTAGCCATTTCAAATATAAATTTAAAACTGAAAAGTTTTATTCAAAACAACAATTTCTGCAATATAAATTTGTAAATAAAAAATAATAATTCAAATTTTAATTTTATATTTTATTTGTGTAAATATTTTATATATTGTATACATTATTCTATATTTTCACATCTAATTTTGTATTTATTGTAGTTGCTACTACAATAATTGTCTATTACGATGTCTAAATGCGATATGTGATAGCATATTGATGTAGACTTTGATGATCTGCATATCACTCTTTCAGCAGTTGAGAATAAATATTTTTCAAGGTGATATCTTCTTTTGTTTTGATACCACCAATCCTCAGTAAAATTCTTACTGTTATAGAATGCTGTTAGTGCTAGATGTTCTAAGTGTGG